>OZ035960.1:88647847-89847847 GCA_964034945.1 Chrysopilus asiliformis | reverse complement strand
ACTAAGTGTTGTTGACCAATGAAAAAAATTGAAAAATCACAAAAATTGTAACATAATTATATTCTAAACAACAAATTTTTTGAAATAAAAAAACCCTTTGAAAAATCAACTTAGCTCAAGAACTTCAAAATCCCATTATCCTTACAGGATCTCTCGTTACTCTTAAGCACAATTCAGACTAACGATTACGATTGAAGTTTTTCGACCAATGAGATCAAAGCTTTCATGTCCCTATCCTTGAAAGCTTTGATCTCGTTTGTCGAGAAGCTTCAATCGTAATCGTAATCGTAATCGTAATCGTAATCGCAATCGTAATCGTAATCGTAATCGTAATCGTAATCGTAATCGCAGTCGTAATCGCAGTCGTAATCGCAATCGTAATCGCAATCGTAATCACACTCGTAATCGTAATCGTAATCGTAATCGTAATCGTTAGTCTGCTAAGACAAAATTTGATGTAGAAAACGGAAATTTCCACATCAGATTCTGCCTTAGCGTCCCCAAAAAACTCACGGTACGAAAAAAGCGTTCGGATTAGAAACCTTCGTTATAGGAAAGTTGATTTAAAATTTGAATAATCCCCCCCCTAATGTCGTTGTGTACAAAACATCGAAAAACATTTTGGGCATTTTTGTTTTCTTTAATTTATGATATAATAACACCCTTTTCCGCACAAACCGCTGCTCTGATGGCTGTCTGTATTTTTTAAATTCTTGTTGCTTACAGTAATTTCCTTTTGCGAAAATGTAACTGTAATGCATGTATAAAACTGCTCTATCTGTTCGACTAAGAGAATTGAATAATTTCAAATCTAGATATTTCATAATTTTTTCAATTAATAAATGTTTAACTAACTTTTCAGTGTGAGTTCTTCTATCGACCGTACAATATCAACTGTGGTATGGTTGGCGGACAAATTTGCATAGATCCACAGTGCAATTTTAAATATGAGAAAACCAGGACACTTTTAAATGCAAGCTGCTTTCTTGTCAAACCGCTTCTCGATGGAATGGTAAATTAAATGAACGTTAACTATTTTTCATAATTTTTCCAACAACATTTCTTTGTCATTTCAGATTTCCGTAGAACTTTTCTACAATCACTCTGGACGAGGTTTGCGGCCATTTTTCGGACCTATTAAAATACCCTACTGTAAACTTTTAAACTCCAATCGCAAAAATCCAATATTTCAATATGCCCTACGATGTGCAAAAATGTATTCAAACTTAAAGGATCGATGTCCTTTTCAAGGACTGCTTCAAGTAAAAAATCTTGTAATGACCACTGATTTACTGCCAATGATGTTTCCAGCGGGAAATTACAAAGAAATCATTTGGATTTATAGCCCAATTGGGAATATAACTGTTTTAAAAATGGTTTATTATTTTTTAATTAAGAAATAAATTTTAATGTTCTCAAATTGTGTGTCAATATTTTCTATCGTCCTACAATTTTTTGCATTTGAAGACTTTTTTTTTGTTCAAAAAGTGTTAGATAATAAATGCTTGATTATATCAAACGAAAGTAACTCACCCGAAAATTTTTAACTTTGCTTTTCACAAGAATAAGGGAAAAAGTCAAAAAGTCCATTAAAATGCCAAACAAGACCGTCAAAATTAACACTAGTTCGAGTGGAGTTTTCCGGTTCTTGTCCATTCCATTAAATGTCTGGCATGTCCTTTTGAACACTACCCGATGCCAATTTAAATTTGACGTTGTTGGCCCTTTTCGGAAGATAATTGAATTAGGACTGGTTAAAAAGCTGCATGGAACTTGCCATACTCCATAGTTGGGAAAATTGACCAAAGATCCTTAAAAACAATTCCACTGGGGACATTCTCTTAACTGTCAATGTGTGAGTTTGAATATTTTTTCCCTTAATAATGGATTGATGAAGTGGCTGTAAGGGACAAAGTCGTATAGAAAATGCTTAATTTACGGGAAACCGAGGCGAAAATTGTGGAAAACCTCTTGACAGTTTGCTATAGCAGTCATTTAGTGTTCGATTTACAATTTCTAATTGAATCGGAGCATTGTGTGACTAAAATGCATTTGACTTCTGTTTTAAATGAAATGTAGAGAGAGATACATGGAGTTAAGTTTTTTTTAATTTTTTTGCACAATTCATGTTGAATTGGATTGAAAAAATTGGTGGAATTTTAAATCGTTAAAAAGTTGAAATTCAAAATATCTAAAAAAAACTTTTCAGAATTCGCTTTTTTAACTTACACACAGATATACAGATATTACAGTTAGAGCTAATTACAATTAAATTGCTAAAACAGATACTAGAAATAATAAGCGTTATTCCCAATTAGTAAAATCAAAAAATATTATCTAATTTGAAACTTTTTTAGTGCCGATTTGTCCCTGCGGTTTACAGTAAATTATAATATTTTCTGCTGCGGCGCATTTTTTGAATGAACTAGTGCCTAGCACCCACATTTTTTTGGCACCCTTCTCACGGAGCTTTTACTGTTAGTTTTCAATTGTACCACATTATTTTTCCCAAATTCACCCTGCGGCGCATTTTTTACACTCTATATGAGAATCATATACAGCAGAAATATTGGGAAGAATTTTAATTATTTTTGGCTGATTTTGGAAAAAATTGTTCTATCTGCAATTGTGAATCCTTAACATCTCAAATAAGTCAACAAGTTTTAGTTTTTAGAGAATTAAAAATTCAACAGTGAAGAATATCGTAAGTCTAGTTACGATAGCCTTGCACGGAGGCGCAAGACTGTCCGCTAATTCATATGAATTTGCCGGTCTCTTGAAAAAGCCCATATTCTTCGTAAAAAAACAATAACATTTCTGTCCCCTAGACCATACGTGTCTATTTTTGCCTTCCATGTCGACAAAACCTCTAATAATTCGTATTTTCAGATGAAAACTCCCGTTAATTTGTATTATTTTTTTTGACTTACGGTTAAACGTACGGTTAACAGTGAAGGCGGCAAGCGGCAGCGTCGGGCGGCATTTTTTTGCACTAACGTAGCGCAACGAGAGCTGCTACAATACAGCGGCAACGGCAGCGCACTTTTTCCGTCGCCGCCGAGTTTGAAACAAAGTCAAACTTGCCGTCGCCGCCCAAAATGTTTTATGAAAACCACCACATTCGGCGCCACATTCTATGACGATTTTTCTTCGTTGTTTTGTGAGAACCACCACATTCGGAGCCACATTCTATGCAGATGTTTTGACGTTTTGATTTCGCAAGGCAGAAGCATGTGCCGGCGGTGCCGCTATCATTGTAGCTGGCTCGGCGGTATGTGTGGCGGCGCCATGCCGCCCGCCGTCGTCGCTGCTGCTTTCATTGTGATTGAACCATTACAATTTTGGTTCGTTTTCAAAGTTTTCTTCCAATTTTTGGCAGTTTTTTCGTTATGTTCCCATTATGTTAGCTAAACACGTTCACCGTATTACTCCGAGTCCGTCGAACAGCGTTTTGAAAACAATGAAATACTTTACAACATTCAAGCGTGAGAAATCATTTGCAGAAATCATTGCAGAAATCATGCAGAAAAGAAATCATTTTGATTACCACATGTTCATCCGTCTGTCTGTCCGTGAACACCAGAACTTTCGAAAGGAGTGAGCTAGGAACTTGAAGCTTTGTATGGTTGCGTTTCGCGTAAATGGCAAGGCCAAGTCTTTGAACGGGAAACTCGAGCCATCCCTTCCCCCTTCCCTCACACAAACGAAACAGCTTTCTACAATTTTTTCGAAAACGGTGTGTGGTACTGAAAAATTTTTACGGGTAAAAATGTGTTTGGAGTAGGATTCTACATAACTCATCCATACATCAAAATCCAGTAGAACCACTCATGCAGGTGGTTTAAGGTAGGAGATGAATTGAATAAAATAATGTTTGCCACAATTTTGTCTGTTACCGTTATCCGATATATTTTACCGTTATCGAGATATTTCTGATTTTGTAAAATAAAAATTCATATTTTTATATAAACTAATAATATTTTGTTCGTCAGGTAAATTGTGCAGAAACGTAGATTTTGTATAAGAAAGTCACATGCTGTTCACATCAGACATTTTTAATACTCATCACGGTTTTTTTCATCATTTGTGTTACATTTTATCATTATTTTTTTCTTTCAGCAGAACCACAAAGAAATTTTGATAATCAAAATAATAGCCCATAATTAAACTTTAATAATATTTAATACTCTTCACAGTAGAATATCAAATTTTGTGAAAATCATGAACAAATAAAAGTGGTTTTGCACAAAATCAATTTCAAATGAAGACTAAATTTTATCTATTTATATTCGGATATTCATTTGCGTACGCTTTTGGGGTATATAACGAATTAACGTAAATCTAAAGTATTTAAATTTACCAAAGTTCCTTTTTTTAGCGAATTTCGTTTCGAGCAAGAGATATTCAATGTGATTTAGATACGGATCAATTATGTCGTAATGCTACTTGCAGCATCAAAGCAATGAAAAATGGAAGCACTATCTTGAATGTTGAATGCATTTTAGAAAGGCCAATCAATGACTTTAAAGTAATTTTAATCCTTCTCAAATAATTTGATAAGATCTTAAAGCCTATGATTTATAAAATGTAGGCAGCTATTCAAATTCTTCATAAATCTGGACGAACATTGAGACCTTACAGTCCGCCAATTAATATAGATTTATGCGATTTCTTTCGTAGCAATAAAGCGAATATGATATTTAGGTTGATGTTTATGGCATCCCAGAAGTACACGAATCTTAAGGGCACATGTCCAATCGGTGGGAAAATCTATATGAAAAATTTTGTGATGAATATCGACATGTTGCCGCCAATGTTTCCAGCGGGAACGTACAAGGACGTCTTACGATTTTATCAAGCCGATGGAAATAAAACAATTTTGTGGTTGGAATATTTTGGTGAAGTTATGATTACATAAAAGTTGTGTGATGTTATATTTTGGCTTCAAGTTTTCATTATAAGATCAAAATAAAATAATTTCTAGACACGTTTTATTCAAAATTTAACTTATTTATTTATTTAATCACTAGCTTGCATACCCGTCGTTGCCGGGTTAAGTTTTTTCAAATTTTTTTTATGGTCTATGTTGGAGCTAAACCTCAGGCCAATCGGCTCGGTGGTTTCTCCGCGAAAGAGTAACATAGCGCAAAAACTAAGTTTCGAAATCACTTTACCCCCTCCCCTTACTCGCCTCCACCCCTCGCGAACCGATTGACTTGTAATTTGGCAACCAGAACTACCACAGACACTCATGCCAAATTACAAGTCAATCGGTTCAGCCGTTTTTGCGTGAAAGAGGAACAGACAGACAGTCAGACAGACAGACAGACAGTCAGACAGACAGACAGACACCAACTCATTTTTATATATTAGTTTGATTCAGAGTAATCTTATAGATTGTCTCTGAGATTATTCTGTACGACTAAATAAATAAAAAAAATTTAATTTATTAAATATTGCTTTGCAATTTGTAACTGCGACCACATTTTAGGTTGTTTCCCTAGCAAATTTTGCTTATCACCCTAGTAGATTTTGCTCATCAGTTCTCTACACTGTCAAAGGGAAAACGCATACAATAAAATGGTATTTCAGTTGTCTTTAGCGAAAACTGGAGGCGCATCTAGAGCTCATCGAAAGACTCATTGATAAAATGAGTATATAAGTGAGCAGTTATGATGAGAATATTTCCCAGACCTAGAACAAAATTCATATCACTATGATGCGTACATCGATGAAGTAATCATGAACGGTCTATTAGGGTATTTATTTGAAGTGCACTGAAAGAAACGTTCTTCAAAGCATTCTTGGTTGCTGCTGGAAGCTTTTGGAAAACTTGAAAGTTTACTGAATCAAAACATAACTTCTTTTTTTCGTTAGACTTGCGACATCTTAGTATTTTATCTATGCTAATACTAAAGGCTGTGCCTCCGATCCCTCAAACACGATACTCTGCCGCCTTCTGCTCTTCTTTGGCTTCGGCCTAGCGTCTACTCTTACTTAAGAAGTTCACAACTCTCAAGAAAACGTCCGGGTTGGATTTGTGTGGGTAAAAATCTTTTGAGTGAAAGTGACGCGGCTCGGAAAGTCTTCTGCGGTAGACCCAACCTCAGATGGCAAGACGGCGTTGACCAGGACGCGAAGAGAATTGGGCAAAACTGGAGGACATCGACCTATGGCGAGAGACTTTGCGGCAGGCCAAGACCGGAAACCAGTGGTAGTGCCGAGAGAGAGAGAGAGAGAGAGAGAGATAGAGAGATAGAGAGATAGATAGAGAGAGAGAGAGAGAGAGAGAGAGACAGAGAGAGAGACAGAGAGAGAGACAGAGAGAGAGACAGAGAGAGAGACAGAGAGAGAGAGAGAGAGAAAGAGAGAGAAAGAGAGAGAGAGAGAGAAAAAAAAGAGAGAGAGGAAAGAGAGAGAGAGAGAGAGAGAGAGAGAGAAAAGAGAGGAAACAGGAAAATTATCGAAGAAACCTCCCACAAGTACAATTTTATTTATAAAAACATAGTTTTTTGAAAATTTCTCAAAAATACGCTTTTGGGGGAAAAAATGGCTATAATAAAATTTAAAGGAAATAAAATTTTCTATATTTTTTGGTTCCACGATTTTTACTTATCTCTAACGGTTTTCTACATATTCTATGAACAAGTTTCATGAAAAATTTATGGAAGCTATGCGCTTTTGTAAAAAAAATTGTGATCAGCACAAAACTTTCCTCAGCAATATTTCGTTTCGGAAAAAATATGTAAAAAAATGATATTTTTTCAAATATCTAGAGGACCGTTAAAGATAAGTAAAAACCGTTAAAGGAAAAAATGCATGAAATTTTATTTCCATCTTTTAGAAAAAATGAAATTTCCAAGGGAATAAAATTTCTTGCATTTTGTCCTTTAGCGGTTTTTACGTATCTTTAACGGTTCTTAACACTTAAATAAAAAATTTTACATATTTTTTACCCAAAACGAAATATTGCAGAGTGTTGTGTTGATCACACCTGATATTTTATGTAACATAAAAAAAGTTAAAACGTATTTGGAGTATGTAAATTAAATGGAGCGGAAAATCTTTGAACTAATTATCGGTTTGAATAAAAACATTTTTTTATTTGCGTAATACATTTTCGGGAAAATTAAAAATATGGTGGAAATGTGGTGAAAGAAGAATCGATTTTTTGTTCAAAATCATAAAAATGTTAGAAAAAACGTTTTGCATAGTGATTGTTTGCTGGTCGGCGATAATTGTAATTATTTTTAGAAGCTTTTCATAAAATTATTTATGCTAATTTTCGCCCGTTTTGAGTCGCCACGTCGCGTTTTTTTCTGAATTTCTTGTATGAATGTTCATATTGCCGTGCCACAACCTCAGAGCCCTCGCTACCGTTTCCCAATAAAAGTGTGACGGATTTTACGGATAGCCCCTTAGAATTTTTTTTTTAAATTTTTAAGTATTTTTTTTTATTTCGCTTTTTTAGGACGCCGGGCGGTACACACCCTACAATTTCCAGTGTAATCGTTTTGTGGACCAATTATGCGAAAATGCAACTTGTATAACTCGAAAGCCAAAATCAGTAACATTGCTTGATGTCAATTGCACTTTAAAATATCCGTTGCAAGAAATGGTGGTAAGATTATTTTATTGTATTTTTTTCATCTTTTATGCCAGGAGCTCAGGAAAATTGCCTCTAATGCCGAAGCACAGCTCAAGACATTCATTCATTCAACCATTCATATAATCCACTCACACACTGAATACTCCCCTCATCCCTCTGCAACAAAGACTTGGCGCGTCAGTACATAGCCTTATCGACCATTGTGTCCTGTTGCCGAGCTTGGAGGAGTATTCAGGCGGCGGGAGGCAAAGACCAAACTGGTCCGTGTTTTGGGTCCATGAGCAGAAAAGTTCCAAATTTTCAAATCGAATTAGATGTGCGAAAAATTGTAGTGAGATATGGGCAAAATGGCCGAAGATTTTCAGATTTAAAATTTGTATTTATAAACGAAGATTTTGGGAGTTTTCCTCTAATGTGCCAATTTTTGAATTTTTTTATTATTTTTTTTAAATTATGAATTTAACCAATGATTACCGAATATAGATGGGAAGTAAACGGAAGTTTCCGTTTAACTACGGCAGAGAAAAGAGATGCGCGATAAAAAAAAGTCACCAAGCAACACCATCTGTCCCTTTTACACCTTCATGTCATATGGAATTGAAGAAAAAACAAGAAACTTGTCGTTTAGTCAGGGCTAAACCAAGCGAGATTTTCATATCCTTATAGCGGTCAAAAATTTGTATTATATTTACACAACCCTTTCACCAACACCATCATGCTTCCGACAGCGGCCTGACAGTTCGCGAAAATTTTCAAGCAAATTATGACACTTTTTTATTATTTAAATCGCGAAATACGCTAAAAATTAACGAAATTAAAATCGCGAAATACGCTAAAAATTAACGAAAGAGATTCAAATTTGTGTATTGCCATTGTGCGATTTTTTTATGGTTTTTTCGAGGCGCATTACAACTAATTACGCATTACAACTGAGGCGTGGCAACACATGAGATGAGGCCGCACACATAAATAACTCAGTATTCACACAGAAATTGAAACCACCGGCATGTCACTAGTTGTCCCTCTCTCAAACCAAATATTTTAGGATAACTTTCTTATCTATATTAGGTAATCATTGACGATAAAACTTTTGACTCGCAAATTTTAGAAGATCACAAAAAAATAATAAAAAAATTCAATTCAAGTTTTCCCCGAAAAAACAGGGTATCAGATTTATTTTCAATTTTTACTTTCCTCTGCTATAGAGGGAAAGTATTGTATTCATGACGTAGACCTACTCAAGAACAGGAGCAGATAGAAAATTTCTAATCTGTACGAAATCCGTTTTAGGCAAAATTATTAGGATGTCCGTACATTTCTCTATCGGTCGTCGGTCTGTCAGTCTGTCTGTCTGTCTGTCCGTGTTAGGTATCTTAAATAACTCAAGAACGCGTTGAGCTAGTGACTTGAAATTTTTCGTAAATGAGTTTTACGAAAATCGTAGTTTTGTATCAACTTTTGAAAAAGTGAAGTTGGCTATGACGGATACCTACCATACAATTCTTTTGAAAAAATAAAGTTTTTGGAAAATTTCTTCAAAAAATAAAGTATTTTAAAGAAGAAAAAATGGACACAACAAAATTAAAAAAAAAATTTCACCA
Source organism: Chrysopilus asiliformis (assembly GCA_964034945.1). NCBI lineage: Eukaryota > Metazoa > Arthropoda > Insecta > Diptera > Rhagionidae > Chrysopilus > Chrysopilus asiliformis. The sequence continues at coordinate 89,838,637 of OZ035960.1, read as the reverse complement.
TTTTTTCCTTTAATGTTTTTACGTATCTTTAGCCGTTCTCGTGATATTTGAAAAAAAAAATTTCTCACAATTTTTTTCCAAAACTAAATATTACAAATGAAAGTTTTGTGTTGAGAACAACTGATATTTTTTCATGTTTCTAACTACTAACTACACTTTTATTAAAACTCATGAGCATTTTTTTAGCGTTTAGGCCAAAGACTAATCCTATTGCATTTTACAACTTTATAGATTGACGTTGGCATATATTTAGTATCCGGACGATCCATTCGTCCATATTTCAAACCAGATAAGATAGAATATTGTAAACTGCTGGAGAATAATCGAAACAACGTATTGTTCAAGGCCACATTTTCTTATTTGCGAAGATTCTCAAATATGAAAAACAAATGCCCATTGGAAGGAAAGATTTTTTTCAAAAATGCTGAAATTATACCGGATTTATTGCCGATATTTTATAGGGCTGGAACTTATTTTGAGAGCATCAATTTATCAGCACCATCGATAAATAAAACAATATTTCAATTGGACTTCAATTTTGATATTAAAAAAGGTTAAAAAAATCAGATTTCTGGAAGTCGGTTTCTTTTTTTGGTTTGGGGTTTTAGATTTAAGTTAAAAAATTTTATTGTCCCAAAATTAATTTGAAAAAATAAATATTAAAAAATCAAAGCGGCAATGTATGGTATTTGAATAAAAAAATTAATAAATTCGGTATACTTAAAATGTGTTTTAATAACTTTTTTTAATTAAAATTAAATTTTTGGTGATCATATTTATTTTGGGGACAATCCGCGACAAGATGAAAGCCGGAAAGGGAGGGGTTGACAACATGACTGGTTCAACAAATTTTATAATGAAAATAAAACATGACTCGGACAAAAATCAAACAAATTAAACCCATGGGAACACGAAAAACCCCTTCAGACCGTATTTTTTTTTAGAAAATGATTTTTTTGTGTTTGCTGACTTAATTGGAACGTACATGGCGATAATGGAGTTCTCACGTTCTCAGTGGCAAGCTTATGTCATATGAACACAGTGGACTACAACATTTTGATTTCAAATAAACTTTCGACATTTTTATTTTTTACTTTTTCGTCTTATTATTAATTGTTCTCACGAATATCGAGAGAAAAGAGTCTACCTTACCAGGGCATCAATGGTGTAACGCGACGCAGACACGAAATTGCGTCTTTCATTAAGAAAAGCAATCGTGTATGGCGACGCGTAGTTGCATACTAGCGACGTGTCTTTTCGTTCAGCGACACAGTTCGAGGCGTCGCTCAGTGTCATTTCGTCTGTCATTTCACAATGGAGGAACCAAAGTAAATATAAGTTAAATTATAATAAATTTATATTATTTTAGGAAGATAACGAATGAAAACCAGTGGGAAACCCTTGTAAGGTTCATGGATGAAATCAATGCCTTAGCGAGGGGCTCGTTTGACACTGGTACTTCCAACAAAAAGAAAAAAAAACTTTTGTGGGGGATTTGATTTTTATTCACTTCAAGCAAAAAGTCTATTAATTATACACTACGGTTTTGAGATGAGCTGGAAAGGATCATTTTTGTCCCTTGAGAACCTGCGAACAACTCGTAATTCCCTTTTTTCTGGTGAACTTAACACAAAATTAATTTCAGCTAATCCAAACATTTTTATTTTGACGTTTCTGTAGCAAGATACTTGTAGTGAGCAAAACTGGTCCGTATTGTGCACTCGGAAAGCTTTATTTAGCATGACCTATAATTAATTTAAGAAATTCAATCCATTGAACGTTAAAACTTTTTAGTGTCGCGATACACGATTAGAAAAACGTGTCGCGTCGATGTCGCCGTCTCAGCTCAAAGACGGAGACGCGTCTCGTTACACGATTGATGCCCAGAGTTCTGGAATGGAAGGGCAAATCATTTTAATGGAGGTCAAAATAAATCATTTTAATGGAGGTCACATTTCAAACACTGCAAATTTCCATTATTGTCTACAATTCCTAAAAAATGTTTTTCCCAATCTGGATTAGGGTTTCAGCAGCGCTTCATGATTGATAATAAAAATTGAAAGAGACTTAGTTCATTCCATGAATGTTTGTACCTCACTGTACCTCAGTCCACAAGAGGAAGAAACGGCACACAACCGCTTGCATCAATATCAGAAATGCTACTAAACAAATGAGGCATCTGACTTAAGCATAAACCACAATTACGCGTGCGTGCGTGCGGCATTATTTTGTTCTGGCATCTAGTCGTTGTCACCGCGTCTAAAAGTAGAGACTGAGCCTACTCTACGCGGCACGGACGCGGCAACGCATCTGAGGAACGGGCAATTATACATTTACTCATATAAATGCGTAGTTTTTACTTTCACCGCGTGGGCGCCGCACGCGTAATTGTGGTTTAGGCTTTAAAGAATTCGCTCATTTTTCGGCAAGACAGTTTGGCTTGGCAGTTGAGAGGAATCGAACAGAATACTTATTATTGAGTTATTTTTTTGTTACATAACAAGCTTCGAAAATACTTTAGGTGAGCAGAGGTCATTTTTTTTACTCGTTCAATTCGCATGGATTCACTCATATAACAACGTGCAAAACAAACGAAGCCGAACATTTTTGAGATAAAAATCGATTTGGATGAAATTATTAAAATCATTTGAATGTCATGAATAATTAAAACTTTATATTTCTAGCACGAGAATAGAGAAAAACTTGATTTTTAAATTAGTAATATTAAAAATGCCAAAGATAATACTATATACTATAATATTTTGCTTGTGGGTATTCATTGTAAGTTTTCTAGAAACTATTGGAAGGAGAAACACTTTTTGATGGGTCAATCTTTCACACTTCTAGGACGCAGCAAAGTACGTACCCTATAATTTCCAATGTAACCGATTCAAAGATCAATTGTGCGAAAATGCAACGTGTACCATCCGAAAACCGAAATCAGTGACATTGCTTGATGTCAACTGTACTATGAAATCTCCAATAAATGATGTTTTGGTAAGAAATCAAAAAAAAATGACCTCAATAACAAAAAAGTGAACGAAGTGGACGCCGCCGCGACCACAAGCTCAAGCAATTAGTGGGAATTTAAGACGCGGTAGCAGAATTGTGAGTCCACGCGACCTTTTGTGTTAGTTTGGAGTAAGGATTTTTGTAAAATAAAGTATAGTCATAACCAGTACGTCACGAATTTGTACTTCCGTCACTGACTTCAATTTTATAAATTGTTTCACATAGTGATTTTTTTAAATAAAGCTTTTCGTGACTCTCGATACATAATTCTTATGTGGATTAGTACTTTTTTTATTTTCCTCTGTTATAGAGGGAAAGTATTGTATTCATGACAAAGACCCACTCGAGAACGGGGGCAGATAGAAACTTTTTAATCAGTAAGAAATCCGTTCCATGTACAACTATGAGGTTGTCCGTCCATCTGTCCGTTGGTCTGTCTGTTGGTCTGTCTGTTGGTCTGTCTGTTGGTCTGTCTGTTGGTCTGTCTATCGGTCTGTATATCGGTCTGTCTGTCTGCAGTTCTGTCAGTCTGTCCGTTTTAAGTATCTTAAATAACTCAAGAACGCGTTGAGCTAGCGCCTTGAAATTTTTTGTAAATGAGTTCTACAAAAATCATAGGTTTCTGCATTGAATATGTACAAATATAGAAGAATAATCTATTAGTTTTCACCTTGGGCCGATGGTGGCGAAAGTGTCTGCGGTTCAAGTATTAAATAAAAATCCCCCAAACTTAAAGCTTAGGTATGTGTATTAACTAAAATACCCTAAAACTTTAAGCACAATGGGAAATTTGTAATCGCAATGATCGCGGTTTATCATTGTTTGCTGTACGTGTTCAGTTCATTCCTCGTATGACACCATAAAGAATCAACGCAACACCGCTTTGCTTCTTAAATATGTGCGTGCTTTTTGGTCTGGGATATTTGTGGGGAAATTCTCAATTTGAATCTAAACTAAAAGCTACAATATTACATAAAAATGAGAGAGAAAGAACGATTATTAGCCTCACTATCGCCACCATCGGCCCAAGGTGAAAACTAATAGATTATTCTTCTATATTTGTACATATTCAATGGTTTCTGTCAACTTTTGGAAAAGTAACGGTACCTATAACGGGACCTTCCATACAATTTTTTGAATAAAGTTTTTTGAAAATGTTTCGAAAACCATGCGCTTTTGTGAAAAAATAAACATGAAAAAAATTTAAAGGAAACCAAATTTTCCGCATTTTTTACTTCAACGATTTTTACATATCCCTAACGGTTCTAAAAAAAATATTATTTTCTACATCTTTTTTCCGAAACTAAATCTTGGAGAGAGTTTTGTGTTGATCACAACTGATATTTTTAAATATTCTTTATTATATTTTTTTTTTGCATTATTCAGATTGAGGTCTCCATCTTTTATGTTTCTGGACGCTTGAATCGCTTATATTTTAAACCAGATAAGCTAAAATATTGTGACCTACTAAAAAACAATCGCAACAACATATTTTTCAAGGCAACATTTTCTTTTATGCGGAAATTTTCAAACGTGAAAAGCAGTTGTCCATTGGAAGGAAACATTTTATTTGTTGGCGCGGAAGTGAGAGGAGATCTGTTGCCAATAATGTTCAGGCCTGGAACTTATAATCAAATTGTCAACTTATCGACACCATCTTTAAATAAAACTATTTTCCAATTGGACTATAATTTTGATATTAAGAAAGGGTAGGTTTTTTGATATGTAAAATGCATTTGGTTTGGTGTTTTTTAATAAAACTCCCAAAAAAGAAAAGTTTTTGAATAAATTTGTTAATGAGATATTCCAAAATTTAATAAAAAAAATCTCCTGGTTCAGCCATTTTTAATTACAAACCCATCCAAAACTTACATGGAGGCATTCAAGTTAATATACATTGATATATTTTCAGGTACTGAAGCCAAAAGTGTAATTTTTAAGTGCGTTTTTTTTTGTGTAAGATAGATAATCTTGAAGACAAGCGAAACGAATTAAAAGGTTTACCCCTTTCTCTGTTAGCCAAACCCCTCCTCTGCTATTTCCTAGGTTCCAGAAGGGATATTGATCGAGATATCCCCATTAGCTAGATAGAGTCCTAATTAAGTTCCCTTACCACTTAAAGCTTCCCACCCCTTTCCCCGTCGTAGCTCCATGCACTCCCCGTACCGCCATATTGCTAATATGGTTTAAATCGGATTTTTATCCTCTAAAGAAGCTCGATTTTTAAATGTAAATAAAACAAGTTGTGTAAGAGATATGAATTCGATTTTTTTTTAAGTATATGCTATGGCATTAAGTATGGAATATAACGTCGTTGAAATTTCCGCCGCGGCTTTGCTTGGTCGCACGTATTCAAGAAGTGAAATCTTCGATGACTTTGTCGCATAAATCTGGCAGAATTTGCTGGATGTTATTCGTTATATTGGCTTTGAGGGCATCAATTGTTTCCGGTTTATTTGCATAGACCTGCGATTTAAAATAGCCCCGAAGGAAGAAGTCTAAAAGCGTTAAATCGCATGATCTCGGTGGCCAGTACACGTCGCTGCCGCGCGAGATAACCATGCCCTCAAATAGCTCGTACAGAATGCCCATCGTGGCATGCGCTGTGTGGTTTGTAGCGCCGTCCTGTTGGAACCACATGTTGTCGTCGGTATCCATATCATCCAGTTTAGGCCACAAGAAGTTACTTATCATCGATCTGTAGCGCTCGCTGTCGACGGTTATGGCAATGCCAGTTTCGTTTTGGAAGAAGTACGGACCGATGATTCCGCCAGACCAAAATCCGTACCAAACAGTGCTTTTCTCGGGATGCGTTTGGTGCTGGTGTATCTCGTGTGGATTGGTATCGCTCCAAATCCGACAATTTTGCTTGTTCACATATCCATTCATCCAGAAATGACCCTCATCGCTAATGATGATTTTTTTGGTGAAATTTGAGTCAACTTCGAACTGCAACAAATTTGATGATTTGCACACGTTGTTCAACGCTATAACCTTCCATGGTGATTTGCCATACACTACTGAACAATTCACAACAAAGTTGACAGATGTTGCTTTAACAACATGGCCGCTATAACCTAACAACCTTCTAGCGTCGTAATAGAAAAACCCTTTAGGATCACCTCTACCCCGATCGTTGAAACTCCTATCCATATGTCTTTTGAACCTCTGGAGTGATTTTAATTGGAGTTTAGTTGTCGTTTTTAATAAAAACTTCCAGTGATTAATTTTGAAATAAAAAATGCTTTGAAATTTTTCAAATTTATTCATATTTCACTCAAAATTCTTATGGTTTTATTGAAAATTTGAATTCCACTTTGAATATTGAGCGTTTGCTTTTAGATCGGTATATCCAGATTGTCTGCCGATAGATTCCTAATGGAAACATCATCGGTAACAAGTCCATATTCATCGGGATATTTTTCACACCAACAAATCCTTGAAATGGACAGGAAGCTTTTGCAACCCGGTATTTTGTAAAATATCGGAGCGCCAATTTAAAAAACGTATTATTACTCTGCGTATTTAGTAATTCGCAAACTGGAATTCGCATCGGACCGATGAAGGGCTGCACACCACGGCCGGGATTTTCATAGAGAATTTGATTGGAAAACTGGGGAAAAAGATTTCTAAAGAACCCGAAATATTTGAAAAGTTCAATAAAATTTGTAAATCTTACAACACCATCATCAATTGGTATTGGAATAAAACACGATGCGCTGAAAAAGTTTTGCTTCTTTTCTGATCTCAATTCGCAAGAGGTATTTTGACAAATTGGGTCCTTTGCAGCATCACAATTCAAGTCAAACGGGTTGTAAGTCAGTGTCGCCTAAATACGTATCAGAGAATCAAAAATAAAATATTTTCACCAGGGAAAATGGAATGCAACTGATTCAATATAAAATTGTTAAATAAGAAATAGTGGAATCTTATAAATAGTAAAAATAAGGAATTCACAATTGAAAATGGAAAATTCCATCAGAATGTTGTTAAGAACTCAAGCAATATTTATGCCAATCGTCACGATATATAGCAACTGCTAAAGTTACAGTTGACGAAAATGCTACTTGAGATGCGTTACCATAAAACGCCATTGTCTCTTATTTTACAATTTTTACACAAATCTGTCAAATTCCCTTTTTTTAATGTTAAATTAATTTTGAAAATTTACCACACGTTGAGCGAATATGCAAAAGAAAATAAGACTTGATATTATTCTCATCTTCTAAAAATCTAAGGTCTAGGGAATTAGGGAGTATTTTTTATTAGCTAATATTTCAGATATTTTTGATAGTATTGAATAGACAATTATTTGCTCCACATATTGAGGTAATCGACTCAATTTATGTCCAAAATTTTGTATTATTCACCCAGGGGGAAACCAACTCCAAATGGAAATTCTTTGGTGAAAAAAGAACACATTAAACATAACAAAAGCTATAATTGCCAATCTGGCAATCATTGGAGACCCGTATGGTGATATTCGTATCAAAATTCGAACAGTTATACCAAAATTCCACTTTGAAGTCAAAATTTCCAATAAGATTTTTTAAAATTTATTCCAATCGGATTTAGATGTATGGGAGTTTTATGTAGAATCATATCCTAAATAACTTTTGTTCTTGCACTTTTTTGATGAGATGCACCGTTTTTGAGATATTCACAAAAAACGTTTTCATTCGTATGGGGGGTACCCCCTCTAATGTTCCATGTTTGCCCATTAACGAATTTAACCTCGCATTTTACAAAAAAAACGGATCTGTGCAAAATTTCAAGTCTCTAGCTCAATCCGTGCGCCCGCAATCCGCGCCACAGACGGACGGACAGACAGACGGACGGACATGCTAAATTCAACTTTTTTTATCATTCTAAACACACTGGTGTAATTCATTTTTTTGTGCGATGACGGGATCTTGGCGTTACAAACGGTAAGGCAAAGTTAATATACCCTTTGGTTTCACCATACGGGTATAAAAAATTATCTTAATATCGAAACTAATGTCTTTGAAATTGCGGCTGGTAAAAAAAATCGACCTTCGGTGAATCTATTTTAGTTGAACACGTCTTAACTTTTTCAAACCCTTCAGTCTGCACTATACGACCTTTGCGATTTATTAAATATTATTATTAACGTTTATTGCCATAATTGAGATTTTTTAGTTTCATAAATAAGTACTAACTGAGCTGCATGCTGTTGTGTTCCTAACCCAAGGAGCACAAAGTCCTAAGAAAATTCTCACGACCGCTTGAAGACGTCATCAGTATTACTTTTCAGTTGGAACGTCTTTCTCCGGTCTTAAAACTGTATGGTGGACTACAAAACAACTGGTTGTTACGTAGTCGTAATTTTCATTATTGCGTAGGGCTAACGACTTATTACGCAACCATCGGACTACTTTTCAGGCCAGGAGGTCGTCAATCCGACCTCCATACGTAATTATGGGTCAACCTTACGACGGTCGTAACAAAGGTCTTTAGAACCACGTAACAACCACCGATGGAACTTGATACCGACCCGGTAAATTATTATGGTCGTGAGGTGGTCCTAAAAACCATTCTGGGGACCTGAAAAGTCGTACCGCTCACTGAAAACATTTTCTCTCTTTCCAACTTTGACATTTATATGAATAAAACTTAATTAAATGCTGTATGGGCCCTACAAACGGCTCAAATTCCTAAATCGAGGAAAAGAGAAATGTCAAAATGATAATTATCATTTTCCCTCTAAACCAGTGTTCTCGTTAATAAACTTTTCTAAATAAAATTCAGAAAAAATATTTAGGACTTCGACTTTTATTATCGTTTTCATTAGAACTTCTACTAGAATCACGCGCTGCATAATATTTTGTCCATATTATATGAAATATCAAACGAGTTGATCAATTTGATACATTTTTAATAAAGGCAACTAAAAACAACTATGAAAGTATTTTAAATCGAGCAAAATATAGAAACGGCAACCCAGTTCTTTGACATAAGCAACTAATAATGGAGGCAAAATATAAATTGAAACGAAATTATATAAAAATCGAAATTTTAATCGGAATGTGTGCTGAAAAAACGTTTAAGTGGCTAGTATTGTGTTTTCAAGATATTTAAGTGACATTTTTAGACTATTCGAGTAAAAAAATACTCAAATATTGTCGTGGGAAAAAAATTATTTAGTGCAAAAAATTGTGTAAAAAGGATTTTCTGCAGGGCGCGTGAAATTTTACGAAGCATCATCATGATATTCGTCAAAAATTTGCAAGGGTTTGTCAATTTAAGCTAGAAAAGCTCCATAAATTCGATATTAAAAGTGCGTGTTTTCCATATCGTTTATAAAAATCATCGTCTTCTCGTGTCATTTAATTTCTAAGTTGTTTTCTCTTCATGTTTATGTTTTCGCTTAACCAATATTAGCGTGAATTAATTCGTGTCAGCATTTTACGGTGAGAATTTTTTGTCGTTGTGTGGCATCTTCGCTAATTTTGTCTCACCCGGTCGTGAAAATGGTCCTTGCAACCGACTTACGTAGGGTTTCGGCAGACTTATCAAAGTTCTACCGCGGGATATTCGACGTCTTCAGGCGGTAGCGGCTATTCGCCACTCAGTCGTATTTGGGTCGCCAGCACTTCTTCAGTACAACAATTTCAGTCATAAGGACGGTCGTGAGTCATGACTTTCAGTCGGTTCGTGTGCCATAGGACTACTTCCCAACCGAAAAATGCTCCTTGGGAAGGCCCCTCGTACACTGGGCGCAAATTCGCGCAAATTTCATTCGCGTGATTTCGCGCGAAAACAAGGGATCGAATCCATCATGTACAGTAAAACACGCTTAAACGCACATCGAATTTCGCAGAATTTTATGTGCATTTATCCGTGTTTTGCATTATGAGAGTCAAAGATAAACATGCAACTTTAATATTCCTGGAATAAACATTTAAATTCAACAAGGCTACACAAAAACTAAGAATCTAATTAAGAATTCATTTTATCAAATAAAAATAACAAAAATCACATTTCGTTTTATAAAATAATAATAAAAAACAATACCCAAAGTAAAACAAAAAAATAATTCAAACTTTTAAAAAAAATAGTTATGCCTTCAGGACCTCCCGTTCCGAATTTTAAAATTCTAACACCGGATTCGTGATCAGTGACCCCGAAAATCCCCGAGTGAAACTTTTCGGCCTCCTATTGAGCAAGATTCATTGAACAAGAAACCCCCTTTACCTCCCGTTTACCCCCTTAGCGGTAAAATTTCGGAAAACCCCGCCTTAGTGAGCGCCTACGTGATGGTTGGGACATACTGTGAAAGTTTCAAGTTTCTAGCTCCAGGGGTTTGGGCTGGGCGTTGATGAGTCAGTCAATCAGGTTAAACGATTTTATATACATATATAGAAATTCCGCCATAATAGATGCTTGAAAATCCTCCAGGCACAAATTTTGCGTGCAATTACACGAGTTTTGTATTTAAGCGTGTTGCATTTAAGTGTGTTTTATTGTATATTATATTTATGGATCGTTCTTTGGATGCAAAACTATTCGCGAGAAAAGTAGCGAACTGATCAACTCAAGAGTATTCAGGAATTGTTTTTTTGAAAGAGGCCGAAATTTTTCATGAATACAATACTTGATTAAACTTCGTATAAGAAAGTAAAAATAACAAAGATCATCTTTTCTTTTCTTCCTGTCATCTTTTTCATGAAAGATAAACTTTATCTCGACTTTTTTTAGAGAGTACAAAAATAGTCATCCAAAGTATTGACGCTTATCTAAACATAAGAAAAGCTGCAATTTCCAGGGGCCAATCATCAAATACTCTATATGACAAAGGGTTTATTTAAAAAAATCCTTTTGTATTGGAGAGGGGAAAAGGAGTGATTCGATTGGATTTTGTTGTATGGAACGGTTATGTGAAATCATATTCTAAACGGAGAAGCATTGGTCCGATTGGATTTAGATGTATGGACAAGTTATGTAAAATCCTCTTTTAAACACATTTTACATATGAGGCGTTAAAAGCTAGAGTGGACCAAGCCACATAATCGAGTTTTTGAAGCTTTTTCACTTTTGTACTATTATTGACTGTAAATTTTTGGAAAAAAAAATTTCTGTGGACTTTATTACTCAATGTTGAAATGTTCTTTTGTGCAACCAAACATTTTTATCTAAAAACTCACTCGCAATAGTGATTCAAAAACAAAAAAATTCACGATTTCGACATGTGGGTTGGTCCACTCTAGCTTTTAACGCCTCATATATAAATTTTTGAACATCTCTCACCGTGTTTTAGAAAATTGCAAAAAACTGTTTCTTTGGTATAGGGAGGAGGGAAGGAATAAACCAATCTTACCGTTCAAGAACTTGGCCTAGCGATTTGCGGGAAACGAAACTGTACAACATTTCAAGTCTCTAATTCAATCCTATCGAAAGGGTTGGTGTTTACGGACGGACGGACGAACATGCGAAAATCAAAATCTTTTGTTATCCCTAACACCCTGGTGTAGTTCATTTTTGTGTCCGATGATTGGTTCGAAGCGTTACAAACGATATACTTAATCTGATATACTTCGATATAATTTATCATATAGAGCAGGCCTGCCCAACCTTTTTATACTAAAGTTAGACTTTTTTTAATCCAACTACATCGAGATCGACCCATATACGTGTGGTTACACGTCCAGAGCAAAAGATACTCCACGTACGGTGCCGCAGTAATCCTGAAAATAAACCATTTCACGTTTGCGATAACACGTAGCGTCTCGCATCGCCTAATGTGAACAGGCTCGTGAATTCTAAATCGAAACTAAACTATTCAAACAAATTTTAAACATGAGTCAAATTCAAAAAAACCGCGAGAATCTAGTGATTTTCAAGTTTTCAATGCCTATTTAAAATAGGTAAGTAAAATGAAATTTAAAATAAGGTATCTAAGTAAAATAGACCACTTGCTTTAACAGCAAAAAAACGAAAAAACGGAGAACTAGATAGTGTGATTACTTAATTTTCACTTTCCCTTTTTTTTAATATTTATGTTTACAAAAAAATTTTTTTTTCTGTAGTAGAAGATCGACCCAAATTCGTGTCGAGATCGACTGGTAGATCGCGATCGCCTGGTTGGACAGCACTGATATAGAATATAAAAATTTCAAAATATGATTTTTTGCAATCAGTTTCATCATCTCGAAACAAAATTATAGTAATATCCGTCAATCGGTAATCTTTGGGGACCATTAAGTAACGACCGTGAGCAAATCACATTGGAACTCTTTATTTCACAAATATTGGTACAATGAAGTACGTGGAAGAATCATTTGTTCGGCTATTAATTATCGTAAAAATTTCAGTAACTACAATTTTTTAACTACTAGAACATTCTTGATTTTAACAACTATTTTTATTCATATTTTAGCAATCGTTAACCATTTGTCCCAGGCAGTATTTCTGCCAAAGAGGGCCGCAAATTTGCCAAAATATGAAGTGTGGATATCACGATGCGCCTAACCGGAAATATAAACTATTTGATGCTAGTTGCGTGCTACCCTACCCAATCGGGGATGGAATGGTAAAATTTAATAATATGCTTTTGATAATGTTAGTAACAACCATGATTTTAAGATCCACTTGAAAATTGAATACAAAAGCGGAAGATTATTTCGTCAATTTTTCCCAAGTGTTGAAATCGACTATTGCGAATTCCTTAAAAACAATAAAGGAAATAAAATTTTTAAGACTCTCTTCAATTATGTTAAAAAATATTCAAATCTAAATGGCACCTGTCCGATAAAAGGGAAATTGGAATTCAAAAACATCCCAGTAAATATTGACATAATGCCGCCTATATTTCCATCGGGAATCTATAAGGAAACTGTGCGTGGTTACACCAAAAAGGGAAATAAAACAGTATTTCATCTGGAATATTATGCTGATATTTACTGAAAAGTTGAAAAAAATATAATAAAGGAAGTAAACACAAATTTCTAAACTTTTTTATCTTTTTGTAAAGGGTCTTTCAATAAGGAAATAACAATTTTGTATTTTAATAAAAACGCACCCTAAAACTTTTTTTATGATCTGGCAATGCTAAAACGTCAGTCAAGGTTTACATTTTTATCATGGTGAAGTTCACGAACGAGCAGCGTTTGGAAATTATTAAAACTTACTGCAGAAATTCTGAGTCGGTGGTCGTCGCAATCGTGTAATCTCGAGAAATGGTCCGGTCGAATGGCCACCTCGCTAATGCGATTGAACGCCATTGGATTTCTTTTTATGGGGTTATGTTAAATCGTTGGTTTATGCCAACAAGCCAACAACGTTAGAGGAGCTCAGGAACAATATCGAACGCGAAATTGCCAACGTTCCGGCCGATATGTGTGGAAGAGTGGTGGAAAATTTGAATTTCATACTTAAATGTAACATGTCCACTACACCTGGAAAAAATTTCAGCCCGATATCTCAATTATTTTTTGTTTTATTTAAATACAAAATTGTTATGTCCTTATTGAAAGACCCGACATTAATTAAAAAAATAAAAATAAAATAAAAAGCAAAAGTTCAAGAATTTTTTTTCAAACAAATTGTTGAAATATATTTTTAAATTTATCGTACAAGTTACCATAAAATATGGCACATATTTCGGAAAGATTTCTATGGTGAATTCCACACAAAACATAAGAAAAGCTACAATTGCTAGGGGCCAATCGTGAAATACTCTATATGATGACTGACAAAATGTTTATTTTAAAAAATCCATTTGTATAAGGGAGGGGGAAGTGAGATTGGATTTTGATGTGTGCAACGGTTATGTAAAATCCTATTTTTAAGACATTTTACCTTTATAAATTTTTCAATATGACTCACAGTTCTGGAGAAAATCGTAAAAAATTCTTTCGTTTGTATGGGGATGGGGGAAAGAAAGGTTCAATTTTGTCTGGCATTTCAGATTTTTCACGGTGTCACATAAAGCTTGTAGCAGCTAATTTTGTTAATGGTAATGGGTTGTCTTTTTTGAAATAAGTTACGAAATACCACTCCAGTATATTTATCTCAAACAAAATTGTGTTTGCACTAATTCAAAAATGGTGACAGCATCAAAAACGATTTCTTTCCGTTTTGTACACCCACAAGCAACCACCATGGACATCATAGAATGTTCCAAACTGGGCCCCGAATTAACATATAGTGAATTAACGTATAGTGAATTAACGTGTAGTGAATTAACGTATAGACAAAACATTGACTATCTCCCCATCCCCCGTTAGATTTTCAAAGAACCATGCAGTTTTCGACGTTTTTCATGCCCCCGGGCTAACTTTTGAACCAGTTGGGGATTCACTTTCGTTGTACCAAATTAAGAGCAAATTACCTTTCCAATGCAGGTACAACGAATGTGAAACCCAAAAGTGAGTCAAGGGGCATTTTCGTGCATCGCTCTTTACGCGGTTAAACCGAACATTTATAAACATTTATTACTTCAGTGTTCTTTCGTTAAATTATAGCAATATCCTAAAATAATTAAATTTTCAGGCCCATTGTTATTGTTTTGTGGATATAAATGACTATTAATGAGTGCGATTTGATTTCTTTATTTAAAAAAAACGACGCAGAATGAAGAAAATGCAGACAGTATTTGTCAAATTACTAATTATTATAAAATTTTCGGTATTTTCAATTTAATTTTACTATTAGAATAGTGTAGTATTCAACTAAGTATTTAATTGATATTTTAGCATTCGTTCACCCTTCGTCCAAGGCAGTATTTATGTCAAAATGGCCCACAAATCTGTTTAAACATGAAGTGTGGATATCACGACGCACCCAACCGGAAATATAAATTATTTGATGCTAGTTGCGTGCTACCCTACCCAATCGGGGATGGAATGGTAAAAGTTCTTAATATTTTTGGTTTTGATATTAAAGAATTGTTTTTTTTAAAGATTCATCTAAAAATTGAATACAAAAATGGCAGAGCTTTTAAACAATTTATTCCAAGTGTTGAAATCGACTATTGCGAATTCCTTAAAAACAATAAGGGAAATAAAATGTTTAAGATTCTCTTCAATTATGTTAAAAAATATTCAAATCTAAACGACACTTGCCCGATTGATGGGAAATTGGAATTTAAAGATATCCCAGTAAATCTTGACATAATGCCGCCTGTGCTTCCAACCGGAAAGTATAAGGAAACTGTTCGCGGATACACCAAGGAGGGAAATATAACAGTATTTCAACTAGAATATTATGCTGATATTTACTAATGAACTAATAAACTCTTTTTACTCCAATGTTTTTGTATAATTACTCAAACTTTTAAAACGAATTAATATTTGGGGGATGTTCGTAAAATAAGTCACAGTTTTCTGGATAAGATGAAGAGGGGGGGGGGGGGGGGGGTAAATGGCTAAGCTAACTTCTTGAACAGGCAAAATTTTAATATTCCTTCCCCGCCCCCATACTATCGAAACAGTTTTTATGATCGTAAAATGTATTAGGATAGGATTTTACATAACTCATCCATACATCAAAATTCAATCGGATCACTCCTTTTCCCCTCCCCAATACAAATGGATTTTTTTAATAAACTTTTTGTCTTTCCTCATATAGGAAAACTGACAGACTGACAGACTAACAGACTAACAGACTAACAGACTAACAGACTAACAGACTAACAGACTAACAGACTAACAGACTAACAGACTAACAGACTAACAGACTAACAGACTAACAGACTAACAGACTAACAGACTAACGGATTAACAGACTAACAGACTAACAGATTAACTGAAAGACATTTTTGTAAAAATGCCTCAATCGACTATGCAGGACTGCTCGGGAAATGTTTTTAGGCAAAACTAGGAGGTCGAAATTTTGATGAATACAATACTTTACTATATTAACTTCGTACAAGAAAGTAAAAATAGCTGATAGTGTGAAACATTTCTCTTGGTTTTTTTTTCAATTATTTTTTTTTCTCCAAAATAATGTGTTATTGATTTTTAATCTAAATTAAGATCGCATCGGCATGGCACTGATGTGTTTTTAAATACGAAAATTGATATTAGATATTAAATTTATTTTTCATCAATAGTTTTTGGAATGTCACGAAATTAAGATGTTACGGAAATTTTATCTTTATTTGTTGTTGTTGATTTCTTGTACAACTATTGGAAAAGTAAATCTTAATACTGGAATTTTTTTTATAACTTATTAATATCTTTTCATTCAATAGAAACCAGTTTTCAAGGGGACAAAGAGCTTTAAATGTCCGTCAGTTTCCGATCAAATTTGCGAAGATGTCATTTGTGATCTTACAAATCTAAAAAATGGGAGTAAAATCTATAATTTCCGATGTGTTTTACCAAATCCTACGTCTAACATAATGGTTAATTCTATGACAAGAATAATTTGGTTTTTGATTTAAACAAATATTTCAGGTTTCAGTGAAGTTCTTTTTGAAAAGAAATGAAAAAACATCTTATAGACCGATCTTAACTCCAACACTTGTGAATATCTGCGAGATGCTTAATTCCAATAAGGCAAATGTGTTTTTCCGGTTGCTTTTCAATAATATGAAGAAATTTTCAAATTTCGGTGACTCGTGCCCACTTCAAGGTACCCAAGAAATTAAAGACGCTATCGAAAATCTTGATGTTTATCCATCGATCTTTCCAACTGGCATTCTAAAACTATTTATACGAGCTTATGAAGGATCAACAAACCAAACAATTATTTTAACTACGGTTGAATTCATAATCAATACATGATTTTTTGGTCGGTTTTTCATGATTTAAATGAAAACATGTATTTTTGTAATTTAATACTGGTGTTAAATTAAAAAGTGCAAATTGATATTAACAATTTTTTTTTTGTTTTTTATTAGCATTTGCTTTGTTTCAACAAATCGTTCATGTTCCATGTCACATTTTTCTGAGATTTCAAATCTGCACAGCTTGAAAATGAGCCATTCCATTAAAAATCGACCAAAAAAAGGAAATTTTGGGCCCATTTAATCTAAAATCAACTAAAATTTCAAGTTGGGATCTTAATGGAATCAAAAGTTATGATGATTCCTTGAATGACTGAAACAGGTCAGCGCCAGTGTTGGGCCAAACCAAGTAAAAAAACAGTTTTTTACGTTTTTTTCACGTAAAAAAGTAAAAAATTGGTAAGAAACGTAATAAACTGGTAAAAAACGTAAAAAATAGTAAAAAAAAAAATCTGAAAAATGGGACATCGCCTTTCCTACAAAGTATGAAATTCTATTTTAAAGGTTTTCTTAGCGTTTTATCTGCTCGGTGGCATCCGATTTCTAGATTATAGACTTTCTAGATGATAGGCTCCGTAGATCATTGTCCATGTAGATTATATGCGCTCTAAACCAGCCAATTCCAAACCTGTAACAACAGACGTAATGCCAATATTGAAGTGTAATTGAAAATGTTTGCTTAATTACAATTGGGATTTGTGATTGCTTGTGAAATATTTCTCAGTTTTTGTCGAAGATTATTAACATTTTTATTGTTCTAAGATCATTTAATTACAAATAATTATTATATTTAGTGAGATGCTTCTTATTAACTAAGCCTTTTTTCACAAAACTGAGAAACCTATTTTCGATTTTTATGTAGGTAAGCATTCTTGCCAAGTTTTGTCGAAATCGGCGGGGGTCGAGCCCAAACGTTGGTCAAAATAATTCGGAGTCAAATAATTCGGACTTGATTGCCGCATTTATAATTAAACATAAGAAAAGCTAGAATTGCTAGGGACCAATCGTCAAATACTCTGTATGATGACAGAAAAAAGTTTAATTTAAAAAATCCATTTGTATAGGAGAGGGGGAAACGAGTGGTCCGATTGGATTTTGATGTATGGAATAGGTATGTAAAATCATATTCTAAACATATTTCATGTTTATAAATTCTTCCATACGATGCACAGTTTTCGAGAATACGGGAAAAAAATATTCCATTTGTATGGGAGAGGGGGAAAAGCAGGGGTCCAATTAGATTTTGGTGTAGGGATAATTTATGCAAAATTTTATTCTAAACACATTTTACCTCTATGAATTTTTCAATATTACTCACTGTTTCCGATAAAATTGCAAAGAGCTGTTTCCTTCGTATTGTGGAGAGGGGGGGGGGGGGTGGTGGTTGTTCCAATTTGCTCATTCAAGAACCTGGCCTAGCCATTTACGAGAAACGCAACTGTACAAAATTTCAAGTCTCTAGCTCAATTCTTTCGCAAGTTATGGTGTTCACGGGCGGACAGACGGACGGAGAATGGCCACTACTTCATATAATGTTTACTTTAAAATAATTATTAGTTGGGTTTTTTTAGCAGAGAAATAAGGAGAAAGTCTTCCTTCGAGTCCGACGTTTGAGGTCAGCTGATCCCAGTTCAGTGTGCCACGTCAACTGATCGAATCAGTTCCTGCAGCTGCGCGCCCTGATGTCGGGATCAGGCAGCTGCACAAGCTGATCGGCAATGTGACATCTCCCTTAAACTACAATCGGAATCAGATAGATATGTGTAGCTGATCGCAGTGTGGTATCTCGTTAACGATTATTGAGAGATTTAAAAAAAAAATTATAAATTTTTTCCAGAACATTAAATATTGCAGAGGAATGTCATGTTCTGTTCACATCAGATATTTTCTTTCCTAAAATCACAACCTATATCGACAAAAGTACACTTGTACCCAATTTCACCGTCACAGTGAGATTTCGTGTCAATCGTCATGTCTCTCAATGGGTTATCCAAAATAATCGGAGTTTTCATCACATTTACATGAAATACGAAATAACTACGAATGTATTTTTAACGAGATACTGATTATTTTTTAATTATCCTTATTAGTCAATGGTTACACAACAAAAAATATTGTCATAGCTCAAATCGGCACGTAGATTGAGACGTAAGTATAGCAATTACAAAAATAACTTTGGTAAATTTTTAAATTGTAACATTTTTGACCATGAGTTGGTAATTTTGCTTTTAAGAACAAATCATGAGTCTCCTAAATTGCTGGCTAATAGGATTTTTCATATTCAACTTTATCGAAGGGGTAAAAGACCACAATTCAAAAAAAAGTTTATTAAAAAATCTCCTTTTAGAAAAAAAATATCGGAAGGACGACAGATTTTCGATGTGTTCCTGGCATGTGTCAAAATGTTTCCTGCAAATTAACTTCAATTGCGAATGGAACGAAATTCTTTTCAGCTAGATGCGTTTTACCATACGAAACTAATGACATTAAGGTAAATTCGGTGTACAATACTTGAAAATTTTATTAATTTCTTTTTCAGCTTTCAGTAAAATTCTCCTTACTGCGTGGAAAATCGGAGCGGAAAATATTAGACCCCATAAAAGTGGATTTTTGCGACGTTATTTCATCCCAAAAAGTTAATGTTATCATGAAATTATTATTAAATCATGCAAAAGAATTTTCCAATTTGCCGAACCGATGCCCGGTTAATGGAATGTTGGAAGTTTACAATATTTCAGAGTCACTGGACATGTTGCCACCAATTTTCCCGAATGGTGTGATAAAAACTTATGTTCGTGTCTACGAAAGTAAAACTAATAAAACGTACTTGGATGTCATTATCCAGGGAGTTGTTAATCAAAAGGTTTAAAATGGGATATTTTTTTGGGTGTATTTGTGAGGCTACAATTTATCAAAAAAAAATAAAATTTGTATTTAAGTCCGCGTTGTTGTGTGTTATTTAATAAACTGAAAGTGTGATTAAATTTTTTTGTTAATGTTGCCCATTTCCTGGAGTGCTTAGGAAGTTGGATGTTTTGGTGGCCTCAGCAACTTGGGTAGCGATATCATCAAATATCCCGAAAATAGAGAATGTGGGGATGATTTAATGACCACCGTTTATGACGCACCGTTTTCGAGAAAATTGCAAAAAACTGTTTCGTTGGTATGGCGGAGTATGGAAGGAATGGTCCAATTTTGCCTCTTTAAAGATCTTAGTCTAGCCATTTATGAGAAATGCGACTATACAAAATTTCAAGTCTCTATGTCAATCCTTTCGAAAGTTATGGTATCCCCTCTCCTCGATCTGCGGTAGTGCAACCGAGGCGGTATAAAATCCAAAACAAAAAAGAGTTTGACGAAGGAAGAGAGGACCAAAAAAGCGAGAATTAGCGTAATATACAACATTTAATATACAGACTGACAGACTAAGAGCCTGTGTACACAACCACCTATTTACTCTTCTTTTTTTGCTCATTTTTTTCGTTCGTGTTTAGACGCAAATTTTTTAACGAACGTATTTTGGTTCCTTTTGGAATGCGCGAAAATGGAATCTTCGGATCAAGTTAGTTTACATTTTGTGTATTAAGAGTTTTATTGACCTGAGCGGTTTTTTTGGCTTTAACATCCATAACATTTACTTCAGGTCGATATTCTTTCATTTTTGAAGTCATTTCTTCTAAAGTTTTTGATCTTTTTATACGATTTGTGTAATCCGTATGCCGACAATCATATAAAGATGGAAACTGTTCGTACAATTGGATTAATTCCAATGTTTACACTTTATTCCACGATGACATTATCCCCTCTTATTAATAAACAATTATAATCGGAAAACCAAATCACAATTACAGTTGACAAAATATTTAAAACCATAGCAACGAAACGCATAGCAACGAAACACCTTAACAACCAATCAGGCACCGTTTCGCTTTATTTTCACGGTGGGAATTTTAGTTTTCGTTCGTCTTTTCCTATCGTCATTCGCACAGTACCCCAGCGCACTCCAACTTTAACGAAACGAATGAAAACACGTCGCGTCTAAACAGGCTCTAAGACCATGTTTACACACGGTTGAGGCATGAACATGGGACTGAATCAAAAATGTTGCTCGTGTTTACACACAGATTTGAACTGAACGCTGCTGTCAGTTTAACAGGAAACAATTGGAAACGAAACATAATTGAAGTTTTTAATTCACCAGTTAAAGGAAAATAGTTTTCAATAAATATTCGTCATAATAAACTAAAAAAAATTTCAAATGGATAATAAAAAGTTTCTGGCAACAGCATGCATGCTTGATGATAGAGTTTATTCCATGCATACATTTTTGCTTGCTAGATCCGAATTCTTTAGCAACTGGAACGCAAATGACAATGGAACGAGAAAAATACGCACTAAAAAATACCAACCAATCGGAATCACATACACGGAACGCTGAAAATGAAAAATCTTTGTTTTCTGGTTCAGTGCCCCAATATTGTTCCCGTTCTTCCCTTTATCATCATTTCGACATTTTCGTTCAGTCCCATGTTCATGCCTCAACCGTGTGTAAACATGGTCTAACAGACCAACATACAGAATGGGAGACTGACAAACTGGCAGACATTTTTGTACTAATGCTCCAATCGACTCGGCAGTGCTCGTGAAATGTTTTTTAGGCAAAATTTGGAGTTCGTAATTTTTCATGAATACATCTATATATAAAATCGTTTAACCTCATTGACTGAGTGAGTGACTGAGTGAGTGACTGAGTGACTGACTGAGTGAGTGACTGAGTGAGTGACTGAGTGAGTGACTGAGTGAGTGACTGACTGACTCATCAACGCCCAGCCCAAAACCCTGAAGCTAGAAACTTGAAACTTTCACAGTAGGTCCCAACCATTGCGTAGGCGCTCACTAAGGCAGGGTTTTCCGAAATTTTACCCCTAAGGGGTTAAACGGGGGGTAAAGGGGGTTTGGGTGTTTTAAACCGTGATTTTCGCCATGAATCCTGCTTAATAGGAGGCTGAAAAGTTTCACTCGGGGGTTTTCGGGGTCGCGGTGTTAGATTTTCAAAATTCAAAACGGAAGGTCCTGTAAGGATAAAGCAAATATCCTTTTTTCCTGAAAGCATAACGATTTTTTTCAAAAGTGTTTAAGTTATTTATTTGTTTTTTTGGCGCATGAAAATTTTTGCAAAAAACTTTTACCCTGCAACGACGGGTTTGCAAGCTAGTAGTACAGTAAATACTTTGTATAAGAAAGTAATATCAATTATGAAAAGTATGCTAATGAAATTTCTAAAATATCTAAATTTAATTTTATTTTCATTTTATTTAACTCTTTTAACAACACCTTCGACAAGGACATGAATAATTGTTTTATTTGTTTTACTATCAAACAAACGACTTGTTATTCGAATAACTCCTGGTGGAAAAACCGGTGGAAATTTATCATTTGGATCGGGTGCATTTGTCACTCTTATTGCACCACTAATCGGGCAGGTTTTCGTCAAGTTTGAATGCTTCAAAATGTCACGCAGGAGCAAACGGATGATCACGTTTCCTCTATTTTGTGCTAACAACATACAAAAGTCTACAATTATTGGATCCAGAAACATTATATATTTTGATCCTTGTTTTCTGTAAATCCTATTATCCGTCTAAAAGGACGTTTTTATTTTTATTTTTTAAAAAGTGTGTTTAAAAAAATTAACCTTCAAATTATTACAAGGGGATGTTAAGAGGCAATGTATGTTTAAAAATCTACTTCCGTTGTTTCGAACGTCTACAAAGCAATGAGCATTTTCACATATTTGTGTCTTGTCGAAGTTGCATCTCAGGCTCTGTGTTACTCCAATAATTTTCCCTAGAAAAGCGATTTTTCAAAATTCGAATTTTCAGAATCTAAAAAAGTACCGTTTACTGTGAGACAATATTTGAACATCAGTATAATTACAAAGAAATTCTTAAACATCTCTAAAATTTAATTTCAAGAACTTTTAATTGCAATTTTATTCAATTCAGTGAGGCGAGAAAATCCACATCCGATTGATACAATTTTTAAATAATTTGAAAGACACATAAGCAAAAGATTCAGTCAATCAGAAAATTTCGGTTTTTGTTGCGACAGGGGATTCTGCACTTGAAACAATGAAATTTCGTGGGTTTTTAATAATTACTTTAATTTGTGCAATTTCTCCGACTCATGGATGGGTAATCAATAAGACATTTTTTATTCTATTACCAGTTTTTTTCTTTATTTAGAAAAAAACTTTAATCCAAATATCAAGCCTTAATTGCAGCGTTGATAATGATCAGATTGTGGAAAATGTCTTTTGTCAAGTAACCAGCATACGAAATGGAAGCTCAGTGGTTAATATTCGATATTTGATACCACATCCAATTAATGATTTTATGGTAAATCTGTTCACAAATTCGCAACTGTGAAAATTATATATGAAAATTACGTGTTCACTCACAGTTGCGGGATCACATCCAGGTTCGAAATGGAATAAAAATGTTTTTTTTTCTCAGGTCCTTTTCAAAGTCTACTTCAATTCTGGAAAAGTTTGGCGGCAAGCCTTTCCACCAATAATCTTTGATTACTGCCGATTTTTGAAAAACAGCCGCGCCAATATTTTAATACAGACGATCATGAAGGAAGTGAATAAACATTCAAATTTTGCATCTTCGTGTCCAGCTTTTGGAGTTCAGGAAATTCGAAATTTAGTGGTTTCAGTCGACATGATTCCGACAGTTTTTTCAGCTGGTCAGTATATCGGAATTTGGCGTTTTTATCAAAAATCTGACAACAGGACGATATTTTGGCTGGAGTATCCGTATGTCATAAGATTTAAATGAAGGATTTGCATATCATTTTGTAATTGTGAGCAATAAATAAACTCGAAATAAAATATTTGATGTAAACAGAACTTGACTTTCTTGTACAAAATCTAATCACAAAGAATAAAATATGATTGGGCCAATCAAAAAATGAGAGAAACATAATGGTTGGAAAAATGCTTGGGCCAATCATACAAATGCTTGCTTGAGCTAACAACACAAATGCTTGACCAAACATAACAAATGCCGTCATTGACACTTTCCTATCTCTGTTTTTCTAAATGTGTTTCTATTTTTATTTTCTTATATCGGGTCTTTCAACAAGGACATAACAATTTTGTATTTAAATAAAACACAGAATAATTGAGATATCGGGCTGAAATTTATTCCAGGTGTAGTGGACATGTTACATTTAAGTATGAAATTCAAATTTTCCACCACTCTTCCACACATATCGGCCGGAACGTTGGCAATTTCGAGTTCGATATTGTTCCTGAGCTCCTCTAACGTTGTTGGCTTGTTGGCATAAACCAACGACTTAACATAACCTCATAAAAAGAAATCCAACGGCGTTAAATCGCATGAGCGAGGTGGCCATTCGACCGGACCATTTCTCGAGATTACACGATTGCGACGACCACCGACTCAGAATTTCTGCAGTAAGTTTTAATAATTTCCAAACGCTGCTCGTTCGTGAACTTCACCATGATAAAAATGTAAACCTTGACTGACGTTTTAGCATTGCCAGATCATGAAAAAAATTGTTATGTCCTTGTTGAAAGACCCTTTACATAGTGTACTTTATTATACTACGTATATACTTTCTTATACGTAGTTAGTATAACAAAGTATTGTAATTCATGAAAAATTTTGACTTTTTACTTCTGCCTAAAAAACTATTCAAGAGCACTCCCGAGTCGGTTGGGGCCTAATTTGAAAAATAATTTTTTGTCTGTTAGCTTGTCAGATTGTGTACAAGATTTCTCAAAAACTACTTAAGCGAGAGTTATGAACTTTTACCGGCATAAGTGGCCCTGTAATGGGACGATTCTATCAACGTTTGGTGGAAATCCGTTAGCTAAAAGTACTCAAAATTGCGGCTGATTTAGTGCCGTTTGCACCAACAAAACTTAGCAACTTATGTACAACTTAAAAAATTTAAGTCGAAGAATTTCTACGGTTTAAGTAGGCTAACCACAACTTAATTTTTTAAGAATAATACGCGCAAACGGGCCTTAACCGACTTCCAAAGAGAAAGTTGTAGAGAAAAATCCTGGTAGGGTGCCGCTGTAAGTCACCCCCCCCCCTCCATGGCGCTATGCCTTCATACCCCTTCTCTGCTAGATTCTACATCCTTTGAGATACCGAGTTTAAAATTTTTGTGTTGTATATACCCGTATGTTTAAGAAATACTCACTCATAAGGACTGCTCATGAGTATTTTACTCACCTCATGATGTTTAGTCAAAAATTCTTACTCGCCAAATTCCGTGAGTACTCATGAGCATGAGTATTTGATAATTTTCCATTGTTCATCAGAAATATTTTTAACTCCTTCAACCATTCAAAAGGAAGGATGGGAAGGCTGCGGGATGTGTGAAAGGTGGAAGGAATGTGGGAATGAGAAGGGTGTGAGTGTAAAGCAGGACGAGGAAGTGTGTGAAGGTGGTGGAAAAGAGTAATGAGAGGAATTTTTCCTTCTCTTCCTTCCTTTTTCCGAAAAAGTTGCCCAAAAAATTCGCTATATAAAAAGTACTCACAGGTGAGCAACACTTCGTATTATTGTAGATTTTTTTATAACTTAAAGGAAGCTGAAAAGTGTCACTTGGGGGTTTTCGAGGTCGCCGATCACAAATTAGGTGTTAGAATTTCAAATGACGGAAGGTCATGTAAGGATAACAAAAAATATCCTTTCCCCCGATTTTCCCGCGAAAGATTGGCATCAGACGGTCTTCAGGGTTGCTGATCAAGAGTCTTGTATTTATTAGAAACAGAAAGTCCTGCAAGTCTACAATTTTTCTCAAAAGTTTTTGAGTTCTTTCTGATTTTTTTTGGTATTCTAAAACTTATACAAAAAACTTAAACCCGGAAACGATGGGTATGCAAGCTAGTATGGATATAAACACTTTAACGCTTCATTTCTCAATATCGGATTTTCTGTACTTGATTCACTTCTACTCTGGGCCCTCCATATATAAAAGCCAAAAACCACAGTATCTTACAGTATCTCCCGAACCACTAAACCGATTGCCATGAAATTTTAGATTCATCTTCCCAAGTAACAATTTGAGGTTACATTCCGGTTAAGAAACGTATTTGAAACCATGGCAACAAAACTCAAAAGTTTCACATTTGGTTTCTGTAACCTTTCAGAAACGTTTCAGAAACCCTATTTAGAAACTGGTTTCAAAATAACCGTTTTTGGCGGGTTTATTCGAAAACTATCTAAAATGTAACCAAAATGTAACCTAAATTAAAGGTTTTTTTGTAACCACGGTTACAAATTGTTTCTTGGGTTACCACATAAGTGCTCGCTAAGAAACTGTAAGGATAACGCAAATATACTTTTTCTAATTTTTCCATGGAAAAACTAGGGTTAAGAGGCTTTCGGGGTCGTTGGTCACGAATGTGATATTAGAATTTCAAAATTCGAAACGGAAGGTCTTGAGGCATAAAAAGAAATTTGTTCAAAAGTTTTTAAGTTTATCCTTTGTTTTTTAGTGCAAAAAAATTATATTGTACAAAAAACTTTAACCCGGCAACGATGAGTATGCAAGCTATTAAATTAATATTTTATCTGTCGGGTTCTAGTGGAAATTAAAAAAAAAAAACGAGGATCTTGTATAAGAAAATTATGTGTTGTTCACATTAAATATATTTTTTTTGGCAATTTGATGAAGTACATCTTGAAGGGTATTTCATGTGTTTGGTTTTGAATTTATGTGTTTGTCATAATGTTGAATAAATTGACGATAATTAAAAGTGCTGACTTTGAAATTTTCTGAAACCATTTTCCAGGTCATGTTCTGAAATAATTGTTAAATAGCGGTTAGACTTTCAAATTGAGACAAGTTATAAAAAAATCTACAATAATACGAAAAACTCCATAAAAATGGGGTTTCTTAAGAATTTTCCACTATTTGTAATTTTAATATTGATTAGATCTTGGGTATATGCGGTAAATATTGAAAGTGCCACAAAATCAAATCATTTTAAAAAAACGTGTTTAACTTTTTAGGTAAATTTGGAGATCAAAGTATACAAATTGGATTGTCATACGGACCAGGCTCAAATTTGTACTAAAGTTTTTTGCGAATCCAACCAGTTATCGAATGGCAGTACTTTGATTAATATGCAATGCTTTCTAAAAACACAAATTGATGATGTTCATGTCAGTTACAATTATCGAATTTTATTTAAATATCTGGACCTTTTGGAAATTTTCACTAAATTTTTTCAGATATCTGTTCAGGCATTCCGTAAATCTGGAAGATCATTGAGACAATTTTTCGAGCCAATAAATGTAAATGCGTGTGCCTTAATTGGAAATCAAGGAAATTTCTTCCTAAAGCTGCTGTATAAATATATAAAAACTTTTAGTACATTTGATGGGATTTGCCCGTTTTATGGACGCCTACGTTTAAATAATTTTATTCCGAAATTAGACAAATTCCCTCCAATGTTCCCCACTGGAATTTACAAAACTATTGCACGGGTATCTAATTTTCAGAATGAAACGATTATGGCCTTTGATTATCTAGCGAATATTTATAAAAAATAAATTATTCAACAAATATTCACTTTTTTCTGTTTCCTAATATTCAAAAGCTGTTTCTTATAGATTTTTACTTTATGTGAAATCCGTTGGCTTCTATGGGGCAAGGAAAAAAAAGATTAAATATATTGTTCGTCCGTCTGTCTGTTCACACGATAACTCCCGACCGAATTGAGCTAGAGACTTGAAATTTTTCATGAATTAGGTTTTTTTGTGAAAAGTGAGGCTCAGTTCTTGAAACGGTAAAATCGGACTACTCCTTCCCTTCTCTCACATGCGTCGTATTGAAAAATGTGTAGAGAAAAAATTCTTGAATATTTCAAAATTAAACTCGAATTAAAATTCCTTCAGTAGTTCAAAAGATAGCAAAGGACGGGGATAAGATAAAAAGTGGGGGTTGATTACTGCATGGGAACACCAACGAAACAACAAAATTCTATAGAAACAGAACCTTTATTGGGACGATAACCAAGGATAAAGGATTAATAAATGTGCGCTGCAGGCGAGATTTTTTAAATCATGTGCGGTGTAATGATTTGAATCAAGAGCTACACAATCTTTAGCGAAAATTAACTTAATTTTTCACGCTCTTTAGATTCCATAAATAATGGCGATGGAAATCTTAAAACTAGCACTGAAGACAAAAGCGCCGGAGGCGAAATTTTTGAAATACATACGCCATTTATGGAAAATCGTAAATTTAACAATATTAGTATTACTAAATTGAAAATTCCGGAGCAAAAGTTTTGTTCTCGGGACACCGGAACAATATGCCTGATTCCAGGATGTATGCTCATCCTAACCAGCGATGTCCCCCTACTACAATTGTAGTAAATCTACTACTATTTTCGCCTTCAAAAGCTTCAGTGCGTAGTAAATCAAATCTACTACTATTTTTTGTAAAATACATGAATCAACCAAAAAATTGTATTATACATGATAAATGTAAAAAGCTTCTAAGGCCAGGTACAGACGTACGATCAAGTCTGCCAACTTGATAACGGACCGGTTGGCAGACATCACTACAGACGCTTTAAATATTAACAAACCGATCAGGGGACCTGACCACCGACCTATTGGCAAACCGCAAACATGCCTACAGTTGGCAGACTTGATCGTCCGTCTGTAGCTGGCTTAACGAAATTAAATATGAGCCAGCCAATGCAAAAGAATTTTTTTAAATGTCATTTTCTGAACTACAGTAAGTTTTTTGTTGATAGAATTTTGGTAGTATGAATGATAAAGATATTTAGCTTTAGTTATACAAATTGGTATATCGGCATAGGTAGAAATGGTTTTCTTTCAAAATCTGCTACAATCTACTACTATTTTTGGTCCAGTCTACTTCCCTCCTAAGGCAAATTGGGGACATCCCTGATCCTAACCATACTTTACAAACATAAGAAAAGCTACAATTGCCAGGAGCCAATCATCAAATAGTCCGACAATAAGCAGACAAAATGTGGTCCGATTGGATTTTGATGTATGTAAAATTTCATTCTAAACACATTTCACCTTAATAAATTTTTCAATATGACTCACCGTTTTCGAGAAAATTGCAAAAAACTGTTTCATATGGGAAGGAATGGTCAATCTTGGCCGTTCAATAACGAGAGTTTTAACCAGCCAAAATTTAGCCTAGCCATTTAACCATTTACGAGATAAAAAAAAATTTCAAGTCTCTAGCTCAATCCTTTCGAAAGTTATAGTGTTTACGGACGGACAGATGGACAGTCAGACAGACAGATGGACATGCGAAAACCAAAATCTTTTGTCATCCCTACCGCCCTGGTGTAGTTCATTTTTGTGTTGGATGATTGGTTCGATGCGTTCCCAAACTGAAGTACGAGCACTCCTGGGCAGTGTTGGGGTTATCTAGATAATAATTATCTAGATAATCATCTAGATAAAAAAAATGTTATCTTTATCTTATCTAGATAACACCCCAAAAAAGTTATCTTTATCTTATCTAGATAAAGGAAAATCCCATTTATCTAGAGATAATCGTTACCACCGAAAATCAAAAAATTAAATCTGAAAAAATGCTGAAACGAAATTGTTTTCTGCATACTTTTGAAAACCTAAAAACTTTTCTTAGGAACAGTTTTATACTTGGCAACAATTTTTGTTTACGGACAAGGAAGCGAAGTGTCACTCTTTCCCTCGCCTCTCTTCTCTTGTCCATAAAAAAAAGTTCTGTTAGTAACTGTACCCAAATAGCATTTTAAGCAGCAATTATGGTATTCATCCCCATATTTCGTCACCATGCAAATCGCGGCGATAAGCAATTTATGTCGCAAACACGTCGTTAGTTGTGCCAACGAGACGCGCAACGGCACCCATAGTGGGGAACACTTTTCAGCGGTTTGCGGCGCCGCAATTATAACGACAGGGACGTAATTAGTTGCCTCATGCGCGAGCGTCATCTGACGGCATTATATCACACAATTACACAAATCATCGAGCGGGTTTTCTTTCTCCCTCGAATGCTTGCTAGTAAACAGAGATGAACAAATAAAAACGTAAGCAGAAGACGAACGAGAAAAATCTAATGGCGACAAATTAATGGAAACTTTTGTGGGGTGTTATTTTATAATGGACTTTTCTTCCGGTTGCATGTCGTGATTTTAATTGCCATTAAAATTTTTCGACAATATTGGATCTGAAATTTAAACAGATTTTAATGGGCCATCGAATTATTTTGTTTTTAATCAAAAATTTCTTTAATTTTATTTTATCGGTAAATTTTTTTTTTCTTTTGCAAAGAAATTTTGATGCCAATAAAATTATGCTGTTTCTAAAATGTATGCTATCCACTTTTTATGCAATATCCTTCAGTCATTCGCCTGAAATAAGAAATTTAATTCTCGAAACGAAATCGTTTCCATCAAATGTCAGTGAGAAATATGGCGGCTGAAGGCATCAATTTTTTTTGGTGTTTCTCAGACGGGGAGCTTTAATGAAACTTTAGTGGCAGACTATTTCGACCCGAAAACCATCAAATGCTGCTCTATCGCTGCAGGAGTTTTCTTGAAGCGAATGTTGCCCCAAAGATGAACCGTGGGTCACCAATTTCCCCACTAAAGCAATTGTGGCTTTGCAGACGCATTATTAATCGGTGCGACGCGCTCGTCACTTCTTTCGCTTCTTTTACGCGGATGTGAATTATAGGTGTAAATTTTTAGCCCCGATTGCGTAAATTGCTGCATTTTAAAGCCGCAAAGAACAAATCTCATGTTCCCGTACTTTTCGATGCTATTTGGGTTGTCAAGTGTAAACCGGGCTATGAACGAAATAAAAAATCATAACGTTATAAATTTCCTTACGTAGCAAAATTAAACTTATATTTCGTGACGTTATTTCGTTTTGTATCGATAAAAAACTTAATTTCGTTACGTTACGATAACGTTTCTTATCCGTTTTCTTTTATTATTATTTCGTTTCTTATTCAGGGTATTCACAGTCCTCTTTTAAATTGCGGGTAAATTTACCGCTCGGTAATTCAGTCAAATTTAACAGATTTTTACCGAGACGGTAACTTGGTTCATGTAAAAATGAATTACCGGATTCGGTAATTGTATACATGCCTTGAGTCGTGTTTTCTGGCCCGGTTATTCGGTATCAAGAATCAACCGCGAGTGGCGCTAGTAATGTTTTTAGTTGTCAAACTTTCTCGCTGGTTTTTTGTTAATCTCATCGGACTGATGCAAATTTTTTCAATTTTGATAGCCGTTGCCACAATAGAAATTCAAAAGAATACATCAAACATGGATTTAAAGGTATGTGACATATTTTACAATCAAATTCGCAGTTCATGATTTGGTCACGTATCAAATAAAAGCGCTGTTCTCAAATCTGTGCTGTGGGATGTTCACAGCAGAATATTTTCAGTCTTTTAATATTACCGAAAATACCGAATACCGAAAATTAAAAGAGGATTGTGAATACCCTGATTATATTTAAATTGGAAATCAAGAAAAGCAAAAAATTTTGTGCTATTTTTTTTAGTACGTAATTTCGAATTTTGTGCAATGTCAAAATAAATATTTATCTAAAAATTATCTAGATAATTTGGCTTTTTATCTTATCTTATCTATTATCTTTCATATTTTCATTATCTATTATCTTATCTAGATAAACATTACGAGCATTTATCTTTATCTTTATCTAGATAAAAAAATAATTATCTGGCCCCAACACTGCTCCTGGGGGTGCGGGAACAAATTTTTGGGTGTGCGAGAAGCATTTTTTGTCTAAACTATATTTGAATTTGTTTTCCTTATCCAATTCAAAAATTTGATTCAGTGTAATAAAGTGATATAGCTTTCAATTTTAGGACGTAGTAGACCTTGGCTCGTAAAAATTTTCGCCTACGGCTTATTTTTCTACAAATTTTCTGCCTATTTCTGAACAATTTTTTGTTCGTGGCACATTTTTTTTTGTTTTTCCCAAAGAACTTATTTTACTAGCAAAAAAACTTGGAATTTCAAATATCAATTTTGTCAAAAATTTGCAAATATCCAAAAGGACTTTCTCAATATTTCTTTTTGATTTTTTCTTTAAGTTATTTAACCCTATTCCTGTCAGGCTGTGAATTTCGAACCAATATAGATGATTTAATACATGTTTTAACGCAAAATCAATTTAACAAAAAAACATAAAATTTATTCTATATAACAGTAGCGTAGTGACCAATAATAAAATACATTAAATTGATTTTGCGTTAAAACATGTATTAAATCATCTATATTGGTTCGAAATTGAATAGTGACTCACAGTCACAGCCTGACAGGAATAGGGTTAAAGCGAATTACAATTAGACCACTAAAATGTTTGGGAGCCACTGATATATAGTATAAAAGTCGGATTTATAATTACTGAAGTTTAGCTCAATGTAAAAATCGTTTCTCACATTTCTGGTTCACTACACATAACAAAAATAAAATACGTGTTTACTTGAAATTCTTTATGGTTTGCAAACACAGAAAAATCCAAATTATTTTATGATAAAATAATAGTATAGCGTGATATGTCGATATTTAAATTCCTGTTAGTATATTGGGTCACTATAGAACCCTTAAATGCGGTAAAAATCGTAAAAAGTCCACCTTATGCATTTTATTTACTGTATAATCTTTTGTATATAGAAAAAATTAGTAATAAGAGTTCTCGAACTGAATTGCCACACTGACGAAATTCAAATATGTCAAGAAGTTATCTGCAATGTAAAGCAATTGACAAATCGAAGCACTTTGATTAACTTGCAATGCGTTCTGAAAAATGAAATTCCCGATATAAACGTAAATAACATAACATATTTTAAACAGTATTAATTTTTTTAATGAAATTTTCACACTGTTGTTTTTTAGGTAAATCTTTTAGTTTATCGAAAATCGGGACGAACACTGAGACCGTTTTTTGATCCAATGAACTTGAGAGCATGTGCTATTGTTGGAGGCCAAGGAAACTTTTTGTTAAAAATGCTTTACAGAAATCTTAAATCACGTAGCACTTCTGACAGCATTTGTCCTTTCGCTGGTCGTCAACGATTAATGAATTTTATTCCGAGGCTAGATTTTCTTCCGCCAGTTTTTCCATCGGGAATTTATAAAACTGTTGCACGAGTGACCACTTTAAATAATGAAAGTGTGATGTTCTTTGATTATTTGCAGGATATAAGAGTGGTGGAATCGTGAGGTATAATAAAACATTTTTGAAAACAGAATGTGTTTTTATTTTTTTCCCCCCAACGGTTAAAATGATCCCATATAAGTTGTTTTTATCGATGGTGCTTTTCCAAAATTCGCCTTCCTTCTTATCCCATTCTCTGCTAACGCTTTTAACCACGGAACCGATTTACATCAAATTTTCACCATACGATAGATCATCGCTTAAAGCGGCACTCAGACTCACAATATTTTTATGCTATATTATTGATCAATAACCCAAGAAACAATTTTTAACCGTGGTTACAAAAAAAACCTTCAATTTAGGTTACATTTTGGTCACATTTTAGATAGTTTCCGAATAAACCCGCCAAAAACGATTATTTTGAAACCAGCTTCTAAATGGGGGTTTCTGAAACGTTTCTGAAAGGTTACAGAAACCAAATGTGAAACTTTTGAGTTTTGTTACCATGGTTTCAAATACGTTTCTTAACCGGAATGTAACCTCAAATTGTTACTTGGGAATACTGAACGCGTCCCTAGATAACTCAATAACTCAATCTATATATTTATAAAAGGGGCTCCGCCCTTCGTGTCCGGTCTCGGTCACTACTCGCCCCTCGGCCTCGGATCTTACTTCTCCGGGATGACCATTCTAATGAAGGAAACGACATCAAAACGCATTCAGTATTTTAGGAGAGAGTAGGAGAGTGGTTCAAGGGTGGAGAGGGGGTACATTTTAGTGGGCGAAAAATTCTTAATTATTTTTTTTTTCGAAAAACCGTTAGTTTGCAAGCTATTCGCAAAAATATATTTTTTTACATTTTAATGATAATATCTCGATAACGGTCAAATATATCGGATAACGGTAAAAGACAAAATTATGGAAACATTATTCTCTGCAATTCACCTCATACATTAAGCCAGGGGCCATCAAAGTAACTGTCGCTACCTTTACAATCAAAATTTATAACCACTACAAATAAAAATACAGTTCAATGAAACACAACCTTCCCCGGCAATGGGTTGACACGAACTGATTTAAAATGAAATGCGTCATGCTAATAATGCCCCGATTCCAACTCAAAGCACACTTAAGCATTACAGCACACAATAAAAGGTCGATTATAGTGGCTATGCTGTTAAAGCCAATCTGTGTGATGAGCCAGCCGAGCCACTAGCTGATGATGTCTGCATTAAACCACCAAAAACCCGTTATTTTTCGAGTCAATAAAAAAAAACTGATTTGTTTTAAATAACGTTATATCTCGATAACGGCTTGAGATACAGAGTTCTAGTGAAAGACAAAAAAGCAGGAAATTTTATTGTCTCCAAGTTTTGTCATACATAAGACTACTCAGAAACGCATAGTTTCGGAGTAAATCGCGACTTTTAAAACGCCGCCATTTGGGTTACTTCAGGTTAACTGATTTTCACCAAAAGTTGAGAGGATCGCCATATTCTCGGACCAAACATCACTTGAAAATTTCATGGCTCTATCTCTAGTAGTTCATTAGAAATCTTGTACACAGACCGACAGACTGACAGACAGAAAGACATTTTTGTAATATGACTCCAATCAGATTGGGAGTTGATTTTGTTGCTCATATTGTCCCGGATTGACCTCGAAAAAAAGTATGGCCACTATACCCATAAAAAAAACGTTTGACCTAACCCAACCCCCCCTCCCTGCCCCCTCCTCGAAAAATTTCTGGGGACGCCATGGGAGTGCTCGGGAAATGTTTTTTTAGGTAAAATTCGAAAAAGGTCGAAATTTTTCATGAAAACAATGCCTTATTATACTTCATATAAGAAAGTAAAATCTGCTACATATAAAAAAAATCTTTTCCTTAGTTATGAATTTATTTTCACATAAATTTTATTTACCAAAATCTATCGAATATTTTTAATTTTTGCTAAATATTCATACCAAAAAATGGTTTCATTTGACTCGGAGAAGGCACGAAACTCGGTTCTATAAATTCCATTTGTCAAAATTGGTGGTACCATGTCCATGGACGCGACATAATTTTTAAGTCTTTGATATCCAACAAATGGACAAATTCCATCGGATATTGAAAAACTCTTCAAGTAATTTGCCATAAGTTTTAGAAGTAAGTTTCCCCTACTGCCCAAAAATTTACAGGCATCAATAGTGACCGGGTCCAAAACCGGCCGTTGAATTCGTCCAGACACTCGGAATGTTTGCATTTTTGCCTTATAAAAAAATATTTAATCATCGCAATAACACAAACTATTTTAAATCCTAAACACACTTTTAGATCTTCAATTGGACTTCCTAAGAAACACTGCATATTAATCAATGTGCTGCCATTCCTCAAGGGTCTTGCAGAGCAAATCACTTGCTTACAAATTTGAGACCTGTCTATGTGGCAATTCATGTTGTAAATCGTAATTGTTGTCTTCGCCTAAAATTAGTAAAACTAATCCCAGTATTGTCTTTATTTAAATGTGATGAAAATTATTACCACGCATCTAAATGGAAAACACCAAAAAATCCCGACAATTATTAGTTTGATATTGAAGGTCATCTTTGAGACTAAATTCAGCTTTTCATCAATGTTCGAAAATTCAATTTGAAGTCTACGGGTGTGAAATAAATGAAGTGAGACAAATTGAAAAATAATCGTTTCAAAAAGTTCAGCGTGCAAAAATGTGAGTTCTAATATAGAAAACAAAATCATGGAATAAAAAAATCCCTGAAAACTTTCCAAGATTATTAATTTTTACTTTCTTATACGAAGTATAATAAAGTCTTGTATTGATGAAAAATTTTGACCTCTTAATTTTGCCTAAAAAAAACATAAGAAAAGTACAATTTCCAGGGGCCAATCGTCAAATATTCTAGACAAAATGTTTTTTTTTTAAAAAACCAATTTGCATAGGAGAAGGGGAAAGTAGTGGTCCAATTGGATTTTGATGTATGGATAAGTTATGTAAAATCATATTCTAAACAAATTTTAACTTTATAAATTTTTCAATGCGACTCACCGGTTTTGAGAAAATAGAAAAAAAGTATTCAATTTGTATGGGGAAGGGAGGAAGGAGTGGTCCAACTGGACTTTTGATGTATCGATAGGTTACGTAAAATCTTTTTTATGTTTAACCATTGAATCGTTCCTGATTCATGGTTTTTACGCTACATTTCTAGCATTGAATTCTATTGGAATTTCTTGACTTATAGATCTTCAAAACATAGCCTAGCCGTTTACGACAAACATAACTATACAAAATTTCAAGTCTCTATCTCAATTTTTTTCGAAAGTTATGGTGTTTACGGAGGTATGGACGGACAGGCAGACAGATAGACGGAAAGACATGCGAAAATCAAAATCTTTTGTCATCTCTAACACCATGGGGTAGTTCATTTTTATGTGTAAATAATTTAACTACCTAGAATTTAATAAATAATAAGCAGGCGAAACAATTACAAAGTAAATTTCAAATGAATCGAAGTTCAAAAATTTATTGAAGTTGTTCATTTATTTCTTTCAAGTTTCGATCGGACAGTGTCGTATAAAATTTCTAAAATTACGTCCAGTTAATTTAATCAAGTTTGGGGAAAGGATCTTATGATCGTTTTAATTACAAACTCTTCAGAAGAATCCGAAATATTCGTTTTGGAATTTGGATTTTTTTCTTTTGGTTCTATATTTTTGATTGGCAGGTAGGTATATGGGCGTCAAAAGGTGGCCGCAGGGGGGTGGGGGAGGGAATGGGGACGCTCCCTTCTATGAATTTTAAAAATAACTATGAATAAAGTCTCGAATAAAGCCGAAAATAAGGTGAAAGTTGAATATAGTGCTTTTCTTTTGCTCACAATGCAGCGTAAATAAGCACGCGATTAAGCGACGCGACGTGAAAGTAGACAAATTTTCTACTTAGTGTAATAATTTTTCAAACATTAGGAAAAAAAAACGATCCCTGAATATCTACAGCTCGAAGTTTCTCCAGAGTACATTTTTTTCGCCTGTGGCATATTTCTTCGCCTGGGGCATATTTCTTCGACAATTTTCCACAAAAGATGCATTTTTTTCGAAAAAATGTGACCTGCGGCGCATTTTATTTTATTGGTATTTTTACAATTTCCGTTGCGACCATTTTTTCAAGTTAATTTTTGCTCGGGAGTGTGTATCTCTAGATTGAAATAACTGCGCAATATTCTGTTGAAGAAAGTTAAACAGAATGCGGCGCATGTGCGGCCCACATTATTGATTTTTTCCCTTGATTTTAATTTAAATCATATTTTATTTTCTAGAAAATTTGTTGCTCATCTGGTACCGCATTGACCCACAATAAAGAAAGTATGGCCACCATACCCGTAAAACTTTTGCAATACCCCCCTCCCCTCCACTTTTTTCTGAGCTTCTCGCCCGATATCTTTTTAACTGCTGGAGATTTGGATCTGGTTTGCATTATTGGATGTCTGAATGCAATTCATAACTAAAGTCTACCTCATCGTTCCTGTCTCTATAGCTCACATAATTCTAAATTGGTTTTGACCCGCTTTCTCTCAAGCAAATTGTTCACCGATTAAAACTTATCCTACTCTTATTGTATCCTCAAAGAGGATTTGGCTTTCTGTGCGAGGCCGAGTAAGACCTGAAATTCAAGGCCGATAAATGTGGAATGGAAAGGAGCTGTCAGTTTCTAGATTTTATATATTAAAAAGATTTTATTTATTCCTTCTATCATATCATTTTCATATCAACCAAAAAATCCAATTGCATCACAGTAACATTTTGACCAGTTGAAAGCCTTACAACAACGAAGTAAGTTCCAGTGGGAAAAATTGGTGGTAGGTTATCTAGGCTCACAGTGTAGTTAATCAATCTTTGGTAGCCTACAAATGGGCACAATCCATCTGCTTCAAAGGATCCTTTTATGTAGTCGTAGACATTTTTCACGAAAATACTTCCCTGTCCACCAAGCAGTGAGCAAACATTTACTTGGATAGGATTTGTAAATGTACGCAAGGATCTTCCAGATTTTCGATACATCGTGACGAGTAACTAAAATACAAATCCTTAATAAGAAAAATAATATCTCTTCAGACATCTCACAGTAATTTCCTTGACAGGATGTTCTAAAAAGCATTGCGTATTCATTAAAGTTTTACCATTCTTTAGTTGTTTGGCATCACAAATTAATTGTTAGGAAAATTGTGGGAGCTGTTTGTAGCAATTGAGGTCATAGAGTTTCACTGTCATTTTTCTCTAAAATCGTTTAAAATTGAGAATTATCAAAAGGCAATACAGAAAATTTAAGAAAATCGTTACCGCTGAAATGAAAATGAAAACTTGAAGAAAAGCCACCAGAAATACTTTGAAGAAATTCATTTTTTTGCTTATTTCACTACACTTTTGAATACCATCAAGCTCAAGTTTCTGTCACAAAATGCCGCAATTTTTTTAATTGATCGCTCTTGAAATTAAAATTATTTTCAATTTATCGCTAGAATTAGATTTCGAAGCATATCAACAAAAAAAGTAATTACTGTTTTGCGTTTTTAGCAGCTCGGAAAGCTTAAAATCGACGGGTTTCAATGATGCATAGAGTGACCATATCCATTTTGTGTCAATCCGGGATAAGTTGAGCTGGGCAGTTGAAAAATAAGAAAAGTTACAATTGCTCGGGGGAATCGTCAAATACTCTAATTGCATATGAGGGCAGATATTTTTATGAAAAAATCCATTTGTACTGGATAGGGGGGAAGGATTGGTCCAATTGAACTTTTATGTTTCGTCCTTAAAAAATTTCCAATTCGATTCACCGTTTTCGAGAAAATTGTAAAAAACTGTTTCGTTTGTATGGATGAGGGAGGACGGAATTTTACCCGATTTTACCCGTTCAAGAGCTTAGCCTTACCATTTACAAGGAATGTAACTGTAGAAAATTTCAAGTCTCTAACTCAAGCCTTTCGATAGTTATGGTGTTCACGGGCAGACATATAGACGGACAGACGGACAAACAGACAAACGGACGGACATGCGGAAATCAAAATCTTTTGTCACCCCTAACACCCTGGTGTAGTTCCTTTTTTCCAACGATTCAACGATTGGTCCGTTGCGCTACAAACGGTATATTTTATATAATATACTCCTACATAATTTATCATTTCTCTAAACGTATCGGCTCCCCTTTTGCCCCCTCACCTGTTATCTTCTGAACCACTGAAGGGATTTGATGCGATACATGATGCGAACCCCCTCGCCTGCTATATCCTAAACTTCTGAATGGATTTTAATGCGGTTTTTAGTGTTGGATAGGTAATCTTTCAAAGAAAATTTTCGCCCACTCAAACCACCCGCACAGCGGATACTTGCGAGCTAGTAGAGTATAAAAATCCCAGACAAAAATGTTTAGTTTCCGGGATAACTTATCGAAATTTGGGATTATGCCGGCCATTCCGGGACGTATGGTCATCATATACATAGATAAGCCCAGCTTTATAGAAACTCCTTCAATAAGTCAAGAAAATTTTACTGCATTGACGTACGAATGGGTACGAATTAACTTCTGCATAAAAAATCTTTAATATCGTTTTATTCAATTTATTTAATCAGTTTAATATCAGTTAAAAAATCTACATGCATCACTGTAACATTGTCATTTGTCGCTAATCTAGCATCAGTAAAGTAAGTTCCAGTGGGAAAAATTGGTGGCATGAAATCAAATGAAAACGTATAGTTAACAATTCTTTGGAAACCTATAAATGGGCACATCCCATCGGACTGATAAAATGCTTTTATGTAATTATAGACACTTTTGACGACAAAACTTCCTTGTCCTCCAAGCACCGTGCAGACATCCACCTGAACTGTGTTCATGAATTTTCGTAAAACTCTTCCAGATTTACGATACAGAGAGACAGCTACCTTAAATTAAAAGCATCTTATTTAAATTGAAGACATATATATAAGAATATCGCGTTTCCACTGATTAAAAAGCTTTATGTGTTCGGCAGAGTCCTTTTGCAAATTGAAAGTTCGCTTCGTAAATTTTTTTCCCCGAAAGTTCTATTCGTAAACTTTATCAATTTTAAGATTAGAGTTAAACTTCTTTGAGCTTTTATCAGTGGAAACGAGACTTTAAACATCTTACAACTGCATCTTTCAAAGGTTTTTCTAAAAAGCACTGTGTATTAAACAAAGTACTGCCATTTTTCATTTGCCTAGCATCACAAATAGTTTTTTTGCATAATTGCGGTTGATGTTTGTAGCAATTGAGATTATAAAGTTTAATTCCCATTTTCTTCTAAAATGTTTAAAAATTGTTAAAAAAAAGAGAACATATTTTCGTGTATAGAAAACTCTTACCGCTGAGCAGAGGAAGAAAAATTGTAGTGAAATTATCAAAAATACCTTCAAGAAAATCATTTTCTTCAACATTTTTTGGATAAAATACTTTTGATGAAATTCATTTTAAATAAAGCTTTCGTTTCAGTGATTTGTTGCTATTAGAGTCGCAATTATTATTAAATTATCGGCGTGACAAAATCTACAAAAAAATTTTCTAGTCTTTTTTCATTAGAGAATAGTTACTTTTTTGTAGAAAAATTTTAATACATTTTTAATGATTTTTTTCCCCATTTATCAATTAAATAATTTTATTAAAATATTTAATAAAACTCATGTTGCAAAATATTAAATATTATTGCTTCGCAACCCATCTCCTTTTCTCAGGTCGGCCCTTGGCCTCCTTATTTCTGCCCGCCTGCGGCCCACGGCGGTCGTGCAGTAAATCTATTTATCTATACCGGAAC
The DNA here is from genome assembly GCA_964034945.1 of Chrysopilus asiliformis. Lineage (NCBI taxonomy): Eukaryota > Metazoa > Arthropoda > Insecta > Diptera > Rhagionidae > Chrysopilus > Chrysopilus asiliformis. The sequence goes on along the minus strand of OZ035960.1, from coordinate 89,797,825 downwards.
AAAATTTCGCATAATATTTTTACTACACATTTTAAAAAAGACATAGGTAATATAATTTCAAAGTTGATAAAAATTTCAAAAGCGCCACTGACTCCACTTTCGGCCACGGGTCTGCCTTTTCAAAGGTGCACAACTTGCAGGGTAACCTCTCTAATGTTGCAAATCGGATCCAAATCCCTTTGGAATTACATAAAATAGCAGGTGAGGAAATTTATAAAGAGGGATGGGAGTAGATATTCATCATCATCAGCGGCGCAACAACCGGGTGTCCGGACTATGCCCGTATCACAACAATTTTGCAAATGATACAGTCCTGTACTGCGGTCATCAAATTCGATATCACGGGCAAATTTCTTGCGCCCTGGCTCACTTCGTCGTCCCACCTAAGGCAGTGCCCATCCTGGTGTACGCTTCAAAGAATTCTGCCACCATAGACTATCCGGGCCTGGTTTACTTCCCACATTCAAAACCTATTGGCCTGATTTTATAAAAGCTACGGAGTCAAAAATCCGTCGGAGGCGCTCTTCCCGAACGTAGCGAACACTTAAAACTATTGAAAACGGTGTAGTTTCAGAGCAAGGTACAAAAAACCAAATCGCAATTTAAAAAAAAATCCGCCATTTTGAGTACTTCCAGTTAACGGATTTCCATGTAAAGATCGTCTTATTCCAGCACCAAACACGCCGCCGGTAAAATTTCAAGGTTCTCACTCTAATAGTTTTTGAGAAATCTTGTATACAGACTGACAGACTGACAGAATGACAGACTCTGAAAGACTCTGACAGACTCTGACAGACTCTGACAGACTCTGACAGACTCTGACAGACTCTGACAGACTCTGACAGGCTCTGACAAACTCTGACAGACTCTGACAGACTCTGCAAGTCTCTGACAGATCCTGACAGACTCTGACAGACTCTGCAAGTCTCTGACAGATCCTGACAGACTCTGCAAGTCTCTGACAGACTCTGACAGACTCAGACAGACTCTGACAGACTCTGACAGACTCTGACAGACTGTGACAGACTCTGACAGACTCTGACAGACTCTGACAGACTCTGACAGACTCTGACAGGCTCTGACAGGCTCTGACAGGCTCTGACAAACTCTGACAGGCTCTGACAGGCTCTGACAGACTCTGACAGACTCTGACAGACTCTGACAGACTCTGACAGACTCTGACAGACTCTGACAGACTCTGACAGACTCTGACAGACTCTGACAGACTCTGACAGACTCTGACAGACTCTGACAGACTCTGACAGACTCTGACAGACTCTGACAGACTCTGACAGACTCTGACAGACTCTGACAGACTCTGACAGACTCTGACAGACTCTGACAGACTCTGACAGACTCTGACAGACTCTGACAGACTGTGACAGACTCTGACAGACTCTGACAGACTCTGACAGACTCTGACAGACTCTGACAGACTCTGACAGACTCTGACAGACTCTGACAGACTCTGACAGACTCTGAAGTTGAATTGATTTACATTATATTTTCGTGAAAATTCTTCTTCATAAAATTCTGTATCAGTAAAAATTCGCTTAGCTCAGTTTGCAGCCATCTCTGCTGGAACAGATATTTATTTAATTGACATTTTTTCCATAATGATAATGATAATTTCGGGTCATTTTATGGTCAATTTTTCTGTATTTCCCGGCAGTTAAATTTTTGCCTCAATAATAAGGGAGATGATCATATGATCATAAAAATATACTTTAGATTTAAACATTCATTCGTTCCAGACAATTAGTCATTTCGTATACCAAACCAAATGAAAATCGCAAGAAAAAAATTGCGCGATAGGTGTTTGCAAAACGGAACTTTTGGTATCAAAAAAATGAAATCCTTCTTAGTGTATATAATAATTTGTGTTTATTTTGCGATGTCGGTAATAACACTAATACAGATAAAATAGAAAGAATTAAAAACAATGATTTTTCCCCCACAGAAAAGATCAAGTCTTAGGATTTATCAATTGGATTGCCATCCGCAAGCTAATCAAATTTGTAAAAGGGTTTACTGTTCAACAAAATCGCTAAAAAATGGCAGTACAATTTTAAATATGCAATGTTTTGTAGAGCAAAAAATGGAAGACTTTAATGTAAGACTTAGAAATATTCTAATTTGAAGGAAAAAAAACATTAAATAATCTTTTTTCAAAGATAAATATTTTAGTGTTCCGTAAATCTGGAAGGAGTTTGAGAAAAGTCCTGGATCCAATCAATATTAAGGCCTGCACTTTGATTGGAGGTCAAGGCGGTGTAATTATAAAGTTTATGTACCAAAAATTATTCAATTCCTTGACAACCGATGGAGTTTGCCCATTTGTGGGATATCAAAAAATTGTGAATTTCATATTTTCAATTGACGGCTTACCGCCAATATTTCCAGTCGGGACTTACAGCACAGTCGTCAGACTTTCAACATTTGACAACGATACTGTAATACGTTTTGATTATTTGACTGATTTGAAATTAGTAAAATAAATCATAAAAAATATGCAAAAAGTTTCAAATAATAAATATACAAAAGTTCCAAATAATAAACTTTTTTATAGCAGATTTTTATTTCTAGGCCCAGTACGAAACTCTGAGCGCATTTACTCCCAAAAATTCGAACCTCGGGTCTTCTGTCCTTAATGGGTTAAAGGAATTATTAATCTATCTTGTAACATTCATTGAGTCTGGAGCGATTGTGGATCGGATGCAAAATCCAATTCCACTTTTTCGACTACGATAAAAGCTGAGCATCATGCGCCGTCAATGGGAGAAGCTATCAGATGAATATTACCATAGATAAAACGCTAAGATATCGCAAGTCTAATGAAGAAAAGGGTCTTTTTTTTATTCAGTGAACTTTCAAGTTTTCCCAAAGCTTTCAACAGTAATCAAGAAAGCTTTGAAGAACGATTCTTTCAGTGCACTGCAAATAAATAGCAAATGGACTGCATGTTTGTGTGTGTGCATCCGTCACCGGTCAATATTGAATATATAAACGATCGAATTTTCTCTAAAAATAACTTCATATGTAGATCTGCCTGCCATGGATTTTCCTAGAAATCGTCATTAAATTTTAAAAATTAAAACTATTTTACGAATTAAAATTTCTTCCATCCTCAAGAAAAAGAAAACGAAAACATGAAACGAAACGACAGTCAGAGTATAATCCCTCATATGTCAATCATTATCGTTTCGTCGTGTCTCTGTGTTGTCTATATCTTTTGTTTCTTTTTGCCACACCAGAGCCGTCTTGTTCCCAGTCATTTGATTATGCGTAAAGCCCGTAACAGATTGACCGGCAGTAGCAGTAGCAGTGGCAGCAAAATGTTCTGATTGGCTGAAATCCGACAACATGTCGGATTTCGTCGGATTTCAGCCAATCAGAACATTTTGCTGCCACTGCTACTGCTACTGCCGGTCAATCTGTTACGGACTTAACTAACACGAGGTACAGCTTATACCCTGAGAACCAAAATTTTTTCGACAACGTGCGAGATTAAGGTCGCGGAGCTTTAAGCTCTAGGAGATTGAGGTCAATTTTACGTGCCCTTTTTTTGTTCACGCTTGAAATATCTTATTGTTTTATCTATGATATCACCGATTTTTTGTGGTCAATTTATGAAGCCCAACTCAGACTAATGATTGCGATTATGATTGAAGCTTATCGACCTATGAGATCAAAGCTTTCAACGATTGGAACATGAAAGCTTCGATTTCACTGGTCGAGGAAGCTCAAATATAATCGTGTAATTTAGCTTCGGCCAATCCGTGAGCTTAATTTTGGCCGAAGCCGAAGTGATTTTAAAAAACCAAATCGCCACATTAAAACTAGCCGGTATTAAATAATCTCTAATGGCGTATTCGAATGGCTTGCTCTTTTTGCTCGAAAATTGTTTGATATAGATCAGCGCTCTGCAGCCATGTGCACCAAGGGCAACTTCGAGGCTCAAATTGCCCTTTTATACATCGATTCTTCATGCTACCCGTTTCATTCTGGCTTGTACGCAAACTGCATACATACGCATATGGAAGAAATAATCTGTTTCACCTTGCACATAACCCGTTCTGCTTCCACTTGTGCATTTTGCATACCATGGAGCTTTGCTGAGTTCTAAGTAAGGCCAGAGAACAAATAATCTAGAGAATAAACTCTTAGAACAAATTTTTAGAGAACATTTTTCCACTGTGAGATGAAGCAAGAGGATCCGATGTAACACAGAAAAAATTATCCATTCGATTCCTCCATCTCATTGAATAGATACGACGAGAAATGTTCTCTCTGCTTCGTGCTCCCTAGTCTAAAAGTAATTAACTTTTAGGCCGTAGCTAGTGAATGATAGGGACATTTTTCCCCCCTTCGAAGGGGAAATTTGTCAAAAATTTGTTCTAAGAGTTTATTCTCTAGATTATTTCTTCTCTGGTAAGGCCATTTATGCGAGAGATTTTTATTAACTCAGTTGTCATTAGGACATTGACTGAAGCAGTGGTGTATTTCACATTGCTGAAAATCATGAAAAATTTAACACTGCTGAAAATCATGAAGCGTTCTGTCTCAAAAGACGACACGAATTTTGGACATGATTGTTTTCTTATTCGGTGTGATAACACAATGCAATGTTTACTATGATTTCAGGAAATTAAAACAATAAAAAAATACGATTTAAATAGTCATTTTCAGTCGTTTCATAAAATATCAATTGATTAAATTAATGTTTTTGGTTTTATGAAATTATTATTATTTTCCGATTGTAATTCGAAAATTTCATATAAAAGTTTTTCACTATCAAAACTTTTTTTTAACGTAAACTAAAACAATTAACAGTGTGTCAAAACCAAGCATAACGAAAAAGAGCTTTCAACAAAGTTTGAAATTGGCTCGGAGAGCAAGCCATATAAACAAGTAAATCGCTTGTCAGTGGTAGTGGATGCCCGAGAACTTTCAAAGCTTCCCTGGCCCTGATATAGATTTTAAATCAAATAAAACGTTTTGACAAATTTTTTTTTCCAAAATTGTATTGAATAAAGTAGACACACTTCGACTCCAGAGTCTAAATCTGTGATTCGAATACGCTAGAAGATTTAAAAATCTTTTTTGTGTGATTTTCTGTATTTTTTGTCAAATATTGGTTAGATTTGATCAGAACAATTTTGAGACAAAAACTTTTATGACACCATTTTGATTATAAAACATAAAAAAAAATTTCTCAACTAAGATTTAAAATATGATAACGTGTAATTCTCCAAACAACAATTAAATTAATATTGATCAAAAATAATCAAAACTTTCAGGTTTTGATCTTGAAGTGAGAAGCATGGGGAATTAGTAAAAAACAGTCCAACATACGAACATGTTAAAGTATTGCCTAACAATTTTAATATGTTTTGTTCTCTACACACAATCCGAGGTGAATTTTTTTTTATATTTTTTCTAAAAAAAAATTACAAAATACATTCAGGGCAAACTGTTCTTCACAATCGATGAAATGACGTGTAATTTTAATAAGAATCAAGCTTGCAGAGACGTTCTGTGCTCTGTAAAAAAAATCAAAAATGGCAGCACAATATTGAATATGAGATGTTTCTTAAGCACACCTCAACAAAATCCCGTGGTATGTATTCAATTAATTTGGGAAAAAAGCTCCAAATTGAATATTTCCTTGTTTTTAGGCGATCTTAAGAGTATTTCAGAAATCGAAACGAGTTTTGAGGCCAGTCTTAAGGCCTTTCGTCTACAATTTATGTGAAGTGGCAAAAAGTGGCAACCCTTTATTTATGCTGTTTTTTAATTACATAAAACCTTATTTGTCATCGGATGGTGCGTGTCCATATTCAGGTTACCAAAAAATGATCAACTATATCGTCACGCTTGATATGCTAAAGGCTCCGATTTTTCCAAGGGGAAAATATAAAAGTTTTGCTAGAGTCTTCGACCTTGAAACGAATGATACGATTTTTGAACTTGAATATAGCTCAACAATTCAAAATGTTCGTTAAGGTGACTAAAAAAACATCTTCGAACAAAAAAATTAATGTCTTTTATTTGTTTTTATTTATAAAATATAAAAAAATGACGTTGATTGCAAAAACAGCCAATTTTGGGGTGAATTTTTAAACTTTTTTTTCCATTTATTCAAAATTATATTTTTTTTCGCGTTACACTGGGTGTATGAAATGTCATAGTGTGAACAAGAAAGTGTGAAGACTCGATAGTGTGAACAAATTTTTCAATTAACTAAAATCCCCTTTTCATTCGTGTTGTAACGATTTATGTGTTATGCTCACTATTTATATCAACAATGAATTTTAAAACTACACACAGCGATAAATTAGTAGATCGAACGACTTTATAGTGGAGAATCAGGACTACAGTACAGTCCCGTTAATCCTGACTAGAGGAGGCCGGTCCCAGACCGGATCAATGAAAGTCCGGATTAAACGGAGTTTGCCTAAAATGCACATAACACACGTTTATATACCCGTATGGTGAAACCAAAGGGTATATTTCTGTGGTCACAAGGAAAAACCGCTTAAGTCGAGTTACGTAGTTTTAAAGGTTGGTGCATATTTGAATTCTCCTTATCCAGTTCTATATTCTGTCAAAGTTTGGTTTTCATGCTGTACCCCTATGAGGAATGGCAGAGCAAAAACCATATAACCTAAGTCAGTTTTGCTTTCAAAAAAGAAATAATCAAAACTTTAAACCCAAATTACTCAAAACACGCTTTTTCGACTTAAGCGGTTTTTCCTTGTGACCACAGATTTAATTTGCTTAATTCCAATCGGATTTTTATGTAGAATCATATCCTAAATAACTTTTGTTCTTGCATTTTTTTTTTTTTTGAAAAGATGCACCGTTTTTGAGATATTCGCAAAAAACTTTTACGTTCGTATGGGGGTACCCCACTAACGAATCAGCGTAAAATTTCAAGTCTCTAGGTCAATCCGTGCGCCCGCAATCCCCACAAAATCCACACAAAAGACTTTAATTTCCGCATGTCCGTCTGTCCGTCTGTGAGTGAACACCATAACTTTCGACAAGATTGAGCTAGGGACTTGAAATTTTCTATAGTTGCACGGCAAAATTCTTGCACAGGCAAAATCGGACCGATCTTTCCTCGCTCTTCCATACAAATGGATTTTTTTCATAAAAATGTTGTCTGCCCTCATGTACAGTATTTGACGATTAGTCCCTGGCAAATGTAGCTTTTCTTGAGTTCTACGCTCAATTATTCTTAATTTCGCTAATTTTAATTTCCCGATAATCCATATCTATTCGTCGATCCCTTGAAATACGAATTACCGGTAATATAGATTTAATTACGAATTTTATATCCATACTGTAGTGATGTCATAATATCTTATGAAAAAATTCCGCGGAATTTCACGCGGAAATTCTTAGTGGATTTTTTTTTCTATAGCAAGAACTAGAAGTTTTATGCAGAATTTCATTTTGCGTAAAGAACGATGCACGAAAATGCCCCTTGACTAACTTTTGGGTTTCACTTTCGTTGTACCAGCATTAGAAAGATATTTTGCTCTAGTTTCATGGACATAAGCTCTTTTTTGGCGGGGAACTGCAGGAGGATGGTCAGCTGCCATCTTAGGCGCAATGATTTTTCCATGAAGTTTTCGACGATTTTTATTCCTCCGGGCTAACTTTTTCCATCAAAAAATAATTGCGCCTAAGATGGCAGCAAAATACCTTTCCAATGCAGGTAGAACGAAAGTGAAACCCGAACTGGCTCAAAAGTTAGCCCGGGGGAATAAAAATCGTCAAAAACTCCATGGTTCCTTACCAAGAATATGTGTCCGACTTGACAACTTAAGTTTCCGCATTTAAAATTATGAAATTTAAACTCTTTTTTATAGTAATAAATTCATAGTAATAAATTAAAGAAATGTGAGAGTAATAAAAATATTTATTTCGATTAGTAAAAAATGCATCATGCATACAAGAACACAAGCCGACTAACATAGACACTAATTTCATTAGTGTTTTCAATATTAGAGTATAGTTTTTGTTGATTCCGAATCTGATAGTAGTTTTTCAAGTTACAAATACAAAGATGTCGTGAATTGGGCACTGGGCCTGAAAGTTCTGTCAATTCCTTGATTTTGTAGTGTCTTTTTGTAACGGGCATATTTTGTTTATAAAGGAAAAACAAAACAATTATAATGAGTATATGATTTATACAAAGAATTCAAAAATATATTAATCTATCATGTAGGGTATAATGCCAGCTTAGGATTTAGTTTATATCACAGTTAAATTTTTTTTGAAATTCAAAAAATAATTGTAGCAACGGATTCAAAAAGAATATTCTGAATTATTATCTCGATGGTCAAAATTTAAAAGTCCTTTTGAAATATTGAACACGTGCAGGATTCCCTTAAATTCTAATTTCAAAAGAACAATAAAAGAATTCAAATTTGAGCCCATAACTATTTTAAGATACAATAGAAAGAATACGGTACCAAAACGACGATTAACGAAAAATTAAAAATTAGAAGTTCACTCGGAGATGTAGCGTTGCTTCAGCAGGATCGCTTGCACGTTTATTTTTGACGCGAAAATCAAAAAGGGGTTATTCCCCATCATATAAATAAATACACGTAATTAAAATTGTTAATTAAAATTAAACAAAAAAAAAAACACACTAAAAGTTTAGTGAAAGCTTAGACAAACAATATATGTATAGTGAGACAATTTATCCGATGATTTTTGTGATATGGATTGCACATAAAACATTTAATCGGCATATCTAATACATAGTTTGTGATCACACATAAAACATTTAATCAATATATCTAATGCCTAGTTTGTGATCGCAAATAAAACATTTAATCAACATATCTAATACATAGTTTGTGTATATTTAAAGAACAAAAAAAAATAAATAAAAACATAAAAAAAAGCAACGCAAGTTCGAGCCACAGGAGGACGTCAGCATACAACACGGAGCATGCAACATTAAACAACACTATATGCAACATTCAACAAAGCAGCAAACATCGAAGATCATCATCCGACCAACGATTATTGAAACACAGGAAAAACACGATGAGTACCAAACACTTTCTTGTTGTATAAAAAAAAATACTTTTGAATCAAACATTGAATTATATAACGAAAGAAAAGAAAATATATTTAAAAAATTTGTACAATTATATTAGGCTTAGTAGGGTTAGTATAGTTAAAACAATGAAATTGAATAAACAAAAAATAAACATTCACGAATTAAAAGAAGAAGAAAATCTTTAAATAAATACGAATTCTTTTATTATCATACTTTTTTGGTTGTTGTGGTCGACGTAATAAAGGACTATTATTTTTGACGAAGATTCAGGTTCGTTTGGGGATATTTTTGATTAAATATGTTGGAAGTTTAGATTACTAGGAGAGACAGGGAAAGTACTGCGAGCGTAAGTGTCGTTAAGTTTCGGTGGGTCAATTGTGTCAAGAAGTTGACGAGGCGGCAGGGAAGAGGAAACGTTCGCCATCTAGTTTCCACGAACTTGGGACAGGGACGATTTGTTTTGTTACGCGCAAGGGCCATCCACGCATACATAATTCTTTATGTAGCGTCGAACGAATTCAGTGATCGAAAAGAACCCCCCCGTACCGTGAGCTTGAGCCGGAAGACAAAATAAAATGTATGCGGCGATCATTGATTTCGTAGGTGTTCCAGTTCAGCATATTGAACTCGAAATGAATCCACCGCGATCGGCAAAATAGAAAAGAATCTGACTACACGTTACATAAAGTGGCGCCCAACGTGGGGCCCGATAAAACAGCGTTATAGAGGACAGACAACAGGACAAACTCTGAACGAACTGATGGACGTTAATATTTAATTAATTTCGATTTTTTTGTGTTACAATAGTAAAGTAAAAAAAAAAAAATTTGTTTTTATTTTGCAAAGAATGCCAGTTGATTCGGATTTAGTTGTCTAAATTCGCCGCCCTGGCTTCCAAGTTAAATCAATTTCATTTAGAAAAGCAACGATGAATCGATAGAAGTTGTCTTCATTTTGTATCTCATTGCGAATACTTTTAGAGAATAACTGGACCTTATTGAGCCAAGATTGGTTTTCCGATTTTGTTGTCTAAGACCAGCTTATTCATATGACAGACGACCAAGTACGGACGTAACAAAGACTGACAGACTGGACAAAAAATAAAACACCTAAATCAAAAAAAAATCGTTCTTTGTCTCCAGATCATAATTCTTAGGCTTTTTGGTACTTGCGTGAGCATGCTTTTACTGTCTCTTGCTTTAATATGAATAGCATAAATACAACGAATAAAGAGCATTATTTTTTTAATTGGAATAAAGCATTTTTTTGCATATTTATATATATAATTGAATTATTTGTATATTTGATTTTTTTTCCTTTTACATATTTTGATTTTTCTTTAGTCTGAATTAAAAGACTGAAAATTACTACTACATTTCTCTCTGGTGAGGTTTCGTCATTGCTAAAATTTTTTTTCTCTATCGCATTTAAGATTTTTTTTTTTTTTTTTGAAAAATGGATCCAAAATATTTAACGGAAAACGAATTGCAAATTGAAAGGGCAATTCGCGAACTCACAGACCCGAGCGATTTTGATAAGTTAGCCGCGATTTTAAAAGAAGAAGAACAATCTTTACGTGAACCGCCCGTACGCGTTCACCAAATTCGTTCGGCGAATAGTGAGATTAAGGAGATCGAAACAATATTGGACGACATAACTCAAACCGTTAATGTCGGTATTCGTGAGTCTAACGAGGAATTTTTAAGTCGTGGGGAGTCTAGGTTAATTCACTTGCAAAATAGGTCAAGGCGACTTTCACGTCATGCTCCGAGCTTCAAAGTTACGATTAAACGCTTACTCAACAGTATCGAGGCAGAGTTGGCGCGAATCGCAAATCATAGAGGCATAGCTTCAGGGGGTGGGGAATCGACAGCGAATGCAGCAGGGTTAGCAACCAATGAAGAACCATCAGGTAATAAGGGGTTAGATTTTCCAGCCAATAACTATAAAAATCAAGGCGCGATCCCTAAACCTCGAAAATTAAACCCCCAAAACGTTTCAAATACTACGCAGAACCCTCATGCGTCAGTACAAAACACTTCGAATTATATGCGAAACGTACCTTACTCGGAAAAACATTCGATGCGTGATACAGGAAGCGGGAATAGATCCAATCAGGGTTACCAGACGCTAAATGACAGGCTACGCGAAAATGCCGATATAAACTCTTCTCCCAACAGAGGGCGGTATACAGGTAGATGGAGAGGGGGACCGTTCTCATATGGGGAAAGGAATTCTTTACCTACACACAATAGTCCACGCCAGGTCCGCGAAACGGATGCACTTGAAACTGGCGCTGAAAATACGCACCCCCGACGCAATCAACAAACGACTGAGAATTCGACAATAGGAGACTCTGATCATAGGAAAAATCCGGTAATTCACTGGCGAATAAAATTTGTCCCTAATGGCGATCTATCAGTAGACGATTTTCTATTTCGTGTCGAAACATTAGCATTGGCTGATCGAGTACCCTTACAAAAGCTAGTCGACAGTATGGATTACCTTTTGCAAGGAAAAGCGCGAGATTTGTACTGGCTAGAAAAACGAAAGAGTAGAAATTTGTCATGGGACACATTCAAAGGGGTAATGCTTCGAAGTTTTCGTGACCAAACTTCTGATCGCGATTTGCGAAAGATGATCGAATCACGTAAACAGGGTTATCGCGAAACATTCGCCGACTTTCGTCTGGCAGTTGAAAGCCTGTCGTATCGAATGCGGAATCCATTGTCCGAATCGGAATTAATGGAAATCATCCGCGGAAACATGAAGCCTAGTCTACAAACCCACCTTACATTGCAGGACGTTGGCAATTTGAATAATCTTCAGGAACTCTGCCAAAAGTTCGAAAGATTATGGTCAAAACTTCGTACGAACCCTGATGTTGCTCCAAATCGTCCCTCCATTCATGAAATTCATGATCTACAAAGATCACCAACACACGAGAATGACGTAGGTGAAGTAGATGAAATAGCGAACAACTCCAGGCCACATAATGAATACATTATATGCTGGAATTGTCGTGATTCGGGGCATAACTTTTTTGATTGTTCTTCACCCCCACTGCACCTATTTTGCTACGGTTGCGGGGCGGATGGTACCTTGAAGCGCAATTGCACGAAGTGTAGTCAGGGAAACTACCGAACGGGGCAGTTATATCCTGGGACTGCCGATCCGTCTACACAGCAGCGAACAATACTCTCCAGGACAACTCAAAATCGCAACAATTCCCAATTACCAAAAAATTAAATATTAATCTAGAACCCTTAAATTGCCATTTATTTTCTCCGCTTCCAAATTACTCAACTACAACGAAACGATCTAGGAAATCTATGCTACGGACCATTTCATACTTTCGGCACAAACGAAAAATGCTAAAAACCATTAATTCTGCTCAGTTTCCAACGAACAGCAAAGATCCACGTCCTTTTGTTAAAGTTTCCTTACTGAGATGCAAAATCTCAGGCCTCCTTGATAGTGGTGCCACGATAACCTGTTTAGGAAAAGGTAGCCTTGAGCTTTTAAGATCCCTAAAGATACCTTACAAGAAAATTAATACATCGCCTTTGACTACAGCAGACGGGGCACAACAATCAATCGTCGGGTATATTGAAACCGATATTACATATAACGATAAAACCAAACTTATGACGATATATATTGTCCCCAGTCTCGCGAGAGAATTATTTTTGGGCATCGATTTCTGGAAAGCGTTCGATATAATTCCGAGTATTGCGGAAATGTCATCAATTAGTACCGCCGATGATGAACACTTGCATTCGCTAAACCCCATAGAAAGGACACAACTTGAAAATACGATTAACGAATTCCCGTCGTTTTCAAAGCATGGTTTGGGTCGAACAAACGTTTTACACCACGAAATCGACGTTGGCGACGCCAAACCAATTAAACAACGGTATTACCCTGTGTCCCCAGCAATGCAGCGTGTGTTAGATGACGAATTGGATAGGATGTTAAGTATGGATGTAGTAGAGAGGTCGAACAGCCCATGGGCGTCCCCTGTCGTCGTGGTGCGGAAAGCAAATGGGAAACCTAGGGTCTGTTTAGATTTTCGAAAGGTAAATGCCGTCACAAAAAAATACGCATATCCCCTTCCACACATCAACGGCATATTAAGTCGAATACCAAAGCCAAAATTTATCAGTCGCATCGACTTAAAGGACGCATATTGGCAGATTCCTCTCGACGAAAAATCTAAAGAAATCACCGCCTTCGTGGTTCCAAACAGAGGTCTCTTCCAATTTAAGACGACACCATTCGGTTTGTCGAACGGCGCGCAAAAGATGTGTGAACTCATCGAAAAAGTCGTTCCGTATGATCTACACGATCGTGTGTTCACATATCTGGATGACTTGCTTGTAATTTCGGATAATTTCGAAGACCATCTTAAGGTACTAAAAAGAGTTGCTCACTACCTTAAAAACGCAGGCCTGACGATTAACGTGGAGAAGAGTGAGTTTTGCGTGAAAAGGGTGAAATATCTAGGATATATAATTGGAGATGGGGGATTAAAAACAGACGAGAGCAAGGTACAAGCTATCCGCGATTTTCCAACACCTACAAACATCCGGCAAATTCGTAGATTTTTGGGAATGGCGGGCTGGTACAGACGTTTTATCCGCGACTACGCCAGTCTCGTCACACCTATCACAGACCTTTTAGCAAAAGGAGCAAAGGAAAAGTGGAACGCAGAAGCCGAGAAAGCCTTTCGAAAAATAAAAGAACATCTCATAAGTGCACCGGTCCTCGGATATCCGGACTTTGCCAAAACGTTCTCAATCCAGTGCGACGCGAGCTCCACAGGAGTTGGCGCCGTGCTGTTCCAGGAGTCAGACTTGGGGGGTGAGACTCCCATCGAGTTCATGTCCCAAAAACTCAACTCCGCGCAAAAAAATTATAGCGCAACAGAACTCGAGTGCGTGGCGGCCATTATCGCGGTCAAAAAATTTCGCCCTTACATAGAGGGAATGAAATTTAAAATTATCACGGACCACGCAAGCCTCAAGTGGCTGATGTCACAGCGCGAGTTGAGCGGGAGATTAGCTCGATGGAGTCTCAAACTCCAAGGATTCGACTTCGAGATAATCCATCGAAAAGGATCTCAAAACGTCGTTCCGGATGCTCTTTCCAGGATGTTCGGTGAGGCGTTGGAAACTGACATTCCGCAGGAAATTAACGTGGACGATGGACATTTCGAAAGTCAAGCGTACAAACTTCTTCGTGACAAGATCTTGCAAAACGCCGAGAAACTCCCTGATCTCAAGGTCTCAGATAACAAGGTTTTCAAACGCAGTTTGTCAGACGATCCATGCGATGATCGCATAAGCTGGAAATTATGGATACCCGAAGAATTGAGAATACCACTCATCAAAGAAAACCACGATCTACCTAGTTCAGCCCACTGTGGTATTGCGAAAGCCGTAGAAAAACTTAGGAGAAAATATTATTGGCCACGTTTAGCCCAGGATGTTAAAGAGTACATCAATTCCTGCGAAGTTTGCAAAGAGAATAAAGCGACAAATCAGACTCTCAGACCACCCATGGGAACAAATCGAATTCCAGTTAGACCTTGGTCCAAACTTTACATAGATTTCATAGGTCCATTCCCACGCTCCAAGGCCGGCAATTCTTATATTTTTATAGTCCTGGATCACTACTCGAAATTCTGTCTGCTAAAACCCCTTCGAAAGGCGACAAGTAAAAATGTCATGGATTTTTTGACAGATCAGGTCTTTAATCTGTTCGGCGTTCCTGAGAATATACTGTCGGACAATGGTCCGCAATTTGTTTCTCATGACTTCAAAAATTTCCTCGACAAATACGGAGTCTCTCATACCTTGACAGCTATATACTCACCCCAAGCAAACGCCTCCGAGCGCGTCAATAGGACTCTAATTAGCGCGATTCGATCGTATATCAAATCCGATCAAAGGGAATGGGATAAAAATCTTAGCGCTATCGGAGCTGCTTTAAGAAATTTATGCCATGAGTCTACAAAAAATACTCCATATTACCTCGTTTTTGGGCGACATTTCGTTTCGCACGGAACAGAGTATCGACTATTACGTGAATTAGATAAGCTTGACACAGGTGAACTAAGAACACTAACCCTCAACGATCAACACCAAATTCGGCAGGCCGAAGTTCAAAAAAATTTACAAAAAGCTCAAGAAAAAAACATGAAAACATATAATTTAAGAACTCGACCAATCGAATTTAGAGTGGGTGAAGTGATATATCGTCGAAACTTTACTTTGAGCGACGCATCTAAGTTTTTCAACGCAAAACTCGCAAGAAAATTTATAAAGGGTCGTATTCGGTCTCGAAAGGGAAATTCTTGCTATGAAGTCGAAAATATGGATGGTAAACTTATCGGATTATTTCACGCAAAGGACCTAAAACGGTGATATATCGACGATTTTCCTCGTTCGTTGTAGATTTTGAAATGTGACTTTTTTTTTATCAGTATTGCACAAAAATTTTTTGTTACCAAAACCTCAGGGTCTGTGGGTCGATTTTTTTTAGTTAAAATTTTTGTTACACTAATTTCCATATTTTGTATCATCAAAAAGAACAAAAAAAAGAAAAAAAAAAACAAATGAATAAAAACAGGAAGAAGAATAAAATGAAATTTATGAGACAGCCCTTGTTTCATCTCATTCGGAATCCGAGACGGTCATCGCCTCATGAGATGTGGTGTAACGGGCATATTTTGTTTATAAAGGAAAAACAAAACAATTATGCTACATTTACACGAATGACAAATTTGTCATTTTTTTCTTGTCATTATGTTAATTCCCGTGTAAATGGCATAATTTTTGTAATTTTTTCTGTCAGAAAATGTCAATCTCTCATAAAAGAATGAACTTGCCCATTCTTTTATGCCAGATTGTCATTCGTGCAAACGCAATATTAGTTATGACAACAGTTGAATACTAAAGTTGTCATAACTAATATTGCGTTTGCACGAATGACAATCTGGCATAAAAGAATGGACAAGTTCATTCTTTTATGAGAGATTGACATTTTCTGACAGAAAAAATTACAAAAATTATGCCATTTACACGGGAATTAACATAATGACAAGAAAAAAATGACAAATTTGTCATTCGTGTAAATGTAGCATTATAATGAGTATATGATTTATACAAAGAATTCAAAAATATATTAATCTATCATGTAGGGTATAATGCCAGCTTAGGATTTAGTTTATATCACAGTTAAATTTTTTTTGAAATTCAAAAAATAATTGTAGCAACGGATTCAAAAAGAATATTCTGAATTATTATCTCGATGGTCAAAATTTAAAAGTCCTTTTGAAATATTGAACACGTGCAGGATTCCCTTAAATTCTAATTTCAAAAGAACAATAAAAGAATTCAAATTTGAGCCCATAACTATTTTAAGATACTGTTAAGAATTTGGGGTAATTTTTGGTGCATTTTTGGGTGATCGATTCTATGACACCTGACTCACTTGTTTTGTATTATTGTCAGTTGGCTTCGGAATTTCATCACACGTAGCGGTTGTAAAAACATTGTAACGCAAATTGTAACGCGAACTATTTTTAATAAACGAATACAAAAAACAAAAAAGCTTGTTTTTTCACCAAATTGGTCCTTCGAACCAGAATCCTGAGCCTTCTCGTTTTGATCTCGAAGCTTCGATCGCCATCAAAGTCAAGTCAGTGTTTGGCAAATTTTGCAGCCTAGTTTTGTGGGTAGGAAGAAAATCGTTCTTCCTACAGAATAATCGTAGCGTATAGTATCGAAATTGGCTTCTTTGTTGGTGATATTCTCATTCTTGTGGAGTTGAACTTGATCGCTTCGTCGTACAGCGAGAAATTCAATTGAGACAAATATCGATAGTTTGAACTTTGGACCCTGTGGCTTTCACACACACTTGCGTGAAATCGAAATAGTTTCGGGTGTACTTCAAGTCGTTTCGCATTTGATTAATACCGGTTCGATATGAAAAAGGCAATAAGGGAAGCACAGACGCGACGGGAGGTGGCTCTAAAACAGTTAGAGCGTACGGAGAATTGGTTGGCGGAAAACACAGACGCAATGACTTCAAGCTACAAAATGAAAGTTGAAATGCTTGATCACTGCTTCTCAAACTTTAATGACGCTCAGTGTTCGTTGGAGTTATTGGATGTAGAGGAGATGAACACAGACGACAGGGAAAGGTTTGAGGACAGATATTTTCAAATTAAAGTGAAATATTTACAGAAAATTGAGACAATAACTCCCATCCCTGACGTCCAGGGGGGCCGTGATGTTGTTACCGTATTGCCAAGGATGGCGTCGAATCTGCCAGCGTTAAAACTTCCACAATTTTCGGGAAAGCCGACCGAATGGATGGAGTTTTACGAGCTTTTTTCATTAATGGTTGATGGGAACGAGAATCTCTCCAACATAGAAAAGTTTCAACATTTGAAGGGTTGTCTTCAGGGGACAGCGGCATCAGTTATTAATTTGGAAATAACGTCAAGCAATTACCCAAGGGCGTTAGAGATGTTAAAGGAGAGATTTGAAAACAAAACCTATTTATACCGGGAGCATATTCAGGGAATTTTTGATGCACAAAAACTTCAGAGGAATACTGTGGAGAATCTGCGAAAGCTGAATGATTCAACAAACGCACATGTCCGATCGCTTTTAGCATTGGGGTCGAAAGAGCAGCTGGCAGATGCGCTGCTGATACAATTGGCGTCTTCAAAATTGGATTCAGATTCCAGAATTAAGTGGGAGGAAGGATTGCTGGAAAGGGAGTTGCCTTCGTGGGATAAATTTTCACAATTCCTAGAAAACCGTTGCCGCACGTTGGAGTCCGTTGAATCCTTCAGTAGAACTGGTAGCAAGGCAGTCCAAGTTAAGGCAAAACCTATAAGGCAGGCTTCGCTGGTGTTGCTCTCTAATAGCAAATGTTCGGTTTGCAGTGAAGAAGGGCACGGTTTGTTCCATTGCCAGAAGTTCGTCGGGATGTCGGTGGAGGAACGTTTTGTTCTTGTTAAGCGCTTGGATTTGTGTCTGAATTGCCTAAAACCAGGACATCGAGTTCAAACGTGTTCATCGAGCAAGTGCCAGAAATGCCAAGGTAAACATCACACATTGCTACATAAGGAGTTACAAGGTCCAAGCAGTGACTCCAAGGCTCCTGCCGTTTCCGATGTTCCACGGCCCCTACCGGTTAAGCAATCGGCGACTTCGGCGGCGGCGACAGCACCACCCCCCAGTTCGAGCTCATTGGTTGCAGCAGATGTTAGTTCGGGACCTTTAGCGGACCCCGTCAACTCTAGCAGGTCACACACATTTTTGGCGACTGCAATAGTCGATGTCTTGTTGCCAGGTGGCAAGTCGGTTCCGTATAGGGCAATTCTGGACTCGGGCTCGCAAATGAACTTTGTGACAACAAGATTGGTGCAGCAGTTGAAACCGAAGCGGGCAAATTGCTATCAACAAATATATGGTATCGGCGGTGCTAACGTGACAGCTAAACAAAAGGCTAAAATTCGCATCAAATCTCGAAATGGCGCTTTCGCTACCGAAATGGAGGCCATTATATTGCCCAGCATATCTGAGTTCCACCCCAGTAATGTGGTGGATGTGTCAAAGTTAAAAATCCCAAGTAATCTTGGATTGGCTGACCCAATGTTCGCACATCCACAAAGAGTTGATATTTTGATTGGTGCTGGGTTGTTCTATTCATTGCTCGCCGTGGGTCAAGTAAGGGTTTCAGAAAGCTCATTGGTGCTCCAAAAGACTTTGTTGGGCTGGACAGTTAGCGGAACATTTGATTGCCCAAACGGGGCAACATCGCTGGTTTCCTGTGACAACAACATTCAGCCGGCACCAACACATAATCTGGATCAGTTGCTCCAGAGATTCTGGGACATTGAGAGCGTTTCATCGAATACTAAGGTACAGTCTCCTGAGGATAACGCTTGCGAGACTCATTTCAGGGAGACTCACTCGCGTTCGGTTGACGGAAGGTTTATTGTGAGGTTGCCGTTCTCCAAGTCGCCTGATCTCTTGGGAGAGTCCTTCGATACTGCTCGGAAGAGACTCGAAAATATCGAACGAAAATTGTCGCGAAACGTGTCGCTGAATAAACAATATCGTGAGTTTCTTGGTGAATACGAGGACTTAGAACACATGAGAGCGATTAAAGTAAATGGTGAAGAAGCCCGGAACAGTTTAAATTTCTTGCCGCATCATTGTGTTATGCGGTTGGACAGTAGTACGTCTAAAATTCGCGTTGTTTTCGACGGGTCTAGCCCTACCACATCGGGTTACTCGCTCAATGACATTACAATGGCCGGGCCTAAGATACAAGAGGATCTATTTGCAATTGTCTTTCGCTTCAGAGAGCATCGTTTCGTCTTAATGGCGGACATTGTTAAGATGTTTCGTCAGGTGGATGTCGACGAGCGAGACCGAAGATACCAAAACATATTATGGCGCAAGGACCCTCGAGATGATTTGATGGCATTTCAATTGCGTACGATTACATATGGTTTGACGCCCAGTTCTTATCTTGCAACGCGGTGTTTGGTTCAAGCTGCGCAGGAGGAAGCGGTTAATTACCCAATAGGATCGAAAATAGTGCTGCGTGATTTTTACATGGACAATCTGATGACCGGTGCAGCGACCTTGGGAGAATTGGATGTCATAAGGTCAGAGGTAACGGCAGTATTGCGGGCGGGCAGCTTTCCGCTCCGAAAGTGGTATAGCAACCATCCTGATATTATGCAGAGCATTCCGGAAGACCAAAGGGAGCAGTTTCTCATCATTGACGATAAGAATTGCATCAAGACATTGGGTTTGTGGTGGGAGCCCGAAGGGGATGAGTTCTCCTTTCATTATGATTGTGGTACCAGGGCAGCCATCACAAAACGTACAGTTTTGTCACAAATAGCGCAGCTTTTCGACCCGATGGGATTGATAAACCCTATTGTTGTTTCGGCTAAAATCCTTCTGCAGCGTCTGTGGAAGCTGCAACTGGACTGGGATGAGTCCTTACCGCTTGACCTGCAATCTCAATGGGAGTCCTTCCTATTGGACTTGAAAAACATCAGCAATATCAAATTGCCAAGGTATATTTGTCCGTATAATTCAAAATTAACGCTCCATGTATTTTCAGACGCCAGCACTAGGGCGTATGGTGGTTGTGTATACTTGAGGTGTGAGGATGGTTCCAACAACATAAAGACATTCCTGCTGTGTTCAAAGTCGAAGGTTGCTCCCTTGAAGGCAACCACTGTGGCAAGGTTGGAGCTCTGCGGTGCGTTGGTTGCATCACAGCTGCTGCATCGCTCTCGAGAATGCTCACTACTCAAATTCGATAAGGTTTACTGCTGGACCGATTCGACCACGGTGTTGTCGTGGATATCGGCTCCATCATATCAATTCGAAACCTTTGTTGCCAACAGAGTGGCAAAAATCCAGGACTTAACCGAGGGGTGCAGCTGGAGATATGTTCCAACGGATCAGAATCCGGCGGATATTCTTTCAAGAGGGGCGCACACATCTCGGCTTTTACAGTCCAGATGGTTCATTGGTCCAGAGTTTTTGTGCGAGCCTGGTGCGGAGTGGCCACCAATGCCGGATCTGACTTCGGTACCAGCATTGGAGCGTCGAAAGCAGACTTTTACCATGATCGCGAGAAAGGGAGTTGACTTGGTGGTCGATTGTAAATATTCAAACACCTTCTTTCGCCTAGTATCGGTGTTTGCATACGTCAATCGGTTCATACATAACTGTCAGAAGAAAGGAGAGAATAGAATAGAACGAAGGTACGGCCCACTCTCCCCAATTGAGAGAGCCGAGTCGGAGAGGTGTATAGTATATAACATTCAGCAGTGTTGCTTCGTGGAGGACTGGTCCGAGCTAAAGTCAAAAGGCGAGGTTCCTCGTACTAGCAAAATTCGTAACCTGTCGCCCTTTTTGGACGATCGTAATCTAATCCGCGTTGGAGGCAGACTGAGGCACTCTGAGCTGGCATACGACGCTAAACATCAGATTCTGCTTCCATCCAGTCATCCCGTCGTATGGGCTCTAATCAGACACTGTCACGTCACCAATATGCATGCAGGGTGCCAAGGCACCATCAACAGTATTCGGCAAAATTATTGGATACTTCATATCCGAAGCTCCGTGAAGAGATGCGTTGGTCAGTGTATCAGATGTTTTCGATACAAGCCTGGAGTCCTGGGGCAGGTTATGGGGGACTTACCCTCCGATCGAGTGGTGCCAATCCGACCATTTGTGGTAACTGGCGTCGATTTCTGTGGCCCTTTTTTTGTCCACCACCGTATTAGAGGGAGGTCACCAACGAAGGTGTATTTGGCCGTGTTCGTTTGCTTCAAATCAAAGGCGGTACACTTAGAGCTTGTTCCGGATTTATCAACGACCGCATTTTTGGGAACATTGAAGCGTTTCATCGCTAGGAGAGGTAAATTGTTAACCATATACAGCGACAATGCGACCAATTTTGTAGGGGCTAAATCGGAGTTAAAGGACTTGGCCAAGGTGTTCCAATCCGAGACCAACCAGAAGGAAGTGCAACATTTCTGTGCGACGGAGGGCATCACTTGGAAAACTATTCCGCCTCGTTCGCCGCACTTCGGAGGCCTGTGGGAGGCGGCCGTCAAGATTGCCAAGGGCCACATTTGCCGCACGGTCGGGAACGCGTCTTTAACATACGATGAGCTCCATACCCTGGTATGCCAGGCTGAGGCTGTTCTCAACTCGAGGCCTTTGACGCCGTTATCTGAAGATCCAAATGACTACGAGGCGTTAACACCGGGTCATCTACTTATTGGAAGCCCTATGACAGCCATATTAGAGCCCGACTTGAAGGATGTCAAAATTAACCGATTGACGAGATATCAGCGAATTTGTCAACTGCATCAGCAGTTGTGGGCCAGATGGAGCAAGGACTATCTAAACCTGCTACAGCAGCGAAATAAATGGACCAACAAAACAGATATAAAGAAGGGGCAGTTGGTTCTGATTAGGGACATCAACACACCACCTTTACGATGGCCGCTAGCAAGGGTTGAAGACACTCATTTGGGGCCAGACAACAATGTGAGAGTCGTTACTCTGCGAACCAAGACTGGAACCTTTATGAGGGCGATACACAACATTTGTATGCTGCCAATTGATGATGATTCTGATTGAAGGCGGTGCCTTCAAGGGGGGAGTATGTTAAGAATTTGGGGTAATTTTTGGTGCATTTTTGGGTGATCGATTCTATGACACCTGACTCACTTGTTTTGTATTATTGTCAGTTGGCTTCGGAATTTCATCACACGTAGCGGTTGTAAAAACATTGTAACGCAAATTGTAACGCGAACTATTTTTAATAAACGCATACAAAAAACAAAAAAGCTTGTTTTTTCACCAGATACAATAGAAAGAATACGGTACCAAAACGACGATTAACGAAAAATTAAAAATTAGAAGTTCACTCGGAGATGTAGCGTTGCTTCAGCAGGATCGCTTGCACGTTTATTTTTGACGCGAAAATCAAAAAGGGGTTATTCCCCATCATATAAATAAATACACGTAATTAAAATTGTTAATTAAAATTAAACAAAAAAAAAAACACACTAAAAGTTTAGTGAAAGCTTAGACAAACAATATATGTATAGTGAGACAATTTATCCGATGATTTTTGTGATATGGATTGCACATAAAACATTTAATCGGCATATCTAATACATAGTTTGTGATCACACATAAAACATTTAATCAATATATCTAATGCCTAGTTTGTGATCGCAAATAAAACATTTAATCAACATATCTAATACATAGTTTGTGTATATTTAAAGAACAAAAAAAAATAAATAAAAACATAAAAAAAAGCAACGCAAGTTCGAGCCACAGGAGGACGTCAGCATACAACACGGAGCATGCAACATTAAACAACACTATATGCAACATTCAACAAAGCAGCAAACATCGAAGATCATCATCCGACCAACGATTATTGAAACACAGGAAAAACACGATGAGTACCAAACACTTTCTTGTTGTATAAAAAAAAATACTTTTGAATCAAACATTGAATTATATAACGAAAGAAAAGAAAATATATTTAAAAAATTTGTACAATTATATTAGGCTTAGTAGGGTTAGTATAGTTAAAACAATGAAATTGAATAAACAAAAAATAAACATTCACGAATTAAAAGAAGAAGAAAATCTTTAAATAAATACGAATTCTTTTATTATCATACTTTTTTGGTTGTTGTGGTCGACGTAATAAAGGACTATTATTTTTGACGAAGATTCAGGTTCGTTTGGGGATATTTTTGATTAAATATGTTGGAAGTTTAGATTACTAGGAGAGACAGGGAAAGTACTGCGAGCGTAAGTGTCGTTAAGTTTCGGTGGGTCAATTGTGTCAAGAAGTTGACGAGGCGGCAGGGAAGAGGAAACGTTCGCCATCTAGTTTCCACGAACTTGGGACAGGGACGATTTGTTTTGTTACGCGCAAGGGCCATCCACGCATACATAATTCTTTATGTAGCGTCGAACGAATTCAGTGATCGAAAAGAACCCCCCCGTACCGTGAGCTTGAGCCGGAAGACAAAATAAAATGCGGCGATCATTGATTTCGTAGGTGTTCCAGTTCAGCATATTGAACTCGAAATGAATCCACCGCGATCGGCAAAATAGAAAAGAATCTGACTACACGTTACATTTTATGCCTTCTTGCGTTACTAGGGTTGGCTGAATCAGCTATAATTTGTAAAACAAAAAACCCCCCGAAATTGTGTGAACAATCCAATGGACCAACCTGTATATCTCTACCACTAGAGCCGATCTAGCCGCACCACTGTTACTATTAAATTCGGAATCAGCAACATAAAATTTAAAAAAAAAACTATGATATAGAATGAAAATTACTGTAGGCCTGTGTAATTCATTTAAAAGAAATTTTTGCCGTCAAATCAATCCAATAAACAGTCCTGTTGAACTCTTTTTCAAAGAATCTCCAATTTAGTCGAAAAGCAGCACGTGGTAGGGGAAATTTGATAAAGTCTAAGAGATTCGACAGAGCCATATTTTTAATATACACGAATCCCTCCACTGGACAGGTTTCAGGAAAATTTGAATATTTCCTAGCATATGTGAGTATTCCAACAATTAAAAAATTTCCTTTATTATTTTTCATTAGTTCACAGATATCGATAACAATCGCGGTGGGGTATGATCTACGCTCTGTTCGACCAGAAACTTGAAACATTTCAACAGATAACTGAAAATTAAATAAGAATTTTGAATTTCAAATTAATTAAACATTTAACCAATTTAGTGGTTGTCACACTATTTGTTAAGTAAAACGTTTCATATTACTTGTAAAGTTTCAATGCGTGGCAAAAAACATTGAGCGTTAAATACGCTGGAACCATCTTTAAACTTTTTCACATTGCAGGTGGCATTCTTGCTTAGCTGATTTTCATCAATAGAACAGTTCACGTTGACCAAATCGATTACTATCTTTTTCTAAGAAAATAATTTATTAGACAAAAATTAGTTTAAACTAAAAGTGAAAAATCCAACAGAATTTCTGATTATTGGTGATTTTTCAGACACTGTAGAATTGATCAAGAAAATTGAAATCAATATTTTAAGGCTGTTCATTTCGAGAAACTAAAATTGCGACACTTTTGAAGGTGATATTAAATTTTACTGATGGATAATCTGAAAAATTCCTACATATACATATTTTAAAATCGACTCAAAAAATGTATTTGTATTTATGTATTCACATCAAGGGCAATTGCACGTAAACACATTTATATTTCGTTCCAGTTGATTGAAATTTTTAGGATTTAATGGCGGTTATTATATAAAATTACTATTGACCTCGGAGAACTTAAAAAACACATTTTTTCAAAGCTTATTAAAAAATCATTTAACACGTTGATTGTCATATGAGACCGACATAGTCTCACATTAAAATGGTCTCCTCAGGCCGTATGAGATACAGGGATGTCCAATTTAGTATTGTTGAATTACCATTACTCTCAATTTTTATACCCATATGGTGAAACCAAAGGGTATATTAAATTTGCCTTACCGCAAAAATCCCGTCATCACACAAAAAAATGAATTACACCAGTGTGTTTAGAATGATAAAAAAAAATTGAATTTTGCATGTCCGTCCGTCTGTGGCGCGGATTGTGGAAGCACAGATTGAGCTAGAGACTTGATGTTTTACGCAGATTTGTTTTTCGTGAAATGCAAGGCTAAGTTCGTTGATGGGCAAAAATGGATACGAACGAAACCGTTTTTTGCGAATATCTCAAAAACGATGCATCTTATCAAAAAAGTTCAAGAACAAAAGTTATTTAGGATTCTACATAAAACTCCCAAACATCAAAATCCGATTGGAATAAATTTAAAAAAATCTTATTGAAATGTTTGACTTCAAAGTGGAATTTTGATACAACTGTTCGCCGTTCACTTAAACTTCGAACAATGCCATATCACCATACGGGTTTTCAATAATTGCCAGATTGGCAATTATAGATTGTGTTATGTTTTTTCTTTTGTTTGGTTAGATGTTACTCTATCCCTGCAGGATTTTCATGAAGCGAATATTGAGCCAAAGACGAACCGTCGATCACCAATTTCCCCATTAAAGCATTTGGGGTTTTGCAGACACATTATTGAGCAATGTGTCGTTCTCGTCACTTCTTACGCTTCTTGGACGCGGATGTGAACTCTAGGCCCCGATTGCGTAAATTGCTGCGCTGGCCAAGATCTGCATAATCGCGCAACAAACACAAGAATATGTGTTCGACATGAAAAATTAGGTTTCCGTATGTAAAATTGAAAAATTTAAACTCTGTTTTATAGTAATTACTATGAAATAAATTAAAAAAATATGAGAGAAATAAAAATATTTATTTCGGTTAGTAATATATTGCAAAAAATACATCCTTGGAAACACGCGCCGAGTAACATAGACACTAATTTCACTAGTGTTTTCAAAATTAGAGTATAGTTTTTGTTGATTCCGAATCTGATAGTGGTTTTTCAAGTTACAAATACAAAGATGTCGCGAATTGGGCACCGGGCCTGAAATTCCTGTCAATTCCTGTCAATTCCTTGATTTTGTAGAGTCTTTTATGCCTTCTTGCGTTACTAGGGTTGGCTGAATCAGCTATAATTTGTAAAACAAAAAACCCCCCGAAATTGTGGGAACAATCCAATGGACCAACCTGTATATCTTCACTACTAGAGCCGATCTAGCCGAACCACTGTTACTGTTAAATTCGGAATCAGCAACAAAAAAAAAAAACAAAAAAAAACTATAATATTGAATTAAATTATTGTAGGGCCTATGCAATTAAATTATTGTAGGCCTATGCAATTCTATGCAATTCATTTAAAAGAAAGTTTTGCCGTCAAATCAATCCAATAAACAGTCCTGTTGAACTCTTTTTCAAAGAATCTCCAATTTAGTCGAAAAGCAGCGCGGGGCAAGGGAAATTTGACAAAATCTAAGAGATTCGACAGAGACATATTTTTAATATACATTAATCCCTCCAGTGGGCAGCTTTCAGGAAAATTTGAATATTTCCTAGCATATACGAGTATCCCAACAATCAAAAAATTTCCTTTACTATTTTTCATTAGTTCACAGATATCGATGACAATCCCGTTCGATGACAATCTATGCTCTGTTCGGCTAGAAACTTGAAACATTTCAACAGATAACTGAAAATTAAATAAGAATTTTGAATTTCACATTAATTTAATAATTAACCAATTTAGGGGTTGTCACACTATTTGTTAAGTATTGGTTTGGGGAATATGTTCGTAGCGTTTTTATATTTTCTTTTGTTTTACAACGATTTTTTGCTGTTAGACAAAGTGTATAATATTCATTCGATAGAGATTTTTCTGGTCTACAAAACTGTGCTAATCATTTTTTTGAGTAATTTAATTTTTTATTATTTTTCTGGCTTGGAAATGGAATATCCAGGAGGTAAAAATCAGCATTTTCGACACCTGCTCTTCTTCGCTTTTCAACGAGGCCAAAAAGCTGCTGAAGCAAACCGGGACATTTGCAACGTATACGGAGAAGTCTACAGCACGGAAATGGTTTGCAAAGTTCAAATATGGCGATTTTGACGTCGACGACACGCCCCGCAGCGGAAGACCTTCTGAATTCGACGAAGAGCGTCTCAAAGCACTTTTAAAGAAGGACGGTAGGCAAATGCTCGAAAGGAATGCCACGGTCAACAAAGAGCTCTACATAGCCCAGCTACACCGCGTGAAAGAGGCTATTCGACTAAAAAGACCCCATCGACAAGGCCAAATCATACTCCTTCATGACAACGCCAGGCCCCATGTCGCACAAGTCGTCAAAGCCGCACTCCAAGAGCTCGAATGGGAGGTCCTTCAGCATCCACCGTATTCTCCGGACCTTGCACCGACGGATTACCATCTTTTCCGCTCCCTGTCGAACCATATGAGGGGCGTTACCATCGACAATGAAGAGGACCTTAAAAACTGGCTCAACCACTTGTTCGATACCAGACCCGGCGATTTTTGGCGCAACGGCATCGACAAATTGGTCGAGAGGTGGGAGGAGGTCGTAAACAGCAACGGCGAATACATAATTGATTAATTTATTATTATAATTATTGATTTTTGTTTAAAAAAAAAGTCTTAAAGGTAAAACGCTACGAACTTATTCCCCAACCCAATAAAACGTTTAATATTACTTGTAAAGTTTCAATGCGTGGCAAAAAACATTGAGCGTTAAATACGTTGGAACCATCTTTAAATTTTTTCACACTGCAGGTGGCATTCTTGCTTATCTGATTTTCGTCAATAGAACAGTTCACGTTGACCAAATCAATTACTATCTTTTTCTAAGAAAATAATTTATTAGACAAAAATTAGTTTAAACTAAAAATGAAAAATCCAACAGATTTTCTGTTTATTGGTGATCTTACAGTCACTGTTGGAATGATCAAGAAAATTGAAATCAATATTTTAAGACTGTTCATTTCGAGAAATTAAAATTGCGACACTTTTGAAGGTGATCTTAAATTTTACTGACGAATAATCTGAAAAAATCCTATATAAGTTTTAAAATTGACTAAAAAATGTATTGCTCTTTATTTCATCAAGGGCAATTGCACGTAACTACATTTATATTTCGTTCCAGTTGATTGAGATTTTTAGAAAATCGCACAATTTTTTTTTTGATTTAATGGCGTTAAATAAAAAAAATCACTATTGACCTCGGAGAACTTAACCCGTTCGGTACATGTTTTTTTTTCCATGGGGGTTAAAAATACTCTCTATACAAATTAATGATGTTTAAGCTATCAGTATTCATTAAAAAAAAAAAATTTTTAATGCTCCACAAATACGTTTACTGTAGTCCAGATTTTTACTCAATTAATCAAAATTGGGTCACAAATGCACTTAAAGTTGGCCCTCCATTACCATGACTTCGGCAACTGCAAAAAATAGAGACACATTTATGTGAAGATACCTTGGCGAGAAAGGGAGATAACA
This sequence comes from Chrysopilus asiliformis, assembly GCA_964034945.1. Classification (NCBI taxonomy): domain Eukaryota; kingdom Metazoa; phylum Arthropoda; class Insecta; order Diptera; family Rhagionidae; genus Chrysopilus; species Chrysopilus asiliformis. The sequence goes on along the minus strand of OZ035960.1, from coordinate 89,769,151 downwards.
ATCAACTGCAAAAATTTGTCGGCAACTGCAAAAATAATTTCCCCTCTTTTTTATGGCGATTTTATGGTTGCAGTTGACGGACTTGAACTTTTTTATGGCGATTTCTACTACAATCACACATTGTCCCTGTAAGTGAATAGTGAGCACAGACACATACAAAGTGCTATTATAGCGTAGCTGTCATTTTTCATGTAGTTCAAACACACACATGCAGCTGTATAGCTTTATTTCGATGCTAATTTGAACCTTATATTCATAGCATAAGGTTTGATATGATTACTATAAAGTTGTTAAACTGGAAGGGAAAGCGTTTATACTTGTATTTAGTCATTCCTATTTAGATCTATATAAGTCTATCTTGCTCTAGTTTTCTGCATTTTTTTGCAGTTACATAAGTCATGGTAATGGAGATCCTCCTTAAAGGTGCACTGAATGAGAATAGAGTGTTTGAAAATAAATAAACATAATAAAAGCTATAATTGCCAATCTTGCAATTATTGAAAACCCGTATGGTGATTTAAATGAACGGCGAACAGTTGTATCAAAATTTCACTTTGAAGTCAAACTTTTCAATAAGATTTTTTTAAATTTATTCCAATCGGATTTATGTAGAATCATATCCTAAATAACTTTTGTTCTTGGACTTTTTTGGTAAGATGCACCGTTTTTGAGATATTCAAAATACCGAATGGGTTAACAAACGTAATTTTTCATAGGTTATTAAAAAATCATTTAATACGTTGACTGTCATATGAGGCCGACGTGGTCTCATATTCAAATGGTCTCCTCAGGGCGTGTGAGAAACATATTATGTCCTCATAGAACTTTACTTTATTAGAGAGATGTGCAATTTGGATGTGTTGAATTACCACTTCTCTCAATTTTTCGGTTTCTGATTGCACCCAAAAACAAAATTGAGAGAGTGGCATACTCACATTCTCAGTAGCAAGCTGATGTCATATGAACACAGTGGAGCACAAAACTTTCGTTTCAAATAAACTTTCGATATTTTTATTTTTTACTTTTTCGTCTTATTTTATTAGTTGTTCTCACGAATATCGACAGAAAAGAGTCCACCCTGCGAGAGCTCTAGAAAAAAATTACTGATGTGAACAGCACATGATTTTCTTAATCAACATCTACCTTTCTCTACAATATAACCTGCACAATCTTCACTATAACCTGACAAATAAAATGTTGATTTACATAAAAATACGAATTTTCTTTTTACAAAATCTGAAATATCTCGATAACGGTAGAAGATAGAGATTTCTGGTAAAAGAGAATTTTAGTGTCTTTAACCCTAATCCGCACACCCGATGACTTTGAGTCACCGTTTCAGTTTTGAGAGTGATTGTTACGAATGTTAAAAAAGTTATTGCATTCATACTCCTTGACTTTGTTTTTTTATACCAATACTATTTAAAAACGAAAAAAAAAATTAATTTTTTTTTACTACAACAATAATATTTCGCTTTTATGAAATTCACCCTTAATCCACCCAGGCGGTGACTTACAGTCACCGTAACGGTTTTACCAGCCAAGAAAGGTTATTTTGGTATCACTTTGCTTCTGTTTCGCAAAATATCGGACCGTAGTAGGGGATAATAACTGTAGCACTTCCCAAACGAGAAAACGTTGCTTCCTGTGTCCCCATTGCTAAGTTCGCGCTTCGAAGCAATAATGTGCAAATGCAAAAAAAAAAGTTTGTAACGAATATTCTTAAAAATCAATTTTATGCTACAATTGTAAATAGTACGAATGATGTATATAATATATAAATAAATATTATTAACTGAATTAAAAACTGCAAACTCACAAAACTTTTTTTTTATTAAATTATTGAATTTTTCCGGCATGGTGACTGTGGGTCACCACCTGCGTGGATTAAGGGAAAAATTAGCATGAGCTGATTAGGGTTAATTCTGTATTTACCTCTTTTTTGCAAGAAATTTGCTAAAATATATTTTTTACTTTTCAATAATATCTCGAAAACGGCAAAAGATAGCGGATAACGGTAAACCACAAAATTGACAAAATTGTCAAGAATGCTATTCACTTCAATTCATCTCATAAGTATCAAAAATCCGTTATTTTCCGAGATAATAGCAGAAAACTGATTTTTTTTAAATAACAGGATATCTCGATAACGGCTTGAGATGAATTTTGTGAGTCCAAGATTGAACCACAAAGGATTACTCGGAAAGTATGAAACCATCTGTTGGCTTCAAGAAAAATGCTCATGGCCTCTGAGCCCGATATTTTCCTTTCCATGGTGGCAGTCAACGTGTTAAAATCGTAAGAAAAGTTACAGTTGTCAGAGGTAATCGTTAAATACTTTATATGAGGACAGACAAAATGTTTAATGAAAAAAATACCATTTGTATTGGAGATGGGGAAAAAAGTGCTACAACTAAATTATGACATAGGGAAGAGTTATGTACAATCATAGTCTCTATGAATACATAATTTCTATACGACTTCAACATTTCCAAGAAAATCGTTAAAAAAACTATTCCATTTGTATGAGGGAAAAATAATGGTTCCAGCGAAATGCAATTGTACCAAATTTCAAGTCTCTAACTCAATCATTTCAAGAGCTATGGTGTTCACGGAAGGACGGACAGACACAACATATAAGGTGATATTTCAGATTTTAAACTCATAGCATTCTATGCTTTTGTATACAATGAATCCGACCAACTTTGCCGTCGTAAAAAGTTGAATCGAATTTCACATTTGTCGGTCAGCTCGCCGACAAAATTTCATGGTTGATTCAAAATAAAATCTTATGCGGACATCATCACTTCGTCATTCAAAGAAAGTAGTACCAGGAAGACCGAGCCGTGCTCGGAGACCTCAAAATCCTACTTTTGCTGATTTTTGGGGAAAAAGTAAGTTCACATTATCTTTACAGAGTTTTTAAATTCCCGACCTAGAAAGCTAGAACTAAAACTAACGCGCGATAACAAAATTTCATAGAAATCGGTCGAGTGGTTATTGAGTAACCGCTGTCACCGATTTTTGAAACGTTGTTTTGAGACACCGGGCGAGGGTTATCGAGGGGAGGGAAAAGTTAGGTTTGTGGTGGAAAAATCGAAAGCCCTTAGCCCCCTTAGTAATAGTGTAAAGTTTCATTAAGATCGGATCACCCAATCCGACGATACCAGGCGAGGGGTATCGAGGGGAGTGAAGAGTTAGGTTTGTAGTGAAAAAATCGAAAGCCCTTAGCGCACTTAGTAATACTGTTAAGTTTCATTAAAGTCGGACCACCCAATTCGAAGATAACAGGCGAGGGGTATCTAAGGGGAATTTTCAAAGGGGTGAGACCTATCTAGATCGATTTCTTGTCCCCGAAAATCCCTAATCCCCAAGTTTCGTGAAAATCGTTAGGCGGGTTTTCGAGATCGTTTGTGCAGACAGACATACATTCCTCGTATAGGATTAGGAAATATAGTTCGTATTCTGTGTTGCTTATAATTCACATTCCTGTTATGTATGATAATGGGTAACAAAAAATGTTAAATATGGTTCACCGTCCCATTCTCAAAATCAAATGAAAAGCAAATCAAGTTTAGAACAACTAAGTGTGCGCTGTTGTGTGAGGGGGACAACATTGTCGCCGTAATCTGGCGCTGTAAATGTTGTGTCAAGCTAATTGTATTCCGGCCTTAATTCATTTTTGTGTCCGACGATTGGTTCGATGCGTTACAAACGGTATACTAAATGTAATATATTTTTATATGATATCTTATGTGAACAGCAAATGATTTTCTTATACAAAATCTACGTTTTTGCGCAATTTACACTATAACCCGACGAATAAAATATTATTTCACACTTTGTACACATAGACAATACAATATTTTCACTACATCGTCCTTGTTAAGATAAAGAAAGATCGTGTAAGGATAAAGTGACTATCCTTTTCCTCAAATTTTTCGGGAAAAATGTCACGATGGGGTCTTTAGGATTGGCGAATCCGATTCTGGATTTAAGAAGTCTGTAAGGAAGGTCCTGTTAAAATAATGTGACTATCCTTTTCATTTTGGATTTTTAGTCATACTAATCAGATACGAAATGACTAAAAAGGATCAAATAAAAATAATTTATAAAAAAAAATTTTATTTACAAAAAATGCACTAAAAAGGAAAAAAATATTTTTTTGGGCACTGTTTATCAGAAATAAGAGCCAGATAAGAACATAAAAAATAAAATAAAATAAATATTTATCTCGCTTTTATATCGGGTCTTTCAATAAGCACATAACAATTTTGTATTTAAATAAAACACAGAATAATTGAGATATCGGGCTGAAATTTACTCCAGGTGTAGTGGACATGTTACATTTAAGTATGAAATTCGATGTCGTTCATATGGCCACCGCGAGCACGTTTGCAGATTGATTCTTTGGAGCTAATTTTCCACACATATCGGCCGGAACGTTGGCAATTTCGAGTTCGATATTGTTTCCGAGCTCCTCTAATGTTGTTGGCTTGTTGGCATAAACCAACGACTTAACATAACCCCATAAAAAGAAATCCAATGGCATTAAAACCCTGAGCGAGGTGGCCATTCGACCGGACCATTTCTCGAGATTACACGATTACCGAACTTCTCCTTCAATAGATCAATGTGTGGCATTGCTCGTTCGTGAACTTCACCATGATAAAAATGTAAACCTTGACTGACGTTTTAGCATTGCCAGATCATAAAAAAATATTTAGGTTTTTATTAAAATACAAAATTGTTATGTCCTTATTGAAAGACCATTTACATACTATGTGATACACAGCACCCAAAAATCCTTTTAGTGTATTTTTTTAAAATAAAAGCTTTTAAAATTATTTTTTATTGGGTTGTTTTTTGGGTGGATCTTTTGGCGTGTGTGGCAGGGTGTCCTTGTTAAAAATAGAAAAATTTTCAAGGTTTTTGATTTTAAAACGCTGTCCATAAAATGCGGCGCCCTAATTTTTACCATTCTGCCACGCCCCCTTCCATTTTTTCCGGTTGTAAATTTTTTAAAATTTTTATTTCAGGTTAATCTACCGTCACAACGCTATCAAAATTTTCGATCATAATTACATTCAATTTTAACACTCTAACTGCCACGTCAGTCAAAAAGACCTGATACCTAACTGTTGTGTACAGTGAAACAATGAAAAGTAGTTGCACACATTTTATGGTATTAAAATAACATTTAGGTATAATTTTGTTTCAATTTTTTTTTCTCTTAGTGCAACCTTTTTGACTGACAACTAAATATTCGAAAAAGGCTTAAAACTGTCGTGGCAGTTAGATTGTTAAGAAAGTTTCGAAAATAATTTTGGAAAGCTGTTACCAACTCTAAAAATGTTTTTTCGCCATATTTTTTTTTACCATTTATAGCAAATCATATCATTACTAAAAAAGATTATGTCATTGCCACTTATGATAATTTAAAATCTTATTTTATGGAATCCAATTTATAACTATATCCAATAAATAATGACAGGAAAAAGCAAAATAGCAATTTTCCCATAATTGCGACCAATTGGCACGCGTAAAATATTTCTGATTACTTTTTAACTATCGGCAATAATATTGGCAAGTTTTCAGGTCACCTTGATTTGAGTACAAAAAAAATTAAGGAAACAGTCAAGTATTTTCAACTTTTAAAAACGGTTAAAAAATGCCAGAAATGATAATTTTGCTATTTTTGGTATCCGGAGTATCTTCAGTAAGCCTTATATCTATTTTTTTCAAACAATTTTTTATATTTTATACCATAGAAAAATGTATTTGCGGTAATACCGAATATAGATTGCCACAAAGACGATACCCAATTGTGTCGAAATGTCTTTTGCGATGTGAAAAATTTTAAAAATCGTACGAATGTCGTAACAATTCAATGCTTCATGCCGAATGCTTACTACAATCTAATGGTGAATTTACAAATAAATTTTATGATTTTAACAAATTTTTCCTGTAATTTCATACATTTTTCCAGTTAGAGTTTCAAGCATTTCGAATCTCTGGTCGTACAAAAAGACCAGTAGCCCCGATGGTAACCATCAATATTTGTGATCTTTTGGACGAACGAAAGGGAAATTTCGCTATACGTCTCATGTATGAATATCTATTGAAGAAGAAATTTATCAAGGCGAGTAAATCATGCCCGGTGGAGGGGACACAGTCTATTGAAAATGCTGTAGTTTCACTGGACATGTTTAATTTTGGCATTCCGGAAGGGTGCTATAATGTTTATTGGCGAATTTTTGAACGAATCTCTAACCACACTGTGCTTCGCGTCGATTACTCAATTAATATAAAGAATAAAAAATAACCTAATGTGGGAGAATTTAACCGAAAATGTAATGATGTTGCTTAAAAAGTATTTTGTAGTTTTTTTTTTCTATAAGAGAAACATATCTAGAGGTTCGACCGAACAGCAACTCAAATCAATCCAAAATTCGACAATTTGCCAAAAGATTTTTAAAAAATCGATGAAGACAGCGTATAAAACATTTATAGATGGAAAATCATTTTAAAAGATGACTGGCTTAGGTATGAGGGACGTTCTTAGTTCTCTTCAATTCATCTCATATATTGAACTACCAAAACCCGGTTTTTTTCGACATAATCGCAAAAAACTGATTTTTTTAAAATAACGGTACATCTCGATAACGGCTTGAGATATGCAGTTCTAGTAAAAGACAAAACATTATTATACCTTGTAAAAGCAAGTAAAAACTATTTGTTTCTCTTTAAATGGACGTTCTTTTCGTTTTCTTCAATCATTCTCTATAACACAAAATTTCCCAAAAACTTCTATGTAGGGTAAAGTCGGGTGAAATGGAACACCTTTTTTATTTTTGAAATATCTCGGGAAATAAAAGAGCTTTTTAAACGAAACAAAAATAAAATCATTCTTTATTACAAACGTAAAAATAAAATCAGAACTCTGGCATAAAAAAAAGGTTAATTCAATATTTTTTTTTAATTTAAAAAAAAAACATCAAATGTTCCATTTGTCCTCCATGGTCGGGTGAAATGGAACTTACCATAAGGTGAAATGGACCACTACTTTTTATTCAAATTTTTATTGCCGCATTTATTGCAAGTCATTGCAAATGACGCGCAGGAGTCGTGCGACCACAAATTACAGATGACACATTGAAGGCAGTCGTCTTTTTTTTGCGTTTTCATGTACTCCTCCCCACATCCTACATAATTGTTTTTCCGAAATTTTCAGGTCCATCAGACTCGCTCATATAAATTATTTCGTCCCTTTCTTCTTCCGAGTCTTCATATTTTTGGGAAGCTGTCTTCCGCGGTTAAGATTTTTCAGATTTTTTTTTTTTTTGTTTTATAGGCTCCAATATTTATATGTTCCAATACACCTCCGTTTGGCTGTTCCATCTCACCCTTTTGGTTGCATTTGACATTACTGTAAATCAGAAACTAACATGTCTCGACTTGCTGCTTTTATCAATAAATTTACGTAGTGTGAATCTAACTGTGCATTTTGATGTACCCACACAATCACTCCGCCAAATACCTACCAAAAAAATTAAATCTAAAAAATCCACAAAAAAAGTTTTACGACAAAAACGATATTTTTTTTGGTTTTTTGCTTATAAAAAATAAACAAACGTATGCAGCGTGACGATACCTTAACGCTTCGAGGTTTTCTGATATACCAAACAAACTGTTGCCGACAGCAATAGCAATTATGTTTGACAAGTGCGAAATAGTGGGGGTGTTCCATTTCACCCTCTGTTCCATTTCACCCGACTTTACCCTAATTCCTCCAGCGATTTCATTACATGAAGGTTCTACTGTACCTACATATATTTTTTTCATTTTATTCATGACTGATTTTTGTTAATATTTTTGTTTTGATCATTAAACTCTCTAATTACGTTGCAAATAAATTTTCCAGGCAAAGAAAATACAATCAAGTTTTTTGTTAAATAAGCACTGAAAAAGCATATCCATTAATATCGTATTTTAAATTCGGATTTTTTGGATGGTCATTAAATTTGCAGTCAAACTAAATTCTTAATACGACGAATTCCTATTCATTCTTCTAATGTTTTGCCGTAACGCTAACTCAGAGCTTTTAGCAGAGATTAGAGAAATATAGATAGGGAATTTATAACAAATTTGATAAATATAAGAAAAAAAGATAAAAAAGAGCTTTTATTTTAAGGAAAAAATCAGTTTTTGAGCGCTGTGTATCAGAAATAAAAGCGAATTAAGTATTTATTTTATTTTTTCTGCCCTTAACTCGCTTTTATTTCTGATACACAGTGCCCAAAAAATTATTTTTTCCTTTTTAGTGCATTTCTTTAAAAAAAAAGCTTTTTTTAAAAAAAATATATTTTTATTTTTGTTTTTATTTTATCCTTTTTATTCATTTTGTGTTTGATTAGTATGACTAAAAATCCAAAACGACGTCCGTCTTTCGCCACCCCTGTTTACACACTTTAGTCGTCGAATATATATCCATGATGCCCATGAGATATTTTGACGGACATTTTCGTCGGCTTCCGGCCTTGCACTAAACTACGTCAAGATTACTTTAAAATTTTAAAACATAAATAATATCCAATAGGGATATGTCACATTCGTCATCAGCTGCTGCAGCTGCCTGATCCCGACACCAGGTTGCGCAGCTGCAGGAACTGATTCGATCAGTTGACGTGGCACACTGAACTGGGATCAGCTGACATCAAACGTCAAAATGTCGGACTCGGAGGAAGAACTTCTCCTTATTTCTCTGCTAAAAAAACGCAGCAGTGTAAAACGAAAAAAATATTGAAAATTATCATTTTATTTTATTTAACCCTTGGACTGACACATGAGTCTGGCCAGGTTTTTTCGATTTTATTTTTTGTGTAAATATTTTTCTAATTGAGCTATCGACTTGAAATTTCAGGTAGCTTCCTAAAATCTATTTAGCTATCTGTCTATAAAATATCAGGACGAAAGATTTTGTAGAAGAATAATTGCAAGGACATGATGGTGTACACATCGTATTCGTAACACATGAGTCTGGCCAGACTCCCTTACATTTCAGTCATTTGTATATAAATATTTCGTTTTTGGCATGTGTTCAAACACATTTTTATACCTTGCAGTTGATTTTTTTATTTACTGTCGCAACTAATAGGCACCTTACACGTTCAATATATTGAAGCAAAAATATTGACCGTGTAAGGCAGGTCTAATGCAAACATAATCTACTTTTGAATGTTGTTTATTCGCTCTTCGACATTTCGGAGAACCAATGTGTTGGATAACGTCGAAAGGAAATTTCGTCTAGCGTCATTTCTTCAGGTGCTTTCTACTTCTGCGTTTTGCATGAAACACCACCAAAAATATATGAAATTGCATCATTTTTCATACAAATTGTTAGTGGGTCTGGCCAGACTCATGTGTTACGAATATGACTATCGAAGTATGTGTCTGACGGAGGGTTAACACGTTGGCTACCAGCCAAAAAAAACGCTTACTCCGCTAGTATACACTGGGAAAAAACGCAAAAATCATTTCTGTACTTTGTGAGTCACCGGTGACTCAAACTCTTATTTCACTTTTGCACACTCACATGGTAGCCAACGTGTTAATCTAACAAAAATGACATTAGAAACTATCCGACATGTTCCTGATATCAGCTACAAGTAGGTCAGTTTAGAAAAGTCAGCTGCGTGTCCCAGATACGCATCTTCAAATTTGTTGCAGTGTGCCATGCGCCATTGGATTACATGTGCAACTGATGTCGGAATCAGGAAGCTGCAGCCGCTGATCGCTAATGTGACATATCGCTTAAAGGTTAAAGGATCAATAAAAATATTAACCGAATAAAGCCGAAAAAACCAAATTATTACAACCAATTAATAATTAGTCATTCAATATATTTATTGGTGTATAAGTTAGCAAACTTGGATCATCTAATGATATAAAACACGCTCCTTAATGCCAGTAAGCTTCCCTGAAAGTTTCATTCTAATCGGTTCAGTGATTCTCAATTTATAGGCGAACAAACAGAAAAATACAAAACAATTTACTTAAATCGAAGAAACTTGTAAGAAGGAAGGGGGATCTTGGGTTAACACATGGTTTAATACGTGCGCAAGCAAGCTCCCCTAAAAGTTTCATCCAAATCGGTTGAGTGGTTCTCGAGACAGACACACAAGCCTATTATATAATAGATTTATTGTGCACAATCGTAGATTTTGTATAAGAAAGTCATGTGCTGTTCACATCAGATTTTTTATATTAAACGTATTTTATGGAGACGTTATGTTCAAGCCAAAAAATTGTTTGATTAGATTCGTTTTTGTGGAATCTCCAAACGATCTTATATTGACCATTTGGGACTAAACCGTATCGGTAAAAGTCGAGCGTGAGTGGAATTTGACGAATTTCCTGATTTCCGACCATCGGACAGGAGTTCTTGATATTTGAATACTTTTTCGCGAAATCCCAAATAGCACGCATCAGCATATTTCCTCGAGTGTTTTGCAAGAATTCACAGGCATTCATGTACATGGTTGGCATAATTTTACGATGGATTCTTCCTGACCGTAGATACGCATCAACAGATAACTAGAAAAAATATCGAAATATTGAACAAATTATCAAAAATATCCATTGTTTTTCAACCCAAATATCATCCAATTGTGTTCGTAAAAAGCATTTAAAGTTGAGAAACGTCGTCGCGTTGGGAAAAGTTCCGGCAGTGCAAATTGGATCTTCACAGATTGGATCATCGTCTATTGTGCAATTCAGATCAGAAATTCGCAGCACTGATTTTTTCTTGAATTTTTGAAATATTAATTACATATGATTGTTTAAAAAATATTCTTCAATTGGATTTACCCCATTGACAAATACCAGATACGTGGCATACATCACTATGATTTGCAGAACTTTCATGTTTAATCAAGCAACGGTTAAAAAATGAAAGAAATTTTGCACATTATTTTTCAGATCACAACTAAAATTCATGTGTTTTTTATTCAAGCATCAATCGATCATTAAACCGTTTAATTGCCTTTCAAAATTGGTTTGTTCTTTACCCTTGGAGCACAATGAACGCAACCAAGCCGCAACCATGACGCATCCAAATGTCACTTACGAGTTTATTTCACAGAAATGCTTTAAGCTAGAACCTGAATCGTACGTCGATGCGTCCGTCATGCGTGCGTCCGGTTGACATGCGGTGGCAGTTGGGTACGGCAACGAATCTGGAGTTAATTCATTGTTTTGCACTTCTTCTATTAGTTTATCGTCGAAACAATTACTTTCCATTTGTTCCATACTTAAATTGCTCAAATCGTAAACAAACTTTTTTGCGAAATGACATTTCCGTGCGTTGCCGCATGTAAAAGTAGAAATTCGACCTACTCTATGCGGCTGCCGCATCGGAAAACGTATTATTAGGGGAGTACTCATACCAGCTCGTTGATTCTACTCGAACTGTCAACCGGACGGACGCATGACGGACGCATCGACGTACGATTCAGGTTCTAGCTTAATAGTTTGAACGCATTGAACGCAACCATCGACGCAAAAGTTGCCAAACATTGAACTTTAACGCAACAAGTCTGCGTTGACAGTTCATAAAGTGAGGTTGGGGAAATATCGTTCGAGGAACAATTGATAGCCTTAGTGCAATAACATACAAATAAGAAAGATATAGACCAACAAAGCAAAATATCGCTTCAAAATTATCCATTTTTTATATATTTTTCTACTTTAGTTCACTTTTAATTTTTCTGTGTTTGTCTCACAACGCAACAGACGACGCTTCTATTGTACTCAACCGCTTCTGAACTGCGTTACGTGACAGTTCGAAGCGTCCTTAGCAGTGTTGTTGCTCTACGCGTAGACTTTAATTGTCTACACTTCAGCGTAGACAATAGCGTAGACCAGTGCTCCGCAACCTTTATTTGCATACGGCACACCAATTTTTTTTTCTGGAAATCCGAGGCACACCACAAAAGAAAATATGAAAAAAATTTGTGTATAAAATATTTATAATGAAAAAATTTTTAAAAAAAATCCTGAAAGAATTATTAAATAGGTATTTGAAATGTTTACCGCGGCACACCTAATATCATTTCCCGGCACACCAGTGTGCCGCGGCACATTGGTTGCGGAGCACTGGCGTAGACAATAGATTTGGGGTAGACAATGTAGACATTGGCGTAGACAATGTCGACTTTGCGTAGACAATGTAGACTTTCTCATATCTGTCAAAACATCCTATACTATATAGGAAATTGCCAATTACAAGAAATGGCGAGGCGCTGGTGTCCCTAAAGAGTTAAATTTATATGAGAACTCGCTAACTGGGCTCCTCAGCGACACCAGCGCCGCCCGTGCCTTTTGATTGCGTGCATAGAATCAGAATTGCCATTAATGTTTGCTCCGATGTTCTCATGTACACCATTTGGCGATTGCTTCCTGGAAATTATGCTTTATTATGTTAAAATTAATTGAAGAAAATGAGATTTTAAAAGTAAATCAGCTATCCTTTATTTTATTGATTATCTACATTGTCTACGCGTAGAGAATAGATCATTGTCTACAGTAATAGTCTACGCGTAGACAATGGTGTAGTCTACATCACGTAGACTACGCGGCACAACACTGGTCCTTAGTTGCGGCTTGGTTGCGTTCACTGTGCTCCAAGGGTTATTTTTCGAAAAAAAAAAATTTTTTTTAGAAAAGAAAATTTAATTCGAGAATATTTTAATACAAATAAGGGAATATTTTTTTTCGGTTTCTAATACCCCAGTGAAAAATTAAATGCTTATAATGCCCATAATAAGTGCTTAGGCGTACCATATACAAAGCCCTTAAGCCCAATTTAGACTGACCATTGCGATTACAACTAAGCTTCCTCGACCAATGAGATCAAAGCTTTCATTTTCCTATCGTTGAAAGCGTTGATTTCATTGGACGAGAAACTTCAATCGTAATCACAATCGTAATTGCAATCGTTAGTCTTAATTGGGCTCTACAAATGTATAGGTCAACCCCGCTTAGCTAAAGCTTAGGCATACATGTGTCGCTTTTATTTACAAATTTTTCGTTTACAGGCATATATGGCTGTGCTGTTTACTCTAGTTCTGATGCCTATGAATATGATGTGCTCTGTACTCTTATATGCTTAATTGGGTTATTTTCGAGTTTGTCCTCTGCATTCTGTGGTGATACTGAAACCATTTTTCAAGCAAACGGCCCTGAATTTAAAAATCAAACGGCGCTAAATTTAAAATTTGAACTTTTTGTCATAACTATCAAAAAAACTATTTCTGTTTTATTGTTTACGGAATATGAAACGAATTTATCAATTTTTTCGTACAGTTAATTCACCCAAAGTTTCCAAAAGAAAAACAGTATTATTATTGCCGCTCCGATAAAGTCTCAAATGAGCCTTAAATACACCACTTGGAAAAACAGGTGGCAACGTATTGAAGCTGGCCTTAATCTCTTTGATTTCTTGATGGCCCTCATAAGGGCATGTATCTCGAATATCCGAATATTTCTTAATATACTCGAACAAAATACGGAAAAGAAAGTTTCCTTTGTTTGTTTCCAAAGTTTTGCATACATCAACTGTGAATGGATGGAAAAATACGGGAAAATTATTCCCGACCTTTTGCCTTATAACCACGTAGAGCTGAAAAATTAATTTCCACTTCAGTTACAAATTAAAGTGAATATTAGCAAATCAAACCATTAAATCATTAACAGAAAGGGGTAGATAACAACTGCTGCTCATAAATGATCCCCCACTTGCTGGATTTTTAATACTGCAGGAGCCATTTAGACAAATTTGCTTCTTGTCGATGTCACATTTGATTGTTTTCGCTCGAAAAAACATCGATCTCTGGAAATTTTGTTTAATATTTAAATACGATTTTTGATAATTTTATTCACCATTGAGAATATGACAGGAACTAGAAAAACTAGATTTATGAGTATAACCCTCATACTGACTGAGGTGATGATATTTCATATTAAATATTAATTCTGGAAGCTATTGAAGCGAAACGTAACTTTTTATAAACAAAATCAAAGAAACCAAATTGTTTTCACAGTTCATTAAGTGCAGAAATTTTCGGTGATGTGGTATTTGGATGTAAACAAACAGCATAAAGCTTTTAAAAGAAATTTGTTCTCAAAAAAAAATTTTGCTCGAAAACTTCTGCATTTCTAAAGCATTAAAAAGCCTATACAATATTATAAACCGCAGGCAAAATACACTAAATTATCATAATCACAAAACCACAGTTTAAATCTAAGTTTTAGTTTTCCAAGATGTCAACTTTCATATTACTGTTGTAAATTAATGTCAACAAGAACATCTTAAATCTGTCAAATTCAATTGCATCCTAACCTAAGGTGCACGGGAAAAAATCCGCATAGGAAATTTTCCTATAAAATATGGGAAAGCGATTATAGGACTCGATACACAATTTTGTAGCAAAGGCTTCCATGAATATTGGAACTAGTCTTAGTTTTCGTGGAATCATTACTATGTATACAGGGCTGAGAGAAAACAAAAGTAGCACCCGTTCCTAGTTTTTGCTGGAGATATTCCTATACTGAGGGAGAAACAATGCTATATTATGGAATGGAATCGTTCCAATTGTTTTTAGAAGTTACTCCAAAAACTGGATGTTTGTCTGTCTGTCTATTTGATATTACAAAACTGAAAAATTACCGGATCGATTTCTACACGTTTTTTGCAAAATGATCTGCGTTGCCAGCAGCAGGTTTTTAGCTATGTTAGACTTTAAAAGATCGAAACGGAAGGTCCTATAAGGATAACACAAATGTCCTTTTTCCAATTTTTCTCGCAAAACTGGCATTCGGAGGTTTTCAGGGTTGCATATCACGAATCCGGTATTAGATTTTCAAAATTCGAAACAGAAGATCCTGTAAGGATAACACAAATGTCCTTTTTCCAATTTTTCTCGCAAAACTGGCATTCGGAGGTTTTCAGGGTTGCATATCACGAATCTGGTGTTGGAATTTCAAAATTCGAAACGGAAGGTCATGTAAGGATAACGTTTTTTCCCGAAAGTTTTTAAGTTATTTATGGTTTTTTGGCATTCTAAAATTTATAGAAAAAACTTTAAGCTAGCAACGAGGGGTCTGCTAGTATTATGTATTTTACCCGAAAATCATTTCCCAAGCACTCCTGAGTCGATTGAAGTCATAATACAAAAATGTCCTTCTATCAGTCTGTCTGTCGGTCTGTATACAAGTTTTACCCAAAAGTAATACAGCTAGAGCCACGAAATTTGACAGGCATGTTTGGTCCTGGAATGGGACGATCCTGTAAACTTTTGGTTAATTGGAAGTAACCAAAATGGCGGCTTTTTGAAAATCGCATTTTGGTTTTTTGTTATTTACTCCGAAATTACACAAATGTTTAACAAAAGTTGGAGACAATAAAATCTCCTACATTTTTGTCTTTCACTAGAACTTTATATCCTGAGCTGTGCTTCGACATTAAAGGGTCTTCCCGTAAGCTCTGGCTGAAATCAAAAAAATATGTTTTTGGAAATGTTTGCGAAATAACGGGTTTTGATTAAAAAAACAGTTAATGGCAGTTATTTAAAGGTATTAAAATTCTCTACATTTTTGCATTTTTCCGTAAATCGGTACCTTTTACCGTTATCAAGATATTTTAAATTTTGTAAAAAATCACTTTTTTATATAAACAAAAATTTTTTTCGTCGGGTTATAGTGTATTTAAAAGTTGCACAAAAACGTAGATTTTGTATAAGAAAGTATCTGATATTTTTGAGAGTGTGGTATTATAAATAAAATTGCAGTGTAAAAACTGTGGGACAAATTGTGGAGTTCTTACCCTATTTTTGGAGCTGTTATGCCTGGATCAGGTATGGCTACCTTCGCCGCTGTCAGCAACTGACTCAGTTATTGGAACAGACTCTCACTACTATAGTTGCAATTATCGAGATCACACTCATGGCTATTCTGGAATCCGAAGTTAAAACGTAAGACCAAACTCAGTCGATTCGATTCGCTACTCAATTGGTATTCTGGTATTCTGAAAGTAATTCTACCCTCAAAGCGTTACTAGATCCTATGCAATCGAACAGAAGTGAAACCATGAAATGCAGCGGATTCAAGGATATAAATTGAGTGGAAATCGAACAAACTTAACGCTTCTTCGGATTCCAGAATAGGCATGAATGTATTGTAAATATGAACGTTATGTAGACCAAAGAAAATTACTTTTGTTTTAAAAAAAATCATTCCACAAATTTTGTGCAACCCTGCAAACCAAAATTCCTATGGTTCACAAATATGATAACTCTCCTATTAAATACAATGACCCAAAAGCATCTGGTTTGAGTCTTTGCTTGACGAAAAAAGCTTTCGTATACATTTTTCTCCTGATTCAGCAAAAAATAAAATCCACTTACCTTTAAGACCAGAGGATTTCGATCAATTTCCGATTCAGCGTTTTCACATAGAGATTCAGCTTCAGACAGGAAAGCCAAGAACTGCGCAAATCGGAAAAAAAGCCAAATATTAGCAGAGATTCAAACTTTAAGGAAGTAAAATTGGTTAAGGGTGCGGAATTGCAACTGAAAGGACACTCATCCCTGTTTTTACACTGTTATCGTCAACAAAAATGTTTGATGTGTTATTAAGAAGAATTTTTTGCACCATCTATCTAATTGTGTAAATCCAGGGTTGAGTAATTTTTAATTATTTTATATCAAATTAAATTTAAATTTATTATAAAAGAAATGTATACTATAAATACTATATTTCAATTCCGCCATTTCTTAACATCAATTTCATCCGGAAAAAGTTAAGGAAACCAACAAATTACCTGATCCATAGACCTATCGAATGTTTGCAGATTGTTCACAGCAGCATGCAGAAGTTTACCACGATTTATGACTGCATTATTTAGATTGTTGTATCTAAAAAAGAAGGGAAAAAAATTGAATTTTAACTTGTTCTTCTCTAAGTAATTTTTTTTTGTTGCTTTCTTAGTTTCATTACAAGCCCTCGACCCATTTTTCGAGTAACTTTTTCGATTTACAGATATTTGCAACTTTTTCATCTTTGAATCTAACAGAGAAAAATCGAAAACTCCATACATTTTTTCAGGATCCCTTTGGGCGAAATCGCAAAAATAAAACCGAAATGGGTTTAGAGGTGCTAGAATGTTCAGGGGTGAATGTACCAAGTTTATTAAAGGCTCTTGTATCAGAGTTACTGAAAAAGCCAACGTGAAACTTTTTAATTAACTTTTTTTTGTTGCTGTTGCTACTCCAGTTACTGTTCGTTGCTTATGCACATAAAGGAACTTTCATTTTCTTGTAAAATGAAACAGCCGATGGCTTCGATTTACTGCTGTTGAAAGTTTAAAACCACATTTTATGCATACAAACAATTTTTCATGTGTTTGGGAAAATAAGCAGTTTGGGTTGGAGAAATTTTTATGCAAATAAGAAAACTTTCCATGTGAACATTTCTGGATCGCTCTGGACGTTTAAAATCAATAGATACATTTTTTAATAAATGTTTTTGAATAAAATATTTCAATAGTATACTTTAAAAGGTTTGGGAAATTTTTGAAGTGAATAATGTTCAAAAAGGGTTACTTGATTTTCGTGATTTTGAGCCCAAATACAGTCAAAGTCGTCTAACTCGAAATCCCCGTAATTCGAATTTTCCTCTAACTCGAATTTATTAGCATTTTTTTGCGCTCCCTTCAATTTTTCTTTAAATTTTTAGTTTGTTTTAAAAATTCTAAAAACGAATAAATATACATATATGTACATATCTTTAAAAAAAATTTTTTCAATTTCTCTAACTCGAAATTTCTCTAACTCGAAATTTCTCTAACTCGAAACGATTTTGATGGCAGCAGACAATTCGATTTAGAGGACTTTAACTGTATTTCTTTTGTGCCTAGTAGATATCTACACGGTAAAAGTTTGTGGGCTAAATTTTAATATTTTTGGTATTGTATACAGGTCCACACCAAAAAAGATTAAAATTTAATCTTGCGAAAAATGAAAAAATATAATTTTTTTAATATTTTTGATTAAATCGTAATCCAATTAGGTTATAATACCTTTTTTTTATTAAAATTTAATGCAATCGCATTATTTTTTTAATGCTTTTTTGTATTACAATGTAATGCAAATGCGGTATTTAAAAAAAAGAATTTTATTCAAATTTAATATTAAGAGCAAAGTACAATTGGCCCAACACAACATTTACGGTGACAGATTACGCCGACAATGTCGCCCTCCATATACAATTCCAGACTTTGTTGCTCCAAACGTCATTTGCTTTCTATATGATTTTAACAATCGAACGGTGAGCCACATATAACATTCTTTTGTTACCAATTATCCTACATAATAGGAATCTGAATGCAAGCAATACTGCATACGAACTAATTTCCTAATACTTTCTTTGATTTCCCCTCGAGTGAAGAAATTTAGATTTTATGACGTTCCAATAAGATTTCATTTTGAATCAACCATGAAATTTTGTCGGCGAGCTGGCCGATAAAAGTTAAATTCGATTCAACTTTTTACGACGACAAAGTTGGTCGGATTGAATGAATACAGAAACATATGGTGCTATGAGTTTAAAATCTGAAATGTAGTCGTAAATTTTGTGTCAATACTTCATTATAATTGTATTTTGCGCTTAAATAACAAAAAATAAAATTGCGATTTTTAAAAAGCCGCCATTTTGGGTACTTCCGGTTAACGGATTTCCACCCAAAAGTTGATAGGATAGTCCCATTCCAGGACAAAACATGCCTACAAAATTTCATGGCTCTATCTCTATTAGTTTTTGAGAAATCTTTTACACAGACTGACAGACAGAAAGACTGACAGAAAGACTGACAGAAAGACTGACAGACTGATAGACTAACAGACAGAAAGACATTTTTGTAGTAATGCTCCAATCGCCTCAGGAGTGCGCGGGAAATGTTTTTCAGGCAAAATTAAGAGGTCGAAATTTTTCATGAATTCAATACTTTTAATACTACGTATAAGAAAGTAAAAATTGTTAAGCTGATATTCATGTCAGGACACGATTTATGTCTTATAAAAAAGAACATTTAAAATAAGGTAAATAGGATTTCTGAGTAAATGAACGTGCTTCAACAAGACAATTACACTGTATTCAAAATTGGACACTGGGACCTAAAGAAGCCTCCACACGTTCACTGTTACTTGACAAGTATTATTGATGAAAATTTTCGTCAAGTAACATTGATGGAAATGGCCTGCAAACGTAACATTGAAGAGCATCCAAACGATCAATGTTACTTGAAACATGAGTCATTCAAGTAAAATTGTCAAGTAACATTGAACGTGTGGAGGCCCCTTAAGAGCCTGTTAACATTGGTTGAAATAGTCCGTCAAACTAAGACGGATGAAATATTGCTCGTGTTCACATTGAGACTAAATACGCCAGTAGCTGTGAGCAGACAGCCTGGCGTGAAACATTTGGAAAACGGAACATTTCTAAAGAATCGCAAGTTATATTTGGCTACCTTTTGCAAAGCGACTTGTTGCACCGAAGACGACTGAAACAATAATAACAATGGAACAAATTTAATATGGCAGCCAACCAATCAGAGCACGACAGGCGGAACTGAGAAAAATGCGTTTTTAGTTTTGAAGAGGATTTTCCTATCATCAGCCCCACTTCCTCATCTTGCCTTAATTTTAACAGTTTCTGTCCTAATTAGGGGGACTAATGCTACCGCGGACCCCTGGCTCATAAGTAAAATTGGTTTGTAGCTCAAGTTTTTTTCGTCAGAAAAGTGAGGTTATATGAAAATTTTAAAATGAAATTTTGTAATTAAAACTGCGTCAGCAGTCATTTCAAACGACTTTTATAAGGTTTGCGAACCGAAATTGTGCTAGTAAAAGTAGTTTTGTTGCAAAATTTCACTTTTCCCGATGGGGTGTAAATCGAAGGGTGAGGGGGGAAACCCTATCATGCTATATATTTTTGGAATGCACTCTTAATTTGAGGTACCACATACCCCCCCCCCCCTCCCCTACCACCCCACAGAAAAAAGTTTCATACAAAGTTTGAGGACCCCTGGAGGGGGCAAGGTGGACGAGCGAAGGCTAAAAATACCCATTTCGGATAGGGGATGCTTCTATCCACCCCTCCCTATACACGAAAAATCTCTAGCATTATTGTCGCTAAACTGAATTTTAGCCTTCTTCTGTTTTCGCCTTAATAAAAGAGTTATTGACAGTGAAAAATTTTTGGTTTCGTTGATCTTTTGGCTCAGCCCCAGTAATTTTGTCCCGTATCAGCCCGAACAAAATGTGTGACATCCAATGACTAAAATGTCAACGAGAATTAGACCAGTCCATTGCGCGCCATTCACCAAAATCTAAACATTTTTTTTCGTTTTTTTTTTCAAGTCCACTTTTTTGCACTTCAAAATCCGGATATTGAAAATGGAAAACCCAAAAGATGCCCATTTTACAAAATTATTTGGTAAGTTTACATTCCACCCTCAAAATCAATATTTCGACAAACACTCTTTGAAATGAACCATTTATGAAAAATTTATGTATCTACCTTTGATTAACCGATTCGGTCATCCTTTTTATCCGGGATGTATCATCCGTTGGATAAACAGCAATCAATTTTTGTGTTAATGCATTGAAAATTTCAATCTGATGCTTGTATTGATGCAGCTCGGCATGAAAAGACTGAAAATTGATGGATTTTCATTAAAAAATAATTATTTTCAGGTGTAAATTTTCGCAAAAAATCATCTGGGAATATTGATAGGAAATGTTGGACACTTTTACCTTTTGTTCCTTTTGTTGGGCTTCGAGGACATCAGCGGTTGTTGCCACAGTTCCCATCCTGTCGGATCGATTTTCCATTCGGGAAAGCCATGTCTCGATTTCCAACCGTTTGCTCTCGTATCTAGAATTAAGTGACACACAAATGATCAGTACAGTGTACAGGATATTATGGGGAAGATTTCTATAAATTATTAACCAAATTAATCTTCTCTCATCCTAAACATGATGAAACTTGATACGATGTAATTTAAAAAAAAACAAATTATTACAAGAGGGTTGAAAGTCCTTATTTCTGTCCCCATAACACAAATATCAGTTTTCAAAACGAATGAAAATTCATAATTCATAAAAATTAAGCCATACTGAAATAAAATTCAATGAAAATCTTCTCCAATTACCCAACGAATTACTTCCTGTAAAAGTCAATGCGAAATACCCTCCAATTTAGGGGTGGCCGACAGAAACTTGGAAGCTCTTTTGGGGATCATTCGACGCACCTACGTCATACGAATATACATAACGTATTCGTAGAAAGTACAAGCAATTTCCTCATTTGATATGCAAATTAACCAACAACCCAAGGCATTTGTGTTTAATTCAATAATGTTGCAATTTACCCAGAGGATTGTTAACATTTAATTAAAATTTCAGCATAATCGAATCGTGCAATTGGGGTGGACACTTTTCTTTAAAATTTGTCTGTCTAGTGGAAGAGATACGATGAGTGGAATCGGTATCCTTTTCTGTTGTGTAGTATTTGAGAATTAATTCTTTTGTTTTTCATCGTTAATTACGAATTTTATCAAAAGCATACTCGAAATGTGGTTTTTTAAGTTCTTTGATGCCGGGAAATTATAATAGAGTCATAGTTTGGTGGGATATTTCAATTTGATCATTATTGGCTAAGCGTAGGTACTAAATTCGAAACACTATGAAAATTTTGAGATAAAACTTCGAATAGCATATTTTTTCGTATCCATTTTCGGATTCGCCTTTTAGATTTTTTTCAATTTGGGTCATGCTTTTTTGTGTTGTCATCAACACAAAACTTTTGCTCTGCAATATACATTTGGGAAAAAATGTGTAAAAAATAAGATTTTTTTAAAATATCTCGAGAACAGTTAAAAATACAAAAAAAAAACCGTTAAAAGAAAAAAATGCCGGAAATTTGATTTTCTTTAAATTTGGTTATATGCATTTTTTCTCAAAAGCGCATAGTTCTCGAGATATTTTCAAAAAAACTGAATTTGTTTCAAATATCTTGATAGCCGTTAGAGATACACAACACCGTTAAAGCAAAAAATGTAGAAAATTTTACATCCTTTAACTTTTGTTATATTCATTTTTTTCCAAGAGCGCATAAGTTTCCAAATTTTTTCAAAAAACGGATTTTAAAAAAATGTGTGGAGGGTACTCGTTATAGCTACCGGTACTTTTCCAAAATTTGAGAGAAAACTACGGTTTTTGTAAAAATGTACAAAAAAATTCAAGTCGCTAGGTCAATGCGTTCTCGAGTTATTTAAGATACGTACCGACAGACAGGTGCACGGACAGCTTCATAATTTTTCCGGAAACGGATTTCGTACTGATCAGAAATTTTCTATCTGCCGCCGTTCCCGAGTCGGTCTCCGTTATGAATACCAACGGAAAGTAAAAAGATACAGAAAAGGAAAGGAAATAGGAACGATTTACCATCCGATGTGTTCCCCCGGACTATAACCTGCAGAAGTTCAAGGAGAAAATAAACCGACATCTTCTGTCGTTCTTCCGACCATCCTGAGCCGTGCTTCGGCATTAAAGGGTCTTCCCCTAAACTCTGGCCGAAACTATAAAAAAAGGAAAGGAAATAGACTTGAAAAGTCGTCGAATCGACAGTCGCATGTGACCTGACGGAATTCTTACCAAGATTTCAGTCATACGTCATATGATGCGCTTTAATTCTAGTATAAGTTAATGGCGAAACTAGCTTTAAAATTTCTCCAATGGTTAAGAATATAGCAGGCGAAGGGTTTACAGGCAAGGGAAATGGTAATTTTCAATGCGTGAAAACTTTCCTTGGGGACAATTTGAAATTTGCCCAATGGCGAAACCCGCGTGAAAATTGCTCCAGTCGTTTAGGAAATAGCAGGAGCGGGGTTTAGTGCCAAAGTGAGTGGAGTAACTTTAATGGGCGAAAACTTTCCTTGACGGAAAATTTACTCGATAACGCAAACCTTGTCAAGATTGCTCTAACGGTTCCAGAGATAGCAGAAGAAAGGTTTACTGGCAAGAAAGGAGGGTATTATTTGAGTGTTCGAAAACTTTCCTTGGGGACAATTTACAATGGGCACATACTACGTAAAGATTACTCCAATGGTTCAGGAGATAGCAAGACAGGGGCTTACATGCAAGGGCGAGGGTATTATTTTAGTTGGCGAAAATTTTCCTTTGGGGACAATTTACCTAATGGTGCAAACGGTGTCAAGATTGCTCCAAGGGTTTAGAAGATAGTAGGAGAGGGGCTTGCTGGAAAGAAGGGGGGCGTATTATTTGAGTACGCGAAAATTTTCTTTAGGGGGCAATTTACCTAATGGCACAAACCAAGTCAAAATCGGTGCGCTAGGACGGGATCTATAGTCGAAAATAGAGCGTACGGATATGTCGTTAAATGGTTTAAAAAAATAATTGCAAGCATTTAAAACATTTACTATCATGAGATCCAATATTCAAAAGCAATAAGAAATTTTTCTTGTAATTCTGTTAAGTAATAAAGTTTTCCTGGTAAAACACAACTCCAGGAAAAACTTCCAAAGCCCTAAGCGCCAAACCTTCGCTAGATTTTATGATACATAAAAACTCTCCCATGCCACCGAAAAAAAGTATCAAATTTAAGTGATTTTTTGCTCATCTTCCGTTTCGAATCAATCAAAACTCATGTATATGCCATGCCATGCACAAAGTATGACACAATCATACAAAAAAGTGAAAACGTTTTGAAATCACACAATGGAATATGAAAGGATCACAGTATCGCTTTAAAACTTTTCGCCCTGCCAGCAGGAAAGCACTTTTTTCCCGAAACCTTCATTTTTTCGGATGTCTGTTTATTTTTCGTTATTTTTTTTTTTTGTTTTATTCACTTTTGCACATGGATATGGCTCCTTGTGGGTATGTTTGCAATATGTACGATGGGTTGCTAAAGTAGCATTGGGTGTTTCAGTTTTTAAAACCCTCATCCCTGGTTTTTTTTTCGTCGCCGTATCATTTTTCTTCCCCTGGGCACCTCTCAAAGTAAACTCCAGGTTTCATGATGCTTTTGGACGATAAAAATCCCTATCTTTCAACCGAGATGTTCATATCGGAAAATATTCTTTCCACTCCCCTTGTCAAACATCAACAAAAAACTCACCCGCGTTACTATGTCTTACTTCGGAAACACAATCCCTGAAACAACCACCACGGGGTTTTTCTTTCGTTTTCTTTTTTTGTCATCATGTTTTCCCATAATATTGTTCACTTTATCTTTTATCAATTCTAGAAATTACCTTTGTGAATCTCCGAGCATGTTTTTAAGCTGTGATGCCCTTTGGAGCACACATTGTGACGTTTCATCCCAGTGTTCCCGTAATCGTGTCACTGCAAAGAAAAACAGAATGGATAAATAAATTGTTATCGAAGAAAACTTTATATTATTTTACAACAATATAGTATAGCAAAATTGATATAAGATACAGAAAACAATTTAGTTTTCTTCGAGCAAAAATGTTTGCATATGAGTTCATGCCTAAAATTTTTTTTATCAATAAATAGGTCGCAAATCTGACACAGAATCGCCATAA
Source organism: Chrysopilus asiliformis (assembly GCA_964034945.1). Lineage (NCBI taxonomy): Eukaryota > Metazoa > Arthropoda > Insecta > Diptera > Rhagionidae > Chrysopilus > Chrysopilus asiliformis. The sequence goes on along the minus strand of OZ035960.1, from coordinate 89,744,463 downwards.
TTTTTATGCGCACAGAGCAAAATATTTTAGTCAAATTCTTAAAGGTATCCAACAATTTGAGTACGCAAATAGCATTTTAAGCGGCCGTGTGCCGTCTCTTTTCACATATTTCGTCACCATGAAAATCGCGGTGACAAGCAATTTTTCGTCGCAAATCTGACACAGGAACGTAATTCTGACGCTGTAATTTCTTTTTTGTGACGTGCCTATTAACGAAATTAGCTGATTCAAGCTTTGTCCGATAGCGTCATCTGCCGATATTTTATCGCACAAATGTTCGAGCGGGATTTTCTTTCTCCCTCGAATGCTTAACTACCTTAGCGACCGAACAGAGATGAACAAATTAAAACGTAAACCAAAAACTAACAAGAAAAATCTAGTGGCGATAAATCAATGAAAACTTTTTGTAGAGTATTATTTTAAAATGGACGTTTCCTCCGATTGCATGGCGGGATTTTCGTTGCAACTAAAAATGTTCGACAATATTGAATCTAAAATTTAAACAGAGTTTTAATTAGTCATCAAATTATTTTGTTTTTAACCAAAAATTTCTATAATTTTTTTTACCGATTAAATTTATTGCTTCTTTTACAATGAAATTTTGATGTTAATAAAATTGTACTGTTTCAAAAATGTCTCCTATCAATTTTTTATACAATTTCCTTGAGTTTTTAGCCTGAAATAAGAAATTAATTTCTCGAAACGAAATCGTTTGAATCAAATGTCAATTTGATATGGTGGTGGAAGGGAAATATAGCGGCTGAAGGCATCAACTTTTTTTCCTTTTGTTTGTAAACTGAGGGCTTTCAGGTAACTCTAAGGGCAACCGTATCGACCCTGTTCCCATTACACGCTTCTTCAAAGTGAAACTGACATTCAAGTTCCACAGCTAATCACTGTATCGACCCGAAAACCGTCAAATGCCGCTTTATCGCTGCAGGATTTTCATGAAGCGAATATTCATCCAAAGACGAACCATACTGCGAAGTACTGCGGAACGTTCTCATCTACACATCCTCTTAGTCCACAGTAAATTTTCTTTTGCAATTTTGATAAAAAATTCCGTCAGATGGACGAACTTCCTAAGTTTTCCAATAGGTGAAAATCCGGGTTTTAAGGTTAGAACGAATTATGACTTTTGTTTGTTTTCGTACATTAAAACACTTCCGCTATGAAAAATCAAGGGAAACATTTGATTTGAAGTACAAATTTTTTCCAGAATGAAATTAGATTGCAATTACTGTGTTGGAATACCCGCCCGAATGTCTAATATCTCTAAATTGAAATATGTGTTGAAACGAAATAGTATTTTGTTTCGTATCTCGAAATTATGGCGATAACGCACAAAATATGGCCTTTCCCCTCATTGCAGGTTCATTTATTCTATTTAATTTCATTTTCTTCTCACAATTTTCAAATTGTGTCCGCTCTTTAATTGTGAGGTTATATATTACTAGTAATCATCCAAAAGTGCGTTTCCGAGAAAAGTTGCTGGTCAGTACTGCGCAGTAGTTGTTACATGGGTCGGGAACGCAGCTATTATTAAACAGTGTGTCGTCAATTCCGAAAGATGGCGTTAGTCCTATTAGACTTTCGTCGCTTTTCTACCAAGCTCATATCTCGAAACTGAAAAAAACTGAGTTATTCCACAATTACACTCGGGGCGAAAGTCAATGATTTCACGAGTGTGAAGTTAGCTGCACGAGCGGACTTCAGCAGAAGTAAAGTTTTAAAAGAAACAAAACAACTATATTCTATAAATTCGTTTTATTACAAAGAAATGTTGGTCAAAACAGATTTTAATTTTGAAATTTCCTCTTCTGAAATAAAAAATCCACATAACAAAAAATTGAAATCGGCAATGCGCAACTAAATCACACGCAAAATAAAATGTGTAATGCAAAAATGCTGATCAGCTGTTTCAGTTTTTCTCGCCTCTGAAATAAAAAATCAACATAACAAAAAATGGAAATCGGCAATGCTCAACTAAATCACACTTCGCTCGTGCAGCTAACTTCACACTCGCTTAGTTTTATTCACAAATTTTCGGTTAGAAGCATATATGGCTGTACTGCTTACTCTAGTGTTTTCTGCCTATGAAGTTTGTCTTCTGTATTCTGTGGATTCTGTGTTACGATAAACATGTCGCGAAAACACACTTTCGGTTTGCTGATCGTACTTTCGCCCCTAGGGCCGAAAACGCAACTTTCAGCCCGCTACGGAGGCATCGAAAGAAATATTTTCGATGCATGTGTTATGAAAAAAGTCTTTCCTGCTGTTGTAATGAACACAACACATAGAATTTGAACTCACTGTCTCTAACGATTCAGAATCCAGTATGGGGAGAGGATAGTGTAACAGGAGAGAGATATGTAAAAAGCCTTTCAACTCGATATATATAACCGTTTACGAGAAAATCACGGAAATTGAAAAAAAGTTTCAACTCGATATCTATAACCGTTTATGAGAAAATCACGGAAATACAAACATGCATGCATACTTCCCTGTCGAATACACAACCTCCTCTCTTCCGATTTCGGGTAAAAAAATCTAAGTTTTCTGGCGATAATTGTGGATGACAGACAGATCCAAAAAACGGGGTGTCCTAAAGAAGTTATGAAAGCTAAAATCATATAGGACTAAAAGCCACATTTTCCAGTACCCACCATAATTTTTAGCAATCTGTACTATAAAAAATGTTCTTAGTGTATCACCGCAGGGAACACCATTTATTTATGTAATCAAACCCTTTAATCCTGTCATCCCCATATAAAACTCTTAGTATTTTCCACCTTAACATTTCAGCATTTCCCATAGAATTTTTCTATGTCAATTACGATCGAATGGAAGTGGAAGGATATTCGAAGCATTTTACAATAGAATAAAATGAAAAGACTGAAAGGGATACTCTTTCATTTTCCTTCGTCTAATCATATTCCTTTTTTATAGTTTTCTTTTTTCATTCTTTGACTATTCTATTTTCATGTTGAAATTCAATCCGAAATGTACAAGCATATAATGTGGCTTGTTTCAATAGCAGTTCAGAGCTTTAGTCGTATTATGTTCAACATACGAACATTTAAGGATGAAATAGCATCGAAAAGATTATCTCCTGCTTTTCGACAACAGGGAAATAAAAAAAAATATTGAAGAAGGACAAAAATACGGGATAAAGGACGACAAAGATTCTCGGAAGGATTCTTGAAAAACATTGAAAACGGTAAAATTTGGAAAGAGTTTTCCATCCCTTCAAGATCCAGAGGAAACCTTTTTTTAGAAAGCTGTCTTGAGGATAACTCCAGTTAAAACAAGAAAAAAAAGGAATTGGCGATTCAGTACTCAAGGTGTTGCCCGAAATTAAAAAATGACCAACTTCAGTTCACTCCGGTATCCTTTTAGCACGGTTTCCATCGTGATACGAAAAAAAACCTAGGGGTCATATTTTGTTTGCAGCCGGTGGAATGATGTGGTGTGAAATATCCATGTTTAAATAAACCGTCTCTAAGGGAGCTTTCCTATCCTTAAGGCATCATAGATAAACAGATATAAAGCAAAAAAAACCCTCCCCAAAGGCCTTCTATCTTATCAATTTATTTATTCTTTTCTTTTTCTTTGTCGCTTTTCTATTATTATCATCTGCTATAGAGGGAAAGTATTGTAATCATGACAGATACCGATTCGAGAACGATCCGTTTCAGGCAAAATTATGAGGATGTCCGTACATCTGTCTATCGGTCTGTCCGTTGCTCGTATTTTAAAATACTCGAGAATGCGTTGACTTAGCGACTTGAAATTTTATATAAATAAGTTTTATGAAAATCGTGGTTTTCTATCAAGTTTTGGAAAAGTAACGGTAGCTATAATGGGCGCAGGAATTGAACCTACCGTGCCATGATAACCAACCTTTTATGGCCTTAATGGGATGCTACGGACATTGATGATTTATGGTTTCAACAGGACGGCGCCATATGCCACACAGCCAATACAACAATGGCTATATTGAATGAGAAGTTGCCAAGTCGCATCATCTCTCGAAACATCGAAGTCAATTGGCCACCAAAATCGTGCGATCTAACGCCTTTGGACTTCTTCCTTTGGGATTATCTCAAAAGTAAGGTCTTTGCCAACAAGCCAACAACAATTCAACAACTGAAGGATAAAATAATAAGGCAAATTCGTGGGATCGAGGAGCAATTATGCAGAGATGTCATCAAAAATCTTGACCATCGATTGGAGGTGTGCCGCCGAAGCCTTGGCGAGCATTTGAGCGATTTTATCTTACACATATAATTGCCATAAATAACATGATTCAATAAAGAAATCAAAAAAAATTTTAACAAATAACATTGTGTTTTTTTCTGTTAACATCGGTCCGAGCCATTGGAACACCCTGACAAGTTTTTAACAAACGAACTGATGTAGGATCCTCGTAATAAAACATCTTTCTGATTAAAATTCGAAATTTATTGATTGTACAGTACATACTACAAAAAAAACATAGTACTTTTAATTTACAATAAAAAGAAGAACAAAGGAACGTTCAAATTATTATTGGTAACTAATTAAAGCAATCCCGAATAATTGAATAAATTTATTTTTTATTTAATAATTAAATACACTTATTTATTTAATTATTCAGGGTATTCACAGTCCTCTTTTAATTTTCGGTATTCGGTGTTTTCGGTAATATTAAAAGACTGAAAATATTCTGCTGTAAACATCCCACAGCACAGATTTGAGAACAGCGCTTTTATTGGATACGTGACCAAATCATGAACTGCGAATTTGATTGTCACATACCTTTAAATCCATGTTTGATGTATTCTTTTGAATTTATATTGTGGCAACGGCTATCAAAATTGAAAAAATTTGCAGTCCGATGAGATAACCAGCGAGAAAATTTGACAACTAAAAACATTACTAGCGCCACTCACGGTTGATTCTTGATACCGAATAACCGGGCCGGAAAACACGACTCAAGGCATGTCTACAATTACCGAATTCGGTAATTCATTTTTACATGAACCAAGTTACCGTCTCGGTAAAAATCTGTTAAATTTGACTGAATTACCGAGCGGTAAAATTATTCGCAATTTAAAAGAGGACTGTGAATACCCTGATTGTATTCGGGATTCCTTTAATTAGCTACCAATAATAATTTGAACTTTCTTTCTTAGTCTCTAATAAATAATATAAACTAATTAATAAACCTTGCTTTTTTTCTTTTTTTTGAATCGCGTCCGGATTAACCGGATGTCCGGACTAGCGAGGTCCGGACTAGTGAGGTCCGAGTTAGCGAGGTCCGGGTTAGCGGAAACCGAATTAGCGCTACTCTACCGTATTTAAAAAAAATTAAATGAACAGAAGTATACAATTAAAGTAAAGTGTTTGAATGTAAACATTAAAATGTTAATGTTGCCACAACAGTTTTTGGAAAATTTCTCGAAAACTATGCATTTTTGGAAAAAAATTGATATAACAAAATTTAAAGGATATAAAGTTTGCCACATATTTTCCTTTAATGGTTTTTACGTATCTTTAATGGTTCTCGAGATATTTCCAAAAAATATGATTTTTTCACATATTTTTTTTTTCGAAACTAAATATTGCAGAGGAAAGTTTTGTGGTGATCACAACTGATTTTTTTTGTTGTAGATCTATTATTGAAGGTATCTACGATTGTCGTTACATTAGCTTTGATATGGGGCAGACTAACAATATAAATATTGACATAGAAAAAGGTGTTAAATTTCTTGCTAGTAGATGGAGTTTATGTTGTATTAATAATACTTAATACCAGCACGGACTTCGATTAGATGTCAGTAATAGTTCTGGTATATATCAGATATTGCGCAGTAGTCCATCGATATGTCTCCAAAAAGACGCCTTTCTTTCGCCACGGTTGTTTATACTTTTTAGTCTTCGAGATATTTTTACAGACTTTTTATCTCCAGGATCGGATTCAGCAAACTCGAAAACTCCCAGATGAGATTTTTTTCGGGAAAATTTGAAAAAGGTATAAGCACGTTGTACTGACAGGACCTCCCGTACTCCTTACAAGGACGAGGTAGTGAAAATATTGTATTGTCATCGGACTTACGTATGTGTGCAAAATTTCAAGTCAATCGGATGAGTGGAAGTGGGTCAAAATTAGATTACAAGATTTGACCCCGACAGACAGGCAAACAAACAGACAGATACGAAGGTAAGCTAAATAAAAGCTTTTAAAAAATATCAGTTGTGATCAACACCAAACTTTCTTCTGCAATACATAGTTTCGGGAAAAAAATATGTTTTCAAATATCTCGATTACCAACGAAGATACGTAAAAGCCATTAAAGAAAAAAATACGGAAAATTTTATATCCTATAAATTTATATATACAAATTTTTTCACAAAAGTTCTTAGTTTTTGAAATATTTTCAAAAAACTAAATTTTTCAGGGTGCGGAGAATCATTTTTTTCGATTCATTCGTTGATTCGATCGCGAATTTAATTTTTCGATTCTGACGATTAAAAAGTTTCATTCGCGAACCGAATCAAAAATTTCGAGAACTCAAAATGTGATTCATTCGCGAATTTACCGCAAAAGAATGATTCGCAATTCAAACTATTGTATGAAGTATTTAAAACAAAAATATGTCATGACTTTGAAAAGAAAACGAGTTTGGCGAGGGGGAATTAAGGTAGAGAAAAGGGTCGTATGATGGGCTGGTAGAAGGTAAGGGGGGAATTATTTTGGAGTGGAAGTGGGTAAATTGGGTTTGGGTAAAGAAGGGGGAAAAAATTTGAAGAGGGGATTAAAGTTAAGGATATAAGGGGGTAAAGTTGAAAGGAGGAGGGCCACGGTGGAGAGAAAGGGGAGGGATAGTGATGGGAATATGGTGGAAGGGGGAGGCGTTGTGGCATGGGGGGAAGTGAGAAAGGGGTGGTGCGGAAGAGCCAAGGGGTGGAGAAGTCGTAAGGGGGGGATGTAAATTGGTGGTTTAGTGGTGGAAGTGAAGAGGTGGATTTATAAGAACTAAAAGAGGCAAGAGGATAAACGAATACTCCAATTCCAGCTCTACGAAAAGGAAACGGGAAAATAATTAGAAAGAATGATTACTTTCAATTCTTTTCGATTCTTTTTCATTCGCCAATCGAAAATTGAGTTACGATTCGCTCGTGATCGAATTAAACAGCTAAAAATCGGTTTCAATTCATTCGCGAGCGTATCGAAAAAAAATGTCTGTGAAAAGAATCATTCGCGAGTTTTATTTTATAAACTTTGATTCGCGAACGATTCCAATTCACGAATCGACTTTTTTCGTACCTTGAAATTTTTTTCAAATATCTTGAGAACCGTTAGAGATACGTAAAAACCATTAAAGCAAAAAATGTAAAAATTTTTATTTACTTTAAATTTTGTTATATTCATTTTTTCAAAAAGCGGATAAGTTTCCAAAACTTTTCAAAAAACTTTTATTTTTCGAAAAAAAAGGTATGAGAGATACCCGTTAGTGCCACCAAAAATTGACAGGACACTACGATTTTTGTAAAACATATTTGCAAAAGATTTCAAATCGCTAGGTCAACGCGTTCTCGAGTTATTTAAGATATGTAAAACGGACAGCCCGACAGATAGACCGACAGATAGACTGACAGACAGACCGACAGACAGACTGACAGACAGACCGACAGACCGACAGACCGACAGACCGACAGACCGACAGACCGACAGACCGGCAGACCGACAGACCGACAGACCGACAGACCGACAGACCGACAGACCGACAGACCGACAGACCGACAGACCGACAGACCGACAGACCGACAGACCGACAGACCGACAGACCGACAGACCGACAGACCGACAGACCGACAGACCGACAGACCGACAGACCGACAGACCGACAGACCGACAGACCGACAGACCGACAGACCAACAGACTGACAGACAGACCGACAGACAGACTGACAGACAGACAGAGGCTCGGAGATCCTCATCCTGGCCGAAATTTTCTATCTGCCCCCGTTCTCGAGTCGGTCTCCGTCATGAATATAATGATTTCCCTCTATAGAAGAGCCAAGTAAAAATGCTATGCAATGAAAGAAAACCAATTTAATTTACTTAAATGTTTAGTCAAAAACAAAAAAAAACTCTATTTCATTCAGGTTATTAGTTTAATATCGGCTAAATAATCAATTTGAAGTATCGTCTGATTGTCAGGAGTATGAAGCCTAGCAGAAGTGAGGTAGGTTCCAGTGGGAAAAATCGGTGGAATGGCATCCATCGACACTGTATAGTTCACAATTCTTTGAAAACCTATAAAGGGGCACATACCGTCCGATTTGTAAAAGGATTTTAAATAGTTATAAATAGTTTTGACGAGAAAACTCCCTTTTCCACCAAGTATCGAGCAGATATTCCCTTGAATCGGATTCATAAATCTTCGTAACGCTCTCCCAGACTTGAGATATACGGAGGCAGTTGCCTGAAATAAAATCGTTCGCATTACATTATAAGACTCCGCAATTTCTAAAAATCCTTACAATGACTTCCTTTATGGGTTGCTCTAAAAAACATTGCGAGTTAAACATTGTACTGCCATTTCTCATTTGTCTGGCATTACACAATAATTTTTGACATAGATGCGGTTCATTTTTGTAGCAATTGAGATCATAAAGTTTTATCCCTAATCGTTTCTAAAAAAAATAATGATGAAAATTAAGAATTATAAAAAATAAGATAAAAACTCTTACCGGAGAGACAAGGAGGAGTAATTGTAGAAAAGTCACAAGGAATATTAAAATAAATTTCATTTTTCTTATATTTTGTTCAATAAATTTGTATGTGAATTTTTTTCGAATGACACACAAGTCTTAGCTTTTGTTTCCAAAACGTGTGGAATAAAAACACGCAAAAGCTTTTAATTATTATTAATTGCTTTAACATTGATATTATTTTCAAATTATCAGTGAAACTAAATGTTCATAAACCCATCAAAATATTTTTCATGACAATTACACTCACATTTTTTTTTGTTGCAAAAACTGTGGATGATCTCATAGTCATAGCTGTTCAGAAAATAATTAAAAAAGTCCATTGGAATTTCAATGAATGGACATTTATTAATACATGAAACAAATTTTTGCTACTTTATGAAAAGTAAGGCTAAGTTCTTAAGTTGCCGGATATAGACCACTAGTCCTTAAAGGATTTAAGAATTATACGAATGGAACAATTTTTTACGGTTTAAAAAATTTTACACACTTAAAGTGTATAGAATAAAATTTAACACAATCCTTCCATGCATCACAATTCGATTGGACAACTTTTTCTCCCCTTCTTCGAAGAAATAAGGAAGTTTTGTGCGAATTTCTCGAAAGCGGTTCGTCATATCGAAAAAGTTCTTAAGTTAATAAACATAACAAAAACTATAATTGCCAATCTGGCAATTATTGAAAACCAATATGGTGATTTAAGTGAACACCGAACAGTTGTATCAAAATTCCACTTTGAAGTCAAATTTTCCAATAAGATTTTTTAAAATTTATTCCAATTGGATTTTGATGTATGGAAGTTTTATGTAGAATCATATCCTAAATAACTTTTGTTCTTGCACTTTTTTGCTAAGATGCACCGTTTTTGAGATATTCGCAAAAATCGTTTTCGTTCGTATGGGGGGTACCTCCCCTAATAGTCCATTTTTGCCCATGAACGAACTTAGCCTCGCATTTTACGAAAAACGGATCTGCGAAAAATTTCAAGTCTCTAGCTCAATCCCTGCGCCCGCAATCCGCGCCACAGACGGAGAGACGGACAGACAGACGGACGGACATGCAAAAATTAATTATTTTTATCATTCTAAACACACTGGTGTAATTCATTTCTGTGTGTGATGACGGGATCTTGGCGTTACAAACGGTAAGGCAAATTTAATATACCCTTTGGTTTCAACATACGGGTATAAAAATACGATTTTAAGAAACGTTTCCTCACAGTTGATTTCAAAAGCCTAGAATTAAAGATATCAATTGTGATCAGCACAAACATTTCCTCAGCAATATTTATTTTCGGAAAAAAATATATATTGGGAGTACAAATGGAAAACCTCTGTTTTCCAATAGATGGCGCTGACAGTAAAATCCTGGTCAAATATGTCGCATCAGAAACGTCAAATGTGAAGCTAGGCATCTTAAAAAATTCCTTATCATTTTTATGAATTTTTATTGGCGTCACATTTTTTTTGTGTGTGAAAATGTCGAAATGCGAGCGAAACAAGCGTAATTTACGGGAAGTCTTGCTTTTAGCCTTCAATTCGAAAAAATCTGCGGCTGAAGCGCGTCGAATGATTGTAGAAACTTATGGTGAGGTTTCTATTAGTGAAAGAACGTATCGCGCATGGTTTCAACGCTACAAAGTGGTGATTTTGACGTGGAAGATAAAGAGCGTCCCGGACCGGTGAAAAAGTTTGAAGACGCAGAATTCGAGGTATTACTGGATGAAGATGCATGTCAAACGCAACAAGAACTTGCAGACTAATGCGTTTGAGCCGAACATTGAAGGAAAAATGGCCACAATCCGAGCAAAGACATGACAAAGTGAATTTGCAGCACGACAACGCTAGACCACATGTTGCTAATGCCGTTAAAACCTATCTGGAAACACTGAATTGGACCCACCCGCCATATTCTCCAGACATCGCCTTTTCCGACAACCTCATAATTTTGTTTGAAACGAATTTTATAATGATCCGAAATTTTTTTCTCCTGCAAATCAAATACTGAAGCTCGACTACGAAATCCCAAATAACTACTTTGTTGTTGTTTATAAAACTTTAACAAATAATAATATTTTACGACGATAACAGATATATTAATACCTTTTGTGAATACCCTTATATATTTTCTTTTTGAATAATGTTTTAAATGTATTTGTAATAATCAACGTCATAAATTTCAAAGCATCTCCCCTAGAGGCTTTTTGGCAGGAAGTTTGTGTAATTGAGAATAAAATAAATTCAACTGCCTTTAATTGAGTTGAAACCAACAAATTTTCTATTTTCACGTAAATTTGTGAAAAAGTCACTTTAAAGTTTCAGCTACAAAAAATTCTTTCATTCATATCACAACTAAAAGCACTTCGTTTAAAATACGTTACCCAAAAACAGGAAGAACATTTCTATTTTATAGCCGCAGTGGATTACATAGTTACAAGATCATGACCATAACCAAATTTAAGCATTAACCGAATTATGCATATGTGTGTGTAATATGTTTGCCTGCCTGCCAGTGCCAGAGGGTAGCATTAATCCTTTCATAATTACGTCTCTTTCCCGAAATCCAAAACAGATTCGACAGGACGAAACCTCTTTTATGAAGGGAAACGACTGCACTTGAAGTTGAATGGGCAACTGTTCTTAAACTCCGCCACCAACAACGGAAGGCAACGAAACGAAGCGGAATGAACTGTCTTCGACATGTGCGTATGTTTTTTGTAAGTTTCTACGGTTAGTCTACAGGACCACATTTGCGGGATTAGGTAAGGAACCTAGCAAATAGTTTAGAAATACGAGGAAATACCAAAAAGTTCTGTGGGCTGAGGTAGGCTGAAACTAGAAGTAGCCATTCCTAATTGTAGTAAATTCCAGGACTATAAATGGGTTTGGAATGAAGCACATTTCATCTCATTTCCAACCAACTTTTAATCTGTTTGGGCGAAGTATTTTAGTCAATGTTGGCGTCTTTGGCGGAATTCATTCTTGCATCTGGCAACCCAAATAGCATAGAAAATCACGGGCAAATGTAGTTTGTTCTTTGCGACTTAAAAAGGTAGCAATTCACGTAATCGGGGCTAAAGATTTACACCTATAATTCACATCCGCGCACAAGAAGCGTAAAAAGTGAGGAGAACGACACACTGATTAATGTGTCTACAAAGCCACAATAGCTTTGACGATGAAATTTGTGACCGACGGGTCGTTTTTGGGTCAATATTCGCTTCATGAAAATCTTGCAGCGATAGAGTGGCATTTGACGGTTTTCGGGTCGATACAGTGATTAGCTGTGGAACTTGAATGTCAGTTTCACTTTTAAGAAGCGTGTGATGGGAACAGAGCCGACAGGGTTACCACTATAGTTACCTCAAAGCCACCGCCTTACAAACAAAAGGAAAAAGGTTGATACCTTCAGACCCCATATTCCCCATTAACATTTGATTCAAACGATTTCGTTTATTTCAGACTAATAACTGAAGCAAATTGCATAAAAAATGGGCAGGACACATTTTTGAAAAAGGGCAATTATATTCATTGAAAAAAAAATGGCCGGAAAAATAAAATTAAAGAAATCTTTCGTTAAAAACAAAATAATTTGATGACTAATTAAAACTCTGTTTAAATTTTAGATTCAATATTGTCGAAAATTTTTAGTTGCAACAAAAATCCCGCCATGCAATCGGAGGAAACGTCCATTTTAAAAAAATTACTTTACAAAACGTTTCCATTAATTTATCGCCACTAGATTTTTCTTGTTCGGTTTTGGTTTACGTTTTAATTTGTTCACCTCTGTTCGGTCGCTAAGGTAGTTAAGCATTCGAGGGAGAAAGAAAACTCCGCTCGAACATTTGTGCGATGAAATGCCGTCAGATGACGCTCGCATAAAGTTTTGTGAGCTGCTAGTTTTGTTAATGTAGGCGTCTTTTTTTGTGAAATTGCAGCATCAGAATTACGTTCCTGTGTAATAATTGTGGCGATGGCGTGGCAAACTACTGAAAAGTGTTCCCCACTATGGGTGTCATTGCGTATCCCAGTCGCACAAAGGCGATGTGCCCGTGAGAAAAATCACTTATTACCGCGATTTGCATGGTGACGAAACATGTAAAAAAAACGACATGGCTGCTTAAAATGCTATTTGGGAATGGTTTGAAGAATCTTTCGAGAGTAAATTCTGCTTTTCTATAAGCGTTTGTCTGTACTATTACTACCATTGCAGCTATAATACCAGATAACGATGGCGAGATTTAAGTAACTTTTCATGGGGAATATGTGCTGAATTCATTAAAGGAAATTATGTTATTACTTTCGAGACGAAAAATTGAATATTATTCCATTTTGTGGAAAATAAATTAAAATTAAATTCCGAAAATCCATTAACAAAGTTTTAACTATATTCAAAACGGAACTTTTTTTCGATTTATATTTAAAAGCTCTTTTAAAAGATTTATTATGTTGAGATGTTTCGGCAGTTTTACTGTTTCCAATGCAATGAAATTTTGTAGATACAAAAGTTTATATTTATAATGTAAATTGACATATCTTTACAATACATCAAAATCCAATTGAAGCCAATTTTTATAAATCAAATTGGATGGCGGAGTACGATTTGTCATTTTTCCGGGGAAAAAGGATATTTGTGTTATCCTTACAGGACCTTCTGTTTCGAATTTTGAAAATCTAAGATAGCTAAAAACCACGTAAAAATCGGTCCAGTAGTTTTTGAGTTTTACCAACATACCGACAAACAGACCAACAAACATCCATTTTTATATAGAAAGAGATATAGAGATATAGAGATATAGAGATATAGAGATATAGAGATATAGAGATATAGAGATATAGAGATATAGAGATATAGAGATATAGAGATATAGAGATATAGAGATATAGAGATATAGAGATATAGAGATATAGAGATATAGAGATAAAGAGATATAGAGATATAGAGATATAGAGATATAGAGACATTATAAGGAGAAAAAATGGATACGAAACAATGTGTTTAAAATTTGAATACGATCGATTCAATAGTTATTGATTTGGAAAACACCGCATAGAATTATGAAGGAATTTTGCTCTTTCTTCCAATATCTAGTCCAAATTTAACGCTTTTGCAAGTCAAATTCGTCTTCTTTCTCACAAATCACATTCGTTGATAAAGTAAAACGAGAAAATTAAATACCTAATAAACTAATTTGAAAAAAAAAATCCTATTTAATAAAACCGAATGAATATTTTTAAAAGATCCATGAAACGCAGATAGTTACTATCTTAAATCTATAAAATTGTAGAAAAATTAGTTAAATTTTGTTAATTCCATAAAAAAATATTTAGTGGATTGTCTTAACCACTATCGAGTTGAAAAATTCATAAATTAGTGAAGCAAATTGTTTAATTTCAGCCACTTTCAAAAGGATTATTATTATTTGTAGGGCAAACAACATTTAAACAAACATGAAACTTGAAATTGATCACCTTTCACATATGTTAAAAGCCAGGTTAGAGAGGCGTTAGGTGATTTTGTGGTATTTTACCTTTAAGGCATGCCCTTATGTTGTCCAAATCGACAGAACAATGCGGTGCAATGGAGAGTGCATCTAATTTATCGATTTTTGTGATGGATTTTCCATTGTATTTTCCAACAATCAGCGAATATAGAATCGAAATTCAATTTGGTAGATAACAGGTGCAACATATCAGTACAGCAGGTGAGATGGTTGACATATGAGGTGTTTTGTTGAGGTGAAATTGTATCATAAATCAAAATTTCAAATAAGCGATAAAAAATGTGTCCAAGGTTGTGCAGGTTTTTTTTCAAATTGAGCCGATCAAAAAATAAAAATAAAATATTCATTTAATTAAAAAAATATTATACTCTTTCTTTCCAAGAACATTAATTTTTTATTAGCAATTGTAGGTTACTAAAATACAAGTAATACACAAACACACATTGTAAAAAGCAGCTGATTACACATTTAATAGCCAGATATTTAACCCGTAATTGAGGAGAAATTGTTTATAAGAGTTATATGAAGGTCTTTTAACGATGCTATTATCACCGTCAAGGGGCGATATTAGCTTAAATGCCAGTCGTATGATTTTTCCATTACGTCTCGTGTTAATTACAAAAACGAATTTGAAATTTTTTCATCATTAGATAGCCATTAAAAAATCTTACAATCGTATAATATTTTACTTAATTGTAGCGAAGAGAGAATTCTAATTTTTGTCCTTAAGAAAGGACTTAAAGTAAGTGATAACGAGTCCCACTGGAAGAATGGATGGCATCATTCCAAATGGAGGTTCAACAGTCAAATATCGTCTAAAAGTGCGTCCATTTTATTATTTAACTACTCTTCTATGTAATTAAACCTTTTTATATGCAAAACTAGCTCTTAGTCGGTTAGAGTCATATTGGGGTCATATTACTGACCTGTTTTGTCCTGAAATGGGACGATCCTATCAACTTTTAGTGGAAATCTGTTAATCGGAAGCAACCAAAATGGCGGCTTTTTGAAAATCATGGTTTCATTTTTCGCGATTTACTCCGAAACTACGCATTTTTCAGTAGTCTTATGTACAATAAAAGTTTATGGCAATAAGTGTATTTCCTACACTTTTGTCTCTTATTAGAAATCGATATCTCTAACCGGTATCGAGGTATACCGGTTTTAAAAAAAAACATTTTTTTTGTGATTATATCTCGAAAAAAACGGTCTTTTGGTGGTTCAATATACGACGGCAGTCCGATAAGTACTTAGCCTACAAAAAAAAAAACGAAAATTTTGGAACAGTGACCATTTATTTCTCAACATAGTCTCCTTTTCGCTCGATACACTTGACCCAGCGATGCTCCAACTTCTTTAACCCGTCTGAAAAATACGTTTTCTCGAGGTCTGCAAAGTAGGCCTCCGTAGCGGCGATGACATTCGACTCAAATTTCTGCCCGGCGAGTGACTTTTTCAAGTTTGGAAACAAAAAGAAGTCGCACGGGGCCAAATCTGGAGAATACGGTGGATGGGGCAGCAGTTCGTAGCCCAATTCGACCAATTTGGCCGTGGCGACGGCGGAGGTGTGAGCCGGTGCGTTGTCATGGTGGAAGAGCACTTTTTTCTTCGCCAAATGGGGCTGTTTTTTCTGCAATTCGGCGTCGAATCGGCCCAATAATTCGGTATAGTAGAGCCCTGTGATCGTTTTGCCCTTCTCCAGGTAGTCGATGTAGATCACACCTTGTGAATCCCAGAAAACGGTGGCCATCACTTTTCCGGCAGATAGGACAGTCTTCGCCTTCTTCGGAGCACGTTCGCCGGGTAAAGTCCACTGTTTCGACTGTTCCTTAGTCTCTGGTGTGTACCAGTGGATCCATGTTTCGTCGACGGTCACGAAATGACGCAGAAACTCCTTCGGATTGTGCTTAAACAGCGTCAAACACTGCTGTGAAGTGGTTTCACGGTTGCGCTTGTTGTCCGGAGTGAGCAAACGCGGCACCCATCGCTTCGACAGCTTTCTCATGCCCAAAATATCATGCAGGATATGACCCACGCGGTCTTTTGAGATGCCTACTGTCTCAGCTATCTCGCGCACCTTCAATCGGCGGTCTGCCAATACGAGATCGTGGATTTTTGTTATGTTATCCTCCGTGGTAGCCGTTTTCGTAGCACCTGGGCGTGGCTCATCAAAAACCGACGTGCGACCACGTTGAAACTCGTTACACCAATTTTTGACGGTCGCCATCGAAGGAGAAGTCACCGTTTTTCCCTTCCAGAAACAAGAATCGAATCACCGACCGATATTGTTCTTTTTCCATTTTTCTGAAATCCGCAGACACGCCCGCTTCCATACGCGGTCAAAACAAAACTACGAGTTCGATTCGGCTGAAATTTTGACTGTAGCCGTCTATGAGAATGTACTACACGATAGTAAATTTCTCCTGCGATAGTGGCGCCATCGGGCGGTGAGGCTAAGTACTTATCGGACTGCCCTCGTATAAGATGAATTGAAGAGAATTATGTTTGTCTTTTACACAATTTTGTATTTTACCATTATTCGCTATATTTTACCGTTATCGAAATATTATCATTAAAAATTTAAAAAAAAAAATTTTTCGATTTGTTTGCAAATTAACGGATTTTTAAAAAAAGAGTTAAGGGTGCAACTAAAGTTATTAAAATTCTCTGCATTTTTATCGTAAATCGATATCTTCTACCATCATCAAGATATTTCATATTTTTTAAATTAAAATTCTTATTTTTATGTAAACTAATATTTTTTTCGTCAAGTTATAGTGTAAATAATCCAGAAACTTGTATTTTGTATAAAAAAGTCATGTGCTGTTCACATTAGATATTTTACGAATAGTTGCCGCAAACGGATCTAAGAGGTCGAAAACTTTTATGAATACAATTCTTTATTATACTTCGTATAAGGAAGTAAAAGTTCTTGGTGCTGTTAAGCCCAATTCAAACCAGCGATCACGATTACGATTACGATTGAAGCTTCTCGGCAAATCAAATCAAAGCTTTCAACGATAGAGACATCAAAGCTTTGATCTCACTGGTTTAGGACGCTTAATCGCACTCGCGATCGTTAGTCTGAATTGCACTTTAGACTAGAGTGACCATCCGTCTTATATCAGCCAGACAGTCGTGGATTTCGCCATGTTGTCTCGGTGTCCCGGAAACTAAACTTTTATCCCGGATTACTCAATTTTGTGTTATAATTTATGAAAAACTAGAAAAAAAGCCAAACAATGCAAAACATAATCTAGCTCAGCTGGAGACTGATGTAAATTGTATTTTTTCGCCTGCGGCGCACTTTTTGAACTGATTTCCACCTGGCACACATGCATCTATAAGGCTTTTGCCCGCGGCGCATTTCTCTTTATTGGTATGCGGAGAGAAATCCAAATAGGAATATACGAGACAGGGGACTCTTTTGCAGTGATTCCCTAAAAACAAGGAATTATTCTTATAATTTTGGGAAAATCTCCTGTTTTTTGGCATGAATTCCCCTTTTTTTGGAAGTAATTACCAAAAATTTCATTGTCTCGTATTTTTCTATTTTTTGTAAGAATCTCTCCTATTATTTCTCTCCGTGTGCTTTAACAATTTTAGTCACATTTATTTTTGTGAATAAGGAGAAGAAAAAATAGGGCTCTTATTTATAAATTTATTTTTTCTGAATCAGATTTTTTGGTTTCGCCAAGGTTATGTCGGGCAAAAAAATGGGCACCCTATGTTAGACTGATTTTCTAGACATAATGAAATAACAAATTATACTGAGTATTCATATAAATAAAATGTATGGTGGCCAAGAAAAATAATTTTAATACCCGATATACTTATTGATATACCATTTAGTTCAACTAGACTTTTATCGGAGATTTTTACTCGATTTGATCGAAAACTTGTAAGCAGCATTTCTGTCAACCGTGACGTTAGCGATTGACATGTGTCGAGAGGACACATACCAACTTTCGATGTCACGGTTGACATAAATGTAGCTTGGGTTATTGAGTACAGAATTATAGATCACACACTTTACCACATTGTGATTCATGCCGCTTTTTCGAAATTTTCAGCCGCTTTCGATAAAAAAAGAAAACAAAGTAGAATGCCTGGGACAAATAAAAACATATTGACCTGACTTTTAAAAGCTTTATTTTGAAAACCACTTAAACGATTGAACTGAATTAAATTTCGATTTGATTTTAAATTATTTTTTTTAGGAAGAGGAAAATTTTCGAACAAACCAGTGGTGTTCCACTCGAGGATCGAAATTTTTCACCCAACCATCGGAATTAGAAAAAAAAAACTTCATTAACTGATTTTATTTAAAGATACATAAATATTTTTGTTTTTACTTTATGTTGATATCAGCATGAACGAGAAGCAATGTTTTATTATCATTTTTAATATACAAACGTACAATCGATTTGAATTTCCCTTTAGGAATAATCGGCGGCAACATATTGAAGTTGATCGGTATATTTGAGAAATTCAAAACGCCCTGGAATGGACACTCCAGTTTAAGATTCGTGTAATCCAAGTAATATCGAACGATTCTCTGGAAAATTATGTCACTCTTTCCATTTTTCAAAAGAGGGCACACTTCAGAGTTTATTAAAGAAATTGCGAGGCGATTACTTTTTCCAAAAGACTCATATAAATTCTGCGTCATCTAAATTCCAAAAAAATGATCAAAATTAATAAAAGGGTCTACATCAAACTAGAAAATAATTTACGACAATATTGTCGACTGGTTTCGTTAGGGAGCAGGATAAGCTGAAGAGTGTTACTCCCTTTTTAGGGTACTTCAAGAAACAACTTGCATTTACACAGAGCTGATCTGGGTCCAAATTGCATTGAACTTTTTCCATGCGAACAAGAACTGCGTTCTATATATATATATATTTTTTTAAATTAAACAAAAAAAACCAAAAATTGTAAATATTTTCAAAAATTCTTACGCTTTTTATTAGAGAACCCAGAAAAATGACAAAACCCCAAATTATTTTCTCCATTCCAAATCTGCGGATGTGATAGAACTGAACTTCTTTCTCCAAAACAAGTCAATCGTTAATCAAAAATCATTTAACCTTTCGGTGTCATATAATGGCAGAGGAACCTACCATCGCTATCGCTAATATGTTTTTAACAAGGTGTATAGATTAAATATGAAAACAACCAAATTGTTTTATTATGGACATCGTTAAAAAAATTACTATATGTTATTGGACCACCTCATACCCATACGGGATAGCCTCGGTTTTAGGCACGTGTCCCGGGAACTAAACTTTTGTCTCGAACTTTTCAATTTAGTGATAGATTATAATGAAAACTAAAAAAATTCACTAAACATACAAAATGCACTCTATTTCAGCTGGGAATTGGCTGTAAATAACATTTTTTTTTGCCTGTGGCGCAATTTGCTCAACAATTTTCTAAAATTAATGCATGCCCAAAGGATTAGGCCTGGAAAAGAGCTTGAATAATTGATTTAATTCTTGCTTGGAACTCTGTAGCTCTTTATTTAAATCAAAAATTTCGCCTGCTGCAAATCTTCATTAATTTTTGTACCTTGGTTTTCGTCCAAATCAAGTTTTATTTTCTATTTAAAATTGTTATTATATTCATCTTATGACGGATTGAGCCAAAATAAATATGGTCACCTTACCTATACCCCGATTAAAAAAAACAGCCAATAATTTAGCAAAATATCTCCCATTATTGAAATTTGGATGGATCATTATTCATACCCGAATGACTTTTATTTTTATTTATTTTTGCTTTGATCCAGTAGATGAAATTAAGTGATAATATTGTAGATGAAGTTATGTGATAATGTTTTAATGTTTCGTTTCCATTTTCAATTTAACTACACATTTTGCAGGAGGTACAGTAAGATTTTCCAAAGATTAGTGGGTGATTCGTAAGTTCTTTCCAAATATGAGAAAAATTTGGAATTTGTTTTTCATGATTGGGTTTTTGGTTCTCATTAAATCGTAACAGTATATGGCTCCAAAAAAAAACGTTGAAATTATTTAAAATCGTTAAATACCCTATGTAAAAAGATTTAAAAGACCGGATTTCTCAATAACTCCGCCTGGAATCATATGTAGTTCTATATGAGAATCACAGAACTAGAATAGGTTTATTATACCCTTTGTCCATAAAACCAATCTTTGGACAATAATAAATTGCAACAGTGTGTTTAGGATGACGTAAAACGTTGATAAACCCATTTCCTGCCGTACATCTGCCCCTCCGTTCGTCCATTCATAAGTCATCTCGAATAAATTGAGATAGGAACTTGAAATTTTGCACAGATAAGTTCATTCCTCCTTCCTCCGTCCTCCTTCCTCCGTCCTCCTTCCTCCTTCCTCCTTCCTCCTTCCTCCTTCCTCCTTCCTCCTTCCTCCTTCCTCCTTCCTCCTTCCTCCTTCCTCCTTCCTCCTTCCTCCTTCCTCCTTCCTCCTTCCTCCTTCCTCCTTCCTCCTTCCTCCTTCCTCCTTCCTCCTTCCTCCTTCCTCCTTCCTCCTTCCTCCTTCCTCCTTCCTCCTTCCTCCTTCCTCCTTCCTCCTTCCTCCTTCCTCCTTCCTCCTTCCTCCTTCCTCCTTCCTCCTTCCTCCTTCCTCCTTCCTCCTTCCTCCTTCCTCCTTCCTCCTTCCTCCTTCCTCCTTCCTCCTTCCTCCTTCCTCCTTCCTCCTTCCTCCTTCCTCCTTCCTCCTTCCTCCTTCCTCCTTCCTCCTTCCTCCTTCCTCCTTCCTCCTTCCTCCTTCCTCCTTCCTCCTTCCTCCTTCCTCCTTCCTCCTTCCTCCTTCCTCCTTCCTCCTTCCTCCTTCCTCCTTCCTCCTTCCTCCTTCCTCCTTCCTCCTTCCTCCTTCCTCCTTCCTCCTTCCTCCTTCCTCCTTCCTCCTTCCTCCTTCCTCCTTCCTCCTTCCTCCTTCCTCCTTCCTCCTTCCTCCTTCCTCCTTCCTCCTTCCTCCTTCCTCCTTCCTCCTTCCTCCTTCCTCCTTCCTCCTTCCTCCTTCCTCCTTCCTCCTTCCTCCTTCCTCCTTCCTCCTTCCTCCTTCCTCCTTCCTCCTTCCTCCTTCCTCCTTCCTCCTTCCTCCTTCCTCCTTCCTCCTTCCTCCTTCCTCCTTCCTCCTTCCTCCTTCCTCCTTCCTCCTTCCTCCTTCCTCCTTCCTCCTTCCTCCTTCCTCCTTCCTCCTTCCTCCTTCCTCCTTCCTCCTTCCTCCTTCCTCCTTCCTCCTTCCTCCTTCCTCCTTCCTCCTTCCTCCTTCCTCCTTCCTCCTTCCTCCTTCCTCCTTCCTCCTTCCTCCTTCCTCCTTCCTCCTTCCTCCTTCCTCCTTCCTCCTTCCTCATATAAATAGATGAAATAATTTTTTGCGATTTGATCGGAAACGTCGCATTTTATCAAAATAATTATAGAGCCGAAAATTGTTTAGAACATGATTTTATATAACTTTTCAATACATCAAAATTCATTTGGACCTCTCCTTGCTCTTTCATTTAGAAATGAAAGATTTTTTCAGAATATATCTACATAACTTTCGAAACGATTGAGTTGGATACTTGAAATTTTGTATAGTTACGTTTCTCGTAAATGACTAGGGCAAGTTATTGAACGGGCAAAATTGGACCATTTCTTCCTCTCTTGCCATACAAACGAAATAGTTCTTTGCAATTTTCTCGAAAGCGGTGAGTCATAATGAAAAATTTGTTAAGGTAAAATGTGTTTAGAATAAAATTTTACTTAACTCATCCATACATCAAAATCCCATCAGATCATCGCTTCCTCCTCTCCCATATAAGTGGGATACTTTTTTCCTGTTTTTGGGAAAACTGTGCATCGGAAAATTTAGAAAGATGAAATGTGTTTAGAATATGATTTTACGTACAAGTTCCACATATCAAAATCTAATCGACCACGCCTTTCCTCTCTCCTATACAACTGAGTTTTTTTTTTAAATAAACGATTGGCCCCTTGCAATTGTAGCTTTCTTATGTTTAATAAAGGTTAATAGTCTTTTTTTCGACACGTCTTTGAATACACTTCTGCTGTGAATGTGCCAGTAGTAATAAACGGTTTAAAACAGAAAGAAGCAGAAAGAAATATACATAAATCAGGGAAACTGGTAAGAGACGGGTTGATCCATGGCCTAAAACCCGCCCGTTGACTCTAGTAAGTTCCCCTGAAAGTTTCATCGAAATCGCTTCAGTGGTTATCGAGTGTTAAGCGAACAGATAGACAGACAGAGACAGATGACACATTTATATATATCTTCTTTATATATAAAATCTTTCCTGTGTATCACAGCCAAACCACTCAACCGATTTACTTCATTCATGGTTTATAGTTAGGTCTGGTCCCGGTATCGGCTTTTCTTTTACTCCCTCGCCTGTCATCTTCTGAACCACTGAAGGTATTTGAATACACGATTTTCAGTGTTGGACAGACTGTTCGTCAAGGAAAATTTTTGTCTCCTTAGACTCCCTCTTCGTCCCGCGCTATGCGAAACCTCTCTCCTGCTATATCCTCAACTACTGAATGGATTTTAATACGGTTTTTGTATTTGACAGGCCGATCGTCAAGGAAAAATCTTCGTCCACTCACAACACTTCCTCCCGTGTGATGAAACCCTCTCTCCTTAAACTACTTAATGGATTCTGATACGGTTTTGAGTTTAATTCGTCAAGGAAAACTTTCGGCCACGCAAACCAAATCCTTGCCGCATTATGCGAACCCCCTCTCCTGCCATATCCTAAACTATTGTATTGATTTTGTCACGATTTTCGCTGTTAGATAGACAATGCCTCAATGAATATTTTCACCTAATAAAACATTACCCAACCCTACGGCAAACGATCTCTGGGGTATATGATGGAATTTCCATATGAGGGAAGTTCTCGCAAAATAAAAACAATAGATAGATTGGTGTAATAACTGTAGTGCGTAAAACTAATTGCTGGACAAAAAAAAAAAAATAAAAGGCCGGGGCGTCTTTAGTTTGAAGTTTATTGCAAGTATGTAGCCAAAATATTTCACGACCAAATTAAGTTTATAGGTTTAAAGTTTGGCAGCGTTTGTCTTTCACAAAAGTGGGCAAAATTGGACGATTAAAATCAACCTTTTAGTGTCTGGCGCTGTGTTAATTCACCATATTTCCTTTCTCCCAAAACAATGTAAAAATTATTTGCGATTTTCATGAAAACAGAAATGGCTTACAAAATAAATAAAAATGCCAAATCATTTTACGAATTTATTTGCTTTACTTAGAGAAGTAACAGCGATAGACCAAGATTGATTTTTTATTTTTACTTAATCAGGATATCGGAATTAACAAGAAGCAAAGTCAAATTATTATGTTTAATATAAAGACGTACAATGCTCTTAAATTTTCCTCTCGGTATAATCGGCGGCAACATATTGAAGTTGATTGGTACATTTGAGAAATTCAAATTTCCTTGAAATGGGCATTGCATTTTAATATTTGTAAACTTCAGATAATAACGGAAAACCCTCTGGAAAATTATGTCACCTTTTCCGGCATCCAAAAGAGGGCATATTTCAGCGTTAATCAAAGACATAACCAGGCGATTACTTTTCCCAAAAGTATCATATAAATTTTGCGTCATCTAAATGGATTCAAATTAAAATAATAATAAAGAAATTTTATACAGAAAATTATTTACAACTAAATCTTGGACCGGATCCGGAATAAAGCAAGAATAACTAAATATTGACACTTTCTTTGCGTACTTAATCTGGCATTTTGGATTAATACAAATTTGTTTGGAGTCTGAGTCGCATTTCACGTTTAGCATACGAACAGATAAAGTGTCCTGTAATTTTAATTTTTGCTTTAAATTATTATAAACCATAAATTTTTTTATAATTCTTACAACATTCAATATAAAACCGATGAAAATGACAAAAAGACAATATTTTTCAACCATTGCAAATTGCTTGGAAGGTTGATGGAAACTGAATTTTTGTAGTCACACCAAAATCATCAAAAAACCATTAATTTGGTATCACATGATTTCACAGGAAAATCGTCAGTGCTTTGCTATTTAAGTGGATTTCATACTTTAAGATTTTGTGTACATTGCAAATGTATCACATTTTTATCAGAAAAATCTTGTATACAAATTTACAAATGCTACACTCAGAAAAATGGAGGCTAACTCGACGACCTACATACGGCGTAATTGGCCTCGGGCAGGCGCGCGTTCGCCTGCATGTGGGCAAGTAAAACTGAGTTGACCTGTGGTCGGAGAAATTCTGAAATTAAGCCACCAGCAGGTGAAGTAGGGCATTGGGAGCTGCACGAGTTGACCTTAGATAGGTTAACTCTGACCGCCAGCTGGCTTACAGACACCTCTGTAAGGTCAGAGTTAACATGACAAAAAGTTGACCTGGACATTTTTCTGAGTGCAAGTAGCATTTGAGTCAAACGTGACCTTAGCAGTTGATATATGACGTGATGACATAAATGCTGCTTTACATACGTCGTCTCACATAAAGAAATGCGAAAATATTTCTATTTTTAAAATTCGAATTTCTATATTTACCATAATATGATCAACCGGCATTCTTAAAACACAACTTATATTCATGATTTGTGTCCGGTTAGGTAGATTTGTTAAGACGTAGTTTTCATCGCCACAAATTTCATTTTTGTCCCAATTACATTCCAAATTTTGTATTCGCAATGAAAGTTTCTAAATTTTTCGAAAAAAAAAATCTCTAAAAGTAGTTTCAATATTTCGATACAAAATGCGTGGCTTTTGCGACGAAAATCTGGCTTGCAAAATGTTAATCAAATTCAATTTCGTCGGGATATTGCTCACCATTATTGCCAGACGGTTTCATTACGAGTGCACAATACAGCAATTCTTCGCAAATTCAGTATTCCAGAAGTTGATCGTTTCGATAGGTATGACCATTGGCCAGTAAAAGGGACAAAAAGGCGATGTGGTTATGTAACTTGTCAAAGCCAATCAAGAACAATCAAGAAACCAAAAATGTGATGTGGCTTTATGTATCGATGAAAAAGGCTGCTTCCAGAAATATCATACTTTAACGGCCAATTTATTCACTAGGAGTTAAATCGCCTTAACTCCCTTAACTCACCTTTAACATGGAAAATAACGTTAGCTAACTCCCTTAACTCACTAACTCGGCTTAACTCCTAGTGAATAAATTAGGGGTAAGAGATTGATTGTTTTTAACTTCTTAGATTAGTTTTGCATTCATTTTTCATTAAAAACTCTCTTTTTTTTTGCTTATTATTGTATATTTTTTATGTGAAAACTATTTTTCGAAACAACCGCATATTTCAAAAAAAAATTTTATTTATATAGGTGGTTTGGTAACCGCGGCGATGCCATATGGCATCATGAATTTACCGGTAAACTAAACAACTCACAAAAACATACATTTCATATTCCAGTTTAGGGGGACTAACTTAGTTGGTGTATGAAATTTTTCCATAAAAATCGAAAAAAAAGTGCTCCGCGCGGATTGGGTTAAAACGTCATTTCCCAAAATTTACAACTTTTGAGTTGTGACAGTCTTCCTCCGAAGTAGCGACATGTTGCAAAATAAATGCAAAAACCTTTTAGTGTATGGCGCTGTGTTAATTCGCCATATTTCCTTTCTCCCAAAACAATGGAAAAATTATTTGCGATTTTCATGAAAACAGTGCGTCAAATCGAAAAGCAACTTAATAGAAATGGCTTACAAAATAAATGAAAATGCCAAATCATTTTACGAATTTATTTGCTTTACTTCGAGAAGTAACAGCGATAGACCAAGATTGATTTTTTATTTTTACTTAATCAGGATATCGGAACTGACAAGAAGCAAAGTCAAATTATTATGTTTAACATAAAGACGTACCATGTTCTTAAATTTTCCTCTCGGTATAATCGGCGGCAACATATTGAAGTGGAATGGTATATTTGAGAAATTCATATTTCCTTGAAATGGGCATTGCATTTTAATATTTGTAAACTTCAGATAATAACGGAAAACCCTCTGGAAAATTATGTCACCTTTTCCGGCATCCAAAAGAGGGCATATTTCAGCGTTAATCAAAGACATAACCAGGCGATTACTTTTTCCAAAAGTCTCATATAAATTTTGCGTCATCTAAATGGATTTAAATTAAAATAATAATAAATAAACTTTAAACAGAAAATTATTTACAACTAAATCTTGGACCGGATCCGGAATAAAGCAAGAATAACTAAATTTTGATACTTTCTTTGCGTACTTAATCTGGCATTTTGGATTAATACAAATTTGTTTGGAGTCTGAGTCGCATTTCACGTTTAGCATACGAACAGATAAAGTGTCCTGTAATTTTAATTTTTGCTTTAAATTATTATAAACCATAAATTTTTTTATGATTCTTACAACATTCAATATAAAACCGATGAAAATGACAAAAAGACAATTTTTTTCAACCATTGCAAATTGCTTGGAAGGTTGATGGAAACTGAATTTTTGTAGTCACGCCAAAATCATCAAAAAACCATTAATTTGGTATCACATGATTTCACAGGAAAATCGTCAGTGCTTTGCTATTTAAGTGGATTTCATACTTTAAGATTTTGTGTACATTGCAAATGTATCACATTTTTATCAGAAAAATCTTGTATACAAATTTACAAATGCGAGTGCGCTAGGTCTCATCTTCAGGAAAATTCATTAAGGTTCTCTAATCCGAGATTTCAAACCTGTAAATATAATGTGAAAAGTAGGTTCCTCAAAAGCGGGACTATGAGGTCGCCGAGCCTGGCCCGATCTTCCTGATACTATCCCTTAACTGCTAAAGGATAAAAAAAAAATATTAAGAGAATAAAGCCACTCGGTAAGAATTACAAATAGAAATAAAAATAGGGAATTATTTCTATCATTTAGGGAAACTTTTCTATTTTGTGGTATGAATTTCCCTTTTGCTTGGAGACATCACTATCTCGTTTTTTTGTAGGAAGAATCTGTCCTACTATTTCTCTCCGTGCAAAACATCAATTTATTACAACCAATTAATTGGCTATTCGATCTGTATTTGTACCAGAGCTGGGCATACTTCAGTACATTTGATACTGCAGTACACGAGCAGTACCAGTACATAGATGTACTGGGCTTGCCACCAGTATCAATACCTTAAGAAGTGGTACTGCACGATCAGTACCAGTACTTGAAGTACTTGTAATCGATGCACGGATCCAGTCCCAGTACAAGAAGTACTGGTACTGGTTTTTTACAATATTTGTATTTTTGTACTGGTTTTTTGCAATACCAGTACTTTTGGTACTGGTATTGGTTTTTGCAGTACCAGTACTTTTTGTACTGGTTTTGAGTTTTGCAGTACCAGTACTTTTTATACCTTTTCAAGTACTTTTGCAAAAGTACTGGAATTTTTTCAAGTATTTTTCGCGAAAGTACTGATTCTTTTCAAGTACATAGCACTGGTACTGGAGTTTCAGTACCAGTACCGATGTTGGTATTTTTGTACTGCTCAGTCAGAGCAATACCAGTACAAAATTTGCTGGTACTGAAATCTCAGAACCAGTACTTTTTGTACTGATACTGAAATGCGGTTAAAAGTATCATTACCATATACTGGTACTGATACTTGAGTATTGAGTATTTTGCCCAGCTCTGATTTGTACCTGTGACAGACATATTTTTTAAATTTTTGTACCGTCTCAAGAAAACGGAAAAGTTGTGAATTGTAACAAAATATTTTTTTTAATATCGTAAAAAAATAATTTTGTTACAGATGGGGCGGGGAACCTTGAATTAACCAATGGTCTGAATCCCCTACTTAATGCCAGTAAACTCGAATGAAAGTTTTATTCAAAATAATGTTATATAAAGGGTCTTTCAACAAGGACATAACAATTTTGTATTTTAATAAAAACGCAGCCTAAAACTTTTTTTATGATCTGAAAATGCTAAAACGTCAGTCAAGGTTTACATTTTTATCACGGTGAAGTTCACGAACGAGCAACGTTTGGAAATTATTAAAACTTACTACCGAAATTCTGAGTCGGTGGTCGCAATTGTGTAATCTCGAGAAATGGTCCGGTCGAATGGCCACCTCGCTCATGCGATTTAACGCCGTTCGATTTATTTTTATGGGGTTATGTTAAGTCGTTGGTTGATGCCAACAAGCTAACAACGTTAGAGGAGCTCAGGAACAATATCGAACGCGAAATTGCCAACGTTCCGGCCGATATGTGTGGAAGAGTGGTGGAAAATTGGCTCCAAAGAATCAATCTGCAAACGTGCTCGCGGTGGCCATATGAACGACATCGAATTTCATACTTAAATGTAACATTATTATGTTTTTCGCAGGCTTCTCGGCCAGTGGATTGGAGTGAAAATAATAAATATCATCAATAGATAAAACGGTCACTAAACATCAACAGTTAAATGTAACATGTCCACTACACCTGGAATAAATTTCAGCCCGATATCTCAATTATTCTGTGTTTTATTTAAATACAAAATTGTTATGTGCTTATTGAAAGACCCGATACAATAGAAAATCTAGGGGTTCAGCCCCGAATCGCTCCGCGGTTCATTACCGCCCCACGCGTGTTGTACCTTCGGCCTCTGGCCTTAGTGTCTACTAGCCCTATGGCCTCGGATCTGACGTCGTCTCCGTGATGACAATTCTAATGAATAAAACCGCATTCAGTAGTTTAGGAGATAGTAGAAGAGTGGTTCATGGAAAAATTTCCTGTGGGCTAACCTTAATAACGGTGAAAGCCGGATCGAAATTCCTGTTGAATTGCAAGAGATTGCAGGAGAAGGGATTTAAGAGTGGGGAGCGTGTAGATTCTAGTTAGCGACATTTTTCCTTGAGTGAGGACATCTGTAATGAAGAAACCTGTATCGAAATCCATTTAGTATGTTAAAAAATAGCAGGAGAGAGCGTTTACAGAAAAGAGGTGGATTTGGATTTAGTTGGAAACATGTTTCCCTAATGAACGGCCTGCCCAATAGTGAAAATCACATCAAAATCCATTCAGTGGTTTAGAAGATAGCAGAAGAGGGGGTCAGAGGGGAGAAGTCAACCGCAAGGCTAATCAATAATTTATAATCAATAATTTGTCAACTACAAAGATAATCAATAATTTCGGAGTATATAGTATCCCTATGTAAATTTTCAGATAATTCGGTTTACGCATTATTCTGTTGAATAACTTAAAAACAGGTTTGCAGTGTGGATAAATGATTGTGGGGAAAAACGGGGGACTGTAGGAAAATAGTATATAGCCTATAACCTAACCAGAGGTCTAAGCAACATATAGGAAAAAACCGTATTAAAGTTGGTCCAGTGGTTATTGAACCAAGTCCGGACATACATACAGACAGACAGACATATAGACAGACAGACAGACAGACACACAGACAGCCAGATAGACGTTGCCTTTTATATACATAGAGATAAGAAAAACTACAATTGCCAGGGGTCAATCGTCAAATACTCTATATGATGACAGACAAAATGTTTATTTAAAAAAATTAATGAATTCGTAAGCCTAGTTTGAAAAAGGTTCATATTTATTTCGGATTAATCAAAATCACACAAAAAGTTTTAATGCCTAAAAGAATATAGGAAACTAAAGAACCATGCAGGATTCGACGATTTTTATGCCCCCGGGCTAACTTTTGAACCTGTTCGGGTTTCACTTTCGTAGTACATCCATTGGAAAGGTAATTTGCTCTAGTTTCATGGACATAAGCTCTTTTTTGGCGGGGAACTGCAGGGGGATGGTCAGCTGCCATCTTAGGCGCAATGATTTTTTTTTTTTGATTTTTTTTTGTGCCCCTAAGATGGCAGCTGACCATCCCCCTGCAGTTCCCCGCCAAAAAAGAGCTTATGTCCATGAAACTAAAGCAAATTACCTTTCCAATTAGGGTAATATGAAAGTGAAACCCCAACTGGTTCAAAAGTTAGCCCGGGGGCATAAAAATCGTCGAAAAATGCATGAAAAAATCAGTGCCCCTAAGATGGCAGCTGACCATCCCCCTGCAGTTCCCGCCAAAAAAGAGCTTATGTCCATGAAACTAGAGCAAATTACCTTTCCAATTAGGGTAATATGAAAGTGAAACCCCAACTGGTTCAAAAGTTAGCCCGGGGGCATAAAAATCGTCGAAAAATGCATGAAAAAATCAGTGCCCCTAAGATGGCAGCTGACCATCCCCCTGCAGTTCCCGCCAAAAAAGAGCTTATGTCCATGAAACTAGAGCAAATTACCTTTCCAATGGATGTACTACGAAAGTGAAACCCGAACTGGTTCAAAAGTTAGCCCGGGGGCATAAAAATCGTCGAAAAATGCATGAAAAAATCAGTGCGCCTAAGATGGCAGCTGACCATCCCCCTGCAGTTCCCCGCCAAAAAAGAGCTTATGTCCATGAAACTAGAGCAAATTACCTTTCCAATGGATGTACTACGAAAGTGAAACCCGAACTGGTTCAAAAGTTAGCCCGGGGGCATAAAAATCGTCGAAAAATGCATGAAAAAATCAGTGCCCCTAAGATGGCAGCTGACCATCCCCCTACAGTTCCCCGCCAAAAAAGAGCTTATGTCCATGAAACTAGAGCAAATTACCTTTCTAATGGATGTACTACGAAAGTGAAACCCGAACTGGTTCAAAAGTTAGCCCGGGGGCATAAAAATCGTCGAAAAATGCATGAAAAAATCAGTGCCCCTAAGATGGCAGCTGACCATCCCCCTACAGTTCCCCGCCAAAAAAGAGCTTATGTCCATGAAACTAGAGCAAATTACCTTTCCAATGGATGTACTACGAAAGTGAAACCCAAAAGTTAGTCAAGGGGCATTTTCGTGCATCGTTCTTTGTACGCTGTTTATTGTAGTCGAAATTTATGTCATATCAAAATTCATTAGAAGAACATGTTTTCGCCCTTACTCTAAAGAATCGTCTCAAATAACGCAATAGGTCGTAAAGTGGTCGTCGCGTCTTAAAACCGAACCAAATTCCTGACATTGTGGTCGTCACGTCTACTTCGCGCCCTTTTCTCTTACTGGAATTGTTCTATTATTTTTGTTAGCATCAACTTTTAATTACTTAAAACGTTTAAAAAAACATGTTACACATCATATTTAAGCGCATATATCAACACGAGCTCGAATTAAAAATATCGTCTGATTCGTGAATTTTAAATACGATCGAAGTTCACATCTAAATGAGCCCTTTGGAAAGATTGGTGGTAATATTGCGGCGTTTGCGATGATATTGTAGAAACCTTGAGGTCCATCGTAGGGACATTGATCCTTGACATTTGAATATCTCCTCAAATATTCAAAAACACGTTGAAAAAGAAAATTTCTACGATTGTTCGCCAATATTTCACAAGCATCCATAATCAAAGGTGTCAGCAGTTGGCGCGAAGTTTTCCCAGATTTTGAATCGAATAATTGAAAACTTACCTAAAATTATAAAAAAACGAAGTATATTTTAAACTAAAAGAAAATTTTTCGTTACCCAAGTAGCATTTATGTCAACCGTGACATTAGCAGTTGACATATGTTGTGATGACATAAATGCTGCTGTACATACGTCACCGCACATAAAGAAATGCGAAAATATTTCTATTTTTAAAATTCGAATTTCTATATTTACCATAATATGATCAACCGGCATTCTTAAAACACAACTTATATTCATGATTTGTGTCCGGTTAGGTAGATTTGTTAAGACGCAGTTTTCATCGCCACAAATTTCATTTTTGTCCCCATTACATTCCAAATTTTGTATTCGCAATGAAAGTTTCTAAATTTTTCGAAAAAAAAAAATCTCTAAAAGTAGTTTCAATATCCTTTTTACCCGAATATTTACCCGAATAGCAGTTCTATTTTCCACAAGCAAAATAAATAAAAAAGTGAGAAATAATTTCCAAAACATGATAAACATTAGTCATGTTTCGTATATTCAATAAATAAAGTAACTAAAATATTACACAGATTCTAAAATCGTTGGTGATAATTATTGAAGCAATTATTTGCGCTAGAAATTTCATTTTTTGTGGTATATTGCAATTCGTAAAACATTAATAACCAATTAAAGAGGAATTCAATAACAAAAAAACAGTTGATGTTTTTATCATTCGATTCAAATATTGTTTTAATTTTTAGTTTCTTTTACACGGAGAAAAATCCAAATAGGAATATACGATACAGTGCATTCTTCTGCAATGATTTCCGAAAAACAGGGAATTATTCTTATAATTTTGGTAACATCTCCTATTTTTTGGCATGAATTCCCTTTTTTTTAGGAGTCATTACCAAAAATTTTTATTGTCTCGTATATTCCAATTTTTAATAGGAATCTGTCCTATTATTTCTCTCCGTGTACGAAGTAGACAAAATAGAGTTTCTTAGATACTCTCGGGTTAGTGTGAACATTTTTTTGTTGCTGAATTTGGGAAAAACGAACATGGGGAGGGGCATAGATAACTGAAACGGAACGAAACAACAATTTTTTATAGAAAATATATCTTTTTTTGGACGAAAATCTTGGAAAAAGAATTTTTTAAACAAAACCCGGTGCAAAGATTGAAATCAGTAGCTGCAGAATCGCAAGAGAAAATCAACTTTAATTTTTCCGGCTTTTTATATTCCATAAATAATGGCATCGAAAATTGTGAAAATACCAATAATTTATGAGTATTTTCTTAACTCCTAAAGACATGATTTTTTTCTCGAAGAGGAAATTGCTTTTCTTTGTTGTATCTGACTTTTTTGTGTTATCCGCCGCAAGGCTATTTTACATGGTGTTTTATATTTTACATGGGGGGCAAAAGACCCGTTTTCTCGGAAATCACTTATCGTAGCTTAACCCATTCGGTATTTTGATGCCTTATGGCAACGCAGTTAAAAGTTGCTAAAAAATTTGAATTGACTTTATATTTATTTATTTTCAAACACTCTATTCTCATTCAGTGCACCATTAAGTGCATTTTTGACCCAATTTTGATTTTTTGAGTAAAAAGCTGGACCACAGTGGACGTATTTGAAAAAAATTAAAATAGTATAAATGAATACTAATAGATTAAACATTATTAATTTGTATAGAGATTATTTTTAACCCCCATAGAAAAAAACATGTACCGAACGGGTTAATCAAATTTTGCACATCTTTTATTTATGCCAAATCACATATTTTTAGCTGTTTGTTTTTTATTCTGATGAAAACTGTTATCTACAGTCCATGTGAAACTTTTTTGTAATTTTGTGTGATAATTCTTGGCGATTTACATTCCATATTTCAAAAACTGCCGCGAGTTTTGATATTTCCACAGCTGTTTTGTTAGACAGTGTTGCCATCTTCAAATAAAAAAAAATGTGACAATATGTCTTGTACTAAAGACCCATTTATGGAAAAATGTAACTTTTCAGGAGACGCGCAAAGCAAAAAAAGTTATTTTCAAATAGTAGCTTTATAATCAAGAAAGGAATCAAAAAGGGAGATTATTTTGCACCTCTATAGTATTTAATTTTGCAACGGAAAAAGTAATGCGAGATGCCAAGATCTTGCACAATGGCACAATTTTCGGACAAGTTAATCAGCAATTAAGTATACGCTGATGATAAACGCCTCTTCGACCGGTCTATATTTTTGGAAAAATGTACCGCAGGCGAAAAAAATGTTCTTTCCGCAAACTCCAAACAAAATAGAGTACGTTGTGCATATTCAGTGATCGTTGATTCTAGTGTTTGAAAAATTATTACAAAAAGAGACTTCCCCTAAACTCTGGCTGAAACTGTAAAAAAAATTGAAAAATTCGGGACAACCAGGACGCCGGGACAACAAGCCGAAATCGGGGCTATTCCGGGACGAGTGCTCAACCTGTTTTTGGGAAAATATATCGTGCAATGGGCTGTTTTTATTTAAATGCTTTTAAAGTAGTTTAAACATCTTTATTTAAAAAAATGACCAATTAATTCAAAACAAAAAAATAAATTGGAATATAATAAAAGCTACAATTGCCAGGGGCCAATCCTCAAATCTATATATATAAAAATGGATGTTTGTTGGTCTGGGCACCAATTATGTATTCCGATGCGTCTCTGTCTTTCGACTTCGACGCAGCTTTTAACTCTAGACTTCGCCATATCCGCAGCTTGAAATTTCGCGGAATCGTCATTATGAATCGAAACGTGATTCTGACTGTCACTCCAGCAAATTTGAAGCTGCTGATATGGCGAAGTCAAGAGTTAAAAGCTATGTCGAAGTCGAAAGACAGAGACGCGTCGAAATACATGATTGCTGCCCTGTTTGAGATTACAAAACTCAAAAACTACTGGACCGATTTTTACGCGGTTTTTTGCAAAATGATCTGCGTTGCCTTTTCAAAATTCGAAACAGAAGGTCCTGTAAGGATAACGAAAATATGCTTTTTCCTATTTTTTCCCGGAAAAATTGGCATTATGGGGTTTTTGGGGTCGCTGATCACGAAACCGGGTTGGAATTTCAAAATTCGAAACGGAAGGTCCTGTAAGGATAACGTTTTTTCCCAAAAGTTTTTAAGTTATTTATGGTTTTTTGGCATTCTACAATTTACACAAAAAACTTTAAGCTGACTACGAAGGGTCTCCTAGTACTCTATATATGATAGACAAAATGTTAATTTGAAAAATCCATTTCTATAGGAGAGGGGGAATAGAGTCGTACAATTGGACTTTGATGTATGGATGCAAAATCTTATGCAAAATCCTATTCTAAACACATTTTACTTGTATAAATTTTTCAATATGACTCACCGTTTTCAAGAAAATGGCAAAAAACTGTTTCGTTTTTATGGGAGAGAGAAGAAGGAACTTAGCCTAACCATTTACGAGAATTGTAACGATACAAAATTTTAAGTCTCCAGCTCTATCCTTTCGAATGTGTTCACGGACAGACAGACGGACGGACGGGCATGCGAAAATCAAAATCTTTTGTCATCCCTAACACCCTGGTGTAGGTCATTTTAGCATGCCCTTGACTCCCTTTCGGAACCTGCGGACGACCTTGATAGTCACTGTACCTATGCTACTCGCAAGACCATTGCGATTCCAACGATACTTATATCGTCAAAATCTGCTGACGCGTTACAGGGTTACAGTATCCAATTTTCGCTCGTTCAACAATAGCAAATTTGCGATTCGATTTTTTCCGCATTCTTCGGTCACTTCATTAAAATTTCACAGTTCCCTGGATGAAATTTTTTTTATACAATTTACCATAAAATTTTATACAATTTACCATAAATTCATAGAAATGTGTTGAACATATCTATATATATTTTAAATCAAAATGTCAACTCCCAAATAAAATTTATCCTCGCATCACAGGTTTGTCACTGTCGGAGCGGTAATAATGCGAGCAATTCATAATTTTTTATCACCTCAATGTTAATTTTGTAATAGTTCAGTCGTTTGTTTGTTGCGTTCTTCGTATCGTTTAATTAAGATTTTTACACCAAATAACATATTAACGTAATTGCCATTAAAATAATATGGAAATCGTGTAAACACGTTCTAATTTTATTGCGGCAAATAAAATTTAATGAATTTAATGGAGGAAAAAGATTTGTCTTAGATTTCAAACGTTTTTTGCACTTCTTAGAGGGAAATAAATGATATTTATTTTACATTTGCGGGAATTATATATTAAATATAGGACTCAGTTACTTTAATTTTTTTCATTCTTGAATTATTCGTAAGACAGTTTGGTTAATCAAATAAAATATTGCGAATTAAATAATAATTGTTTCAATTAAAACCATGCTACACATTCAGAAGTGGGATGACGCCCAAAGGCATACTCGGGAAAGCAAATTTTCGTTGAGTTTTTCTATCGTGAACTTTTCATTAAGACGGGATGAAAATTATGCTTTCTTGAAGACGGCCAAGTTTTGCGAGCTGAAACGGCAGTTAGAAATACTGAAAATCCCGAGAATTTAAGAAAATTGTGAAAATTATTGAAGAAATAAAAACCAATTTTGAACTTGCAAAAGCAGGTATAAGAATAAACATCAGAACATTAAAGGTTCCATATCTGGATTCAAGATTTTGAGAAGTTTCTCGATTTTTATACTCTATATCATATCGAAGTATATTAGATTTAGTATACCATTTGTAACGCATCAAACCGATCATCGGACACAAAAATAAACTACGCCAGCGTGTTACGGATGACTAAAGATTTTGATTTCCGCATGTCCGTCTGTCCATTCGTGAACACCATAACTATTGAGGTAGAGACTTGAAATTTTGTATAGTTACGTTCCTCGTAAATGGTTAGGCTAAGTTCTTGAACGGGCAACATTTGAAAAATCCTTCCCCAGACCCCAGACAAACGAATGATATTGAAAAAATCTTAGAGGTAAAATGTGTTTAAAATAGGATTTTACATTAATCACTCATACATCAAAATCCAATCGGACCATTGCTTCCCCCCTATCCCATATAAATGGAATACTTTTTCTCTATTTTCTCGAAAACTTCTTTCCCCACAAATGGATTTAAAAAAAAAAGATTTTGTATGTTATTATATAGAGTATTTGACGATTGGCACCTGACAATTGTAGCTTTTCTTATGCTTTTAAATAAAACTCAATAGTTTGTGCCAACAAATTATTAATACTTATTTATAAAAAAATCATCATCAAAAAATGTAATTTACAGGAATTCCCAGCCGAAGTAGAATCTTTTTTCCATATTTAGTAATCGCTAATTCTTGCGTTTGACAAACTATAACATTAAATTTAAAAACCTGGGACACAAGTCTAGTTTTCGGGATGCCGGGACTACATGTCTGAGCCCGGGACTGTCCTGGCCATTCTTATGGTCACCCTAAGTACTCCAGACTTTACGCATATTTGACGTAAAAATTACGGATATTTGACGCCATATTTTCAAAATTGTACAAACGAAGCTTAAACCACCGTTAAATTTCGCCTGGTTAGATCCGCGTCAGATGTTTTCTTCGGATCCCTAGACCCCGCTTATCGCCCACAGAAAAAAGGAGATTCATCTCCATTCGCTAATATTAAAATATTTTCTGTTAGATAAACGCTATTCACATACATGCACAAATATGCCAAGATGCTAAGGACGAAAAACATTTATCTCTTCTCAAGAATTTTTCTAACCACTTTCCTTTCCTCCCCCCTCTGTCTTTTTCGTTTCGGCCTTATGAAATATAAGATAACTCAGAGACATTCGCTAAAATCAACCGTTTTTACTTACGTAAATTTTCCATTCGTTCAAGAATTCGGTTTTCTTTCCCTTTCCGGTTCCAGGGATGGATTTTTTTCCCTTATCTCAATATTTTGCAATATGAAAATTCAAAGTTATTCTACATGTGACGCAAACTACGAAAAGGTTTCTTGTGAAATCAGAAAATCCGTTGAAGAATATACCAACATATTAAATATGTAATTTAATTTGGAAATAGAAGTTATATTGAATGTGTATCTTTCTTATTTTAAAAGGATGCGACTCGACGGTTGCTGCTGTTCAGATTTTAATCGTACGAGTATGGTTTTACTTGATTCAATTTAGTTGTCGATTGTTTTTACGGTCTCTGACATAGTTTTCCAGGAATTTTCAAAAATTCCAATAATAAAATTGTGGAGAGCCAAGTTTTTCGATCTCATTATTTATTTTTTCACCTATCTAGATGAATAATAACACCCCTGTCCAATAATCAAAGCAGGATCGAAATTCCAGGACAAATGAAATCATGACCTCGTCCTTACAGGACCTTCCGCAGAATTAAAGGTATTGAAATTCTCTGCATTTTTATAGTAAATCGATATCTTTTACCGTTATCGGGATATTTCAGATTTCGTGTTTTTATGTAAACTAATATTTTATTCGTCAGATAAATCGTACAGAAATGTAGATTTTGTGTAAGAAAGTCATGTGCTGTTCACATAAGATTTTTTTATTTTTCTAGTGGGTCGCCCAAAACTTTCAAG
The DNA here is from genome assembly GCA_964034945.1 of Chrysopilus asiliformis. Classification (NCBI taxonomy): domain Eukaryota; kingdom Metazoa; phylum Arthropoda; class Insecta; order Diptera; family Rhagionidae; genus Chrysopilus; species Chrysopilus asiliformis. The sequence goes on along the minus strand of OZ035960.1, from coordinate 89,706,181 downwards.
TGCGCCAAGATTTTTTTTTTTTGTTAAATTAATTTTTTTGTTGATATTGGAGAAGTAATGGATTTTCTAAAACAAAACAAGAATCAAAGAAACGCATCCCACGTGAGAGAGAGAAAATTAATTTCAATGATTTTTCAACAACAATAAAGTTATTTTTCACTTTGAATAACGAAAACTTTTGCTTTTCTTTAAAAGAGTTCATTTCTTTTAAAGAGTTTTATCTTCCATCGTAGTGATTTAAAAAATTTCCCATGCGGCTCATTTTTCGTAAGAAGTTTTACAATAACAATTGCTATTCAACACAATTCAAAATATAAGTTGTTGTGATCAACACAAAACTTTCTTCTGCAAAATTCAGTTTCGGAGAAAAAATATGGGCAAAAACAATATTTTTTTCAAGGGTCTCAAAAACTGTAAAAAACCGTTAAAGGCAGAAATGTGGAAAATTTCATTTCTTATAAATTTAGTTACATGCATTTTTTCATAAAAGTGCTCGAAAACGATCCAGAGATTTTAAAAAAAAATTGTTATTTTTTTTATAAAAAAAAACTGTTATATCTTGACAACCGTCAGAGAAACAAAAACACCGTTAAAGAAAAAAATGTGGAAAATTTTATGTCCTTTAAAAATTATAATATTCATTTTTTCCCAAAAGCGCATAATTTTCGAATAATTCTCAAAAAAAAGTATTTTTTTCTTAAATTGTATGGGAGGTACCCGTTATAGTTCACGTTGGGTTTCCAAAAGATGATCGATAACTAAAATTATTGTAATACTTATTCACAAAAAATTTCAAGTCGCTAGGTCAACGCGTTCTCGAGTTATTTAAGATTTGTAAAATGGACAGACCGACAGACAGACCGACAGACAGACCGACATACAGACCGACAGACAGACCGACAGACAGACCGACAGACAGACCGACAGACAGACCGACAGACAGACCGGCAGACAGACTGACAGACAGACCGACAGACCGACAGACAGACCGACAGACAGACCGACAGACAGACCGACAGACAGACCGACAGACAGACCGACAGACAGACCGACAGACAGACCGACAGACAGACCGACAGACAGACTGACATACAGACCGACAGGCAGACCGACAGACAGACCGACATACAGACCGACAGACAGACCGACAGACAGACCGACAGACAGACCGACAGACAGACCGACAGACAGACCGACAGACAGACCGACAGACAGACCGACAGACAGACCGACAGACAGACCGACAGACAGACCGACAGACAGACCGACAGACAGACCGACAGACAGACCGACAGACAGACTGACAGACAGACCGACAGGCAGACCGACAGACAGACCGACAGACAGACCGACAGACAGACCGACAGACAGACCGACAGACAGACCGACAGACAGACCGACAGACAGACCGACAGACAGACCGACAGACAGAATGACAGATAGATGCACGGGCATGACATCATCATAATTTTGCATGAAACGGATTTCGTACTGATTGGAAAGTTGTTATCTGCCCCCGTTCACGAGTCGGTGTCCGTCATGAAGAGGAAAAAAAAGGATTAAGAACCACTGGTCCTATTTTTATTTAATTCTGAGTCTCAGAAAACTTAGCTTTTCATCAAATATGCATTCGAGAAACAAACTATTAAATATAAGAAAAGCTACAATTGCCACGGGCCAATCGTCAAACACTCTTTATGATGACAAACAAAATGTCTATTGAAAATAATTCATTAGAGGGGGAAGGAGTGACAGATTAGATTTTGATGTATGAAACGATTATGTAAACTCATATTCTAAACAGATTTTACCTTTATAAATATTTCAATATGACTCACCGTTTTCGAGAAAATAGAAAAAAGTATGAAATTTGTATGAGGGAGAGGGTAGGAGTGGTCCAACTGAATTTTGATGTATAGAAAAATTATGTAAAATTATATTCTAAACACATTTCACCTTCATAAATTTTTCAATGTGATGCAATTTTCAAGAAAATAGGAAAAAGTGTTCAATTTCTTTGGGAAAGGGGGAAGCACTGGTCCGATTCGATTTTTTATATGTATAAGGATGAGTTTTGTGTTCTAAATACATTTCACCTTAATAAATTGTTCAATATAACTCACCGTTTTCCAGAAAATTGCAAAAAACTGTTTCGCTCGTATGGAGGAGGGGGAAGGAATGGATTGGATCAATTTGGTCCGTTTAAGAACTTAGCCGAGCCATTTACGAGAAACGGAATTATACAAAATTTTAAGTCTCTAGCTCAATCCTTTCGAAAATTATGGTGTTCACGGATAGACTGACAGACAGGCAAGCGGACGGACATGTGGAAATCAAAATCTTTTGTCATCCCTAACAACTTGGTGCAGTTCATTTTTGTATCTGATGTTAGGTTCGATGCGTTACAAACGGTATACTAAATCTAATATACTTTTCTATGATATATCATATAGAGTATAAAAAAAGTACAGGAGATCCTTCTTGAATCTCATAATCGCTGGACATTTCGAATATGGCCAAAAGCCAATGAATCGAAATAATGACACGAAATCAATTAATCTTTCAATTTTCCTCAATTATTCGGATTTATCTTGACTACTAATCGTAATCCCATACAGATCCAAAAAAAAATCACCAGCACACCATCATAGCCAAGTCACTAGGCTAAGAGTGAAAATAATCTTGGTTAGAGCATAAATAAATATTCACCTTATGATGGCATAAATGCTCACTGAGGATTAATATAAAATTGGCTGGTTGCCCACTTAAGTGAATAGCACTCCACTAAGCCTTGGCAACATGTTGATCGAAATCTTTGCTCTCATCCTTTGGCAAAACGAAGAAGAGTTTTTTGTTTGCGAAAAATTTTCCGTTTTCACATACTTTTTTTGTGGAAATTCTTAAAAGGAAGATTTTCTTCAACAGAGCCACCCGAAGCGTTAGTTTTCTTGCATGGAAATCGCTGGTGTTTCGCTCTTTTTTGTGATATTCTGCTGGATTTGTTAGTATTTTTTTTATTTGTTGCTTCTCATAAAGTAAACATTTTTAAATTTTTTATCAGATCCTTGACCGTAGCATAAATAAACGTTTTTTCCCACATATTATACAAATCGGAAAAGCGCCTTCTGTTGGTCTTGCTTCAGTCAAAATCGTTAAGAATTTTTTTTTCGTGCTTATCCGAAGTGAAAATCCGAAATTGACAACAGGACATCTACTGTATATGGCGTTGAGGACAAAATCCTGGATCAGGATATCTGATGGGATTTCCCCCTGTCACAACGACTAATTAAAAAATCCTCTTTGGTTCTGAGAGTCTTGTGACAGATTTTTTTCCCCAAAAACGGAGTTCAGGCGACAGAGAGTAGTTTGTGGGTACAGTGAAAATGAATGGGTTCGGAGCTTTCTTTTGTTAAATAATTTAAAATTTTAAGTACATTGTCAAGGTTATCTCAGCTTCAAATTTAATCCACTCGCTCGGTGGAAACACCGAAGGCTCCAGAGTTTAGATGTGGTTCTGGACGAGAATTGAGTCGTGGGTACCCCCCAAAATCGTTGATAATTCGTCCGTAGGAGCGAACGTTTTCGACTTGATTAGTCGGGATATAAGTTCTCACTGTTTGTAGGATGTGTGGCCACATATGGTTTGGCACCTTAAAACTTTTTGATATTCACACCATATTGTTGCAGTATCCCGTAGAGGTGCCAAGTTTATTCGTTTTGCGGCTACACGTTGATCTCAAGTCAGGAGCGAAATTATTGCCACAAATTTCAAACACACACATGTGGAATATTCTTCACATCACCAGGAGGAGTTATCTAGGGGTGAAAATTTCAAGTCTATGAAAAACATGTTTTACTTGTGCTCATATCAAAAAGCATAAAACATAACGTCGCTTCAGAAACTTAAAAGTATTTTGTGCGGGGAACTGAAGTTTTCTGGTTTTTATATTTTCCAAGCAAGCACCAGACGATCTTTAATTTATGCGAAAGAAATTTCAAGAGATACGCAACAAAAATCATGATGGGCAAAAGGCGTAAAGGAGTGCGTCTAACGACATCAGATCCAAGGACGACTCCAACAAATTATTTTTCATTTTTTGATGGCGCGGAGGGGATACGGGGAAACCCAAGGAAGGGTATCCTGCTGATGATGTTTTGATATGTAAAAAGAAATTTGTGAAAATGAAGAGAATTTAATCCCAAACCACAGAGAATTTATATCAGAAATACTTTTTTTTTTTGCTGCCGGTCTTATCATCATTAGACGAAAGTCTCGTTCAGGTTTAAATTACAGTTCACATCCCCCTTTCCTTCCGGTCCGTTTTCAACTCCTGGTTAGCCTAACAGCGGTTCACATTCTTTCCACGCAAAAGCAAAATTCCAGTTACGTACAGACTGGGAGGACTCTGGCTGGGCTACGGTCTTCCAAGGATTGTAAATCTGACGGTGCAGATTTTCTTTCCATCCCAGTTTTCCACGAAAAGTCTCAATGCACGGGGACTTTAATAATTTCTGGGTGAAAATTTTCTTTTCTATTCTGTAGATTTTCAAGGATTTACGACATGAAAAGCATGAGGATTTAATGTTACTCACATATGCCTAACTTATGTATAATTTTTCGTCGGGCGGTAATAAGCTTTTCATTTTTGAATTTTGTATGTGTGGCGGATTATAGGGACTTAGGGTAATTACTACAGGAAAATATATTTTTAACATGTCAAATACTGCTTCTATCAAATTGTGAACAATTACAATTTTTGTAAGCCTTTAAAACATTTTCTTATCCAAAATTTAGAAAACTCCTGCACCATAAATAAGTTTGTCTGTTAAGAATTATCTTTAAAACATAAAAAAAACTGCTATATTTTTAGGGGGTAATCGTCAAATGAGGGCGGACAAAGTTTTCATAAAAAAAAATCATTTATATGAAAAAGGGGAGCAATAATGGTCGAGTAATGGTCTGATTGGATTTTGATGTAAGGAAGAATTATGTAAAATACTATTATGCACACATTTCGTCTAAATAAATTTTTCGATACAATGCACCATTTTCGAAAAAATTGCCAAAAATTAAATAGGAAAAGGGGAGGGAGTTGTTCGATTGGATTTTGATGGAGGGAAGAGTTATGTAAAATCATTTTCTTAACATTTATAAATTTTTATACGCCGTTTCGTGAAAATCGCAAAAAATTGTTTCATTTGCACAGGGGACGGGGGAAGAAATTATCCGATTTCGCTTGTTCAAGAACTTAGCTTGAATAACATTTCAAGTATTTAGCTCAATCCTTTCGAGAATCATTGGGTGATGTGAATAAAAAAAATAGCTTTTGCTAAAACTGATGTTTTTAGCTAATGCAGACTGTATAAAATATCAGTTTTCGCAAAAGCTATTTTTTATTGACATCACCCATTGTATTAACAGGCGAATGGACGGAAATTCAAATTTTTTTTATCTTGCCTGGTGTAGTTTCGTTTTGGGTCCGACGATTGGGTCGACTTATTAGAAATTGTAGATTAATGAGATTAGTGGTATAGACGCTATCACATATGAGCTGTTGAATCGCAAGACCAAACATACAGAACTATTACACTGGCCAGCAGTCATTTTGCTGCCAAAGATTTTACAATCTCTTAGGATAATGTGACGTTCATAAAAATAATTGGATAATCAGAAATAAAAGCGAAATAAATATTTATTCTGTTTTATTTTTTATACATTTATCTCGCTTTTATTTCTGATATGCAGGACTAAAATATTACTTCTTGCTTTTTAGTACATTTTACAAAAAAAAACTTCTTTCAAAATTTTGTTTTTCATATCTTTATTTTATTCTTTTTAGTTATTTCGTATTTGATTAGTATGACTAAAATGACGTCTGTCTTCTGCCACGCTTGTTTATACTTTAAACCAGGCCTGGGCACCATGTATGTAGTGATTTACTATTACTCGAAGAAATTTTATATTTCTTCATAACTATAACACAAAATGAGAAAACGCATCTTTTTCATTTTTTACGCTCTTTCGCTTTTGATGGAGACGTTTAAGAACAGTGGACTACACAATTTATCATGATGCGATTACAAAAAAATAATAAGTTCCGTCGTGCAAAAAAACTTGTGGGGAAGTATTTCCGGTTCTGTGCTTCGAAAAAACATGCGCTAAATTGCATTATGTTACCTGATAGGATAGCTGTTGTACTTAATGGCGTACGTCAGTGTACTTTGGGAAGCAATTAGGGTTTTGGGGAGCAAATGTATACATCCGCACGCATCAACAACAGAAATTATACTGAATGACTGTCGTAGGCTGGCTCCATCGATTGTTAGTGAATCGTTTGATTTCGGCTGCCGAAGTGGCCGTCGTCTACCAACACGTATCATTGCGTTGGAGAGTCGAGTAAAAATGTTCATACATTGATTGTATTCTCGTAAAATTTGAATAAAAATGTTATCGTTGTGAGGAGCTAGACGAGCCAAGGAGTGCCCAGGTCTGCTTTAAAGTCTTCGAATATATATCCTTGCTTTTGAGTCATTCTTAGGGACCTTTTGGCACCAGAATCGAATTTATGCGTTCCCAAAAACCCCTGGATGGGATTTTAATTGGGGAAATTTGAGGCAAAGGATAATCACCTTGTCCTTACAGGACCTTCCGTTATCCTTACAGATTTCTTAATGCCAGAATCGGATATAGCAACCTTAATAACCTCAGAAGTGATTTTTTCCGGAAAATTTGAGGAAAGGATAGTCACGTTATTTTTACAGGACCTTCCGTTATCCTTACCAATTTCTTAACGTCAGAATCGGAATCAGTGACTTCAAAAACCTCTGAATCAGATTATTTTTCCGGAAAATTTGTGGAAAAGGATAACCACGTTATCCTTAAAAAACCTTCCGTTATCTTTACCGACTTGTCAGAATCGGATTCAGCGAGCCCAAAAACCTTCTGATGAGATTCTTTCCGGAAAATTTGAGGAAAAGGATAATCACGGTATCCTTATAGGACCTTCCGTTATCCTGACAAGAACGAGGTAGTAAAAATAAAGTATTGTCATCGGACTTGCGTTTGTGTGCAAAATTTTAAGTGAATTGTAGCAGTGGAAGTGGGCCAAAATTCAATTGCAAGATTCGAATCTGACAAACAAACAGATAAACAGGCAGATACGAAGTCTTTAGCTTGTAAGAATAGGTGTTAAAAATAGGTGTACCACAATAGCTGGGGTCTATCAGCAATGGCTTTACTAGCACGATCTTACTAGCAAAGGTATCCACTAACAGAAATGTATGAAAAACATCAAAAAACATAATAGGTGAAGTTTAGGCTGTGCGCCCATTAAAAACTCCCCTTTTTGCGTAACTCCTCATGTGCTACCGGTTCAACATTTCAAACAATTTGATGTGGTTTTGTTAATTACACAAGTCTTGGGCAAAGAAAATTTTTTACTCGGGATAGTTTTTATCAAATAAGATTTGCCCTCCCCCTCCCCCCTCCCACTTCTGTCTCTCTGTTATCCATCCGCATGTATCTTCTGAAATAGTGACGGGCTTTGGATCCGGTTTTTATTTTAAAATATGTTAGCCCTCAAGCAAATTTTCTCTACGCAAAAATTCACCACACCCCCGAAAACCCCCTCTTCTGCTATAACTTTCATTTGTCCTAGAATTTCGATCCTGCTTTGATTATTGGACAGGGGTGTTATTATTCATGTAGATAGGCGAAAAAAAAAATAATAATATCAAAAAACTTGGCTCTCCACAATTTTATTATGTTTAAAAACTGGAATTTTTGAAAATCCCTGGAACATTATGCCAGAGACCGTAAAAACAATCAACAACTAAATTGAAATAAGTAAAACCATACTCGTACGATTAAAATCTGAACAACAGCAACCGTCGAGTCGCATCCTTTTAAAATAAGAAAGATACACATTCAATATAACTTCTATTTCCAAATTAAATTACATATTTAATATGTTGGTATATTCTGCAACGAATTTTCTGATTTCACAAGAAACCTTTTCGTAGTTTGCGTCACATGTAGAATAACTTTGAATTTTCATATTGCAAAATATTGAGATAAGGAAAAAAAATTCATCCCTGGAACCGGAAAGGGAAAGAAAACCGAATTCTTGAACGAATGGAAAATTTACGTAAGTAAAAACGGCTGATTTTAGCGAATGTCTCTGAGTTATCTTATATTTCATAAGGCCGAAACGGAAAAAGCCGAGGGGGGAGGAAAGGAAAGTGGTTAGAAAAATTCTTGAGAAGAGATAAATGTTTTACGTCCTTAGCATCTTGGCATATTTGTGCATGTATGTGAATAGCGTTTATCTAACAGAAAATATTTTAATATTAGCGAATGGAGATGAATCTCCTTTTTTCTGTGGGCGATAAGCGGGGTCTAGGGATCCGAAGAAAACATCTGACGCGGATCTAACCAGGCGAAATTTAACGGTGGAAAAAGAATTTTTCGCATTTAGTTATATGGAAAATGAAGGAGGAAAAATTTTTGCGAAGCTAAAGAAAAAAAAAAATGATACAAAAATGATGGCAATTTATGATGGGATCCATGAAAGATAAATTATTTGTATGTAGACAAAAATTTTTCCATGTTGACTTTAATATAGGGGTTGGAAAAACGAAAGCGGAGGGGAATTTATCGAATGAATTATGACATGTAAGAACGAGGGGTGTTTTAAGAGTTTTAACATCAATCATAGCTTTGTTCTCGTTTTCGTAGAATTTTTGTTACTGTAATTTTTGAATATATTTCTGCTGGGCTTTTATTCGAAATGACATTTTACTTAGTCTCTAATTGCAATTTAAATACATAACTTATGGCATAAAATTTGAATCTAATATGAGCTGAATTTATTATTGTCTCACAGCGAAATTTTTGCCTTCTTTCCGACTGGTCTGGAAAGTCTTATTCAGTTCTATTTTTTTGTGCGTTTGCAAAGACCTTGGTATTGAAAATGTGAAAAGATTTTGTTAATAATGTAAAACGAGTTTGAATTGTAGGAGATTGGTGAGAAGCTCAATCAAAAGCACTCGTACATTTATCGAGCTGCGACTGTACCTATTTTTTTAAATTCTGCATTATTTTTTTAGGCTAAAATGTTGGAGCTATAGTACACCATGTTGCTATGATTTTTAAGTCAGACAATCAAATTTTGTCTGACTTAAAAATGTGTCTCCTTTCAAAAAAGAAAGTTCATATTTCCAAATCCCAATTTAAGTGCGCTCTGAAATTGTTTAGCTTTTTTCAAGCTGCGCAAACGCCGGCAATAACGTATTGATATGTCGCAGTACTAATAAGGACGGCCTTGGAGTTTTGGGGGCCCACAAAGACCGGTTACTGCTTGGTGCTAACGACATCATCTATCTACTGTTGATGTGTTGCCAAATGACCTTAAAAATGTAGTGAATACGAAAAATTGTTGCGAAACCTTAATTGTCGTCCAACTATAAATAAATATAGGGTGAGCATATTTAATGTGCGTCAACCCGAAACAAAATGACCGTATTTGTTTTGCCTCAATCCGGGCGGGGGAGAGGGTGTAATGAAAAACCAAATTTTATATGAAAAAAAAAATTGATTTGAACGAAAACCAAGGAAAAATAATTAAGAAATGTGTGCCGGAGGTGAAATTTTATAAACAAAATGCGGCGCAATGATTTTAATCAATAACTATGCAACCTCATACGAAAATTTATTTAGTTTTTCAAGCTCTTTACGCTTGATGTTTATAATCGCAAGGGATATTGTGAAAATACCAATAAAGAGAAATCTGCCGAATCTTTAGAGATACACTTGCCCTAGGTAGAAAATAGTTTAAAACTGCGCCGCAGGCGAAAAACAAGTAATTTATAGCAGCCCCTAGTCGAAGTAGAGGATGTTTTGTATACATTTTTTCCGATTATTTTTACACTAAATTGAAAAATTCGAGAAAAAAATGGATGTCTCAGTCAGCTTGCCTTGTAATCCAACGAGCATTGGTTCAAATCCCACTCAGGGCAAAATAATTCGATTCGAAAATTTGGAACTTTTCTGCTCATGGGCCTAAACACGGACCAGTTTGGCCTTTGCCTCCCGCCGCCTGAATACTATTCCAAGCTATGTAACTGGACACAATGGTCGATAAGGCTATGTACTGTGGCGCCAAGTCGTTGTTGCAGAGCGATGAGGGAAGTATTCAGTGTGTGAAAGGATTGTATAAATGGTTGAATGAATGAATGTCTTGAGCTGTGCTTCGGCGTTAAAGGCAATTTGCCTAAGCTCCTGGCATAAAATATTTTAAAAAAATGGTGAGCGTAGATAAATATTAAGATCAGCGCCTAACTAATCTAAAAGACTTTTAATTACTCGAAGCGCCAACTTTCTTTTCATTTTAGCAGTTGGGCCACCGTTTTTTTTAATAAAACATTACTTTGATTCTATTTTGAAACTCTTGTTTAAAATCAAAGTTTTTTTTCGATTTTTATACTCTGAATGAGTAGTATACTATGTAGTAGTACATTAGATTATGTTTGTAGCGCATCCACCTGTCCGTCCGTCCGCGAACACCATAACTTTCGAACGGTTTAAGCTAGAGACTTGAAATTTTGTATAGTAAAATTTATCTTGAACGGGCAAAATGGGACCATTCCTTCCCCTCTCTCCATACAAATGAAACAGTATTTTGCAATTTTTTCGAAAACAAAAATATTTTTTTGTATATTTATACAAGTAAAGTGTGTTTAGAATAGAATTTTACATAACTTATCTATACATCAAAATCCAGCTGGACCACTCCTCCCCCCCCCCCCCCCCCTCCCCCCACAAACGAAACAGTTTTTTGCAATTTTCTCGAAAATGGTGAGTTATATTGAAAAATTTATAAAGGAAAAATGTATTACATAGCCGTTCCATACATCAAAGTCCAATCGGTCCAGTACTTTCCCCCTCTCCTGTAAAATTGATTTTTTTTAAATAAACATTTTGTCTGGCCTCATATAGAGTATTTGACGATTGGCCCCTGGCAATTGTAACTTTTCTTGTATTTTATTAATTGTTTTGCGGAGATTTTTTTTGTAACTTTGTTAGAAGGCTCTTCGTCCCTCAAAATAGTTAAAAAGAAAATACCTAAGTTTTTCTCAAAGGCAAAAATGATTCAAAGCATAAGAAAGCCACAATTGCCAAGGATTTTGATGTATGGAAAGGTTATGTAAAATCATGTTCTAAGAACATATATTCTTGATAAATATTTAGATATCATCGTTTTCGAGGAAATTGTGGAAAACTGTTCGGTTGTTAGGTGAAGGGAGGGGGGGAGGGGGGCGTTTGATTAATTTTGTTTGACATTTCAACGACGTTGGTTCAAAAATGGATCGAGGAAGTTTGTGTAGAAATACTATGAATTTTAGTAATATGATGAATAATATAATTCAAAACATCGATGAAATATGTGCAAACAGAATTAGACACTTTAGACTAAAATGGAAATTATCTGTAATGAAAATAAACAATTATTTTCCATTTCATATTTAACTGCATCATAAACATGTCCATTTATTTATTTTTTCAGACCACAGGTTTACTAATATATCCTCTGCGCGTGCGGAACACGGCTTCTTTTTCTTACATTTCCGTCTTTCCAATCCAGCACAAATGTCAAAACTTCTCAAAACTGATGTGCTGAAGAGAGCTGAATAAGTGATGCAGGGTTGTATCCATTGTTTTTGCTTGATTTCGTTCGTAATTTTGTGGAAATTGCATACTTTTAGTGAAATCTCATGATTTCGAGCGTGATTTCGTTCAAAATTACGAAAATCTTCAAAATTGCGTAATTTTGCGTCGGTGTGAACATAGTATTAGCTTTACCATTTACGAGAAACGCAGCTATACAAAATTTCAAGTCTCTAACTTAATTCTCAAGATGGACAGATAGACAAACGAACGGACATGCGGAAATCAAAATCCTTTTGTCATCCAAACAAAAAATCTTAAGCCTTTCCCATCAACTAACATTTGACGTTTTCAATTAAGTTTTCTAAAACTTTTGATTATATGTCGACCGTGTAATATTATTTGTCTTAGTTTGGCGGGCTTAGCGGTCCAATTTTAGGAAATAAAACAAAAATTAATGTTCAATTTTCCAGCGTTTTCTAAAACATTTACAAGGTATTAACAAAATTAGCACGAAAATCACTGCAGGTTGAAAAATTTTAATATCTTAGAAATTCAAGAATGTTTAAGTATTTCTTATTTTAAAGAGCTTAAAAGATTACGCTGAAGAAAATCATCATACCCCAAGGGCTTGTTAGCCATGAAGTTAAGTTCTTGAAACATTTTTATTTTCTTTCATTCCGAGCACAATAATTTTTTTCCTTTACCGTGTTTCTCGTAATCCATTTCGTTACTTCAATTAAGAACTCTAATTATCTGCGAAACTCCATTCACATTTTCCTTGGATCAATTAAGTACTTGAAAGGGAACACTTAATCAACGTCCTGAATGTAAATGGATTTCCTACACAAGTTGAGTGAAATCTCACCCCGCTAAAATGTTGTTATCTACATTTATACCATGAAATATGTAGGTATGTATATTACTATGAAAATATATCATCAAGTGTATTTATACTGCTCTCAGCCAACATATCCGTAATATTAATGTTGACGGTAGTGCACGAAAACACAAATATATCTACACTACATACATAAATTATATGAATAGGGAGATTTTTACTCAATATCTGACACACATTTTAATCTACAGTTAAGGATATAACTTGATAGAATACCGAAATTGCAGTGCAGCGAAATTTTGTTCAAAGTGAATTCGAAATGAGCTTTTCCTACGCTTCAATTTGCTTTTTCTTGTTTTTAGTGTTTCTTACTGTTTTCTTATACCCCCACAATATCTCACGTTAACGTCTTAATTTTGTCTTCTAATCCAATGAAAAGATGTGTCGATGCATACCCCATGGGACAAAAACGAATTTCATTCGGGGAATATCCTTAGCATCACTTTTCCCCATGGCTTTTAATATGCGACATGTTTTGAACAACCAAGAGATAGATATTCAAATTAGAATTTTCGTGTCACATAACTTTTAAGGTGTGTTCACATCGGGGTGAAAATTTTTCTATTGCTTCTTGGGATTGTGATTGAAAATTTGCAAATAAATATCGTTGTGTGTTCGAGAACAAATTTTTTTTTTATGCTTTTTCAGTAGTCAATAAAAAATGTCACAACTGAGGGGAAGGTGGAGTTTCCGGTAGGGTGTCGAAGGCAGCACTAAGCTACATACAAAAAATCGCAAAAAAGCATGACATCGAGGTCCGGAAAACTTGAAATCATTGTTACGTATTTTATGGATAGCCCAGTAGGAAATGAAGCGTTTCAGGAGCTCTTATTCGAAGTTTCTCAGGAGCTCAAAATACTTATTTTGAACAGACAAGCGCTTGCATGGCAGCAGGTCGGAAGCTCATTGAGCGTTTTTTATAAATTCTCTTACATTGGAAATTCCCAATCGAAATTTTCTGTACAGGTGAAAAAAATGTTAGAATATGTGTCGTAATCTAAGATTCACTGTAATTCTGGAGATATAAAAAATAAAATATTTTCGACACCAAAGAATCTGCTTTATTTTCCGTTAAAAATATTGGAGAAAAAAAGGGTGATTTTTTCCGAAAACTATTTGCAAGTATTTAAAATACAGCCCTACTGTCAGCCTCCCTTAAAATCTCATATTTAATATTTCTAGTTATTCGTCACGTTTCTATGTCTTGAAAATTAGTACATTGACAATATCGTTAGCTAAGCGTCTGTATCGCTTCACAAGAACCTAAAATATAATCCGCAGGTTTTTTTTTTGCAATTTTCTATTGTTTTTCGTGTTTCAAATTGAGAATTTTGAGGTGTTTTTTCCTCTCGTTGGTTTCTAATTAGCGAAAGGACATAAAACAACTTTTTGAACGAAAAAAAAGGAACAAGGAACGGAAAAAAACAACCGAATAAGCAACAAATTTCACTTTTTTTGTGTTCTCTACTTGGAAGGACTTTTCAGTAAAAATATATACATAGACCGAAGCGATATTTTCCTGGAAAAGACAGACAATATTCATGTCATTTAAAATTCATGAATTTAAGTGGAAGGGAAAAAGTTACCCAATAGATGGGTTAGCCCAGCTCATACTCGCTCAGTTCGGCTGTTGGTTGTTTTGAGTATTTTTTTTTGCCCTGGGTTCGAGACTGGAAAATCCCATGCTCTACATTTTAAGTCTAAACTTGATCCGAAGGACTAAAGCAAGAAAACCGACCTCGATTTCCCCCTACTCACTTGGAAAAAAGCAGTGTGGACCGGTTTTATGCTGTTGTTGTTGTGTACTCGATTCAAAATAATAATAAAAAATAGGGAAACAAGTAAAAAGAAAGCACTTTGATATGAAAAAAAGTTCCTAAAGGAAAATATCGGGCCGGAAGAACGAGACCCAATGTGTATATACGTAAAGAAACGAATACAAAACGAAAATAATAATAAAAAAAGCGGAAAAACAAAGAAAAACGGAGAAAAACGCTGGCAACAGGCTCGAAAGAATGCCATTCTGCTGAGTTTTTCATTTTTCCCTCAAACCAGAAGCTTATTTCGTGTTTTTTTCGAATTTGTATATTCTCCCAATGAATTCTCTGGAATTTTCATTGTACGTTTGGGTTTTATCAAAACCCAACTCAGGTTGGTAAAACAGGCCGCTAACCGCGCACTAATGCACTGCATGTCCTTAGAATTTGATAGCCACGAACGACTCTACAAAGTCTTCCCTCAACTTCAAAATCCATTTCCACATTCCCCAATTTTCCCTTTTAACCAGGGTTAAGCTGAGTTTTTAAAGGTGGCAGACAACACCCTTTTTCCGCTTTTCGAATTTTAGTTTTTCGTTTTCCCACACTTTCCCTATGATTGAACGGTACACTTATGTGAGCAGAGACGAGTACCTTTTCCCGTATTTTAGTTGTGGTCTTAAACACGTTTATTTTCTAAATTATGGGAAAAATGCTATGGTCTGGAAGGTTTATCCTCGGTTTTTTTTTTCGTGAATTTACCTGCTTTCTCGTTCATTTATTGAAAAGGCAAAACATTTTAACCCGAACTTATGGACATTTTGCGGGGTTGTGTGGTTAACACTGAGGGTAGGGCTATTATGATAGGCACTTTATGGCAATCGAGAAGGCTATGGAAAATATTGAGATAGGAAAACGTTATTGCCGATAAAATATTATAAAGTTTGTAAAAGTTTAAATAAATTATGGGTGCACTTTTTATAAATGGCAACAAGTTGGTGCCAACTATTTAAATGAAAAGTCTCACAATTTTAATGAATTTAAAACTGTTTGAAACTTCAGAGGTTATTTTTTTAAACTTCTTTTTTCGATTTGCATTTTATGCATGCATTTTGATTTGAACGCATTTTGATTTGAACGTTGATGTGCACGATATGCATTTTGATTTGAACGCCCATTTTCATAATAAGCCTGAATAACTTTAACGCGTTGCTCGATTGTGTATCTTTCCATGGTTCAAATTGAGTTAGTCTGAAATTGAGAAATGTCAAATGAAATGCAGAAAAAAACTTGACGTTTAGGTGTGGTTCACATTCAACATCGGCCCTTAAAATTTAACCACCCTTTATCTTTAATTCTTCAGTACTTTCAATTCTGTAATTGTTTTTTTTCGAAAACCGCTAGGTTGCAAGTAATTCTCAAAAATCTATTTTTTAAATTTTTAGTGATATTTTGATAACGGTAAAAGATAGCAGATAACGGTAAAAAAAATGTCGGGAACGATATTCTCTTCAATTCATCAAATAGATTGTCCTGCCAAGAACCCATTATTTTTCGAGATAATTGAGAAAAACTCCGTTAACGGGCTCAGATACGCAGTTCTAGTAAAAGACAAAAATGTAGGAAATTTTATTGTCTCCAACTTTTGTGATACATAAGACTCGTAGTTTCGGAGTAAATAACCAAAACCGAAATCGTGACTTTTAAAAACTCGTCATTTTGGGTACTTCCGGTTAAGGATTTTCACCAAAAGCTGATAGGATCGTCCCATTCCAGAACCAAATATATCTGTAAAATTTCATGGCTCTAGCTCTAGTGGTTTTTGCGAAATTTTATAATTTCGACAGACTAACAGACTAACAGACTAACAGACCAACAGACTAACAGACTAACAGACTAACAGACTAACAGACTAACATACTAACAGACTAACAGACTAACAAACTAACAGACTAACAGACTAACAGACTAACAGACTAACAGACTAACAGACTAACAGACTAACAGACTAACAGACTAGCAGACTAACAGACTAGCAGACTAACAGACTAACAAACTAACAGACTAACAGACTAACATACTAACAGACTAACAGACTAACAGACTAACAGACTAACAGACTAACAGACTAACAGACTAACAGACTAACAGACTAACAGACTAACTGACCAACAGACTAACAGACTAACAGACTAACAGACTAACATACTAACAGACTAACAGACTAACAGACTAGCAGAATAACAGAATAACAGAATAACAGACTAACAGACTAAGAGCCTGTTCAGATTGGTTGAAATAGTCCGCCTAAATCGGACGGATGAAATATTGCTCGTGTTCAGATTGAGACAATTTGAACCAGTAGCTGTGAGCAATCAGACTGGCGTGAAGCATTTGGGAAACGGAACATTTCTAAAGATTTGCAAGTAATACGTGGCTGCCTTTTGCTCTGCGACATGTTGCATCGACGACGACCGAAACAGTAATGACAATGGAACACATTCAGTGTGGCAGCCAACCAATCAGAGCACGACAGGCGGAACTCTGAGAACGGAGATTTTAGTTTTGAGGATGATTTTCCTATCAGCAGTCCCACTTCCTCACCTTGCCCTAATGTTGCCAGTTTCTGTCCTATTTAGGCGGACTATTTGAACCAATGTGAACAAGCACTAACAGACTAACAGACTAAGAGACTAACAGACTAACAGACTAACAGACTAACAGACTAACAGAATAACAGACTAACAGACTAACAGACTAAGAGACTAACAGACTAACAGACTAACAGACTAACAGACTAACAGACTAACAGACTAACAGACTAACAGACTAAGAGACTAACAGACTAACAGACTAAGAGACTAACAGACTAACAGACATTTTTATGGTACTGCTCCAATCGACTTAGGAGTGCTCGGGAAATGTTTTTAGGTAAAATAAAGAGGCCCAAATTTTTCATGAATACAATATACTTTATTATACTTTAAGGTAAGGTACCAATGACCCGTGACTAACTTAGTAACAGCTTTTGGTGTGTGCGAAACAGGCTATTTGCTTGCTAATTTCGGTTCAAATCCTAGTTTTTATTGAAAAGTTTTAAATTCGCTGTCATAAATGTGTGAAAACTTACTATAATTAGCAAGCAAATAGCCCGTTTCGCACACACCAAAAGCTGTTACTAAGTCATTAGTGTCATTGGTAAGGCCCTTTAAGTAAAAATACATTGACAATCTCTTCCTTTTTGAAAGTCAGTTAAATAAAATGTTTACGTGTTTGTTTCAAAATGAATATCAAATTGAGTAAATTATCAAACTTTCTGCTCGTAAAATGCTGCAAATCACTTATAAAAGAAGCGTAACAGTCCATCATTTTATTACCCAGAAGATATGAATTTTAATGTGAAAATAATCTTTATTCAAATCAAATAAAATACAATTTCTGGTTTTCTTTGTGGGCCACTTAAGAAATGTTTTATCTAATTTTAAGAACCATCCGAACGCTATACCGCCTACCCAACAAAATGAACATAAAAACGTGATAAATGTTATCAATTCCTTTATGGTAGTCACCATTTTTGGTTAATGAGAAAATCACAGCGAAATCGCATTTGAGTTAACCAAAAGTTTTTCGGTTTGTTAAAAATCAGTTAGAATTTAATGATATCAACCACTGCTTAACGCATTTTATCATGATATCAGATTGCATGTCTGGTGTACATTACCATTAAAAACCGCAAAAAAGGAAAACCTCAGCTGAGTTTCATGAAAACCCCCAAAAAAAATCCCTGAAAACAAGAAAAACACCGACAATCCAAATGCAGGGATAATAAGACCAAGGAACCTTTATTTATTTAGTTGGACGAGAAAGTTTTCCTCCGTGTTTGTTTTTCTCCAACTCACGTGATAAATCAAAAGTAACATTCAGTTTGTATACGTAAGGTAAGGTCACTAACTGCGTTATGTCCAATTAAATATCATTATACGCTTAAATATATCACAATATGGTTAGATTAATTACACTTTAAAAGCGGAAAGCAGAATACATTTTGAGCTCAACAGAATAATTGAATTTTTTCGCCTCAATTCTTAAAGAAACACCTGCAAAGTAATTTTTACGTTGTTTTAACGCTAATCCGATATTTTTGTTGGCTTAAGGTTAATTTTTTGCACATCAAATTTACTATTTTGCAAATCAAAAACATTGACACATTTTAGTGTTTGTGATTAATTTGATTTTTTGTGAAATTTTTCCGAGTTGAACTTGAAAAATCTTCACAAAAATCAAATGCATCCCCATGAAAAAAGTTTCACAGATTTTGTGACGAATCTTATTTGTAAAATAATGACTCTGATATTCGAAATAGTCTGTTTTATGTTAGAAATATTTAATTTTAACCAGGGTGGCGTATTTGACACTTCGCACACGCAAACCACCCACTGCCGGAAAAATTTTTGTTCGTCTCTGAAACATTTTTTAAAGGCTCTGTTTTTTTAAGAAACATAAAACTATAAGGACAATTCTTTTAAAGGCAGGGGTTTTTTTTTATTTTTTTTAAATTTTTTTTTATTTATTTTTTATTTTTTTTTTGCCCTGTTATTTTAAGAAACCCAAAAAAAAATTTTTTATTTCTTTTTATTTCATCCTTTGAAATTTTCCCAAAATTATAGGAAGAATTCTCTATTTTTAGGGAGTCATTGCAGAAGACCCCACCCAAACAGCATCGAAAAGTACGGGAACATGAGATTTGTTCTTTGCGACTTGAAAGAGTAGAAATTTACACAATCGGGATTAAAAATTTACACCTATAATTCACATCCGCGTAAAAGAAGCGAAAGAAGTGACGAGCACGATCTTTGGGGCAACATTCGCTTCATGAAAATCCTGCGGCGATAGAGCAGCATTTGATGGTTTTCGGGCCGAAATAGTCTGCCACTAAAGTTTCATTAAAGCTCCCCGTCTGAGAAACACCAAAAAAAATTGATGCCTTCAGCCGCCATATTTCCCATTGACGTTTGATGAAAACGATTACGTTTCGAGAATTAAATTTCTTATTTCAGGCGAATGACTGAAGGATATTGCATAAAAAGTGGATAGCAGACATTTTTGAAACAGCGCAATTTTATTGGCATCAAAATTTTATTGCAAAAGAAAAAATAAATTTGACCGGTAAAATAAAATTAAAGAAATTTTTCATTAAAAACTAAATAATTTGATGGCCCATTAAAATTTGTTTAAATTTCAGATCCAATATTGTCGAAAAATTTTAATGGCAATTAAAATCACGACATGCAATCGGAAGAAAAGTCCATTATAAAATAATACTCCACAAAAAGTTTCCATTAATTTATTGCCATTAGATTTTTCTTGTTCGTTTCTGTTTACGTTTTTATTGTTCATCTCTGTTGACTCACCCAAGCTAAGTAAGAATTCGAGGGAGAAAGAAAACCCGCTCGATGATTTGTGTAATTGTGTGATATGCACGTCAGATGACGCTCGCGCATGAGGCTACTAATTATGCCCCTGTCGTTATATTTGCGACGTAGCAAACCGCAGAAAAGTGTTCCCCACTATGTGTGTCGTTGCGCGTCTCATACGCACGACTAAGGACGTGTTTTCTACATAAATTGCTTATCGCCGTGATCTGCATGGTGACGAACTATGGGGATAAACATCATATTTGCTACCTAAAATGCTATTTGGGCACTGTCTCGTATATTTCTATTTAGATTTCTCTACCTTCAGTAACACCACCAGGAGCGGGTTTAGGAGTCGAGGAGCCGGAGTTATTCACCTCTATTCTTGAAAACGGCGTTACGTTTATTTGCTCGATTAGTGTTCGATCGTGAGCAATCGGTATTCTTGAATACGCAGTATCTATCAACGTTCGATTTGGAATAACGCATTGCAACGCATACGATTTTTGTTATTCTTAAATACGCCGGGAGCACTTTTTTGAGGTTAAATCACTCACTTCAAATTTCTCGCTTTTCATTGACGTTTGAATTCGGTGTTTACAAAAATGTAACGTAAATATATTGTATGTTTAAATTAAAGATTTTAACAGTGATTTCTTAAAATAGGAGTGCAAAGAAAAACACTGTAAACAAAGACTAGTTTGAATTTTTAATTTCAAAAATGAAAAACAATCCGGACATTGCCAAGGGATATACGAGGAAGTCGCCGATAGAGATGAATTTATTGTGCGAGGAAATTCAATGTATTCGAAAGCAGTCTTGTTCAACCGGAAATCTTTTTTGAATCTACAAAATTACAAATAAAAATCTATGAGATTCCCAGTATTTGTATGCACTTACGCTTCATCGGTTAAGCTTATCAAAACTGAAGAGTGTCTTAGAAAATTTCTTTGCTGGCGTAACGAATTTAATTCCTCTTGCCTCAATAAATGATACATCAGCGTAGAATCCATGGCTACTGAAGCAAATCACTTCAAACACTTTATTTTTATTCAAAATTAAGAACAAACAATCAAATCAGCTGATGTTTGACAGCGCGTTGCCATGCAATACTTTATGTACCAAACGCGAAGCTCCCGGCGTATTCCAGAATACCAATTGCGTAGCGAATCGAATCGAGCGCGTTAGGTTTTTGCTCCTAACGCCGTATTCAAGAATAGAGGTGATTACTTTTTGCCCGAGGTCGGAGTCGAAGTTGAGTGTGCCTTTTAAAACCAACGTAGTTGAAAATTTAAGCCTCAAAAGATAAATTTTATACTTTCGGTTTATTTTTAAACTAAAAAAGTTGAAATTTTTTAAAATGAAATTTCGTACAGAACTAAAAAAAGTTTAAAAACTAAACCGGAAAGACGAAAAAGTGAAATTTTCAACTTTAAATAGAGTTTTTAAGTTTTTAAACTAAATGGTTTAAAAATTTGATTCATTGTTGAGTTTTTAAACTAAATGGTTTAAAAATTTGATTCATTGTTACAAAAAACTGCTAAAATACTCTAAAATTGTACGAAATGCTGCTTTGATCGCCATGGGGCGTTGCCAACGAGTCAAATGTACTCGTATGTAGAGCAGTTGTTTTTAGCCCTCCAAATCGTGAGATCGGATTTAAAGACAAGAATGCAGCCGGACATTATAGAAGCTATCCTATTTTTAACAGACTTCCAAAAAGGAAAAGGTTTTCAATTCGACTCGTTTTTTAATGTATCTTCACGCATAACTTTTTACTGGGTTGACCGATTTTGGTCATTCCAAAGAGAAAATTGTAGAGAAAGTTCCTGGTTGGGTGCCACTGTAAGTTTCCCCCATGGCACTATGCCTTTATACTTCCTCCCCTGCTAGGTTCTACATTTCTTGAGACATCGAGTTGAATTTTTTTGTGTTATGTTCAGGCTAACTACAGTCAGAGTTTGAAAATGTTAACTCGTTGCCTAAAACATTAAAAAAAAAAATCGCAGACAATTTCCCGAAAAATTTCATGAAAAATTTCCCAAAAAAATCCAATATATAAGTTAGTATTTCCTCCACTGAGATTTTATCTTGGTTAAACAATTGATTTACATGTTTATTTACCAGATTTTTTTTGTCCATAAAAAAGTATGAAATATATAATTTAAAAAAAGTAGAACCGACTTTAAAAAAAAGTCTGAAAAAATAAAGAACATAATTAAAAACACTAATGCCCGGTTTTTCAGTGAAAGTTTAAACTTTAGTTTAGTTAAACTCACAATGAAGTTTAAACCAAAGTTTAAACTTCTGGTATTTTTCAGGCAAACGGAATTGAACGTTTTATTAAACTAAAGTTTAAACTTTTTTGTCAATTTTGCAGTCTACTATACAAGTAAAATATATTGAAATGTCAAATTTTTCAGTCATAAAATCATTGATGTATTTGTCTAGTTATCACTTTCGTAATATTTGTTTACGCATTAATTATAAAATTCTATAAAAAATAAAACAATTTTAATTTCGGTTATTATTTCGGTTGTTATTTCGGTTGTTATTTTGGTTGTGATTTCGGTTGTTATTTCGGATGCTATTTCGGTTGTGATTTCGGTTGTTATTTCGGTTGTAATTGTGGTTCAAGTATGTAAAAAAAATATAGTGAAATTGTGGAGAGCAAAAAAAAGTGATGCAGTCCATTTTTATGTGTTTTATTCTTCGTGGATCTACAAATGACATAAAAGTTTTGAAAAAACGGCAGTTTAAACCCTCATCCATGGCCGTTTAAGTTAAACTCCGTTTAAACTTTTGGTTAGAGATAAACTGTCATTGAAAAACACAATTTCGTGTTAAACGGCAGTTTAAACTTTATCGCCTGTTAAACTTTCACTGAAAAACCGGGCATAAAGCACTAAAAACTAAAAAAATAATTTTTGAAATTTTTGATCTTTTTAATTTTCATCTTAATAAATAGCTTAAAAAACCGATTTTGCAATGGTGTATCTTAAGAGAATACATTCGATTCCGAAGTCGGAGTCGGAATTGGTATTTTAGAAATTTGCGTCTCCGGAGTCGAAGTCGGAGTTGAGGCTTTTTTCAGAACGACTCCGCACCCCTGAACAGTACTGAATTTGGAAAATTGTGTAAATGATATCACTTCAACGTGCATTTTCCTTCCTTTGCCGCACGAATGAAGAAATTTTCTGGAAAATTGTGCATTCACCAGCAACACAATAAGTCACAAAGTAGACACCGCGGCCACAAGGCAGGGAAATTGTGACGAATCTAGGGTGCAGTGCAGAGAATTTAGGATGCAGTGCAGTTGCCTGGGTTTTGTTATCAAAAGATTAAACGTAATGCGATTTTACATAACCTTCCCAGATGTCAAAAACCAATTATGATAATATGCAAAAATACCAATCTGATTGAAATTTCTTAGAAGAAAATATCTATCAAAGACAGATGTTTTAACCGCCAGCGACAAAATATTTTCGAAAGCATTAAGTACGAAATTCCCAATTAAACCATTAATTCAATAATATTTCATTTAATTACCCTAATTTTAATAGGCAGTAACTTTCGTGTCTAATATAATATTTCATCGAATAAATGCACAGTTCATTACCTTTAATCACCTATCAAACCACTTTATGAATCATTACAGCATTTTTAATATCACTTTATACGAATATAATTTCAGGCAAATGAATAGATTCTCAATCTAAACTGGGATAAATTAAATTCATTGAAACAGGATAATACAAGGAGTGGAATTTGGTGAAACAAAAGCAAATGTCATTCCGACAAGATAGCTTCATTATTTTTTCTCATCCGGAACGAGTTTAATCATGACATTATCGTTTTTGGACCGACCGGATAACAAATTGCCAGGACGCAATTTCACAAAAGGATTCCAGAGGATTCCAACCGTAGCGAAAGGGATGCGCCCATTCAACATGAGCAACAAAAAAAAGGAACCAAAGCAATGACTGGCGGTTGAAAAGAAAAAAAAACTTCGTTTAAATAAAATAAATTATAGTGAAAATAGTCGCGAACGCGTTGTTACACTTTAAATTAATCCTGGCGCCATGGTTTCGAGCTAAAGTGCTCTTTAAATTTATTAGTGATGAAACTTTTCTAATTAGACGTCACAATCCGGTCATATATCTTCCCTACGCTTGTATATTTCCCAGCTGCAAGCATTAGGATGTGTGGATCCTGCTGTTTTGTATTCATTCCGAAGGGGCGTTGAATGAATGGATCCTGGATGGCGGCGTTGCCGGTGCCGGAGCGATGGTGTAACAAACATCGAGGCCAAAAATGTCGACAAGTTGCTGAGTGCTCAATCCTCGATGGTTATTATATGGTTATTATGTAGTATAGCCGTGGAGTACCTCCTATTTGAGACAACATTATGCCGATGAGTGTATAATCCTTAACGCCGTTAAATTTTATGGTAGTATACGCGATGAGAATCACTTCAACGTTGAGAGTTTTCCACCAAAGTGCAAAGTAACTTGTTTGGATGCCACCAATGTTGTTCCAGTTGCTATAATATGCCTTCCAGTGCAATTGTCGGAAAATTCTGATATAAACTATGGAAATTTCCAACTCTACTCTGTGGTTACTATTTGATTTAGAGCGCGAAAAGTTTTCTGGGTATGAATCTCTGATGTACGGTCATTTATAACTATTTAAAATTTTTCAAATATATTTCACTTTATTCTCTTTGCGACGCAGTTTTTCTTTTAAAATTTAATTGCAATTTTAATTAGCTTTTGCAAGTTTTTGCATGATAGTGGTGGAAAACTCTTGCTTTACTTTTAAATACAATAATACCGCGTGAAAAATCCAAGGAAAGCAGAAATATTGGCAAAGTTGAAAATGACAGAAAACTACAATAGTATTAATTGCTTTATTACTGGGAGTACACCCAACGCCGCGCAGTATTGATGCAGCCTACGAAACGCAGCGCCGCTTTGAAAATTTGTGGGCTACGATGGAAATGATACACATTGGGCGCGTTCAGTGAACTGAGCCGCATTCAGTACTTGTTAAAAAAAAAGCGCTCAACTGAGCCGCACTCAGTACTTGTTAAAAAAGCGCTCAGCTCTGCTGAACTGCTCAGTGCATGCTGGTCGCAAACCACCAACTTTCAAAATGTCTTGAGTTTTAATGGAACGGGATAAGATTTTTTGATCAATAATCAGCATTTGCGCTGCTGATTCATTGAATCTTGGACCAATTTCAAAAATTGCTGAAGATTGCAGTTGTACCACTCAATACTCCACGCTGCGGGATACGACACCCGCTAGAAATGTCGACTATTTTGACGTTTCGCAACGCCCACTAACTAAGCGTTCTTTTATGCCGCTCAGTAAAGAAGCTGAGCCGCTCAGCTGCTCAAAAAACTTTACGCGCCTATTATTAAATTTATTGGGAGTGGAAATTGAAAGCCGCCGTTTTCTAATAGATGGCGTTGGTCATAAATGTCAGATCAAAGCGCAACAAATTCTTGTCATTAAATTTTGTAAACTTTTATCGGTTCCTAACCCATCCAACACAATTTGGTAAGATTGCTGCCGACTATTTCACGCTTATATTTTGTAGAATTGCTGTCGAACATTTCTCAACACATGCCATTTTATCCCCGCCTTTACTATTATTTTAAGTTTCTCATATTTAAGACATAACTTTGTTCGTTGCTCACATGATTCTATATACACTGGTGTTTTTGCCTATTTTTTATCGAGTCTTTTAAAAATCATATAAAAATTATAATATATTAATATTAATTTATTTTTATGGCGAAATCCAATTTTCATGCCTAAATCAGGTAAGAAAAGTCATCTTAAAATGCCGTTTATATGAATGCCAAAGATTAATCAAAATAACGAATAAATCTTATAAAACACCCAAATAAAAAATAATGAATGAATCAAAAAATCAAGCAAAATATAAATTGTTCAATATTTTTCCAAGGAAATTTTTGTTTGGTAGATTGCTTTGAAATAAAGTCATATGTTTAAAATTATCCCATTTTCCCTTGGATAATCCTAAAACGACAAGACGCGAAAGGGATTAGAGACCAAAGAGGTGCGTAAGCTCTTTGGCCTTAGTATCAAACATGAAAAATCGGTGTGATCCGAACCGAAATACAACGGAACGTTTTCCATTACATAAAAGCTCAATTTATTATACGTTTCAAAAATCTTCTCATCAATAACAAAGATCGACATCGGCATGTTTGATATTGAGAGCCTTAGGGTGAAGAGCCAATGATGGGTCCATGAGTAAAAATTTGAATGAGAAAAACATAAGAAAAGCTACAACTGTCAGGGGCCAAACGACAAATACTCTATATTATGACAGACAAAATGTTTATTCAAAAAAAAAATTCATTTGTATAAGAGAGGATGAAATAAGTGGTCCAACTGAATTTTGATGTGTAAATAAGTTATGTAAAATCTATTTCTAAACACATTTCATTTTTATAAATTTTTCGATACTATCCACAGTTTTCGAGAAAACAGGAAAAAAGTATTCCTTTTGTACGGGAGAGGGGGAATAAATTCTGATGAAAACTGTTATTTGCAGCCCATGTGAAACTTTTTTGTTATTTTGTGTGATAATTCTTGACGGTCTACATTCGATATTTCAAACATAACAAAAGCTATAATTGCCAATCTGGCAATTATTGAAAACCCGTATGGGGATATGGTATTGTTCGAAGTTTAAGTGAACAGCGAACAGTTGTATCAAAATTCCACTTTGAAGTCACACTTTTCAAAAAGATTTTTTTTTCTTTATTCCAATCGGATTTTGATGTATGGGAGTAACTTATGTTCTTGCACTTTTTTGTTAAGATGCACCGTTTTTGAGATATTCGCAAAAAATGTTTTCGTTCGTGTGGGCGGGTACCCCCCCCTAATGGTCCATTTTTGCCTATTAAGGAACTTATCCTTGCATTTCACGAAAAACGAATCTGCGTAAAATTTCAAGTCTCTAGCTCAATCCGTGTGCCCGCAATCCGCGCCACAGACGGACAGACGGACGGACGGACAGATGGACGGACAGACGGACGGACAGACGGACGGACAGACGGACGGACAGACGGACGGACAGACGGACGGACAGACGGACGGACAGACGGACGGACATACGGACGGACGGACGGACGGACATGGAAAATTCATTTTTTTTAATCATTCTAAACACACTGGTGTAATTCATTTTTATGTGTGATGACGGGATCTTGGCGTTACAAAGGGTAAGGCAAATTTAATATACCGTTTGGTTTCACCATACGGGTATAAAAACTGGCGGTAGTTTTGACATTTCCACAGCTGTTTGGTTAGCCAGTGTTGCCATCTTCAAATATGACAAAAGTACTTTTGGAATAAATGGGTATTTTGTCAAAAAAATGAAACTTTTCAGGAGACGCAAGAAACAAAAAAATTGTTTTCCGAAAGGTTTTCTTCAAAGTAGTTTTATAAATAGTTTTATAATAAAATTAAAGTTTTATGAATTGGAAAGTAATGTGTGGCGATTGGAAGATGAGAAGAGAATCCGGCGAGAGGACGGGTAATCTTGAATGTTGAACGAAAATTGGGTAAAAATACACGCAAGCAAAATATTCGTCAATCAATACAAGACCATACAACATTTTATTTCTGTATCAACCTTTCACAGCAGCAAAAATTTTCATGAAAATTTCTCCGTATAACCTCTTATTTTTCTTATGGTTTACTACATTCGGGGGGTGGTAATACGATACGTGTATACCTATGTTCTCCAACCTAATCCGAACCCTTATCTGAGGAAAATAAAACGTCCAGTTTTTCAAACAACCATAGATCATATCATATGCGTGTAATATTTACAAGAAAGAAAACAAACTAACACAAAAAAAAAATTCCAAGCGAAAAGATGTGATAAGATGAGAAAACGGCAAGAAATAGCAAGTAAAAGATATTAACTCGGGGGAAGGAGCGGCTTCTTTTTTTTTTTAGGAAAAAATCTCCGGAAAAGGAAACTTTATTACCTGAGGTTGAAACGGAAAATTCTACCCGAACTTCTCTATGGATCATAAAAGGGAACTGACACATAAAATTTATGTCGAGTAAATCCAATTTCACCCTCCCCCTAGCAAGTCTTAACAGGAGGTGATGGGGCAATATATCAATGGCCGAGAAGCACAAAAAATTTAACAAAAATGGTAAAAATCTTCCTCACACACCTTTAAAGTTGGAGGATATTGCCAGCCACCCAGATCACAAATATTGATATAGAAATTGGTGGCATTCCATAGTCTCAGTCTCAGTCTCGAGCATTTACATAGCATTGAATTGAACTTATAGCCATAAATCTAATAAAAAAAAATTGTGAGCTTTTCGCATTTAGGCTAAACACCGAAATGTGTACAAATTGACAATATGTGTGAGTTTTTCAATCCTGTGTGGGTCTGTTGGGTTGAAATCCCAGAGCATATGGGAAAATCCCTCGAAGAACTAAACTTCATCATTTTTATGTTTGTGGCAGTTCGCTCCCGATTCCAGGACTCTTCACCGTTTTCTCAACCTTGCGTTTTCCCAAATTCCCTATGGGGGTGCCCATTTTCACCAGGGCACGAACCGGATAATAATCCGGCACACTGTCTGTCATTTCCGTGATATTAATCTTTTTGGGCTGTTGTTGATCCGATTCTCTGTTTTTGGCTGTTTAAATGTTTTTCGTATACACGGGCACCGAATCATGCATTAAATGCCATTACCTCACCCCAGTATCCTGTCGTACTTATAAATGTCCATTTGTATCCTTGGGCAGGTAAACAGGACAAATGTGGTGGTGGTGGTTGGATGGTTTACATTTAATGTACAGGTAAAAGAAAAATCATCAGCTTCAAGTTCCCAGGAGACATTTTTATTCCTCACGATTATTTTTTCAGCCTAAAAAAGAAATATGGAGAAAAATGTTGTCGTGATGATGTACGAATATGTTAGGACGACATCTCACAACTTTTTGACAAAAAAACATCAACATTTTTCTTTTTAGATTTTTTAGATTTTTTTTGTAAAGTTCAATATTGCAAAGAAATATATTTATTTTGATTCTAGTTTTGTATCAAACTATAAAAGTATTGTCGCACTTTTTATACTATGTATAATATTATCATATAGGAGTATATTAGATTTAGTATACCGTTTGTAACGTATTGAACCAATCATCGGACACAAAAATTAAGTACACGACGGTGTTAGGGAGCACAACAGATTTTGATTTTCGCATGTGAGCAAAAGAGTAAACACGTCATCCTTACAGGACCTTTTGTTATCCTTACAGGCTTCTTAATGTCAGAATCGAATTCAGTGATCCCAGGAACCCCGAGATGAGATTATTTTTCCAGATAATTCGAGAAAAATGATAATCACGTCATCCTTACAGGACCTTTTGTTATCCTTACAGGCTTCTTAATGCCAGAATCCCATTCGGTGACCCCAAAAACCTCAAGATGAGATGTTTTCCGGAAAATTTCAGGAAAAGGATAGTCACGTTTTCTTTACAGGACCTTTCTTTATCCTTACAAGACGAGATAGTAAAGATAATTGTTTTGCCATTGGACTTACGTATTGTGTGCTTACGTAAGTCAATCGGATGGGTGGAAGTGGGTCAAAATTGGATTGCAAGATATGACCCTGACATAGACAAACATGCAGACAGATACGAAAGCGAGCTAAATAAAAGCTTTTAAAAATAATCGATTTTGGCTATTTTTAAAAACTTTTATTTAGCTTGCCTTCGTGTCCGCCTGTCAATATGTCTGTCAGATTCAAATCTTGCAATTCAATTTTGACCCACTTCAACTCATCCGATTGACTTTAAATTTTGCACACATACATAAGATGACAATATAATATTTTCTTTGCTTCGGCCTTGTAAGAATAAGGGAAGGTCCTGTGAGGATAACTTGATTATCCTTTTCCTAAAATTTCGCGGGAGAAAATATATTTTGGGGGTTTTTGGGGTCACTGAATTCGATTCTGGCATTAAAAAATCCCTTAGGATAATGGAAGATCCTGTAAGTATAACATGATTGTCTTTTTCCTCAAATTTTTCACGAAAAACCTCATCTGGGGGTTTTTTGTAAAGATAGCCTGTAAGGATAACAAAATGTCCTGTAAGGATGCGATAATCATTTTCACTTCGGATTTTTAGTAAAACTAATCAAATACAAAATAGCTAAAAAGGATAAAATAAAACAAAATAAAATAAAAAAAGTGAAATAAAACAAAAAAAAAATAAAATTAAAAAAAAAATAAAATAAAAAAAAATAAAATATTTTTTTAAAAAAAAAAGGTTTTTTTTTAAATAAAAACTGAAAAAGAACATAGTTTTTTTTTTAATTTTTTTTATTTATAATTAATGTAATTGCTTAGTAATAAAATTTACTATTTTGTGCTTAAATTGACTATTTTTGTGGATGGAATTAACTATTTCCTCTCACTATAAAATTCTCCCTGCGTGTGGAATACGAATCTAATTCCATAGAGAAAGAGCACGAATCGAATCCAATATCTCTTTCATTCGGGACAAAAATGCCAGCTCGGGATCGAGTAATTCAAAAATGAATTACACAAGAGGGTTTGGTATGACAAAAGATTTTGATTTCCTCGCCGTTCATCTGTCAGGTATTTATGTTAAATGTCCCGTCAATCGCGTCAATCCCGTCAATCACGCCAATTCTATTTGGGCTGTCCATAAAATACTTCACGCCAATTTTCGGCCTTTGAAATCCTCCCTCTTCGTCAAGCGCCTTCGATTTTTTGTATGGGGTTTAGTACCAGTACCACACTACCGCAGACTACCCTTCTTATAAAAATTCAAATGATAATCAAAAAATTTTGCTAAGTGATATTCTATTCACCATTAAATAATTAATAAGACAAAAACACAATGGCTTTAATTTCTTAATCATCAGGGTCACTTTATAGTTACACTAGGCAACAAACTAATACTTTTGGTCTTGGCATTCGAAATTTCATGGACATTTATGTAACAAACCAGTTTTTTAACCCTTTATTTGGGGTGACCATAGGACTTGGAAAGGCCCGGGCAGTTGTATAGGTACAAAATCGGTAAACCGGGTACCTCTATGCAAACTTGGCAGTTCAAAATTCTATTAAGTCTACCCACTGCTAATTAGCTTCGCATCACATAGCTCCCTGAAATTACAGATAATCATCTGGCTCTCGCGTGAAATAACAGTTCTATGGTGAATAGTAGTTTTTGAGGTGGTACATCTAATATTGTTACTGGCGTTTGATGAACTTTGTTGGAAATCCCGTAGGGTGAGTGTACAGCTGCTAGTATACATAAAATTACTTGACATTCATTGTACATATAGTAAAATAAAAATATTTGTAATACGAAAGCTGAGATAGTCAAATAGTTGCCAATCCTTCTAAACGGTTCTCCGGGGTAAAAAATGGCACTTATTTCAAATTTAGTGAAAAAAGCGTTAATTTTATTTTAAAGATCGAAAATGTATTTATTTTTTATTTATTTTCTTGAGTATTGGTTAAATTCGGGTACAGTATCCGGTTTTATACCGGCCGCGGGATAAAAACATAAAATGGACGATATATCATATAGGAGTATATTAGATTAAGTATACCGTTTATAACGCATCGAACCAATCGTCGGACACAAAAATGAACTACACCAGGGCATCAATCTTGTATTGCGACGCGTCTGTATAATTTATGATAACTTAGAGGACATTTGGTTTGATTATCAAAATAGTTCAGTTTCGGTATGGCATAAAGCACACATTCCATTATTTTATCTTGATTGTCAACATATCTGACATTGCTGGGGCAAAATGTTCACGAACTGTCAAAATGATAAGTGCAATCGAAATTTATATCCTCGGTTTGGATAATTCGAATCAAGAAAAAACTATCATTTTACGCTTAATTAGAAGTGCACTGAAATCACTGAAAGCATTTAAATCATCGGTGAAAGTTTCCCATAAAATCCTTTTCTTGGTGTTCCCCATCGCATTTTTTTCGAGTGAACCTGTGGCAAGTGACGGATTTTCGCCCATAAATTTGACAAGAGCCGCCAACTGATGCTTGTTTGTCTGTTCCCTATAATTTAGTTGTCATAATAAAATATAATGTATATTTAATTTGGTGTTATTTACTTTGGTTTTGGCATTGTTTTAAACCACTTCTTACGAAATTAATTGCAACGAAGTAAACGCCAAAGTCTTTATCGACGCTAGTCAAGGCGTCATAAGGTTTATGTCGAAGTTTGTTCGACGCGTCGAGCTACATGATCGACTTTTGTGTTGTGAGACGCGTTTATGCAGACGCGTCGCAATACAAAATTGATGCCCAGGGTGTTTGGAATGACAAGAGATTTTGATTTCCGCATGTCCGTCCGTCTGCCCATCCGTCTGTTAGTCCATCTATCCGTCCGTCTGTTAGTCCGACTGTCCGTCCGTCTGCACGTTTGACCAACTGGCCATCTGACAATCCATCCGTAACTTTCGAAAGGATTGAGCTAGAGACTTGAAATTTTATTTCTCATGAATAACTCGGCTAAGTTCTTGAACAGGAAAAATTGGACCATTCCTTTGCCCCACGTACAAAACAGTTTTTTGTAATTTCTTCGAAAACGGTGAGTCATATTGAAAAATTTTTGAAAGTGAAATGTGTTTAGAATAGGATTCTACATAAGACACATTCGGACCACTGCTTCTCTGAATAAAATGCTTTTTTCCTGTTTTCTCGAAAACTGTGCATCCTATCGAAAAATTTATTAAGATGAAATGTGTTTAAAATATGATTTTACATAACTTATTTATACATCAAAATCCAGTTGAGTCACTCCTTCTTTTCTTCCCCATACAAATTTAATATGTATTTTTTCAAATTTTCTCGAGAATAGTGAGTTGTATTAAAAAATTAATAGAGGCGAAATCTGTTTAGAATATACATAACCGTTCCATACAAAAAAGTCTCATCGGACCACCCCTTTCCCCTTCTTCTAAAAAAATTGATTTTTATAAATAAAAATTTTGTCTGTCATCATATAGAGTATTTGAGGATTCGCTCTTGGATTGGAGCAATGTTATTTTTTTCTTGAATTTTTGTTAAGTTTTTTATTTTAATTTAAAAAATTACTGTTAGAAATAATGAATAAAAGTCCGATATTGTTTAAATTTTTTGCCGCTTGGATTTAAAAAGTGTATTTTTTTATATGTAGTTTCAGCCAGAGCTTAGGAGACGACCTTTTAATGCCGAAGCACAGCTCAGGATGGTCAGAAGAACGAAAGGAGATGTCGGTTTATGTTCTCCTTGAACGTCTGCAGGTTATAGACCAGGGATTATTTCGTTAGTAAGTCGGTTTTATCCTACTTTCCCGTATTACAAAGATGCCAAATTATAGGGTAAAGTTATTAAGGATATTTTAAAATTACTTTAAGACGCAATATTTTTAATTGAGTAGGACACCAAAAAATATTTTCAAAATCTTGGTTTTCGTACCAAGTAGGGGAGACCGGGGCTATTCCGAACGTTTTGTGTTTCGGCCGTCCTGGTGGCTGGATGTCGGCGATTTCAATTTCGAAAAATTATCTATCTTATAGAAAATTCTGTGCTCTACAACTTCCAAGAACATTGTTAACCCGTCGGAGCATCGCAAATAGGCTTTTTTGGTCGATTAATGAAATATGAATTTTCGTTAGAATTAGCCCCACGGTGGGGCTAATTCGCACAAAAGCGAGATTAGTGTTTTGAGGCGGTTTTCAAGGCGAGAAATGTAGAAAAGAGGTGAATAAAAAATAAAAAAAAGGAAATTTTGTTAAAAAACTCATTTGTTTTTATTTATGACTTCATTACCATCACATAGAAACAAATATGTTCGTATTAATTTTTGCGTTGATTTCTTGGAGCGGCCGCTGGCTTTTTCCGTGCCTTCGCGCCTTTCTTCCTTCTTACGTTTATATGTACGCACCATCCTAAGACAAATCGTAAAAACTGCAATCAAAATCATAAAAACGAAAAAATAAACAAAGAAAACACCGAAACACATGTAAAAAATCGCGTTCGAATCAGCCCCACCGAAAATGTACAGAATAGCCCCACACCCATTTTTCGCAGTCAGATACGCGCTCAACAGAAATACACGAACTGATCGACTAAACTATATTTCATTCCCAAAGAGCACTAATAACTTACCTTGTGTACAAAAATTCACAGTGAAAACTTTGAAATAACTCTCAGAAATCGAAACTTTCTGCGCAGAAAATATTTTCAGCGAACGCCCGAAAAAACAAAAACAAACAAATATGGCGTCGCATTGCCGAGAATTGTGCGCAACTACTGACGTTCGTTTACCGTGCCGAGAGCCAGCTTCACATAAAATTTCCGCTCTCTAGCTCATCACAAACGCGCGCACACTCAAATAGAAGAAAACTGCTGTGTTCGGAATAGCCCCGGTCTCCCCTACGATTAAATAGTCAAATCTGATTTTTTGATGCATTTCTCTCATTATTTTTCTGATAATATATTCATCAATACAGGTTGCCTAGTGTAATAGTACATTAAGATTTTTTTTTAAATATCATAAGTGTTGTAATAATGATTTACCATCAATAAAGGGGTGAAATGACTTATTTTATTATGCATGCTAATGACTGCTGAATATGTTTCTTCAATATTTTGAGTCCAGTTCATTTTAGTTTGAAATCCTCACGCATTGGAAGATGTTTCTTAAACGTGTACTTTCGATCCAAATTTTGTTAATAAATTCGGTTCAAGTTTTGTCCAAAATTTACGATGGACCATGTCCAAATCCAAAAATTCAAGTGGTCGAAGACATCTTTATCTTTCAATGGCGATTGGCATATATTTTACCTTTTGAAGAAAACATGAAGACCATTTTTAATCTTCGGAACATAAATTATAATAAAACAGATCTTTTGACAAGTCTTGGACTCACTTTTAAACTAGAAAAGAATTTAATTAGCTTATTTTGCATTGACCACGCTAGTACGAATTGGCATCAAACAAATTGTTCGAATTATCAATCAGACAGCACTGGCAAAAAGGAAATAATTGTTAAGGATGAGATGAATTTTCAATTGATTTATGGAAATTCAGAAATGGCAATAATTTGGGGATGTAAAAATCATACAGGAAATAAAACACATTCTGAGGGAGCATTTATACAGGGTCATCATTGTGCTGTGCGTGCTTGCAAGTGGAAAGAATGTTTTGATGCTTTAAATTCTACATCATGTAAAATTAAAGATTTTATTAATATCTCCGCTCGTTATGAAAAAGTCGAAAATAAAATGAAAACGTCGACCGTTTGCAACAATTGGGACAAAATTTGTGGATTGAACGAAACTCCATTTCAACCGACTCTACCGATACTAATAGTGATTTTTGCAGCCTTCGCTGTGCTTTTCGTGTTTGTATTATTATTGGTGATAATTTACTTTTATGCAGTTAAATAAAAGATTTTCAATATAAAATTTAATTCAAAATAATCGAGAAATTGGTTTGCAGTGTTTTAAAATTTTGAAAAATTTGTATCACTTTATTTCAATAAAAAAAGTAATCTTAACTATTATTTTGAGTAATTAATCGTCTGAGAGTTTTTGGAGTAGGTACTGGAGTAGGTAGGTTTAAAAATTCGTCGTATGGACCAACTTTTACATATTAAATTCAAACACCATAGAGGGTTAACAGAACAAAGAGTGCCACCTGAGATATAAGCTTGAAAATTTTCTGTAAGTTGCCACCATCACAACAAATAATTTCAAAAAAATTTCAGTCCAAAAAAATTAAAGGTTTTGGAGAAAAAGAACATTTTTTTAAAAATTATAGCTCAAATATCAGTTGTAATCAACACAAAACTTTCCTCTGCAATATTTAGTTTCGGAAAAAATACAGTTAAAGTCCTCTAACTCGAATTGTCTACTGCCATCAAAATCGTTTCGAATTAGAGGAATTTCGAGTTAGAGAAATTGAAACAATTTTTTTTAAACACATGTACATATATGTATATTTATTCATATATAGAAGTTTTTAAAACAAGCTAAAAATTTAAATAAAAATTGAAGGGTGCGCAAAAAAAGTTCAAAAAATTCGAGTTATTGGATAATTCGAATTACAGGGATTTCGAGTTAGAGGACTTTGACTGTATGTAAAAAATAATATTTTAAATACCTCGAGAACCGTTAAAGATACGTAAAAAGCGTTCAAGGAAAAAGTGCATGAAATTTTATTTTCTTTAAATTTAATTATATGCATTTTTTCATAATAGCGCAGTTTCCGAAAAATTTTCAAAAAACCTATTTTTTGTGGAATGTGTTGAGAATTGTTAGACACAAAAAAAAGTTAAAGCATAAAACGTAGAGAATTTTATATCCTTTAAATTTTAATATATCCACAAAAACGCAAAGATTTGGAAATTTTTTTCCAAAAACCGTGTTTTATCAAAATAAGGAGATACCCGTTATAGCTACCGTTATTTTTCCAAAAGTTAATAAAAAACTACAATTTTGGTAAAACTTATTCACAAAGAATTTCAAGTCGCCAGGTCAACGCGTTCTCGAGTTATTTAAGATACGTAAAACGAACAGATCGATAAACCTTCATACTGACAGACAGACCGACAGACAGACCGACAGACAGACAGACAGACAGATCGACAGACAGACGGATTTCGTACTAATCAGAAATTTTCTCTCTGCCCCCATTATCGAGTCGGTCTCCGTCATGAATACAATATTTTCTTCTATAGAAGAGGAAAGTAGAACAAGTGTCCCAAGGAGCACAAAGTCCTAAGAAAATTCTCACGACCGCTTGAAGACGTCGTCAGTATTACTTTTCAGTTGGAACGACTTTCTCCGGTCTTAAAACTGTATGGTGGACTACAAAAAAACTGGTTGTTGCGTAGTCGTAATTTGCATTATTTCGTAGGCCTAACGACTTATTACGCAACCATCGGACTACCAGGAGGTCGTCAATCCAATCTCCGTACGTAATTATGGGTCAACCTTACGACGGTCGTAACAAAGGTCTTTAAAACCACGTTACAACCGCTGATGGAACTTGATACCGACCCGGTAAATTATTATGGTCGTGAGGTGGTCCTAAAAACCATTCTGGGGACCTGAAAAGTCGTACCGCTCACTGAAAACATTTTCTCTCTTTCCAACTTTGACATTTATATGAATAAAATTTAATTAAATGCTGTATGGGCCCTAAAAACGGCTCAAATTCCCAAATCGAGGAAAAGAGAAATGTCAAAATGATAATTATCATTTTCCCTCTGACCAGTGTTCTCGTTAATAAACTTTTCTAAATAAAATTCAGAAAAAATATTTAGGACTTCGACTTTTATTATCGTTTTCATTAGAACTTCTACTAGAATCACGCGCTGCATAATATTTTGTCCATATTATATGAAATATCAAACGAGTTGATCAATTTGATACATTTTTAATAAAGGCAACTAAAAACAATTATGAAAGTATTTTAAATCGAGCAAAATATAGAAACGGCAACCCAGTTATTTGACATAAGCAACTAATAATGGAGGCAAAATATAAATTGAAACGAAATTATATAAAAATCGAAATTTTAATCGGAATGTGTGCTGAAAAAACGTTTAAGTGGCTAGTATTGTGTTTTCAAGATATTTAAGTGACATTTTTAGACTATTCGAGTAAAAAAATACTCAAATATTGTCGTGGGAAAAAAATTATTTAGTGCAAAAATTGTGTAAAAAGGATTTTCTGCAGGGCGCGTGAAATTTTACGAAGCATCATCATGATATTCGTCAAAATTTTGCAAGGGTTTGTCAATTTAAGCTAGAAAAGCTCCATAAATTCGATATTAAAAGTGCGTGTTTTCCATATCGTTTATAAAAATCATCGTCTTCTCGTGTCATTTAATTTCCAAGTTCTTTTCTCTTCATGTTTATGTTTTCGCTTAACCAATATTAGTGTAAATTAATTTGTGTCAGCATTTTATGGTGAGAATTTTTTGTCGTTGTGTGGCATCTTCGCTAATTTTTTCTCTCCCGGTCGTGAAAAGGGTCCTTGCAACCGACTTACGTAGGGTTTCGGCAGACTTATCAAAGTTCTACCGCGGGATATTCGACGTCTTCAGGCGGTAGCGGCTATTCGCCACTCAGTCGTATTTGGGTCGCCAGCACTTCTTCAGTACCACAATTTCAGTCATAAGGACGGTCGTGAGTCATGACTTTCAGTCGGTTCGTGTGCCATAGGACTACTTCCCAACCGAAAAATGCTCCTTGGGGTATGGAAGAGGGCGAAAGGAAGTGAGGCAATTGAATTTTGATGTATGAATGAGTTATGTAAAATCGTATTCTAAACACTTTGGTTTGATATTGCCCGTTAAAGAACTTAGCCTGACTTTTTACGATAAACTTATCTGTACAAAATTTTAAGTCTCTAGCTCAATTGAATCGAAAGTTATGGGGTTTACGGACGGATGAACAAGCGCAAATCAAAATGTTTTGTTAACCCAAACACTTTGGAGGGAGAATTCAGTTTTGTGTCCGACGATTGGTTTGATGCGTTAAAAACTGTATACTAAATCTAATATACTACTGTATGATCACACAAAAAGAGAGCTACCGAGCTACCATACGTCTCGGAATAATGGAAAAAGTCCCGGATTTAAGCATCTTGTCTTGGCATCTCGGAATTTTTCCCCGATTTTGCCATTTAGTGTTATATGTTGTCAAACAAAAGAAAAAACGATTACTAAATATAGAAAATACAAGTATACTCAATTTGGGCTGGGCATTTCTGTAAATTACGTTTTTTTTCGCCTGCGGCAAATTTTTTCAAACATTTTCCATAAAACAAGCACGTATCTTCGACTATTTGGATTGTCTGATTGTTACTTTTAGAATTCCCGTTACAATCATACTAATATATAAAAATGAGTTGGTGTCTGTCTGTCTGTCTGTTTGTTCCTCTTTCACGCAAAAACGGCTGAACCGATTGACTTGAAATTTGGCATGAGTGTCTGTGGTAGTTCTGGTTCCAACATAGGCACACGGAAAGGTAGCGCGAGGGGTGGGGGGAGTAAGGGGAGGGGGTAAAGTGATCTCGAAACTTAGCTCTTCCTCTATGTTACCCTTTCGCGGGAAAACTGCCGAGCCGATTGGCCTGAAGTTTAGCTCCAAGCTCCAACCCGGCAACGACGGGTATGCAAGCTAGATATCAACAAAATGTAATAAGCGCAAAAAATTAAGGCAATCTTCGCATTCCGTTGAAAAGATTTCATCTGCGGCGCAATTTTTTAATTGTTACCATATATTCTATATGAGTTCCATAAAGAAGTATATTAGATTTACTATACCGTTTCTAACGCATCGAACCAACTGTCGGACACAAACATGAATTACACCAGAGTGTTTGGGATGACAAAAGATTTCGATTTCCGCATGTCCGTGCGTCTGTCCGTCTGTCCGTCCGTCCCTGAACACCATAACTTTCGAAAGGATTGAGTTAGAGACTTGAAATTTTATAAAGTTCCGTTTCTAGTAACTATCAAAGCCAATTGCGGGCAAAATCGGACCATTCCTTCCCCCTGCTTTATACAATCGAAACAGTATATCGCAATTTCTCGAAAACGGTGATTCATATTGAAAAATGGATGTAGGTAAAATGCGTTTGGACTAGGATTTTACCTAACTCATCCATACATCAAAATCCAGTTGAACCACTCCTTCCCCTGTCCTCCATACTTTCTTTTCTATTTGCTCGAAAACGGTGCGTCGTCTCGAAACATTTATGGAAACGAAATGTGTTTCAAATATGATTTTATATAAGCGTTCCATACATCAAAATCCAATCGGACCACTTCTGCACCCTCTCTTATACAAATATGGTTTTTTCATATAAAATCTGCCCTCATATGGAGTATTTCAAGATTGGCTCCTGGCAAGTGTGGCTTTTCTTATGTTTTAATTGGTTTCCGTCCAAAACTAATATAAATTATAGCTTGCATACCCGTCGTTGCCGGGTTAAGTTTTTTGTATAAGTTTTAGAATACGAAGAAAACCGGAAAGAACTTAAAAACTTTTGAGAAAAATCTTATCCTTGCAGGACTCTTCGTTGCAAATTAGTTTAACACCGGATACGTGACCAGCGACCCCGAAAACCCCCTAATGCCATTTTTCCCCGTGAAAAGCGGGAAGATGAGATTTATGTTATTCTTGCAGGACCTTCTATTTCGAATTTTGAAAATCTAACACCGGATTCTTGGTCAGCCCCCGAAAACCTCCGAGTGAAACTTTTCAGCCTTCTATTCATGGAGAAAATCACGGTTTAAAAACACCCAAACCCCTTTACCCCCCGAAAGTTTCAAGTTTCCAGCTTCAGGGGTTTGGGCTGGGCGTTGATGAGTCAGTCGGTTAGTCAGGTTAAACGATTTTATATATATAGATTTCGTTTCAGGTATCCCTCTACCTTGCCTAGATTTCCCCGATTTGATTCAAATTAGATATGTTCACCCTACATATAAAATATGAAAATCAAGTCGATTTCGGAATTGCGTTAATTTCTAAATATTTAAACGATTCTTCAAGAAATCCAAAGAAAGTTAAATTCACTTTAATTTCCTAAAAAAAACCCTTGAATTTTCATTAATTTATTTCTAGAAAAACCCTTAAGGTTGTCATTTGCTTATCACATCGAAATTGGGTATCGTTTTATTGACCAATTTTTCGCTCCTAATGCGATTGACGCCATCAAGGAATTATGAAAGAGATCCAAATTAAATTTGAAAATTCTTCTCTAGTACACTTCACTCAAGGATATTTTCCCCACCCGTTCATCGTTTCAAAAGATAACAAAACAAATAACGAACATCGGCCTGATGCCGCCGAAAATCAAATACTTGGCACGATCCAGAAGAAATTACATCTCGACTACTTTTTTTGTTGTTGTTGTTGTTGCCATTCTATATAAGAAATCGTCCCTACGACATATCGTTCCACGCACCACAAATTCCACGCACCACAAAAAAAAAGAAAATTGTTAGGGAAGATTTCGTTTCTTTCAACAAAACAAATGAGAAACACAGAAAAAAAATTTCTTCCAAAGTCAACTCAGTTTTTTTTCCCTTGCTTGATCCTTTGGTAATACCTTGTGTATTGGTTCGGAGTATCCTTATAAAAAATGATGTGTCTATGTAGTGAGTGGTGTATAGAATGACGAAGGCAAGGAAATAGAAAAAAATATATCTCATAGATAATATTTGTTCTGGACAAAAAGTACGGCACAGATAAGAAGCACAAATTGTAGGGGTGGAACGTAATAGGCTTTAAGGATATAACCGCTTTAATGTTGTGCAATCTATTGAGCTAAAGGATAGTTACGAAGGATCTACCAAATGACAACAATTAGGGACGTGGCAACAATAATTGGCCAGATTAAAAGAAGCAAAAAGTTTATGTTTTTTGTGAAGTAAATTGAGTTCGATTTTATGGGACACGATTTTAATGGTGGGTTTCATAGTTTCACAAAACTTTGAGCTAACTCGAACTTTGAGCTAACTCGATTTAGTGGTCGCTAAAAAGTTTCGGAAACCCGCTATTTAATGTCAATTATTTAACTTTTTAATGTCAATTTTAACAGTAATTTATATTGTAAATAACCCGGACCGCCATTCGTGCATCTGACAAACAGTATTTATGCCAACCGGGTCATCACAAACCGCATTTATGTCAACCGGGTCATCATAAAGAGCATTTATGCCAACCGGACTGTTGGCTATTATCATGTGACGACATTTATCAACCGACAACGTTTACATAAATGCTGCTTGGGGTGAATTCTCGAAATTCAAGTATCGTAGAAAACTTCCTTCCTACAGCTGCATCTGCAGTTCTACAATGTTTGAAAACCATGCTCCGCAGTTTAACAACATTTGTAAGGCTTTCTACGTTGACAGAATTGAATTTGAAACATCGCAGTTCGATGACGCCGATAGAGCAGTATCTCTCTGTCTCTCTCTGTCTCTCTCTGTCTCTATCTGTCTCTCTCTGTCTCTCTCTGTCTCTCTCTGTCTCTCTCTTTCTCTCTCTCTTTCTCTCTCTCTCTTTCTCTCTCTCTTTCTCTC
Organism: Chrysopilus asiliformis; assembly: GCA_964034945.1. Lineage (NCBI taxonomy): Eukaryota > Metazoa > Arthropoda > Insecta > Diptera > Rhagionidae > Chrysopilus > Chrysopilus asiliformis. The sequence goes on along the minus strand of OZ035960.1, from coordinate 89,664,266 downwards.
TCTCTATTTCTCTCTCTCTTTCTCTCTCTCTTTCTCTCTCTCTCTTTCTCTCTCTCTCTTTCTCTCTCTCTCTTTCTCTCTCTCTCTCTTTATCACTCTATCTTTCTCTCTCTTTCTTTCTCTCTTTCTCTCTCTCTTTCTCTCTCTCTTTCTCTCTCTCTTTCTCTCTCTCTCTCTTTATCACTCTATCTTTCTCTCTCTTTCTTTCTCTCTTTCTCTCTCTCTTTCTCTCTCTCTTTCTCTCTCTCTTTCTCTCTCTCTCTCTTTCTCTCTCTCTTTCTCTCTCGCTCTCTCTCTCTCGGCGCTACAACCGGTTTCCGGTCTTGGCCAGCCACAATGTCTCTCGCCAGAGGTCCCGGTCGAGCACTATCGCTCTCACTAATCATTTAGAAAAAGCAAATTGACTGCACTTGAAAATCAAGGCGGTCCTCATAAAAGCTCTATGTTTCACCCACCCAGCAAGCTGTCACCTTTATAATAATTGAAGACAAATTCGTGTTTTGATAATCTGTGGGTCTGTCATTCTATCGTAATGAAACGATTGGAGGTTTACTTGCAGGCATTTCAAAAATAACAATTTCCTAGTTTCAGGCGTTCCAGCAACAAATGTTGAGTACTTTCAGAAGTTTTTAGTTTAGTTTTTTTTTCATAAATTTAATCAAAAATCATATTTTTGTCATAAAAACATTTTAAATTTTAAATTTTTTTTTTGTTTTTTGGCATTTCAAATTATTTTTTCTGGTTTTTCCGGAATTTTTAAAATTTTATCTTTGATTTTCGGGTAATTTTAAACCAATTATCTATTTATGAAAATATGTTTCAATCTTATACTAAGTTCACACCGACGCAAAATCACGTAATTTTGCGAAATGATTTAAATCTTAAACCAAAGTGTTCACACAGAGGTTAAGGTAATTTTGTTTCACATTTCAACTACAGGATTGCTATGAATTTTAGTGTAGGATTGCTATGAATTTTAGTAATATGATGAATAATATAATTCAAAACATCGATCAAATATGTGCAACCAGAATTAGACAATTTAGACTAAAATGGAAATTATCTGTAATGAAAATAAACAATTATTTTCCATTTCATATCTAATCGCATCAGAAACATGTCCATTTATTTATTTGTTCAGACCACAGGTTTACTAATATATCCTCTTCGCGTGCGGAACACGGCTTCTTTTTCTTATATTTCCGTTTTTCCAATGCAGCACAAATGTCAAAACTGATGTGCTGAAGAGAGCTGAATAAGTGATGCAGGGTTGTATCCATTATTTTTGCTTGATTTCGTTCGTAATTTTGTGGAAATTGCATACTTTTAGGGATTTTGAAAACAGGCTTTTGTACTGGAAATCTCGTGATTTCGAGCAAGATTTCGTTCAAAATTACGAAAGTCTTCAAAATTACGTAATTTTGCGTCGGTATGAACATAGTATTAGTACCCGTCGGCTTATGGCCTTTGCTTCTCCTCGGTTATCGACCCTACTCGGTCTCCGACTTCGCCTTGAACGACGTTAAAATTTAATTACATCTATTAAAATTTAAAAGATCAATAAAAATATTAAACGGATTTTTCAATTTTGTGAACATATCGCTTCAAAAAAAAATAAAATAAAAGGTAAATCTGAGGATTATGGCCAAAATTCTGATTTCTTAATGGCATCAATACAGACCATTTCTGAAAGTTTCAGTCAGTAATTCCAATGGCTTTTGTTAGTGGTCGATTATCCTTTCATGTAACATGAGTTAGCAGGGATGGGACGGGAATCTTGGGTCATCTTATGACCTAAAACACTTTTACTGATGCCAATAAGTTCCCCTGAAAGTGTCACCCAAATCGGTTCAGTGGTTCACATGTGAACAGACAGGCAGACAGAGACACAAGCTTTCTATATAATCGAAAACACTAAAAAGACTTTTTTATGTTGCTAAAGATTTTACAATCTTTTTATGATAATTTGACGCCGGTCGCTGATTCTGAATCTGCAAGTGGTTTGGTCAGACTGGCTCTAGACATCGAACCTAGACATGGAATCTTTTTTGAGAAAAGCCCAGCAAAAAAGATTTTGTTTTTCGAAAAAATTCGATATAAACTGAAAATCTTTATTTTTTTTATTTTTGTGGTTAACGTGAATATCTCAATCATTTTAGGGTAAGTTGACATCGCTGAATCCGAATCTGCAAATAGTGTGGCTGGATTCACTCTAGTTTTTAAGATTTGATATTTTTCTAGTTTGTCTTAAGAACAATAATTCTTCTTTTTGCCAAATCTCTAAAACTGTAACGAATTCATCCGAATTATTTCCAGATTCGGAATCAACTGTGTCACATTACGCTGAAATTATGGAAATATCCACGGCAATAACAAAAAAAAATAAAACTTTTCAGTTTATATGGTTTGTTTTGAAAAAATATGTTTTTTTTTTATTTTATCAAAAACTACAGCCTGACTGGCCAAACCACTTGCAGATTCGAAATCAACGATGTCAAATTTGCCTGAAAAGATTGTAAAATCTTTGTCAGCAAAATATCTGTTAAACAGTGTAATTAATTCACGCCATTCGTGCATCTGCCCTATATTATAATTCAACATTAAGAATCGACTCGGAAAAACTATTTAAAACATTTTGAATTTTTACAATATTTAAAAAAAAAATAATAATAAAGAAAAGGTTATTTTATGGATTTTTCATGGACAAGGACTATCACTAATAGATTCTCCCTACGAAAGGCTAAGCTCGAGATAACACCGTTTTCCACTGCGTTAGTATAACAATGACCGATGATGGTAGGCGTTGGTTAAGTTAACCACATTCGGAAGGAAGAGTTGATAAGGACATGCACAAGGGACGAACTGCCATAAGTAAGGATCCATTCACATTTAGAGGACTTATACCTAGCTGACCCCGGGGGTATTCCCAATACATTCTAACCCAATTCAAACCCGAACTCGAACCCAAACCAAAAATTATCAACAGCGAAGGGCCGACGAAGAACTATAAGGAACAGATTCCAGCCTGATGATGCCAATTGTCAAAGGGACGAAAGAATATAAATAAGAAAGCAACTCTATATCTGTGTATCGCTTAATACTGTTTTTAAGAACTAAAAAGTTGTTATCCCAGTATCCTTTTCTTCGATTTATTTTTATCCCCATTCCGTTTTTCTCGGTATGAATCGATGTGACACAGTCCAGGGATTTAGTTGGGGCACTGGATAAAATCTCAAACGATTCTTTAAGTCCTTGTCCTGATTTTTATACACTATAGGAGACTTGCATTGTGCTTTTATTCCAATTCACTTCTCAATAACTTCACCCATTTCTGCACAGATTCTATATTGTTACAATAAAAGCTACCTACATACAAAACAAGGATAATCGCAAAGAATGGCTGTGACAGTTTCTTTCTTTCACTCGTTTCTGCATTTGTTTTTTTCTATCCCGGGAAAAACAACATTGTGAAAACGTTTTTCTCTGCATTTTTGTTACAATGTGAAAAAAAAGCAAAATATCCTTTAATGGGTTTTGCATTGGAAGTAATTTTATGATTCCTTGATGGCTTTTCGTTTTAGCTTGGAAAATCGCAAAAGGCGGACATTTTACTTTATGGTTTCTGATTGTTATTTTTCTATGATGGAATTTAAATTGTTTTTTTAATTACAGGCGATTTGCATTCCAAACAATTTAAATTTTATGACAATTGCTGGTAATTGGTTGAAATGGGGTCTTTTAAAGCTGTTTTGTTTTTGGAGAATCTGCTGAGAAATCGGTATTAATAAAACAATATCCAAGCTAGTATTAATGGTAAGATATTGCGTAGATTTCAGTCCTTCTCATTTCTCAAATTTTACATCTCTTGGATCTGAATTTGGAATTTCAACCATACATTTTGTGTAAAAATTCTTCAAAAAACCGCGATTTCAGAGACAAAAATACGGAATTTTATACAAATTAAAATTTAAAAAATCATTTTCGTGGTGTTTTTAGTTGAATCAGTGAAATTGAAAAAAAAAATTAGTGCAAGAGTGTGAGAAATACGGAAAACTATCAGTTGTGGTCAACACAAAACTTTCCTTTGCAACATTTAGTCTCCGAAAAAATATGTGAAAAAATAATATTTTTCAAATATCTCGTGAACCGTTAAGGATACGTCAAAACCGTTAAAGCAAAAAATGCAGAAAATTTTATTTCCTTTGATTTTGGTTAAATGAATTTTTTCATAATAGCCCATAGTTTACGAGAAATTTTCAAAAAAATCGATTTTATTGAAATATCTTGAGAACAATTAGAGATACACTAGCTTGCATACCCGTCGTTGCCGGGTTAAGTTTTTTCAAATTTTTTTTTATGGTCTATGTTGGAACTAAACTTCAGGCCAATCGGCTCGGTAGTTTCCCTGCGAAAGGGTAACATAGAGGAAGAGCTAAGTTTCGAAATCACTTTAGCCCCTCCCCTTATTCCCCCACCCCTCGCGCTACTTTTCCGTACGCCTATTTTGGAACCAGAACTACCACAGACACTCATGCCAAATTTCAAGTCAAAAGGTTCAGCCGTTTTTGCGTGAAAGAGGAACAGATAGACAGACACCAACTCATTTTTATATATTAGTATGATATAATAAGAGCCGTTAACGAAAATAATGTGAAAATCTTTATATCCTTTAAATTTTGTTATACAGTCAAAGTCCTCTAACTCGAAATCCCTGTAATTCGAATTTTCCTCTAACTCGTAACTATTTTGATGGCAGCAGACAGTTCGAGTTAGAGGACTTTAACTGTATTGATTTTTTCCCAATAGGTTTCGAGAAATTCCCCACAAAACTGTATTTTCTCAAAAAAAAATGTATGGGAGGTATCCGTTATAGCTACACGGATAAAACATATGCGAACCGTTCCACCATAATTGCATGCTCCAGTCCCATATTTATTGGAAAAAACGGCATAGTGGCCAAATATGGGAGTCATTCCTATAAGAAAATTGTAACTATTCTCAATTTTTTAGCACATATTGCGACAAAAAAAAATTTCGTGTTCTTTTTTCTGTATAACCATTCTCAAAGTTATGAGAGGGATTACTGGCTATGTTAGACATGTTACGACAAAAAATTGAGGAACAATTCCCAAAATGAAAGCAATGAATCCTATAAAAACGTCGTAATGTCTCCATTGATTATTGGACTCTCTCCTATATTATATATGGGCGACATTCTCTTTTGAAATAGGATTGATTCCTAAAATTATAGCAACAAGTCCTATACGAATAGGATTGACTACTGAATTTTGTCGAATCTAAAGGGGACATACAAAAATTCGAGTTTTAGAATATACGAAATAGGGAAGTTCGAGGGGTTTGAAAATATTCGAGATATCAAATAACCCGAGTAATAAAATGCCCTGTAATTAAAAAATTTCTCCGACACAAGTATTAGAGTGTGGTAGTAGGCAGGTCCAAACTATATAAATGACTACTTCGCAAACCCACTTGCGAATTATATTCGAAGACGAAAATTGGACTTAAATTAGCATATTCGGTGAATCCTATTTGCCTGGTAATGTGTACGCCGACGGATTCGTTCCAACTTTTTTGTAGGACTGAGTCCTACATAATATTGGAGTCACTTCTAAAAATAATGGGAACGATGCGTTGCAACGAGTTCTGATTTTGCAGGCGCAAAAAGTGTGGCTATGTCTGACGATTAGTCATTGCATTGTGACCAATATAATGCATAGTTTAAGCATTAATTCTTTTTTTAATTCGAAGGTTTGTTAAAGACTCGTTAAATTTGGTCGACACGCAATTCTAACTCGCATTTTTCGAATATTCCATTCCGATTTTAAAAATATTGCTTCCACTATTGACAATCTAAATATAAAATGAAAAAAAAAATAAATAAACAAAAAAGAAAATCTCTTTGACCATAGATATTATTGATATTTCTCAAAAAGATAATTTAAGTCTTATAGGAACATTTTGTTAAAATCTTATCACAGAAATTCCAACAAGCTACTTTCATTAGATTTCTAATTTATCTATCAATTAGAGTTTTCCCATTTTACAAGAATTTCTTGGAAGCAGTAAATCAACAACTTGAAATTCTCTTTTCAGTAGAAATTTCCTAGCACAAATTCTAAGCTCATTGAAGTTTTAAAGGTTGAACATTATTTTTACTTAATTTCATATTCCTTGGAATAGCAATGGCTGGAAGAGATATTTTTTCAGCAAAAAAATTCCACAAATAGGTTTGCTATAAAAAATTATTATTAGAAAGAAGAATCTACATATTTTTATTGAGGAAATTCTCCACATTTTCCTTTTTATCGTTTTTGCTCATTGAGTTAGAATTCTATAAAATAAGTTTTCTACTAACAAGAAAAAAAAATATATTAAACAAAAATGGAACATCAGCGATAAAGTTGCTTTTGTGCCCTGAAGGATTTTTCTAGTGGTTTTTCGTTATATATATATCGGTGTATGTGAAAAATAAAAAAAAAATAATTACTTCAGTTCTTTGGATACAAGTGGAAAATCCAGCAACTTTTCAGAGGTTTTAGAGAGAGAAAGGTCCTTCTTTAATCCAAAGAAGTTGTAAGCTTAGTCGGAAATTTGTTTTTTTTTTCATCCAAGGTAACTGAATTGAAATTTGTTTACTTTAAAGAATATTTGCTGATTTGAAAATAAGATCCTTAAATTAAACATGAAGATTTATTCATTCTTACGGGGATTTAGGATATTTTAAAAATATATTTGAATCATAAATCCGAAAAAATGTTTTTCAATCACAGCATAAAAAAAAATTTTTACCCCTGAATGGAAATATGTGAACATGGAAAAATTTACAAGCAGAACAAAAGTATTTTTATGAATGAACCATTTGAGAACTTAAATTAAATAACTTTAAAGACAAAACATCAACATTCAATTTCTAAAGTACAACCTTTGTATTAATTGAATTTTCTTAATTGCTTAAATCAATTTATATGATAAAATGTGGTCGTCTTTTTCTTCAATAAATGAATTAAATCTTGTGAAAATTGTCTTGTCACACCACCAGCCACCAACACAACTGATATTGAGTGAGGTTGCTCATAGAAAAGCGAAGGTAATTTCGTAGAATATGAATTAAATTACATTTAGTTAATTTGGTTAAGAGTTCACAATTTTATTAAATTTAAACTTCAATCAAATGAAATTTAAAAAAAAATATGGTAATAAACATAAAACATAATTGCAAAGGGGCAATTGTGAAATACGCTATACGATAGCAGAACAAATTTCGATTAAAAAGACTTCATGAAGGAGGAAAAAGACGTCGGATTGAATTTTTATGCATGGAAGAGTTTAGTCAAAACACATTTTGTCTCTATACATTTTTCGATATGACACACCGTTTTCGATAAAACTGCAAAACAAAACTGTTTCGTTAGTATGGGGGAATGGTCCGATTTTGCCCGTTCAAGATATTAACCTTGCCATTAACGAGAAACGCTAATATAAATGATTTAAAGTCTCTAGCTCAATACTTTCGTAAGTTATGGTGTTGACGGGCAGACAAACGGATGGACGTGCGGAAATCAAAATCTTTTGTCATCCCAAAAAAACCTAGTGTAGCTCATGTAGTGGATCTTGAGAAACATGCGAATAGTTTTGTATGTTTAAAAGAATGGATTTCTGCGCCATTCGTATTGCTTGAAAAGAAAATGATATAAAATATGTATCTGATCTGAACAGCGTATGACTTTCTTAAACAAATCTACATTCCATCGTATCGAAAAATTTATGAAGATGAAATGTGTTTAGAATATGGTTTTACATAACCGTTCCATACATCAAAATGCACTCGGACCACTCTTTTCCCCTCTCCTTTCCACTCTCCTTTCCACTCTCCTTTCCACTCTCCTTTCCACTCTCCTTTCCACTCTCCTTTCCACTCTCCTTTCCACTCTCCTTTCCACTCTCCTTTCCCCTCTCCTTTCCCCTCTCCTTTGCGCTCTTCTTTCCCATCTTCTTTCCCCGTTCCTTTCCCCTCTCCTTTCCCCTCTCCTTTCCCCGTTCCTTTCCCCTCTCCTTTCCCCTCTCCTACATAAATGGATTTTTTTTTAAAATAAACATTTCGTCTGTCATCATATAGAGTATTTGACGATTGGCCCTTGGCAATTCTAGCTTTTTTATGTTTCCTTTAACAGTTTTTACGTATCTTAAACGGTTCTCCAGATGTTTGAAAAAAAAAAAATTTTTCACATATTTTTTTTCGAAATAAAATATTGCAGAGGAATGTTTTGTGGTGATCACATCTGATATTTTTTAGAATGTGAAAATTTTTAGACAATTTACAATAAAGCTTTATGTAACACCCTTAGGTGTGAACATAAAAACTGTCTTTAAAATGATATGAATGTGAAATAATTTAAAATGTTGAAAATCTATCTAAGTGCTGGTGCGCACCTCATTGTGAAACATGCAAAATTGTACCGAAGTGGCAATTTGAGTTTTTAAAACACCATCAATGCTTGTTTACATGAGCATTTTTTAGTCGCAAAGGGCGAAAACAAATTTGACGCGTGCTGCAGCGTTGTGGGTTCATGCAATGGAATGCATGCAGCAGGGTTGGTTGATGACACAATTGATGCGGTGTCAAATGTCATTTGAAAACAAATTTATGATTGCGCACACTTCAATCTTCAATGAAAACACGCATATGTGGATAAGCATTATTGCAGCATGCAGCAACGTTTTAATTTTTCAAAACGCTGCGTCGATGCAGATGCATGCGTTGCTGCTGCAGTATTAATTGTGTCTGCAGCGACAAGAATACACGCGTTTGATGCATGCGTCGTAGTTACTGCATCAATTGTGTTTCTCGGTTTCGTCGCGCGACTAAAAAGTCGCTCAGTCGCTATGCCCACGGCCGCTTATGGGAGTGTTTATATGAGCGATTCGGTCGCAGCGACAAAAAATCGCTACCGATAGTCGCAGGTCACTCGCGGCCGGCATAGCTTTCCCGCGCGATTTTTCCTTGATGTGTGCGTGAGTGGGCTGTTTACACAGGGCACAAACAACGGATTTAAAAGTAACATTTCGAAGCAGGCAAACGTGGAATGCAAAAGTAGTAAAATTATGCAAAAAGTGAAGTTCTCCATTTCAACTTCATATTGGAGTAGAAGCGCTAAAGCGATGTTCTCCTCGACATCCATTTTGATCGAAATTACTCAACTGTCAAATCGCTTGCGACAGCGATTTTTTAATCGCTCATGTAAACCGCAAAGCGATTTTTTAGTCGCCGAGACTAAGCGACTAAAAATTGCTCATGTAAACATGCACTGAAACTAGGATTTCAGCACGCAGCGAAGTAGTAAAAAACTAAGTCGAAACACACTTTGTTAGCAGCTCTCATATTGGTTAGTACGTGTTTTAGACACTAAAATTATCATTTTAGCGCCATTCCACATGCTTGCCAATGTGGTGCGCGCCTGCACTAAAAGGCAAATTTCCCGATTTATTACTGGTATAAAGTGTTTAGCTAGTATTTAATTAAGAATTCCGTCTAATGATCAAGGAATCTTACGATTTTATAAATTTATTATCAGAATTTCTGAATAAAGACAACACCTAAAATTATCGCCCCTTAATGTCGCATACATATATTTAGATAAATTACGCCTGGGATAAAATTCATATTAAAATCTCACATAACCATTCAACACATTTACACAACCGCATAAATCGTTCCAGAACTAATGAAGAGTTCAAATAAATCGCTCCGAGTTAGCGACAACTTAGATAGACATATAATGACTTTGTAACACAAAACGACTAATTAAATGTCGAATGGATTTCAGTTACATCATTTCATAACAAAATTATTGGAATTCGTTTTGTCACGAGAGAGCCATAAATACAATCAACTTTTGCCAGGATATGAGCAGAACTTCCTCTATGGGTCTATGCTGGATAAATGGATAGATGGATTCGTAATACCAGTCAGTAGACTAACGACTGTGGAAATGCTCACAATCAGAAAATCCGGGAAAACTGATTGCTGAGCAGGTAGCGTAAAATTTTCATTTAGTCTACAGGAAAAATGTTGGCTGCTCCCCAAAACTACTGAAACTTTCGGCAAGAAATGTTTGCGATTGTGTGTGGGTCACAGGACGAACTTTATATGAACAAATGTAGATTTAAAACACGAATCCTATCTATCTAACTGTTTGCCATGATATCCGCCGCGGGAAAGTCGAAAATTTCTGTTGGCTTTTACCGGCTGCGGAATCAAAATCAAATTTTACTTTGTAGTCGTGATTGATATAGAAAATTTGTAGCGTGGCATGGCAAGGATACGGATCTCTGGGCACCTATGAAAACAATTGGGAAAATTGTTCATGGCGGGATCTGAGCAGGGACTCTTAAGGTTCAATGTTTGGAGGAAATCCAAATCGATGCGGTAAATAGTGAATTTTAGTCCTTGTAGTCCTTGGAAGTTTTGTTATTGATTGTAAGACTGCTCTTACTGTGAAAATTTTTGGCTTCTTCGTAAGTTACAGATCCGGAAGGATAAGAAAGGAAAAACACAATGAAATATGTTTCGGTTATGCTTTCCCAACATCTTCGAGGAGGAATGCCAATGGATGATGTCCTTTTACGAGTATAGCTATGCCTATGCCTATTATATGGGTGTACACAAATTCTATGTCTCTTTGGTTTCGGTTTTGTTTTGTGGATTTTATGTGACTTTCGTGTCTTTTTAATACGATAGGCGTCTATTATTGTTTTTGATGAATGAAAAAAGGGTACGGAGGCGAAGTCTTATGTATAGCATCTCAAGCAAACAATGATTCAGCTAAGGAACGATGACTTGCTTGAAGTTATTATCCCTTAAGGATCGATTACCCGTCAAATGTTGAAGGATTCAGTCAGTCAAATAAACTTCACTTATTTTGCTTATTTTATACTTATTCGTATTTTTTACTTCAATTCTTATTGTCCTTCTTTGCCTATCCAAACTCACTTTTGCTGTTGTTCTTGTTGGATTAAGGGCAGAAGGGAGTGGGTTTATTTCCTAGTCATCTGATTGTGTTTATCAAATAAGATCATCCACATAAAGTTTATGTTTCGGATGTAATTGATGTTGATGGTGGGATTTTAAATGAAATTATTTCATAATTTAAATATTCCCGGTGGATGGGATGAAAGCAAAAGCGAATGATTTTTTTATGTAATTCAATTTTCGTACATCCGGGTGATAAATAATGACAAGTCAGGCTGTAAAAAAATATCGGTATTCGGGAAAATTACTTACTTATGGATTTTTTGGAGTATTAATGGAAAGTTTGGTAATGGAAAATTCCTAAAATGGAGGAATTTATCCTATTTTTTTACTCAATCAATGAGTTGAAATTTTGTTGTAACTTTAAAATTATTATTTTTGTTTATTCGCACCATATTTTTTCCATCAAGCATTTATTGGGCGGAATTTAAATCCCCCCATGCAGTATTTATATCAACTGTGACGTTGAAGGATGACATATGTTGTAACTGTCATCGTTACGGTTAGCATAAATTGCTTGAAAAGTGGGAAGTCACTGTTGACCATAAAATTTCCAACCCCCTTCCAATTATCTCGCTTGTGAGATCTTTGGCAGCAAAATGGTTGTTGTGCAGTGTAATTCAAACCCCAAATCAAACACATCTGTGTTTCAAAGAAAAATACATAAAACATAAGTTCTCCATTATATAGCATTCTCACAAAAACTATCAGTTGTGATTAACACAGAACGCCCCTCTGCAATATTTAGTTTTAGAAAAAATATGTAAAAAATAATATTTTTTCACATGTCTAGAGAATCGTTAAAGATACGTAAAAACCGTAACAGAAAAAATGCAGGAAATTTAGTTTCTTTGAATGTAGTTGCACACATGTTTTCTTAAAAGCGCATAGCTTCAGAGAAATTTTCAAAAAACTCGATTTTTTTGAAATATGTTTAGAACCGTTAGAGGTAATGTGCTAAAAAGCAAGAAATTCTATTACTAAGTTTTTTAATTTCAAGTTTTTTACTTTCAAGTTTTTTACTTTCAAGTTTTTATACTCGTATGGTGAAACCAAAGTGTATATTAACTTTGCCTTACCGTTTGTAACGCCAAGATCCCGTCATCACACATAAAAATGAATTACACCAGTGTGTTTAGAATGATGAAAAAAGTTGAATTTAGCATGTCCGTCCGTCTGTCTGTTTGTCTGTCTGTCTGTCTGTCTGTCCGTCCGTCTGTCTGTCTGTCTGTCTGTCTGTCTGTGGCGCGGATTGCAGGCGCACGGATTGAGCTAGAGTCTGGAAATTTTGCGCAGATTCGTTTTTCGTAAAATGCGAGGCTAAGTTCGTTAACGGGCAAAAATGGACCATTAGGGGGGGGGGGGGGGGGGGTACCCCCCATACGAACGAAAACGTTTTTTGCGAATACCTCAAAAACGGTGCATCTTATCAAAAAAAGTGCAAGAACAAAAGTTATTTAGAATATGATTCTACATAAAACTCTCATACATCAAAATCCAATTGGAATAAATGTTAAAAAATCTTATTGGAAAGTTTGACTTCAAAGTGGAATTTTGGTACAACTGTTCAAATTTTGATACGAATATCACCATACGGGTCTCCAATGATTGCCAGATAGGCAATTATAGCTTTTGTTATGTTTTACTTTCAAGTTTTTTTACTTTCAAGTTTTTTACTTTCAAGTTTTTTTATTGATTTCTTAACTTATGAATCACAATCTTAGTTTATTCCAGCGTAGTCCAAGTGGTAAAGTATTTAGCGCGTATTCCGGAGGTCGGTGGTTCAATTCCCGAAAAATGGTTTCAAATGTTGAAAATCCACCTAAGTTCAGACGCGCACCGTATTTGCAAGCATGCAAAGTGTTACCGAAGTGGCAATTTGAGTTTTTAAAACACCCTTAGTGCTTGTTTACATGAGCGATCATTAGTCCCTTAGTCCTGCGACCAAAAAGTTGCTCAGTCGCTAGGCTCACAGCCGCTTATGGGAGTGCTTATATGAGCGATTCGGTCGCAGCGACAAAAAATCGCTACCGATAGTCGCAGGTCACTCGCGGCCAGCATAGCTTTGCCGCGCGATTTTTCCTTGATGTGTGCGTGAGTGGGCTGTATATACAGGGCACAAACACACACTTTTAAAAGTGACATTTCGAAGAAGGCAAAAAGTAAGTAAAATTATGTCAAAAGTGAAGTTCTCTATTTCAACTTCATATTGGAGTAGAAGTGCTAAAGCGATGATTTCCTCGACATCCATTTTGATCGAAATTACTCAACTGTCAAAAGGCTTGCGACAGTGATTATGTAATCGCTCATGTAAACAGCATAGCGAGTTTTTAGTCATCGCGACTAAGCGTCTAAAAATCGCTCATGTTAAACATGCATTTAAACTAAGATTTCAGCACGCAGCGAAGTAGTAAATAACTAAGTCGAAACACACTTTGTTAGCAGCTCCCATATTGGTTAGTACGTGTTTTAGACACTAAAATTATCATTTTAGCACCATTCCACATGCTTGCCAATGCGGTGCGCGCCTGCGTTAAAAGGCAAATTTCCCGATTTATTACTGGTATCAAGTATTTAACTAGTATTTAATTAAGAATTCCGTCTAATGATCAAGGAATCTTACGATTTTATAAATTTATTATTAGAATTTCTGAATATATTCCGGAGGTCGGTGGGTCAATTCCCGACTGTGATTCCAGTCCACTCTCAATTTGCTTTAAGAAATGATTAGTGATAGTTGCGGCTTGGTGCTAACGACATCATCGGTCTAGATTGCTATCACGGCCTCTGTTGTTGATGGGTTGCAATGTAAAAACCTTACAAATTTCGTAATTCATCCATGGTTTGCAATAAATGTAAAACTGTAGGTGCGAAGCAGAGAAGAAATTGTTATGAAACGTTAATTGAGGAGGCCCAGGCTCTTCGAGAGCTGTAGCTCCGAGGATGATGATGATTTTAGTTTTTTTTGTTTTTGTTTGTATTTTCTTTTTGTTAAGTATTATTAATGTTTTTATAGAATTTATTTTTATGGAAACTGAATTGAAGTGATAAATAAACTATTATTAAAGTGCATTTTTTTAAAAGATTTTTTTTTAGCTTGCCTACGTATCTGTTTGTCTGTCGGGGTCAAATATTGCAATCCAATTTTGACCCTCTTCCACTCATCCGATTGACTTGAAATTTTGCACACATACGTAATTCCGATGACAATTTGCCTCGAATTTTCTGATAAAATTTTCTGGGGCTTCTGAGGTCGCTGAATCCGATTCTGGTATTAAGAAGACGATAAGGATAACAGAAGGTCCTGTAAGGCTAACGTGATTATCCTTTTACTGAATTTTTTCAGGAAAAATCTTATCTGGGGATTTTTGAAGTCTCTAAATCCGATTCTGGCATTAAGAAACCTGCAAAGGTAACGAAAGGTACAGAAAGGATAACGTGATTATCCTCTTTCTCAAATTTTCTGGGAAAACATCTATTTGGCGGATTTTCGGGACGATGACTTCGATTCTGACACTAAAAAGTCCATAAGGATAACGGAAGATCCTGTCAGGATAACGTGATTATCGTTTTGATTTTGGATTTTTAGTCATACTAATCAAATACAAAATGACTAAAAGAAAATAAAAAAATTTGTTTTAAAAAAGTGCACTAAAAAGGATTTTCGACAAGAAAATAAAAGTGTATCAGAAATCAAAGCGGGATATAAAGCCTAAAAAAATAGATAAAATATTTTTCTCGGTTTTATTTCTGAAACACAGTACTCAAAAAATTATTCTTTCCCTTTTAGTGAATTTTTTAAAATTTTTTTTCAGGTTTTAGTTTCAATGCAGTGTGTAACGAAATAATAACGTTAGAACGTAACGAAATGCATTTTTTTATCGTTATAAAACCAAACAACGTAACGAAATAAAATTTAAATTTCGTTACATAACGAACTGTATTAACGTTACGATTTTTTTTCGTTTGCCATCCCTGGTAAAAAAACATATAAAATTTCACAGAATGTATTCATAGTTAAATTCTGTATAATTTATCCCAATTTAAACTATCAACAATATTTCAAAGGAAAATTGTTAACATAGAAAAACCTCTTTTTCGTTCAAAGCGTTTTTAAGGATTCCATTATTACCTTTTAAACATCATCAAATATTCTCTATCAAAACCACACACTTAAAATAAGTAAAGCTTTCCCAGACTAGAATCAAGGAAGAGAAAAACTCCAGAGGGAACCCAAACGAAAAACTCTAAAGCGAGTTCATTAAAAATCTCTTTTCAAAAAATTCCAAAAATAAAACTGTCCTTAGCACAACACGGTGAATTCGACCTTTCTCTGCAACTTTTTTCCAACATTTTACCATTTACCGGCATTGTTAAAATATCCCTTATCATTTGAAACTCCTAGTGTGGCAACTTAACTCTACACCGCCACCAGCCATCATCCCCTTTTAAGCGCCGAAAGATTTAACTAAAAACCACCCCCACCATAGGAAGCAGTTGCTCAAATCATAAAAGTTTTCGGTCTATCGGTAAAAACACAGTTTTTCAAAGTCCTGAATTGCCAGACTGTTGTTGTGTCCCGTGTGGCCAAATTGTCTGCGTCCTGCTAGACGGAAGGGGCAGTGGCAATAGGGTTGGGATTTTGAAGGGGACGTAAACACTTACAAGTTCTTGTGTAAACTCCATTATTGCCACATTGTTACGTCTTGTGCACACGTTGACTTTGGTTCGTTTCGTTTCGACCCTCCAACAACTGAAACAAACTCTTGGACGGGATTTTGTTTTTTCTTTTTCGGCAGCAACCCCGAGTTCTTGCTTCCACAAAAATTCTATTTGTATATTGACGACAGTTTTTCAAAGGGAAGATGTGTCGATCGCACGGGATAGTATTTGGATTTTAGTTTGAGTTTTCTTTTTTCGTGTAGGGTAAATACGCATTATGAGGATAGTCTATGGAAAGTTGTATCTTAAATTAAATAAAACAGTGTTTTGTGTACGATGAGTTGAGAATTGTTTTAATAAAAATCATTAAAATAATAAATTTTCTGATCTTTTGTCTAATTTCCAGAACTTATTTGGAAAAACTAATTGTTTTTTTTTTTCTTTAAAACGCTATGATGCTCGAGATAATTCGAGCGATAGTATTTATCTTGGATCATCCAGTCGAATTGGTCCTAGAGGTATTGAAAAAATGTGTTGTGTTTTCACCTTATTATAATGGACAGAGACTTATATACAATGGACAGAGCATCCGAGCCAAAAAATGGCACGGCAGCAGATTTGACATGGGGATTCAGTAGCCCCCAACCTAATTGTACTCGTAAACATTTTGCGTTATACAAATTTCATGTCAATTCACCTGCAGTCATGTTCAAATTACATGAAAATTACACAGATAGCTAAGGAGCCTCCACACGTTCAATGTTACTTGACAAGTATTATTGATGAAAATTTTCGTCAAGTAACATTGATGGAAATTGCATCCAAACTTAACATTGAAGAGCATCCAAACGCCCAATGTTACTTGAAACATGAGTCATTCAAGTACACTCAGAAAAATGTTCAGGTCAACTTTTTGTCAGGTTAACTCTGACCTTACAGAGGTTTCTGTAAGCCAGCTAGCGGTCAGAGTTAACCTATCTAAGGTAACCTCGTGCAGCTCCCAATGCCCTACTTCACCTGCTGGTGGCTTAATTTCAGAATTTCTCCGACCACAGGTCAACTCAGTTTTACTTGCCCACATGCAGGCGAACGCGCGCCTGCCCGAGGCCAATTACGCCGTATGTAGGTCGTCGAGTTAGCCTCCATTTTTCTGAGTGTAAAATTGTCAAGTAACATTGAACGTGTGTAGGCCCCTTTAGTCTTTACTTGCTAAATCTACTATGCACATTTGGTTCTTCAAAAATTCGAAAAAAATCAGTGCAAAACGCAAATGTTACACTTTTTGACTTCAAAGTTAAAGTTGAGAGTCTCCTGCTGTCATTTATGCAGCAGGCAGCTATCCTTTATGCCAAACACATATCTTGATCTTACTTTCTCTTACCGATCGCCTTGTTTATCACACGAGAATGAAATATTGCCAACTCGTGTTTTATGTGAATGACATCTGGTAGTATTTTGGCGCGAATTTATTTGAATGTGTCGCGATGTGAATAGTATAATAATAAGTTTGAAGTGCAATTTTAATTTTTTAATTAGAATCAATCAAACATGTCCTTTGATATAGACACGTTTGTTTTATACACTCCATTTGGCATTTTTAATGAAGAATTTTTCAGCAACTATTCAACATAACCTCAAACATCAACACATGATTTGGTTAGTTGTCAACCCTATTTGTTCAAATAAGGTTGCTAACCCAACCCTATTTACTCGTACAAGGTTGGTAATGATATCAGGGGATCCCATTAGAAAGAGAGAGTCAAAATGTGCGAAAGAGAATTTAGCTGTGTTTCGCGCTATTTGATTTCTTAGCGTATTATGGGAGATCATACTTCCATTGTATATACTTCGTTGGTATTCACTTGAAAACAAACCATTCAAAAAAAAAACATGCCGCGGGGAAAACTTTAAATACGCCGCACCACAAATTCAAACGGAGACCCACATAGCCTAAAACTACAAGTAATTCAAATGTTCTAGAAATAAATGCAACTGTACCTACAACCGTTAATGCCCCAAAAGTGAAAATTTCTACACAAAAAAAACGGTCCAGATGAAAATGTTTAAAAAAAATGTGCTGCACGCTAGAAAAGTATAATTTATGGCAATACCCTATGCTGAAATCGATCAACAAAAAATTTCAAATTGACACATGAGGGGACGGTACCAAATACTTTGGCGTCCCCTGGATTAATACCCAGCTGACATTTGGCTAGTCGTTCCTTGACAATAGAGTACCTCTATGACGCACTTTAGTGTCACCTTTACTATGAATATGGGAGTATGTTTTTGGTCGTGCTTTTCTTCCGAAATCTTACATATTTGGAACAAAACCCATAGTTTTTTTCTAGGCCTTTGATTGGTTTCAAATTAGTTTTAACCTTTAACAATGGACGTGATTTATGTTTCACCAAAGATTAAGTAAATAAAGACAAGAATCCTAAAACAATTGTTGCCGACCCAAAAAAAAAATCCGACAGCGGAAATGGAATCTTTGGTATGGCTTGCAAAACGAATATTTTCCCTTATATTTTAGCACTTCTCTGTCAAAAAGTAAATAAAAAAATTTAAATTGCATTCATTACTAGATTAAGATTCATAACTCTACAGTATTTTCCACACATTTTAAAAGTTCTATGAAAGATTTTGTTGTTTCTTATAGTTACTTATCTAATCTTTGGTTTCACACTTCCACGAACGTGGGGTCTCACATCATCCTATACTTCATTTTGAAAATTTTCAAGAAATACTAATCAAGCTTTAAAAATTAAAGGAAGTTCAGCTACTGGGTTGAGCGAGAAGTTTTCGATTATTATAAATCGAAAGAAGCGAGGGGTCTGTGAGACCCTATGTCCAAAGTTAAAGGTTAAATGATAGAGCATTACAACGTGTGTAAAACCTCTAACCAACGATCTTTTAAATGTTAGTATAAATATTTAAAAAGTTGAAAAGAAAGTGAAATCCTTCGGACCTTTAGCGAAAACTGTGGCTGGCAACTGAACCGCGTTAAAATTTGTTTAAGACAGTATTCTAGTGTGACCAATCACAAAAAACCTTTTTTTTTTGGTAGCGATTTTTGAATGTTTATAGTGTGTAGAATAGGATATTGTCGGCTGAGGTAAGATATCTGAGTTTCGAAAGTCATTCTGTTAGTAGAGCGCGTGCCGTTTTTTTCAAATTCGGTTTAAAGGTTTTCTCAGGTATTAATTAACCGACCGGTTTGCAACTATACAGATATCTGCGAGAGATATGTGCCTACAGCGGGAATTAACAATATTGAAATACTTATTTTTGCAAAACTCCAAGCCCGAAAACAGACGAAAAATGTCGTAAAAATCGAAATTTAATTTTTAAATGTCCGCCATTTTTAAAGTTTTCCATAGTTTCACATAACTGTTAACCACAGGCATATATTTTAACAATCTTTTCGGTTTTTTTTTGTTTCCGATTATCTAGAGAAGTGCGAATATGTCTACCATCTAGCGCTGTTTTTTCACCTCTATTTTTACCCCTGTTACGCCCTTTTATATTGCTTTATGAACAAAAAAAATTTCTTTTATAAGAGTAAATTTAAATAATAACGAAAAAAAGGTTTTGTAGTGATATTGTGTGTCCACTTTCTGAGATAAATCCCAAGTAATTCTATAAAATAGTATCGGTTACACTAGAATGCTGCCTTAAAGGTAAACAATCACAAAAAGTCAGCTCTTTAAACTTTTATTCAGAAAAGTTCTAGCTTTGAAGTCATGAATGTAGATGTTTTCATGTGGCCATACTCATAGTAAAGGAGAAACTAAAGTGCATCATTGAAGTACCCTATTTGACAATAGCTAGCAACTCGGACAAAACTTTAATGTTTCCAACTAGTTTTATGCTACTAGTTCAAAAAGCTAGTTCTATCCTAGTTGCCAAGCTGATGTCCACTAACCTAATGGCAACTGGAGATAGGATAGCACAAACAGTTGTAAAGTGGTCGTCGCGACCATAAATTCATGAAATTAAAGTCGCGACGACTACTTTACGGCTTTTTGTGTTCCTCTGCTCTGATAGTGAGCCAAATGCACTTTTTGCGGCAGTTTTTTTTAATCAAAAGTTATTCTAATATTCAATGTAAAAACCTTCAAACTAAAGTCACTGTAAGGAGTGACCCTTTACTAGGTCATCTCCCATACATGTAACATCCGCTTGTGATTTGTAGGTGGAGAATCTAAAGCTTCTAGAATCGTTCACGTTTTCCTCTCATCAATTTTTTATTACCATCTCGCACAATTATCCTTCTGCTTTCTTTCACTAAAGAAAAACATCCCAGAAACAGAACGAACTGAGGAACGACACGAAGAGGGTAAAAAAGAAAGATTGGTTACTTCGAAACTTTTACTAGGGAGGTAAAAATTGTCAGAGAAAACCAGTAGAAGGGGAGAAAAGTATTTTTCTTATCAGTAAGATATTTCAATCCTTCCTTGGCTCATAGTTTACCAAACACAACGAAGACAACCCCAGCGAACGACGAAATAAACTCGATATCGCACACTCATAAAAAAAACCACCCCTCCTCGCAAGAAACATTTCAGTATCGCGACACGACATTGTGTTAGTGAATAACATTAACTAAAGAATTTTTTCTGTAGAAAATGGGGTTTTCGGATAAATTCAAGGGCTTGCCTAGTGCTTTGTGTACAAAATATTTCCCATATATCGGCACACCACACAATGAAACACGGAAGGACAAAAAGCCCTTTCTAATCGTTTTCAAACTATGGCAAGTGTTCGAGGGGTGCGAATGTGGTATGATAGCAAAAGTTGCATCTTTTGAAGATATTTCCCCAGCCTAGTTTTCCATGGGCGGTCGGTCGTCGGTTAAATGGAAGCATTTTTCCTTGAGTCCTTTGAATCTTTTTCTTGGTCCTTTAGGTATACCAAGGACTAGTGTTTGAAGATGCTTTATGAGTTACGAGGGTGGCGGCATTGGCATTCAGCTGTTGTACCTGAAGGACATTGACCTTCCGACAGGCGGAATTGACTCTCGCTGAAGGGTCGCTCGCTTCACACAAAAAAAGACTCTTTCTTGTTGTTCATATTGTTTAGAAATTGTTTGCCACCCCCTGTTCCCAGGGTGGTAGTATTTTTAATGTTTTGGTGCGGTCGATTCGTTTAATCGGCAGCGCCTTTTGGGGCCGCTACTAATGGGTCAGATTCATAACCTAAAAAATGAGCGGAATTTAATGTTACGCCACGGGGCAAGGAGAAGAATTGGCCGGTGGCTGGGGTATTTTTTTTAACCTTAGAAACTGAATGAAATTTAGTGTAGTCCGTATTCGTATACGAAACGTAAATGATAATAAATGTTGTCTTGGTGTTTGAGGCTTAGAATAAATCCTTTCAAAAAAAATTCTAATGAAGTGTGAAATCAGAGAGTTTCGCCCAAAATCTTTTCCTTTGAAGTCAAAAGATACCATCAATTTTATTCATGGAGTAAATAACGACTGTTAATGATTTTTTAACACGTGGATAATATTAGGAGTGAAATGACAAGCGGTTTAATGTAAAGGTGAGGTGATTTCTTTTACCAGCAACAATAGCGAAAGTGAACTGGAAAATTCTTTGAAAATAGCATCAGCAATTTAGCCGCTTATAAGTTTTTTTCTCTTTTGTCTTTTGGTGTTTTCTTTCATACTTTTTGTGTACGATTTTTATACTCCATAAATGATATATCATATAGAATTATATTAGATTTAGTATACCGTTTGTAAAGCACCGAACCAATTATCGGACACAAAAATGAACTACACCAGAGTGTTAGGGATGACAAAAGATTTTGATTTCCGCATGTCCGTCCGCCCATCCATCCGTCCGACCGTCTGTCCGTCTGTCCGTCTGTCCGTCTGTCCGTCTGTCCGTCTCTTCGTCTCTTCGTCTGTCCGTCTGTCCGCTCGTCCGTCTGTCCGTCTGTTCATCCGTCCGTCTGTCTGTCCGTCTGTTTGTCGGTCTATCGGTCCGTCTGTCCGTCTGTCCGTCTGTCCGTCTGTCCCTCGTCCATTCGTTTGTCCGTTCGTCCGACCGTGAACACCATAACTTTCGAAAGGAGAGAGCTAGAGACTTGAAATTTTGTATACATAGCTACGTTTATCGTAAATGGCTAGGGTAAGTTCTTGAAATGGCAAAATTGGAATACACACAACCGAAAATAATTTTTTTTATAGATGTGTTTGTATCTCAAGCCGTTATCGATATACCGTTATTTTTAAAAAATCCGTTTTTGCGATTATCTTGAAAAATAAGGGGTTTTGGTTATTCTATAAGACGGATTGAAGAGAAAAATGTTTGCTATAATTTTGTTCGTTGACGTTATCCGATGCATTTTACCGTTATCGAGAAATATCAACGAAACATCAAATTTTATATAGAAAATAGAACTTGATTTGGACGAAAACCTAGAGAAAACAATTACGAAATATATGCCGCAGGCGAAATTTTTGATTTAGAAGAAGTGATATACCGTGCCAATCAAAAATTAACTCACAAAAATTTTTCATTCTCTTTACATTTACATTTATATTCCGAAAATAATCGCAACGCAGATTGTGAAAATACCAATAAGGAGAAATGCTCCGCAGGCAAAATCAGTTGAAAGCCAACGGAGAAAAAAAATGTGATTTACATCGGCTTCTAGGCAAAGAAAAGTATTTTTTTTGCATATTAGTGATATTTTTTTCTAACGTTTGATAAAGGCCATAGAGGGATAAGGGAACAAAAAGTGCCCCCAGAGATAGAAGCTTGAAATTTTTTTCGTAAGTTGCCACTATTACAACAAATAATTTCCCAAAATTTCAATCCAAAAAAACGAGTAGTTTTGGAGAAAAAAAATAAAACATGATTTTTTTGAAAAAATTCTAGCTCCGTAACGGGTTAACCGATTTTGATGAAATTTGTCGCAATTTTTTCGTTGAAAGTCATAGTTTTTAAAAAAAATTATAGCAAAAAAATTAAGTGTGAGGAACCGTTAGGAAAAAATATTTTTTGTTTTTAAAAAATTATAACGGTAACTTAACGGTTTTGCACCACTTTTATTTTTTTCTCAAAAACTCCTTAATCCCTTACCTACAAAACAAAAAAAATCAGGGCAATCGGAGAGGTACTTCATATTCAAAAAAAATAAAATGTGAAGGTAGTCACACTATCATATATGAAAGATGAATCAATTTGTGAACTAAATAATCCAGGAAAATTAGGATTTAACCTCTTAAAAAATCCTAGTTAACTGGATTTTTGCACAGACCTTTATTTTGAAATAACAAACAACGTCCCCAAAGTCCATTCCAAAATTGCACCGGCGTCGTGCGTTATTCAAGGTCAAAGGTCCCGAAAATCAGTTTTTTACGTTTATCTCACTTTGTACGAGTTATACGTCTTTTTGAGGTTCAGATGAATTAATCACAATAAAATTCTCTACAAAAAAGGTTAAATATAATTTTCTTGTAGGACAAACAGTTTTCGAGATACAAGTCGTCAAACTATGCGTCGCACAGAGAAATTGCTATTATTCAAGGTCAAAAGTAAAAAAAAACGTAAATATCTCGCTTTGTATAGCATGTACGCATTTTTTGTATTCAGATGAATTACTCCTCCGAAAATTCGCTACAAAAAAGGTTAAATAAAATTTTTTTGTAGGGCCAATAGTTTTCGAGATAGAAGTGAACTGTACATTCTTTTCCCCACCGCCATTAAGGTAGAATGCAAGGCGCGTTTTTTTAGATGACTTCCTCATTAGGCCTAATCCATATTTTTCCACCTTCATTCATTTATTCTCAAAAATGTCCATCCCATTTAACAACAATGTCCTGCAGCCAGTTAGTACATTACTGCCACCAGCACCGAAAGAACTCCTGAATTCCGTTTTTTGCAACTGCACAAAAGGTTGTGGTTCCAATTGTGGATGCAGAAAAATTGGATTACCGTGCTCCATCGTTTGTAGCTTTTGTCGGGGTCAATCATGTTTATATCCTGCTTCTTGTGATATCACTGAATCCTTTGACAATTTAAACGATGTCGAAGATGAACTCGATCTTATTGGTACCTTAACATTAAATGTAAGTGAAAAACACAACAAAAGCTATAATTGCCAATCTGGCAATCATTGGAGACCCGTATGGTGATATTCGTATCAGAATTCGAACAGTTATACCAAAATTCCACTTTGAAGTCAAACTTTCCAATAAGATTTATTAAAATTTATTCCAATCGGATTTTGATGTATGGGAGTTTTATGTAGAATCATATCCTAAATAACTTTAGTTCTTAGACTTTTTTGATAAGATGCACCGTTTTTGAGATATTCATAAAAAACGATTTCGTTCGTATGGGGGGTACCCCCCCCCTAATGGTCCATTTTTGCCCATTAACGAACTTAGCCTCGCATTTTACGAAAAACGGATCTGTGCAAAATTTCAAGTCTCTAGCTCAATCCGTGCGCCCGCAATCCGCGCCACAGACAGACAGACGGACGGACAGACGGACGGACGGACAGACGGACGGACATACAAAAATTAAATATTTTTATCATTCTAAACACACTGGTGTAATTCATTTTTGTGTGTGATGACGGGATCTTGGCGTTACAAACGGTAAGGCAAAGTTAATATACTCTTTGGTTTCACCATACGGGTATAATGATACCTATATCGAAGATAAAGAGCAACAAGAACAAGAAGAAGAAGAAGATAAATGAATGAAGGTGGAGAAATATGGATTAGGCCTAATGAGGAAGTCATCTAAAAAAACGCGCCTTGCATTCTACCTTAATGGCGGTGGGGAAAAGAATGTACAGTTCACTTCTATCTCGAAAACTATTGGCCCTACAAAAAAATTTTATTTAACCTTTTTTGTAGCGAATTTTCGGAAGAGTAATTCATCTGAATACAAAAAATGCGTACATGCTATACAAAGCGAGATATTTACGTTTTTTTTACTTTTGACCTTGAATAATAGCAATTTCTCTGTGCGACGCATAGTTTGACGAGTTGTATCTCGAAAACTGTTTGTCCTACAAGAAAATTATATTTAACCTTTTTTGTAGAGAATTTTATTGTGATTAATTCATCTGAACCTCAAAAAGACGTATAACTCGTACAAAGTGAGATAAACGTAAAAAACTGATTTTCGGGACCTTTGACCTTGAATAACGCACAACGCCGGTGCAATTTTGGAATGGACTTTGGGGACGTTGTTTGTTATTTCAAAATAAAGGTCTGTGCAAAAATCCAGTTAACTAGGATTTTTTAAGAGGTTAAATCCTAATTTTCCTGGATTATTTAGTTCACAAATTGATTCATCTTTCATATATGATAATGTGACTACCTTCACATTTTATTTTTTTTGAATATGAAGTACCTCTCCGATTGCCCTGATTTTTTTTTGTTTTGTAGGTAAGGGATTAAGGAGTTTTTGAGAAAAAAATAAAAGTGGTGCAAAACCGTTAAGTTACCGTTATAATTTTTTAAAAACAAAAAATATTTTTTCCTAACGGTTCCTCACACTTAATTTTTTTGCTATAATTTTTTTTAAAAACTATGACTTTCAACGAAAAAATTGCGACAAATTTCATCAAAATCGGTTAACCCGTTACGGAGCTAGAATTTTTTCAAAAAAATCATGTTTTATTTTTTTTCTCCAAAACTACTCGTTTTTTTGGATTGAAATTTTGGGAAATTATTTGTTGTAATAGTGGCAACTTACGAAAAAAATTTCAAGCTTCTATCTCTGGGGGCACTTTTTGTTCCCTTATCCCTCTATGGCCTTTCTGTAATATCCGGGACAACATGACTAAAACTGAAATATCCGGGACAGAGGTTCGGTTTCGAGAACACCGCCGGGACAACATGACTAAATCTGGGCTGTTTGGTCACCCCACATGCAGAGAAAAATAGTAAATCCAACTATTTTATAATTGTAAATCGTGACTCTAACTAAAATAGTTAATTTCAATTACAAAAATAGTCAAAATCGAATATTTTAATGATAAATTCAATGATAAATTGATCAAAAAGTTTTAGTTATAATCTCGATTACCCATGATAAAGTAGTTAGATTTTCTCTGCGTGTATTTATACGTAATTTACAAAAAAAAAATGGCAAGAGTAAAATTGTCCCGAATTTTTGCTGTGATTCTTAAATGAAATTTTCTCAGCCGTTAACAACAAATTAATTTTGTGCCAATTATTCAACTTTCCTCTACACTAATTTAACGAATTAAACTTTTAAATAAACAAGTATTTAAAAACTTTTACAATGTGAATAATTTGGAAAGTTTCGTAAATAATCGAATTTAATGCGGCTTTGAAAAATGAAAACGCACAAGAAATTTCCATTTTATCCCAAGAAAGGTTCAACAGCAGCAACGAAGAAAAAAAAACAGTGACAGACCGGAAAAAGTTTGACGCTCGAAAAAGTTGGCAGGAAAACTCTTTTCTTTCTGTCAATTAACGACGAGACCCTCTTTTCACTAATTCCATATTCTGCTTTTCCGAGGGAAATTTAATTAGACAACGTAATCGGGCCGTTAACAAGAGCAAAAATAAATGCCAATCATAGCGAAACAATTTTCAACTCATAACATTTTATTCCAATGGAACTTGAGTTTTGGTTTGTTATATCGGGCAGGGTGAAAAATTCCAACTAAGTGTTTTCTTGGGTGTGTGTGTATTGGAAAACCACCTAACGAAAAAAAAAGGAAAACAGTTTAACTTTTCCCTTCCAATTATCCAAACTAAATCCGGCAAACTTTCTAAACTGTTCCATCAATAAAACTTAAGCATCCGAGAAGATATCTCCGTCTACGTAACGAAAACTCCTACAAAACTTCACTAACATAATTCTAGTATTATCCGCGATTATTCTACAAAATGAGCACAAGAAAATTCCTTCACAATTTCTCTCAAAAATAAAGTCTTTCGCTTCAACTTCTGATGATGATTCTTTTTAAGATGACGACAATTATGACGCTGGCTGGTGATCACAATTTTCGCGTTCTTTCAGCTCTATGAACTCTTTAAGACGAGCAAATAATGAGGAAATAATTCCGAAAAAAATGCTTCAAAACATTTCCGAATGTTAGAGTAGGATAGCACAAAAGTCACAAGAAGGAGAAAAAAAAACAAATGTTCAATTGAAGCTAAGAAAAATTTAATTAAATGTCGTTCAGACTCTTCAGACGTCAATATTAGAGAATGTCGAGAGAATTCCAAAAACTTTCAACAACAGAACAGAATGTTAGTTTGAGAATTTTTCCATAAAGCAGGCTGACATACAAAGTTTAAGGACTTTCCTTAAAGAAAATGTTAAACGGACAACTTTCTATCAAGGTTTTTATCCTTAAAAAGTTCAAGAATATTGATGTGTCTAAAAGAAGGATAAATGAAAAGTGATGAGAATATAGTTGGGAACCATAAATTGTAGCCAAACGTTACGATATTGTAACCAAACGTTGCCTCCCACCTCCTCCCTCAATTCGACCCCCTCGCCAGCTATCTTCTGAACCGGCGAATTAATTTTGATCTAGTGTAATTAAATTTGACGGCTTATGAAAAAATACTCCGGTTTCACATGGAATTTAATGTAGGGTAAAGTTGTTTCGACAATATCGTCCCACCAGTGGTTGCAAATTTGTTCTTGACAACGGTTTTTGCCCTTTGTGATGAATATAGATTTTCGGGATAAAAAATTTGTTAAAGGGAAATTTTTTTTCGCCAATGGACTGTCCGTTAAATTCGTCACACTTTCGGGCTAATTATTATACAAAAAACTGTGAAAAATCGTGTCAAGCGGAGAAGGGGATTTAAAAAGGTGAAATTTGGCAAGTTTGCGATAGGTGGGGACGGGAAAGGGAAGAGGTAAGGGGAGGGGAAAGGGGAGGGGGAATGGGAAGGCTGAAATAAACGTGACATGTTTTATGGACAGCCCCTTCACTAACAGACAGTCTTTTAACGACTTTAAAGAAATACACCATTGAGAGAGAATTTAAAAAAGCAAGAAAATTTGTGACAATCACAGTGTGTAAGAAAATATTACACTATTCCGCACATTTTTAGCAATTTAAAAGATGATGAGTAATCCCAGTGACCATAATATATTAGTGATTTATTTTACCTGCGTTTCCTACTAGTATTTTTGGTGTACTGCAGGTATCTGCCACTAATATTTATCTGATATAGTGGCAGACATGTGCCGTACACCAAAATGCTAGTGGAGCCCTGATTTTATCTCAGTGGTACCGCACTTAACATACTTTCGTACCTAACATACTCTATATATTGAGCTAACATAAGAAAAAACTATTAAAAAAGGTAAGCGGGGTAAAATTATTTAAAAAAAAAATTCGATTTTCCACCATCTGCAAATTTTCAAATTTCAAAAATGTTCATATGTCATAAAATTTTTAAAATTTTTACAAACAGAGCCGTCAAACTATCGCTTAAGGTCCCCACGACTATGCAATAATATGCATCGTCGCGACGTACAAGACACGGGAAATGTGATATAAATATAACATAGCATAATTGGAAGAAAACACAAATAGAATGGGAAATCATTACCGGGAATTCCTTGCGTTATTTGATTCTCCTCGTGAGATGAGCGACGTCGCATTCTTAAATCCTCTCGTGATAATCCCGATGCTTGCCGTTGATTCGGTGCACCCATGCCGGGAAAACCGGTTGCCGCGCCACCACCACCACCACCGATACCGGGTCCACCGGGATTTCCACCACCCCCGCCCCCAATGAGTTGATGCCGGATGTGCTCACGGAAGTCATTTCCACCCATCATGTTGCTGAACTCCTGCGATCGATGGCGACTGTACTGCAGCTCCAATGGTAGATTCCGGTCTAGGGAGCGCATATGATGTTCAACAGCTGGTCGGACGCAGTGTTCCTGTGGGCCACCTCGCATTTTAATTTCTTCCAGGGTGCTGCGAATGTTCGGATTCGATTCCATTGTACGTAAGTTGCCTCCGTGGAAGCTGTCGAGACGCATCTGGTCCATGCTTAGATTTCTCTCCAAACCCCGCATCGTTGGATTGAATCCTCCCGTTTGCGGGTCCAATCCCATTCGGAGATTTTCTATCGCACGCATATTCTGTGTGGATCCATCTAAGGATGTGATTGAACCCATAGATCGCATGTTTCCCGGTTTAAATTCCAGCGGATAGCTTAGAGTTTCCATCACGGCTTGATTGTTGGCGGCTTCTAGAGACCGCAGATTCATTTGCTCCTGCATTGCACGTTCCATGTTCCGCAGCCCGCTTTCAATTCCGCGCAACGCATCCTCGGACCCAAAGTCCTCACTCGGAGAAATCAATCCTTTATTGGGCATTTGCGGTTTATTCAACTTGAGGCTCATGTGTGGCGAATTTGTTGCACTTCCGGGGGTCGATCGCAAACTCATCTGTGGGGAGTTCATGTTTCGCACCCCAAACTGTGGGGAGTTGATTTTTTCCGAAAATTTCATAATCGGCTGCGGGGAGCCCATTGGCTTATCCGGATATTTGTGCAAAATTTGAGGTGTACCGGGCGGCCGGATGTTCATTTGCGGAGAATTTGGTGGTTTCTCCTTGAATTTGTGCATCAGTTGAGGTGAGTTTTGGACACTCGACGGTTTTTGCGGCAAAGGCGGAGGCTGTTTATTGGGACCACCTTCGGACATGGTTTTCTTCAAGCTGTGCCGCTTCGGTGGGATTTCAGGCGGCACCTTGTGCGCATCGGCACTAGCGCGGGCCGGAATTTCGGGGACTTTTTTCACATCGGCGTTCGCCTTGTTGAGCATGGCTTGAGCGCGTTGAGCCGCTTGTGCGGCCAGTTCTTGCGTTAGTTTCGGAATTTCCGGATCGATTTCCGGCTTCTGCGAGCTGTTTTGTTGATTCTGCGGTTGTTGCGACATTTTAGCAGTAGTTTAGTATTTTTGTTATTGTGCGTAAAATTTTTCGTATTTTTTTTCAATATATTTAAGTATTTTATGAAGTATTTTTTTTTCGTTTTGTGCGTTGCAATTACTGCTGCCAGATTTATTTAATATCTAGATATGTATTATTCTTTAAAGCATTGTAGATTTTTCGTTTTTTTAGTTATTATAAGTTTTTTTTTAGGATATGTTGACTATTCTTACGATAAAATAAATATTTATAGTTGTATATTATTAAGCTAAGTATAGTTTGGAATATGTATTTGTAACAAATAATCACGACTTAATGATTGCACTTGATTAATTAAGGATTATATAAATTTTTCTTGTGTATTCTGTTGTATACGAATATGATATTGAGTGTAAAAAAGCTAAATCGTAGTAAATGTATATTTAAGCATTTAATATTGACTATTTTCTCATATATTTATATATATATATATATGTATGTAATAACAATAATGATTATTTTTCAAGTATTTTTCGGATATATATTCAGTGTATATTTTTTTTTCAAGATATTTTCCTGGTATTTTATTGGATATTTTGTTTATATTGCACGTACACCAATAATATGGATAGGATTTTTATGCTGTCATAAACATTACACACGTTCTAAGATTCCTACTTTAACTGTACATTCACGGAAAATCTCACGATAGAAACATCGTTGGGTGCCATTTAAAATGTTTGTCAGTTGATGTTTTTCCAATTCAATCACATTTATCCTTTTTCCTTACAACAAAAACAACAGCAACACAATCAAATGTGTGTGCCGCCGGTAAAGGGATGAAATTTCCCGCAGAGAGCGAGGAACCGATTTTAAGAGAGGAAGGTTTTCCCTTTTTTGTAATTTTCCTGACTCTCTTCTTGTATGACGTTTAAAGAACCACCACAAACACAACTGTTACACTCCAAAAAGGATGAATATATCTGGAAACCCGCCTGTCACCGATCTGTTGGGGTGGAATTTATTCCCTTGTAATTGGGGTGCGGGGTATTTGGTGGTTTGTTTTGCCGGGTTCGATACGTTTGCAATATGAAGTTATAACCAACTCTTCACTCGTTTTACACAAAATCACTTACATTTATCTACGAATACTAAAACTTTATGATATATTTTTGATATTTTATCGATTATGAATATTTCACATAAATTTCACTTGATATTTTTCATATATAAATATATATATATATATTTTTCTAAAATTACTGTAGAAGATACACGTATAAACACTTAGCATAAGATAATTTTCACTATCTATTTATCAAAACAAAAACAATATGTTTTTATCCTTTTTTTCCAGTGACGAGTTTTCGTTGTATTTATTAGGAAATTCACCACATTACTATCGCTCGCATTCGAGAGAAAAAAAAAACTCACAAATTTCTGGTGAATTTGTGATGGGTGCACGCACAAAACACTACCACATTGACAAAAATAAAGAAAAATAATTTTCCGGGTGGCTTTTCATCGGAATTACGTTGACTACCGGCAAGGACGTAAAGGGTATCTAACGAGGACTCGATTTAGGTGGATTTTCGTTTAGAGCTTTTTTAAACGCATATACACGAATTTCTATATAAAAAAAGAGACGATAATGATGTAAATTCTTTGAGTTTAATATTTGTACATATAGAAATGTCAAAATGATTCGCTTTACGCTTTTTGAGCATCCGTCACGATTATAAGATTATCTGTTATCAAAAATTTCACTTTTATTCAATAATTCTAAGCATGATTTTCATCAATTTCCATGGATTTTCCTTGCGAAAATTAAACACAATCCAGAAAAATGAATTTTGCACGCAACCTGACCGGAAATCCTTCTATCCATGGAAAACAAACATATTTTATCGGAATTTCCACATCCCGCCGGCGAAAATGTACGGATTTTGCACGAATTTCATGGATTGTTACTTGAAACCCATAAAATTTTGATGGAAAATGCCGAATTTTCGATGAAAAACTCAATTTAAATGTTTTTCCTTGCCCAGACACCGCACGATACGAGAACGACGCGTTTTCACAACCGTAAGCTTAAAAACCGACTAGGGAAATTCTCTACTCTTTTCCTTCGATACATCATTTTGTTGTCTGTTTGCACACACATCGAGAGAAAGTTTTTTTTTGCTCTCTTTTATGATTACACTTGACTCGCATGTCCTTTGTACCGGAATTCACCCCAAATATTGAGGGAGTTTTCGGTCGTCAGAAACTTTCCCGGACTCTCCCTGTCTTTCTCTCTAGTCCTTTTTTCAATTGGAACACATTGAAGGCTTTCAGCAAGCTTTCCAGTGAGGGAAATGCTTTTGTGTGGGTTATCAACAGAGCAACACACGCAAAGGCTGTGGGAAGTTTACAGGACTAAGAGGTGTCTAGGGTTTTCCATGTGCGACTACTATCAAAGAGGGAGCAAGAACTGTACGTAAAGCTTTTCTTTACGCACAGTTCTTGCCTTAAGAATAGAAACCGTGAAAATAGCGGCTTTTCGTACTTCTAAATTAGGGTGGATGAAAAAAAACTGCCAGCTGTGATTTTATATTTTTCGCAGTGTTTCTGGAAGTGATTTCATATTCACTTTCCAAAATTTCGAGATCTGGACTTTATAAAAACCCCACATTTTTAGGTTAATTTACAAAAAACTGTTGTATCCTTAAGTCCAGTATTTTTGGTATACGGAACGTATCTGCCACTAGAAATATGTCTTAATTAGTGGCATAAACGTGGTATTAGATGCCTTGATTATTTGTTTTTCTATCTGCGTGCTTCTTCGTTTATTTGTCCATTTAGCTATCTGAGCCTTATCTCTCAGTTCCCTGGTTGCATATTTATCTTCCCGTTCCGTCATACAGACAACCTACAACTTCTGATGGGAGAGTCTTAGACGTTTATTGAAATCAAAAAGGTATAGATTTGATTTCGCCGTCAGAATTTCTGCGCATTTAATTGTTTTGTTACTTTCATATACGTAGTATAATAAAGTATTGTAGTTATGAAAAATTTCGACCTCTTTATTTTGCCTATAAACATTTCCCGAGCACTCCTGAGTCGATTGGAATATTATTACCAAAATGCCTTTCTGTCTGTTAGTTTGTCTGTCTGTTAGTTTGTCTGTCTGTTAGTCTGTTCTTGGTCTGTTAGTCTGTGTACAACATTTCTCAAAAACTGCTAGAGCCATGAAATTTTACAGGGATATTTGGTCCTGGAATGGGACGATCCTATCACATTTTGGTGAAAGTCCTTAACCGGAAGTAACCAAAATGACGAGTTTTTAAAAGTCACGATTTCGTTTTTTGTTATTAACTCCGAAACTACGCGTTTTTCATTAGTTTTTAGTGTAACCAAAGTTGTAGACAAGAAAATTTTCTACATCTTTGTCTTTCACTAGAACTCCGTATCTCAAGCCGTTATCAAGATATACTATTATTTAAAAACAATCAGGTTTTTGCGACTATCTCGAAAAATAACGGGTTTTTGGTGATTTAATATATGAGAGGAATTGAAGAGAATGATATTTGCCATAATTTTGTCTCTTACCATTATCCGATATCTTTTGCCGTTATCGAGATATTATAATTAAAATTCAAAAAAATCGGTTTTTTGCAAATTGCTGGCAAACTAACGGTTTTTTGGAAAAAACAGTTAACGGCAAAATTAAAATTATTAAAATTCTCAACATTTTTGCCCTTTACCGTAAATCAATACCTTTTACCGATATCGAGATATTTTAGATTTTGTAAACTAAAAATTTATGTTTTCATGTAGACTAATATTTTCTCCGTCAGTTAAATTGTGCGGAAACGTAGATTTTGTATAAGAAAGTAATGTGCTGTTCACATCAGATACACTCAGAAAAATTTCCAGGTCAACTTTTTGTCAGGTTAACTCTGACCTTACAGAGGTGTCTGTAAGCCAGCTAGCGATCAGAGTTAACCTATCTAAGGTCAACTCGTGCAGCTCCCAATACCCTACTTCAGCTGCTGGTGGCTTAATTTCAGAATTTCTCCGACCACAGGTCAACTCAGTTTTACTTGGCCACATGCAGGCGAACGCGCGCCTGCCCGAGGCCAATTACGCCGTATGTAGGTCGTCGAGTTAGCCTCCATTTTTCTGAGTGTATTTTAAGTTAGAAAAAAATGATTTTTTACAAAATTTCCTTAACCTTTGTCAGTGCGAGCAATTCAACGTGTGCGCTTTTTTGTAATTTTCTTGTACGCCTTTTCCGATGGGAGCGAAAAAATCGCAAAATAAATGTGACAAGGGGTGAGGGGGAGGGTTGAAAAGGACGAAAATTGACGTATTATATGAACAGTCTATTTTCACGTTCAGCTATTTCCGAAGTGCGCTTTTTTCAATGTCAGCCTTTTGGTTTATTTGGTTTATTGAAAAGATTTCTTGCAAAATTCCAACTGAATATAATTTTTCTTTGGTTCTATGAATATAGACGTGTTCGAAAACTCTCATTTTAATTACCTGTATCCGTTCTAGTATTCTAAAAACAATATATTTTTCCTATTCCTTTTCAAATCATATTCAAAACCACCCCGATATTCACGCAACGTGATATTGTTTTCTCAAGCACTGCCGGTTAAAATATTCGAAGGGATTGCTTCCTAAATCCATTCAATTCAGAGATGCAAAAAGTGAAGGGGAAACAATTCATATAATTGTGTTTGTAAATAAAGTCCAGGAGTACTTTGTAGCCAGTACGGCATTGAATTTAAAATCAGCATAAAATCCTTGCTCCCTAGTCGCATTTCGTATGGCATTAGTTAAGAATGAAACCAAATGTACAAAGGGTTCCGTTTGTACCTCTTTTCCGTCCAGTTTCCGGTATTCCTGTGTATGTAAAAAGACGGAGGTTTTTACACATACATACACACAAATAAATGAAAGTCTTCCACTTCCCGCCCCGCACAGAGCTCGCTGAATTATGGGCACTCGGAATGGGGAAAAAGGTAAAGAAAATTTAAGAAAGCTTACAAATTGATGAAAGAAAACGCAAAACGTGAATGTTTTCAATCGTTGGAAGATGAGGTCGGGAAAATCAACAGCGATGCCAACAACATCTGCATGAGAAGTGGAAAATGGAAACACGGCAGAAAATTCCCTCTTTTCGCTTTCAAAAAGCGACACGGGAACAAAGGGAATAAGGAAATACTCAAAGGGTGACAGAGTATAAATATGGGGCGCTTTTAAGAGCTTTAAAGAAATACCTCTACTTCCCTGTTTTATGGCATGATTTTATTGTTTTCATCGTCTATTCAATGTACCAAAAATTATGGAAAGGGATATCCGAAGGGATAAACATAAAAAAATTGAGTCCAACGGGTATAATCCATAAAATTTATTATTCAAAATGTATTAATTGGTGCTTAATTTGATGCATTGTTTGAAATCAAATCAACATCATTTTCAAAGTTTCCTCCTTATAGAAATTTCATTGGTTGACTTGTTTTTTTTTTTTCGGAAATTCTAAGGAATGAAAAAAACATTTTTATTGTCTTCTGTTTTCATGTTAATTTTTTAAGTTTTTTGTTGACGTTTGTAAGACAATTTCAAAGAATTCCAATTGACGTTTTCACTTGGAAATGAAATGCTTCAATTGGCGTTAATGAATGTTTCACGGAAACAAGGATTTATAGAATTTACAATAATTAGAGGAAAAATGTCTAAAGATGAAGAGGATTTTCTAGCGAAACTTCTGTTTCATTTAGAAACATTTTACAATCAGGAAAAATTTGTTTGTAATTAAACAAAATTCGAAATTAAATTCCTTTGAGTTTAAATTGTTTTGAGACAAATTGAACAAGATAGTAAAAACCTAATGCTACACCCACACCATCCTGAGCTGTGCTTCGGCATTAAAAGGTCTTCCCATAAGCTCTGGCACTATTGGTGCATTGACGCGACGTACGATGAACTCGATATTGTTATAAAAAACACACCACCTTGATCTTCTGTGATTCGCTTAAGTTCGGCTTGGGTCAAATTTTGCAAATCATTTCCAACGAGTGCATACACCGCTCTCGTCTTCGTACCTCCTTGCCTAAAAAAGTTCAGTTATGTGTTTGATTTTTTTTTAGTTTGCTTGTTTTCTTGTCTATCTGTTTGTCAGGGTCAAATCTTGTAATCTAATTTTGAAAATAATTATCAGTGTGTATTGGAAACTCAAGAAAAGAAAAACCCTAAAAAATTGAAAAACTCCTGAATAAAAAAAATCCTTTAAAAAGGATAAAGTAATCATTACAATAAATTAAAAATTTGACTATTTTATCCTTTTTAAAAGATTTTTTTATTCAGGAGTTTTTCAATTTTTTAGGGTTTTTCTTTAGTCGGGGGCTTTTCAAAATTTTTATTTTGTTTTTTTTTTCACTCTTTTTAAAGATAACAGTAAACAAACATTTTATGTCCGATTCAATCTAAAGTTTTTTGGTAACCATTGTAATAATTATTTAAAGATTAACAATTTTTTTCAAGTAATGTCCCTCGAATGCCGAAGCGGGATCGAAAACGGTTCAGGGAATCAAAATACACAGGGAGAGGAGAGGTAACGTTAGGGTGAGGGTGAATTCTTACACACTAAAATATTCCTTTCATTATTTACAATCGAATGCCGAAAGCGTGATCGGAATCGGTTCAGTGGATCAGGAGATACGAGGAGAGGGGGTTTAAATTGAGGGGGAGGGGAACTCTTGTAGACTAAAATATTCCTTTAATTATTTACAACGGAATGGCGAAAGTAGGATCGAAATCGGTTCAGTGGATCAGAGGATACAAGGAGAGGGGGTGTAAATTGACGGGGAAGGGAAAACTGTTGTACAGTAAAATATTCCTTTCAATATTTACAACCGAATGCCGAAAGCGGGATCGAAATCGGTCCAGTAGATCAGGAGATACAAGGAGAGGGGGTTTAAAGTGAGGGGGAAGGGGGAGTTTTTAAACGCAAGAACGATTCGGCACCCATATCCAGCCGAATGCCAAAAACGGGACCGAAATCGGTTGAGTGGCTCAAAAGTTATGAGGGAAGGACGCACAAACTTCGAGCCAAACGCATATACCATCTCCGTTCCGTCGGGGGTAAAAACAAAATTGCGGACGTATGACGGCATTTTATTAAAACCGTAAAAATTAAGTACCCACCATGATTATGAAAATAATCATAAAGCCGTCTTCCGCTCACAAGAAAACCAAAATGGCTGACACATCATGCAATTCTTTCGTGGTTAAAGGTGGGGGCTGAATTTGGTGGGCGGCGCGGGCGTTAATGTTAAAGGTAGTGGGGGGGGGGGGGGAGGAGGAGAGTAAAGTTAAGAAGGTGGTTGATCACGGGGATTGGGAGGGGGCCGAAGAGGGAGGGCGGGGGGGGGGGAGGGTAGTACGAAGGGGGAATGGAAGGTTCAAGAGTTGGGGGATGGTGAATTTGGTAAAGTGAGATGAACTGAAGAGAATAATATTTGCCATAATTTTATCGTTATCCGCTATATTTTACCGTTATCGAGATATTTGCATTAAAATTAAAAAAAAAACAGATTTTTACAAATTGGTGGCAAATAACGGTTTTTCGAAAAAAAATTGATGAAAGAAGAAATAGAGACATTTAAATTCTCTACATTTTTGCTTTTTCCCGTAAATCAATATATTTTACCGTTTGGAGATATTTCATATAAGCTATAATATTTATTTTACTTGTTGGGTTGTAGTATAAATTGCGCGAGAACATGGATTTTGTATAAGAAGCTCATGTGCTGTTCACATCAGATATTTTTGCTTATTAGCTGCGAAATTTTTGTGCCACACAAAAAGAACCATATCGTTCCAGCAAACGTATTAAACTCGTAATTTAAAGCATTTCTCTCGTTTTTCAGAGATTCTCGTACATTCTATGAAAATAATGCATGAAGTCATTAAGTTTAGGATTGCAATTATGCAATGTTTCACAACATCAAGCATCGTTATTGGTACTAAATACAACAGGGACAAAGGGAAACCTCGCTGAATGAGGAAAAAGGACACTTCTCGTAAAAATTGTCCTTTTAGTTTCCCTTTTTTCTTACAAAACATGTGATTCAAGTATCTAACATTACACCAGACATCATTAAATATTCAGACGCTTTTAAGATTTTCGCCAGCGATGTTCGTGTTGACGAGTGCGAAAGAAAGAAAGAAAAGTCTGAGTGAAAATGACTGCAGTATACTCCAAGGATGTTACTTTTATGAAAATACGAAATTACATTGAAAATTGTTACGGTTGGTGGGAATTAGCTCTTAGTGATTGTTTATGCTGAAAATCTAGACGATAAGTGGAAATAAATTTGTATGAATATTCTTACAAGATTAAGGATTCATTTTTTGAATCAGCTGGAAAAACTTGTTATGTAAAAAAGCGGAGTGCAAACAATCCTTTTTTTTCGCCACTAACAAGATAATTTGTAAATGAAATTTATGTTATTTAAATAAACCCATAAAATGAATGATATTTAATTAATTAACACAGAAAAACATGTATTTACGATGGTAACTATCATAATCACAATCATTATTATCATAAGCACAGCTATTACAACTGCTATTATGGTTGTTTCCATAATAGTTATATTTGAATGAGTTTAACATAAGAAGTATGTATTATAAGAAACATACAAAGCATAACCCTTTTAAAACTCTTTCATTTCATAATAAATATATGAGACATAACTAACACTCATAAAATCAATTCAACAACATAAATTCCCACACTAAGCAAACATTTTGTAGAAATGTTTGTTCTCAATTGTGTATACAAACAAATATAACCCGGCAAATACAAAAACAGAATTTTGTTATTTGAAGTGATGAGGCTCGGTGGCTAGGACTTATGTCTGTGGGAATGATGAAGTTTCCAACCTGGGCGAGACCAACGAACCCCTTTGGGAAATGTTTTTCATCATTGGAGAAGTGAAAAACGAGGTTATCAAATTGATTCGAGAGGGGTGCCAGGGTAGCGAAAGGATAATAGAAAAACAACACAAGTGAATGGGTTATATTGTACCTGAAGGACCTACACCTATTTATGCTCAACAATATGCAAATTTCTGAATTGAAATCAACTTGAGTACGAGTATATGCAGATTTGATGCGTACTCTACATACTCGTCTATGTTTATTATTAATGCTGGGCATGATATCCGGGTGGTCTTACCATAAACCCACTTTTGCTCACACTACCACAAGTACGAGCACAACATATGCTAAATTCTCCCGATTCATGGGGAATGCAATGTGAAACAATGTTGTTAAGCACAGAGAAACGAATTTTCCAAAATCATTATTAGTGGAAAATCTGAGATACGGGCATCCCGCGATTTAAACCGCCTTGACACTTGCGATCTTTAATTGAATTTCTCGGCGAATTTTATTCAAAGTTTATTTTGAACTTAAGCCCTGTTCACACAATTGATTTTTTCTTGAATTTCTGCACGAATTTTATTCAAAATTTATTCCGAATTTATTCCGAATTTATTCCGAATTTATTCCGAATTTATTCCGAATTTATTCCGAATTTATTCCGAATTTATTCCGAATTTGTTCCGAATTTATTTCGAATTTATTCCAAATTTATTCCGAATTTATTCCGAATTTATTCCGAATTTATCCCGAATTTATTCCGGGAATTTTAGTAATCTATCGCAGAATAAATTCACTCTTTTTCTTCTTCATATAAAACTGACAAAATAAATTTACATTTCGAACACTTTGAATTTATTTTTGAATTTATTCTTGAATTTCTTCTTCAAAGTTGTCAAAATTTAAATTTATTCTGTCGGGTTTATATACATAAACTAGAGTTCCAGCGTGTTTCACGAATAAATTACTAAATTTGGTGTCGCAGTGTAAACGGTTTCTGCAACATGAATCTAGTATCGAACTCACGAAATAAAGTGTCACGTGTAAACCATCCCTAAGAGGTTTTGATATAGAACGAGCAATTTTTTTTTTAACAAAAAATTCATGTCATGGCTCATTTACACCACTGTCTACTGGCTGGCAAGTAGATGAAAATCCAGTAGGTCAGTCATCTACACGTTTTTGACACTTGCCAGACAGAAATATGGCATTTGGCACGGCATAGAGACAAACAAGGTATGCTGTAAACTCAAATCTGACATTTCGTTGCTACGTCACTTGTGCCGATTAGTTCGTCAAGTGCAGAAGGAATTTTGTATTCTGGGTGGTTTTTTTTAAATTTGTGCGATCTAAATAAGATATTTGTAAATTAGTGGACTGATTGCATTAAATAGTGATCAATAAACATAAAAATTAATTAAAAAAAATCGGCACAAATGACGTCACACCTGACTATCAAAAGTTTACAGCATACCTTGTTTGTCTGTATGCCGTGGGCATTTGGTACAAAAATATAACCTCGAAAAATTCTCCCTGAGAATGAGTTCCAACTCAGGGCATGCGCCAAACGAACACACCGTAGCCGAGCTCACTGTTTACACTAGTTGTTCTCATTGTCTGAGCAACTAAAGGCCGGAATACATTGGGCCCAACACAACATTTACGGCGACAGATTACTCCGAAAAAGTTTTCCTCCGCATACAATTCCACACACTTTGTTGTTCTAAACGTCATTTGCGTTATATTTGATTTTGATAATGGGACGGTGAGCCACATATAATATTCTTTTGTTACCAATTATCATACCAATTTAGGAATGTGAATGCAAGCAACACAGCATACGAACTATATTTCCTAACACTTTCTTTAATTTCCGCTTGAGTGACGAAATTTAGATTTTATGACGTCCGCATAAGATTTCATTTTGAATCAACCATGAAATTTTGTCGGCGAGCTGACCGACAAAAGTCAAATTCGATTCAACTTTTTACGACGACAAAGTTGGTCGGATTGATTGTATACAGAAGCATATGATGCTATGAGTTTAATATCGGAAATGTCGCCGTAAATGTAAACAAAGAAATTCTTATATAAATCCTATGGATAATCGTCTTTGAATTTATGAATTAGTTTCTCATAAACAAATATTATACGATTTATGAAACCGGTTTAAAAATTATGAAATACTTTTTCTTAAAACGAATGAAGTTTTTCATACACCAAATGAGTTTTCTTGTACTTTATGGAGCTTCTTCTAGTTTTAATGAAAAAGAGCACGCCGTAAAAGTAATGAAGTATTTTCATAGATCTGATAACCGAAATTTTTCCGAGTGTATTAACCGGAAAAGAGATTTTCTGCCGCTAACCGTTTTCGGGAAATTGTTGTGTTGACATGAGAGAATTTTCCAAGATTTGTCAAATGAGCTTCATGTGATTTTCGATAGACAGGAAAATTGAATATGGAAGCAAAACTCTTGGATCAATTAGCCGTTTTGGAGAAAATTTCGTAAGCATTTCGCTGGTGTGGAAAATACCGTAGAGATTTTGCAACTCAAATTTTTATTTGTTTGTTTATTTTTATGCTCCAAGAAATTTCAAGCTGAAAAACTACGTTTACAAGGACACAAAAATTGTTGATATATCAGCCATTTCCGAGAAAATTTGAAAAACATTTTGAGAGACAAGAAATTATTTTGCCTCCGTAGTCTGTATGTCTGCTCATGCTAGTCGTTAATAACACTTCTAAATAATTGGAATCTAAAAAGATTTTTCCAATTATTTAGAAGTGTTATTAATCAGTAGGACGAGCGAAAATACAAAGCGAACAGGTCCTTTTCAAGTTTTGGACAGGAACAGGTCCGTTAAAGCGTTAAAAAAGTATTTTTTTAGTGAAAATTCTTGAAAAAATCCATCGCATTTAACCACACTGTTCCGACATCTGTGACTACGTCGATTTCCGCACACGAACTGTACGTTTGGCTGCGTAAATTTATAGGGAAAACCTGTCTATAAACATTGAAGTGTAAAACAGGAATCCCGATAAAAAAAAAATTGCGAAACCAAAATAAAAGAAATCGCTGTGATTCCCCTAATACTTTATTCAGAAGCGGTAAAGCAGGGAATTCCAATTGCAGCTAAAATCAGGGAAAATCCACACAAAATTCTATGAAAATCAAGTGAAAAACTAGCTTTGAATGTGAGCTTTGCATCCTTTGCGAACAGTGAAATAAACTGAAAATCCGTAGCCGGGAGAACATTTAGGCGATTCGGTTCGTTTGGGTTATTGCAGGAATGAAGCAAATTAAGGATGTTATAGAGCTATAATTGGGTTGAATCCCCATGTCGTTATCCGGTTCAGACAACAAACACCGACTGAGATCCATAAAAGTATTGGTGCCTAACTAATTCACCGGGCATGCGCTTCCCTATCGAAAGGACATTTTGCCGGTGTTTCGTCCTTTTGAATTGGAAATGGTTGTGCTTTCTAATTCAATGTTCGACTGTAATTTCCTAATTTGTTTTACGCATAAAGAGAAAAAAAAGTTCAAACGCGGAGACATAAGCAATTGTGAATGGTGCCATAAGCAAGTGTAAAGCTAAAGGAAAAGGAAAACTAATTTTTCTATTAATATTTACAAGTTAAGCACTTCAGTTTCTTGCATTTGTATACTTTGGGTGGATGAAGTATCAAGCTGTAAGGAAAATTCTGAATGGAAGAAATCAAAGAAACCCCATTTGAGTAACATACAGACTTAAGTTTAAGTAGAAGAACTTCAGTAATAGTAATTCCACAAAGTGCTATGCGAAATGCTTGTTAAAGAAGTAACTTATAACAGTTTCTCAACAAGTTCATGGAAAAGTCATGCGAAAAAATAACGTATGTCGTGTACATAAGATAGTTTTCTTGGCAATAGCTCTTTTGATAGTCGTCCAGTTACAAATTTAAATATACTTCACGTTGACCTCCATTAGTTAGGGGTTGCCCAAAAAATACGTCAAACATTTAACGTATTTGTATACCCAAATAGCATTTTAAGCTGCCGTGCCGTCTTTATTCACATATTTCGTCACTATGCAAATCGTCGTGAAAAGCGATTTTTGTCGCGGGCACATCACCGCTGTGCGAATGGACGACTCTCATAGC
This sequence comes from Chrysopilus asiliformis, assembly GCA_964034945.1. Classification (NCBI taxonomy): domain Eukaryota; kingdom Metazoa; phylum Arthropoda; class Insecta; order Diptera; family Rhagionidae; genus Chrysopilus; species Chrysopilus asiliformis. The sequence goes on along the minus strand of OZ035960.1, from coordinate 89,621,570 downwards.
GGGGAACACTTTTCAGTGGTTTGCCATGCCGCAATTATGACACAGGAACGTAATTTTAACGATCCCATCAAAGAAGACGCTCCGATTAACAAAATAAGCTGCTTCAAGTTTTATGCGAGCGTCATCTGACGGCATAACATCACACAAATCTTTTTCTTTCTCCCTCGAATGCACTCAGAAAAATGGAGGCTAACTCGACGACCTACATACGGCGTAATTGGCCTCGGTGCGCGTTCGCCTGCATGTGGGCAAGTAAAACTGAGTTGACCTGTGGTCGGAGAAATTCTGAAATTAAGCCACCAGCAGGTGAAGTAGGGCATTGGGAGCTGCACGAGTTGACCTTAGATAGGTTAACTCTGACCGCTAGCTGGCTTACAGAAACCTCTGTAAGGTCAGAGTTAACCTGACAAAAAGTTGACCTGCACATTTTTCTGAGTGTGCTTACTTAGCTTACCGACCGAACAGAGATGAATAAAAAAACGTAAACAGGAACTGAACAAGAAAAACCTTATGACGATAAATTAATGGAAACTTTTTGTGGAGTATTATTTATAATATACTTTTCTCCCGATTGTGTGCCGGCCGGGACTTTAGTTGCAACTAAAAATATTGAATCTGAAAATTAAACAGATTTTTTTGTTTTTAGAAAAATTTCTTTAATTTTTTTTGTAGGTCTGTTATTAGGTTGAAATAAGAAATTTAATTTTTGAAGCGAAATCCTTTGAACTAAATGTCAATGGCGGCTGAAGGTATCAACTTTTTTTCTTTTGTTTGAAAAGGGGGTTTTTTGAAGTAACTCCGTGCCGACCTTATTCCCATTATACGCTTCTTCAGAGTGAAAATGAGATGCAGGCTCCACAGCTAATCACTCTATTGAGCCGAAAACCGTCAAATGCCGCTCTATTGGTGCAGGATTTTTATGAAGCGAATATTTGCCCAAAGGCGAACCGTCGGAGGCGAACCAATTTCCCCATTCACGCTACTCGAAATAACTCGAGCGCGTTTATTCCTGCTAATATTCCTGCTCGAATTGGTTTGGTTTGTTTGATTGTAGGAGAGGGGTTTACAGGGGAACCCCTTGGCGCCATAGTACACCTCCGATGTCCCTCGCTGGAGCAGATTTACCTCAAGTCCGGTTGTTCACTCATCCCGACAGTGCTGTGTATTTCCGAATTGGCTCCCAGTCCTGAGTTCCTGCCTCATGGAGTTCCTGTAGAAAGGGATGGCCGAAACATTTGACGCGAGTACGGGTTAAGGCTGGACAGTGACACAAGAAATGATCTACCATTTCCTGCTCTTCCCCACAACCCTTGCATTGTGGATTATCCTCCAGCCTCATCTTGAAGTCGTGATCCTTCAGCAGGGAGTGCCCAGTTAGAATCCAAGTCCTTAAACGAAGAAGATTCCGTTCCAGATTTAAGAGGCTCTTAGTGAGGTTTGCATTTAAGCCACCCCATAATTCCCCTGCTCGAGTTAATTCGAGTGTATTCTTAAAAGATGTTTAAAAATTAAAATCAAGCATTGATTTGCTCTCGGGTAGCAATTTTCTAGTTACGAAAACTTTAAATTTAAAATCAAGATGTCAAAACTTATGTTATTTAAAGTAGCAAAGATGAAAATCTTGTTTAATCTAAAATACTAACAGCAAAACTGTTGAACTAGATTCGAGTATGTATACAACAATACGAGCCATGATCCGTTAATAAATAATACTTGATTTCCCATGCCATCCCTTCGTGAGGAACGACGATAGACAGACAGAGGTATGGCGGACCACAATAAATATACGACCACCACAATGGATTTCTAAGCACGTTCGTGTGTTGTCTGAATCTGAATGACTAAAAACCGGGATATAGGATCATGTGTTGCTTTTCATCGCATCTCGAAAGGATCTAAGACAGCGTACAGTTGTTGAACGTAAAATGTACACATGGACATGACACCCAGTGTGTACACAAATATGTATATAAATATTTAGTGTATGACTGGCATTTGTAACATATGTTAAACCTCCCCATAGCCACATCGGGATACAAAACTTAGCGACATAAGTGTTAACCACGACGGCATCATACTAACTAAGAAGAAGAAGGACAACCGAATAACGAGGCAATGTCTCTTGAAAGTGTCGCGTTAGGAACTACAACGTGACCATTCATCTGGATAAGTTTAAGATACGAAGAGCTAGTAGTGTTTGGTTATGCAAGGACAGCAGCATCCTGCTGTTTGACTTCCTGTTGTCCCTAATGAAGCGTTGCTGAATGGTTTAGCATAACATATCATGACAATGGAACGATTTTCTGTTTACACCAGTTTTTCTTTCATTTTCATTCAGGGTAGAACAAAAAAAAGACGATCTAAATCTCAACCAGTTAAGATACACAATATTCCCATGAATCCTTGGCGCTTTGTCTTGCTTAGTGAAAACTTGTTGCCTCATCTACGAACCATTTTCGATTAAATACTATCTCTACATTTTACTGGATCATCGCCTAAACGAGACAAGAAACTAAATTCTATAGGAAGGACAAAACTATCTTTGGCCAATGTTGAGTCACTTCCCAGAGGGCACAGCACACAATTACATGAGTCGGCGAATAATTTTCCAATAAATTTTACTTAAGAGTTGGGGTCAACCGGAAGTGTTTTCTTTTTTGTTTGTCCCAATAAACGTATCCTAGCCACAAACTGACCAAGAAAATCCTTTTTTTTTCAAGGGAGGGAAATCCTTTCTTCCAAGTTCTTACAACGAAATAGTACCGCAACCCACCCACATAAGACGCAAGGCAAGCAACAGATTTCTAGCACGCTTTCCACGTACATATCTTCTGTCAAAAACTGTCAAAGGTGGAGACTTTGTGGATTTTTTTCAACCCCTCCTGATTTTGGACCCGATGCGAGTCATTAATTTCTAAAAAATCTGTCGCTATCGATGTGTCGCAACGAACAATATACGATGATCATAAAAATTTCATAAAATGCCCGTAACGAACCACATGAGACACCCTTCACCAGGGTGTGTTCGGTACCATACAAAATATTTCTACTCAATCCGGGAAGGGAAAAAAATATTTTGGTGTCGCAATCACTTTGGACCTGAAAGCTTTTCATTCATGATACAAAAAAAATTGTACAAGTTGTGTAAATCGGGATCCTTGAGAGTTTTTTTTTATTGAAATTGTTATGGGAATGGAAAAATAATCGATTTCCATGACTTTAAAGTGATTTAAATATTTAGCGAACATTTTGGTACACGGTAAAAAAATTGGTTGAAATTGTATGAAATTACGTAAATTTTCTGAACATGGAATTTTTATCCATTTAATATTTTTACTTCCCTTATCTGTCTGTCGGTCTGTCCATTGTGAGAACGTGTTGACCTATCTCTCTCACTCTCTCTCACTCTCTCTCACTCTCTCTCACTCTCTCTCACTCTCTCTCTCTCACTCTCTCTCACTCTCTCTCACTCTCTCTCACTCTCTCTCACTCTCTCTCACTCTCTCTCTCTCTCTCACTCTCTCTCACTCTCTCTCACTCTCTCTCACTTTCTCTCACTCTCTCTCTCTCACTCTCTCTCACTCTCTCTCACTCTCTCTCTCTCTCTCTCTCACTCTCTCTCTCTCTCTCAGCGCTACAACCAGTTTCCGGTCTTGGTCTGCCGCAATGTCTCTTGCCAGAGGTCCCGGTCGAGTGCCGATGTCCCCCATACCCCCCGCCTCCCCAATACGAATGAAATATTTTTTTACGATTTTCTCGAAAACGGTGATTCATATCCAAAAATTTAGAAAGGCAAAATGTGTTTACAATATGATTTTATGTAACTCTGTCCTGCACCACAATTTAGACGGACCATTCCTTTTCTCCTCCCCCAAACAAATGGAAATTTTTTTTATGAAAACTTGAACCGCTCCGCGGTTCGTCCCCGGCATCAGTTACAACTCGACCTTCGGCCTCAGATCTGGCTTTTCCGGGATGACTTGATCAAAATACATTCCTTATCAAAATACATTCAGTAGTTTAGGAGATAGTAGGAGAGCGGTTCAAGGGGTGGGAACGGAGTAGATTTTAGTGGGCGAAAAATTTCCTTCAGGCTGACCTCCGTAACGGTGAAATTCGGATCGAAATTCCTCTTGAATTGTAGGAGAGGGGTTTTAAGAGTTGGAAGCGAGTAGATTTTGGTTAGCGATATTTTTCCTTGAGGGAGGACGTCTGTAATGAAGAAACCTGTATCGAAATCCATTTAGTAGTTTAGAAAATAAAAGGAGAGGGAGTTTATAGTAAAGGGGTGGATTTGGATTTGGTTGGGAAAAGTTTTTCCTGATGAACGACCTTCCCAATTGTGAAAATCGCATCAAAATCCATTCAGTAGTTTAGGAGATAGCAGAAGAGGGGGTCAGAGGGGAGAAGAATATTTGTCAACCGCAAAGCTAATCAATAATTTCGGAGTATACACAAGTGGTACCCCTGTGTAAATTTTCAGCTAATTCGGTCGAGTGGTTTATGCGATACTCTGTTAAATAACTTAAAAACTGGTTTGGGGTGGGGATAAATGATTGTGGGGGGAAAAACGGCGGAGTGCAGTAAAATAATACATAGCCTATAACTTGGCCAGAAGTCTAAGCAACGTATAGGAAAATATCAGTTGTGGTCAACACAAAACTTTCTTCTACAAAATCTACGACCCTGCGCAATTTACGCTAGAGCCCTGTCGCGTTGTCAACCTAAGACGACCTCCCAATAAATTCTTGGTTTATTCAAAAATATCAAAAACGTACAAAATTTGAGATAACTTGAGAACCGTAAAAGATATCAATTTACGGTAAATGGCAAAAATGTAGAAAATTTTAACATCTCCAATTCTTCCTTAAATTAATTTGTCGAAAAATCTTTAGTTTGCAAGTAATTTGCAAAAATATAAAAAACGCGTAGTTTGGGAGTAAATCGAGAAAAACGAAATTGCGATTTTTGAAAAACCGCCATTTTGGATACTTCCGATTAACGGATTTCCACCAAAAGTTGATAGGATCGTCCCATTTCAGGACCCAACATGCCTATAAAATTTCATGGCGCTAGCTCTATTAGTTTTTGAGAAATCTTGTACACAGACTGACAGACTGACAGACAGACTGACAGACTGACAGACTGACAGACAGACTGACAGACTGACAGACTGACAGACTGACAGACTGACAGACTGACAGACAGACTGACAGACTGACAGACTGACAGACTGACAGACTGACAGACTGACAGACTGACAGACTGACAGACTGACAGACTGACAGACTGACAGACTGACAGACTGACAGACTGACAGACTGACAGACTGACAGACTGACAGACTGACAGACTGACAGACTGACAGACTGACAGACTGACAGACTGACAGACTGACAGACTGACAGACTGACAGACTGACAGACTGACAGACTGACAGACTGACAGACTGACAGACTGACAGACTGACAGACTGACAGACTGACAGACTGACAGACTGACAGACTGACAGACTGACAGACTGACAGACTGACAGACTGACAGACTGACAGACTGACAGACTGACAGACTGACAGACTGACAGACTGACAGACTGACAGACTGACAGACTGACAGACTGACAGACTGACAGACTGACAGACTGACAGACTGACAGACTGACAGACTGACAGACTGACAGACTGACAGACTGACAGACTGACAGACTGACAGACTGACAGACTGACAGACTGACAGACTGACAGACTGACAGACTGACAGACTGACAGACTGACAGACTGACAGACTGACAGACTGACAGACTGACAGACTGACAGACTGACAGACTGACAGACTGACAGACTGACAGACTGACAGACTGACAGACTGACAGACTGACAGACTGACAGACTGACAGACTGACAGACTGACAGACTGACAGACTGACAGACTGACAGACTGACAGACTGACAGACTGACAGACTGACAGACTGACAGACTGACAGACTGACAGACTGACAGACTGACAGACTGACAGACTGACAGACTGACAGACTGACAGACTGACAGACTGACAGACTGACAGACTGACAGACTGACAGACTGACAGACTGACAGACTGACAGACTGACAGACTGACAGACTGACAGACTGACAGACTGACAGACTGACAGACTGACAGACTGACAGACTGACAGACTGACAGACTGACAGACTGACAGACTGACAGACTGACAGACTGACAGACTGACAGACTGACAGACTGACAGACTGACAGACTGACAGACTGACAGACTGACAGACTGACAGACTGACAGACTGACAGACTGACAGACTGACAGACTGACAGACTGACAGACTGACAGACTGACAGACTGACAGACTGACAGACTGACAGACTGACAGACTGACAGACTGACAGACTGACAGACTGACAGACTGACAGACTGACAGACTGACAGACTGACAGACTGACAGACTGACAGACTGACAGACTGACAGACTGACAGACTGACAGACTGACAGACTGACAGACTGACAGACTGACAGACTGACAGACTGACAGACTGACAGACTGACAGACTGACAGACTGACAGACTGACAGACTGACAGACTGACAGACTGACAGACTGACAGACTGACAGACTGACAGACTGACAGACTGACAGACTGACAGACTGACAGACTGACAGACTGACAGACTGACAGACTGACAGACTGACAGACTGACAGACTGACAGACTGACAGACTGACAGACTGACAGACTGACAGACTGACAGACTGACAGACTGACAGACTGACAGACTGACAGACTGACAGACTGACAGACTGACAGACTGACAGACTGACAGACTGACAGACTGACAGACTGACAGACTGACAGACTGACAGACTGACAGACTGACAGACTGACAGACTGACAGACTGACAGACTGACAGACTGACAGACTGACAGACTGACAGACTGACAGACTGACAGACTGACAGACTGACAGACTGACAGACTGACAGACTGACAGACTGACAGACTGACAGACTGACAGACTGACAGACTGACAGACTGACAGACTGACAGACTGACAGACTGACAGACTGACAGACTGACAGACTGACAGACTGACAGACTGACAGACTGACAGACTGACAGACTGACAGACTGACAGACTGACAGACTGACAGACTGACAGACTGACAGACTGACAGACTGACAGACTGACAGACTGACAGACTGACAGACTGACAGACTGACAGACTGACAGACTGACAGACTGACAGACTGACAGACTGACAGACTGACAGACTGACAGACTGACAGACTGACAGACTGACAGACTGACAGACTGACAGACTGACAGACTGACAGACTGACAGACTGACAGACTGACAGACTGACAGACTGACAGACTGACAGACTGACAGACTGACAGACTGACAGACTGACAGACTGACAGACTGACAGACTGACAGACTGACAGACTGACAGACTGACAGACTGACAGACTGACAGACTGACAGACTGACAGACTGACAGACTGACAGACTGACAGACTGACAGACTGACAGACTGACAGACTGACAGACTGACAGACTGACAGACTGACAGACTGACAGACTGACAGACTGACAGACTGACAGACTGACAGACTGACAGACTGACAGACTGACAGACTGACAGACTGACAGACTGACAGACTGACAGACTGACAGACTGACAGACTGACAGACTGACAGACTGACAGACTGACAGACTGACAGACTGACAGACTGACAGACTGACAGACTGACAGACTGACAGACTGACAGACTGACAGACTGACAGACTGACAGACTGACAGACTGACAGACTGACAGACTGACAGACTGACAGACTGACAGACTGACAGACTGACAGACTGACAGACTGACAGACTGACAGACTGACAGACTGACAGACTGACAGACTGACAGACTGACAGACTGACAGACTGACAGACTGACAGACTGACAGACTGACAGACTGACAGACTGACAGACTGACAGACTGACAGACTGACAGACTGACAGACTGACAGACTGACAGACTGACAGACTGACAGACTGACAGACTGACAGACTGACAGACTGACAGACTGACAGACTGACAGACTGACAGACTGACAGACTGACAGACTGACAGACTGACAGACTGACAGACTGACAGACTGACAGACTGACAGACTGACAGACTGACAGACTGACAGACTGACAGACTGACAGACTGACAGACTGACAGACTGACAGACTGACAGACTGACAGACTGACAGACTGACAGACTGACAGACTGACAGACTGACAGACTGACAGACTGACAGACTGACAGACTGACAGACTGACAGACTGACAGACTGACAGACTGACAGACTGACAGACTGACAGACTGACAGACAGAAAGAAATTTTTTTAATATGACTCCAATCGACTCAGGAGTGATCGGGAAATGTTTTTTAGGCAAAATTAAGAGGTCGAAATTTTTCATGAATACAATACTTTATTATACTCCGTAGAAGAAAGTAAAAACCGCATTAGAATCGGTCAAGTAGTTTTTCAGCTTAGTCCGGACATATAGACAGGCAGATATACAAATATGTCGGACAGACAGAAAGACGATGCACAGAGCGACAGACAGACACATAGAGATTGGCCTCTAGCAATTGCAGCCTTTCGTTAGTTTCTATTCGAAAAATTTTAGTTGGAATTATGTTTACCGAAAATCTTCACAACGTACAGTTTTTTTCACTCCAGAATTCTGAATATTTCATGGTCTCCTGTGGGAATCCTCTGACTCTGAACCAAATGCATCTTTGGAGGAAATCGGAAATCTCTCCTTTCGCCATTCCATTCCCTCTGTCTCTTAACTCACACCAAACAAAAAATAAAAATAAAAATAAAACTCAAACAGAAATTCGAAATTTATTCAAAGTACTTGTGTTGAATGTTTTCCTTCTGCTACCAACTGACTTCTTGACTGAATGCTGTTCAATTGGACAAACTATACAACTACTTGGCATAGGCTAAGCTTTCTTAGTATACATCAAGGATATAAACTTCCTGATGGAGTAATTCCAGTTAGCACCGATATAGATATATATGTAAAGTGATTCTGTCCTAGTATGTTGGAAACAATTTTGATGAGGCCGATGATGATGATTATGTGCGGTGCCATCATGTTTAGTGATAGGATTATCCTTCATTCACTTGACATATTAAATGGTTAAACGAACGTCCTGCATACAGATGACCAGCAAAGTGTCGAAGATATTTTACTAGTGGACCAGTACGGATCCACCCTCATCCCATCGAATCCGAACGGAATCACATTGGAACGATGAGATGAAAACTGACTCCTTTGTAGTCCTTGCCGTACAGCCACTAACTGCTAACCATAAACTTCACGTAATATTGGCTCTTCTCGATGTAAATTCAAAGCCTATACTTCTAGGTCTTCAGGCTCACAACCAAATGGGAGATAAATAGATAGATAGCTCAGAATACGGCCGGCGTATCGACATAGTCAGCCATAGTTACATAGATATGTAAAAAAGGAGTCGAGTAGCAACTTTGCCGTCTTATTCAAGTGATTTATGTGGCGAGTGCTCAAGAACGTCGTAAAGTTTTATGGAGCCAGTTTTATAGCCTATATCTACATACAAACATCTATCTGTATGTACATTTTTCATTCTAGTATTCTATTTTCTGTAGTCGTGTATCTCGTATACAGTCATTTGAAATCCCAAAACCAGAGAAGACCTTGTTCCAGCCAATGATTTCTTACTTTTGAAAGACTTTCTCTCTAATTAATTCAACGGGACTTTTCGGCAAGGAAGCTAAAAGTACTACCACTCCAGCTATTTGTAGCCATGAGGATGAAAATATCCGTACACACTTTGGTTAAATGGTCTTAAGCGATCGAAATTATTACAACATAAGGATGTGTTGTCATCTTGACTTACACAATGGCTTGCTTGCGATTTTTCTCTCCAACCATCCACCCCAAGAGATTCATAATTTTCCACAGTATAAATAGAAAATTTTGTTCAATTTTCCCTCCCAACAATGTAGAGATACCCATCAATTAAGTTAAAGATCCCATAGAAATAAATTAAAAAAAACTTCACCTAAATCAGTGGAACAATTATTTGGTGAAACTTGATATTATGTTTATTACATCGACATTATAGATTCACAGTTATTTAGTGTATCAGATGTTGGTTATATTATGATTTACCAAAATAATCATGCCTCATTATACGTTTTAGCCCAATGTGGCTTTACATGTGTATATTTCAGAATGTACCACAAAATAGTGGTTTTTGGTGCTTCAATTTTACACCCGCAACCGCATACCGAGAGTATGTCTGAATGGTTTTTATTCGTTTTGTGAAAATAGCATCGTGTATGATTGCCTGCCATAAATTCCCTTGAACGCTTCATGAATTTTGCATTCAATTGTAATGTAATTCAATTTCGAGTGATTAAAAGTTTTGATAAGCTTGTTTACAATTGCAATTACATGAGATTGGAGCTGCTATTTTGTATCAAAATGTGATTTAATCTTAAATCATTTAAACTTAGGGTGATCATATTTTTCTGTAAATCCAGGACAGATTTCTTACTTTTGAAAGAATTCCTATCTAATTAATTCAATGTGGCTTTTCGGCAAGGAAGGTGGTGAGTGATGGCGTGGAGGCTGGCGGGGCGGAATAAGGAAAAAAAAACCGCATAGGAAATGTTCTTATAAAATATGGGAAAACTATTATAGGACTCGTTACACCATTTTGTAGCAAAGGCTTCCATAAATATTGGAACCAGTCCTAGTTTTCCTGGAATCATTACTATGTATACAGGGCTGAGAAAAGAATGGACAAATTCCAACAAAAGTAGCACCCGTTCCAAGTTTTAAGTGGAGACATTCCTATACTGAGTGGGAAACAATGTTATGTTATGGAATGGAATCGTTCCCATTGTTTTTAGAAGTTACTCCAATATCTCAGACCTACAAAAAAAAATTGGTCGAATCCTAATTGTTGGCGGACACATTCCTATGCAAATAGGATTCAGTGAATATGCTAATTCAAGCAAATTTTTTTCTTCGATTATAATTCGCATGTGATTTACGAACTCCTGGTTTAGATAGTTTGAACCTCCTTAGTACCACACTCTAAAGCGCAAAATACAATTGGCCCGACACAACATTTACGGCTACATTTCAGATTTTAAACTCATAGGACTCTATCAGGGTTGGGACTTTAGTACATATGTACTAAATCTAGTACCTTTTCGACTCATTTAGTACCCTAGTATCACAGCCCATGAATCTGTGACCTTTTAATGGTTTATATAAAAAATGATTTTATCTGAATTTATAGCTCCCTTTAAAAGCCATCACTTTTCTATGTATTAGAAAAAAAAGTACTTTATCCCGCCACAACTCTTTAATTAAAGACTACTGAATTCGTCTTATTAAGAGAGATATGAAAATCAATCGTAGGCCATGGAAATATGATTTATATTAGCAATAGCTCTAAATACTTCTTGAAATTTAAGTTTTTAGATGGAGTTTATACAAAAATTTAAAATTGAAATAAAAGCGAAAATTTAAAACAAATACATCTAGACAATTTTTATTGGTTTTTTGGAGTTTTACTAGAGTATTTTTTGACCGAGAACGGTTATATTTACAGCGCAAAAGTCAATCCATATGGGTTAAGGATTTTTTTCTAAAATTACGAGATTTAGATTTTTCTTGACTCATGTAATAAGCATAAAAAAACGATTTTGGTTGCACGATAGTTAAAAAAAACTAGTACCACATTATTTCAATCTAGTACCCTTTTTGGGCAAAAATTACCTTTTACACATCCCCAAGTCCCAACCCTGGACTCTATGCTTCTACATACAATCAATCCGACCATACAAACAGCCGTAAAAAGTTTAATCGAATTTAACTTTCGTCGGCCAGCTCGACTATAAAATTTAGTGGTTGATTCAAAATGAAATCTTATGGGGATGTCATAAAATCTAAATTTCGTCACTTAAAGAAAGTATTAGGAAATATAGTTCGTATGCTGTGTTGCTTAGATTGTATGATAATTGGGTACAAAATTTGTTATATGTGTCTCACCGCCCCAATGTCGAAATCAAATGAGAAACAAATAATGATTAGAACAACAAAGTGTTCGCAATTGTATATGGAGGTCGACATTGTCGCCGTAATCTGCCGTCGTAAATGTTGTGTCGGGCCAATTGTATTCCGGCCTTAACACTTGTGTCGGATACATTTTTTAATTACATGTGTATTTTATTACTCGAGCTGTTTGATATCTCGAATATTTTCAAACCCCTCGAACTTCCCTATTTCGTATATTCGATTATAGAAACAAAATCGGCTCGGTAGTTTCCCCGCGAAAGGGTAACATAGAGGAAGAGCTAAGTTTCCGTATGCCTATGTTGGAACCAGAACTACCACAGAAACTCATGCCAAATTTCAAGTCAATCGGTTCAGCCGTTTGTGCGTGAAAGAGGAACAGACAAACAAACAGACAGACAGACAGCAACTCATTTTTATATATTAGCAATGATGAAAGAACTATAGATAAACAACGGTTGATAAAATTTCGAAGCAATGAAGAGTACACCCAGTGACATATAGGCCTGTCTCATTGCCTTCGTCGGTACACGAAATGTTTAGTGTATACAATGTGGGGGAGTTGCCACATCTCAATATTCAGAAGTTAAGCATTATTAAATTTCAATATAGTAGAGTACCTACATGATATGGTATTTCCCATTGCATTGCATAAATAATTTTGATTTTTCGACAATTTTAATTTTTATACAACTCACACAACATTATAAAAGATTATTAAAACACACAATATGCGTGAAATTTAAAAACATGAAAAAAAAATTTAAAAAAATCAAATTTATTTTTGAAGAGTTGACAATTATAAAGGTTCTCTAGTTAAAATCAAAAAGAGGGTCAATCGCAGATGTGCTGGCAATTCTAAAAAAAGAAAAATGCCAAAAAGTAAAGTTTGAAATATCGTGTTTTTTAATGCTACAAAATTTGATTCTCGAAGGAATTTTATGTGATATGAAAAGTGTTTAGAGCAGTGCTATAAAAGTGTTTTTTTTTTTTTGTAGTCCTGACATTCGTTTGAGGCGAGTATTTAAGAGGCAAAAACAAAATGCTACCTTTCCAACGACGATGGGAGCCTAAAAAATGTTCTTTCCGGGGTTTTAGTGAAATCTGTGGAACATTCCTTAACTAAACAAACCAAAAACTCTTTTCGAGGCATTTCAGAGCATTATATTATGATAAAAACAGCGTTAAAAAATCTCCCAATGCAGCCCCGTTCCAATGTTGTACGAAAATGTAAACATTACGCTGGCGTGTTTTCATGGTGTGTGTGTCATTTCACAGAACTCTTGTGCAGGGGTATCAATGGAATCTGCTGGGTGTTTTTAGTTTTTGGTATCAAGCACAGAACTATATAACATAGAACAAGTGTCACCATACAAAGCACTGCTGAAAAATTGTCCCAAAAGTATTTCCCTCTTTATCGTACTTGAACGCATCCACTGAACTGTATAAGGTCGCGAAATTCAAATTTAGTTTGCCGGGAAATTTAAATTTCATAAGTTTGAGAATAACTTTAGGCGCAAACAAATAACTATAGGCGCCAACACCATTCCGAAAGTCTATTTTCCTTTGACAGCTCACGGCTTAAACGAGAGGACTATATTTATTTTCATACGGTTATCTTGCTCTTACTTGACTCGTTTTGATTCACTGAACTGTATTGAAATGGGACCATTTGAGACAGAAAATCGAGCGATCTAGTATATCTATGGTATCAAGTGAAATTGCTTTTGATCGACCCTGCACGAATCTTCAAAAACGACAGTTTTTTTTGTCTCATTCGTGAAATGCATTTAGATGTAAAGGAGTAAAAGGGATTACCATTTCCTGTGATTTCCGAAACTCTTCGTTTTCTATTGTGTTGCTCTTTTGCCTACCGCGAGTGCACGAGAAACTGGGTTCGAGATTTATCTATAGTTCTTTTATCATTGATATTAGTATGATGATATGATTAAATAATTTACCTTAAACTGCTTAAACTGTGTTTTTAATACAAAAATTAATAAATTTATGAACTAATGTTTAAGTTTTTTTGGACCTTGAAATTTTTTTATTTTTTTTTTTTCAAATTATCCGGACCTCCGTAGAAACTAATTGCCGACCCCTGGACTAGAGCATGCAATTTTGGTGGAACGGTTCCGGTATGTTTTTTCCATGTGCATTTTTTTAATTTTTTTTTATGACCATCGATAATCACTCATAATTTCTTTTGTAACGCACGTTGAAAACTAACGCTTCTACAACCATTTTCGTTAAACTGTGGGTAAAGAAAGCTTTTGTTTTTATAATTCTACTTGTTTGAGAAATGATATTTTTTGGTTTATATTCGTTTTTCACTTAACTACTTAATTTACATTTTGATTTTGATATTAAGTAGGTTTTGAATTAAAAATTATGTTTTTGCAACGATTTAATTTTTAGTTATTAAGATACCTTCGAATGTAATGTTCCTATTTAATTTAATAATTTATTAATTGTGGATATTGTTAAATAATTTTAAACATTAAAAGAATTAATGTTTCTCACATTTATTAGATACAATTAATGTATCTGAACAGAATAAATTATCAAGAAGAATTTAAGAAGAAAATCTATTATTTAAATTCTCCATAAATTGGTGACCCCGACATTGAACATACATTCAGAAAAAAAGAAAAAAGAAAAAAGGAAAAAAGGAAAAAGAGAAAAAGAAAAATTACTTCCTCAAGAATTCCTCAAGTATCCAGAGAAATTTCATTACAATTCAAAAATTTCATCGATTTTCAAAATTTGAAGCAGTTTATGAAGTTACAAACACGGAAGAACGAAGGTATCGCCGATCCACCGTCAACGTCTTCAATAAGCAGATTTCTTAGGGGTTCCGAACGACGAGATGTTGATGGCAGAAAGGACTACAGTATCCATGGAATACTAGGCGGTCGCAGTTCTGACTCGAGTGATACGTATAATCGGAGCCCACATTCACATTCACATTCTACGGAGCCTGGAATACCCTGAAGCGAAAACAACGTCGGTCGCGGACTTCCTTCACTGCTGAACAACTTTTTAAGAACATTTGTAGAATCAAGAAAATTTTCAATTATTTTCAATTAAGTATTTTCCATTGAAGAATTCATTTTATTGAATATTTGCTGTATTTCATGCATGTAAGTAAATTGTTGCAAAATTTTCTTCGATAATTTTAACGTATTGTTGCGTGTGTTTGTCATTTCTCGATCATTTGGAATTATAACAACACGATTTATCAATTAAAATGGTAGATGTTAATGCGGAAAATGTTTTGGGAAGTGAACCGAGAAGCGTATCGAGGGTAGCCTTAAAAATTCCTCCTTTTTGGGAACAAAAACCGTCTCTTTGGTTTGGTGTTCTTGATGCACAGTTCGAAACTTCTAATATTACACAAGATTTAACTAAGTACTATTATTTAATTCAGTCTCTTGATCAAGCAATTTTATCTAAGGTGGAAGATATCGTATTATCACCACCCAGTGAAAATAAATATGTTGCGTTAAAACAAGCAATAATTGATCGTTTAACGGATTCAGACAATGTACGAATCCATAGATTGATCAAGGAATTGGATTTAGGTGATAAAAAACCAAGTCAATTACTTCGGGAAATGCGTACACTGGCAGGTGAGAATTTTCCGGAGAGTACAGTTAAGAGTCTTTGGCTTCAACGACTTCCATCTAATGCTCAAGCTATTTTAGCTGTTAGTTCTGAACCATCGGAAAAATTAGCAACCATGGCTGACAAAATTTTAGATACATATACTTCGCAAGCCGGAATTTTCGCTGTTAGTAAGAGTAATTCTAAATCTACTTCAACAAACCTTTTCGAAAGTTTTATGGTTGAAATATCTAATCAGATTAAAGATATTAAAAGCGAGATTAGTGAAATTAAACGTCCCCGTTCAGGTTCTCGAAGTAATTCCAGGTCTCGTAATAGTTCTAGGTCTCGGTCGGATTCTGTTGGTAGTAAGGGTCGATTGTGTTGGTACCATTGGCGTTTTCAGGATAAAGCCAATAAGTGTATTAAACCCTGTGCTTTTGAATCCAGTAAGTCGGAAAACTAATTGGCCAGTCGCATGTTGCGCAATGCGATGATGGCAGCAAACAAAGTCGCCTTTATGTCACAGATAAAATCAGTAATCGACAATATTTGATTGATACTGGATCTGATATTAGCGCTTTGCCGGCCTCAATTTTAGATAAACGACATCCAACGAATGATATTGTTCTTTTCGCAGCTAATCAAACAAAAATGAATACTTATGGTAGACGAAAAATTGATTTAAATTTTGGTCTCCGTCGAGCGTTTTCTTGGACTTTTATTATTACTGATGTAACTAAACCGATTCTAGGTTCTGATTTTTTAAAAGCTACAGGTCTTTTAGTTGATATTAGAAACAAACGGCTTATAGATCCTCTTACAAGTATTTTTTCTCGATGCAAATTAGTAAATTGTTCATCTCTCAAACTTTCGGTTGTTGACAGTTCAGAAGTAAGTACTGAAGTTCAAGCACTTCTTTCCGAATTCGAAATTATTACCGCAGACCGGGCTGTACAGTCAGATTTTCCTCATAATGTAACGCACCATATTCAAACTTCAGGACCTCCGTTATCTTGTAGACCACGGCGTTTATCGCCAGAAAAACTCGCCATTGCTAAAAAAGAATTTGATTTCTTAATTAGTCAAGGAATTTGTCGTCCGTCGGATAGTCCATGGTCAAGTCCACTTCATTTGGTTCCTAAGAAAAACGGTGAGTGGCGTCCTTGCGGAGATTATAGGAATTTAAATCATGTGACAAAGCCTGACAACTACCCTATACCTCATATTCAGGATTTTAGTAGTAATCTAGATGGATCCACTATTTTTTCGACCATTGATTTAGTTAAAGCGTATCATCAAATTCCGGTGGAATCGTCTGATATTCCAAAGACTGCAATCATTACGCCTTTTGGATTATTTGAATTTCTTAAGATGACTTTTGGATTGCGAAATGCCGGACAATCTTTTCAGAGGTTTATTCATACAGTTCTTCGTGGGTTAGATTTTTGTTTCGTTTATATTGATGACATTCTTATTGCTTCAAAAGATAAGGAGACGCATATTAGTCATTTAAGGATTGTTTTTGATCGTTTAAAACATTTTGGGTTAGTTATTAACGTTGGTAAATGTAAATTCATGGCAGAAGAGGTTAAATTTCTTGGTCATTTGGTTAATTCATCAGGTATTAAGCCATTAGATGATAAGATTTCTGTCATTTCAAATTTTAAACGTCCAGAAACTATCAGTGAATTGAGGCGTTTTTTAGGTATGGTAAATTTCTATCATCGTTTTATTCCAAATGCGGTTACTCATCTTATTGATCTTAATAGTTTACTTAAAGGATGTAAGAAAAATGACAAAAGACCGATCAATTGGACTGATGCATTGATTACCGTGTTCGAAAATGCTAAAAAAATATTATGTGAAGCTACATTATTAGTTCATTTTAAGCACGATGCTCCTCTTTCGGTAACAGTTGATGCTTCAGATGTTGCTATAGGTGGAGTTGTTCAACAAAATGTCAATAATGTTTGGCAACCATTAGGGTTTTTCTCTCGAAAGTTAACGGATGCTCAAAAGAAATATAGTGCATATGACCGCGAATTGCTAGCAGCTTACTCTTCTGTAAAGTTTTTCAAGCATTTACTTGAAGGTCGTAATTTTACTCTTTTTACAGATCATAAACCGTTAATTTTCGCTTTCAAACAAAAGTTAGATAAAGCTTCACCTCGTCAAGTTAGACATTTAGATTATTTAGGACAATTCACTACCGATATTCAACACATATCTGGTGCTCGTAATGTGGTAGCTGATTCTTTGTCGCGAGTTGAAGAAATTCATCTAGATGGTCCTATTGATTATATAGCAATCTCTGCAGCTCAGCTTGATGATTCTGAATTTGTTGCAGTAAAGGAAAGGGATAATTCTTTAAAATTCGAACAAATTCCAATTCTTGGTTCAGATAAAACTATATTTTGTGATGTTTCAACTGAATTTAATAGACCATATATTCCGCAAGCATTTCGGAAAGCAGTTTTTCATCATTTTCATTCAATGGCTCATCCCAGTTCTAATTCTTCAGTTAAACTGATTAAACGACATTGTATTTGGCCGTCTATCAGCAAGGACGTTAGAGAATGGGCTAGATGTTGTGCAGAATGTCAAAAAAATAAAATAACGCGACATAATAAAGCTTCTATCGGTAATTTCGCATTAGTTTCAAATCGTTTTGATTCAATTCATATTGATATAATAGGTCCACTTCCTTCTTCTGATAATTTTAGATATTGTGTCACTATTATTGATCGATACACAAGGTGGCCGGAAGTTATTCCCGTTGTTGATATAAAAGCTGAAACGGTTGCTTTTGCATTGTATCAGTCCTGGATTGCACGTTTTGGAGTTCCTTCGGTTATTGTTACGGATCAAGGTGCTCAATTTGAGTCTGAATTGTTTCGAGAACTAGGAAAAATTGTAGGTTTCAAACGTCAGAGAACTACAGCTTATAATCCTAAAGCAAATGGAATGATAGAGAGATTTCATAGGACCCTTAAAGCAGCACTCAAGTGTCATTGAAATTTATCATGGTCTCGTGCTCTTCCTACCGTTTTGTTGGGATTAAGATCATCGTTTCGAGAAGAATTTGGTTCATCTGCTGCAGAACTTGTTTATGGACAGAATATTTGTTTACCAGGCGAATTTTTGATGCAAAATAAATCACTTTCGTTACAATCTGATTTTGTTAAAATTCTTAGAAGTCATTTCGAATTTATTCGACCATCACCTCCGGCACGTCATTCTAAAGAAAATATTTTTGTGTTTAAAGATCTTTCAACTTGTTCTCATGTTTTAATTAGAAAAGATTGTGTTAAACTTTCCCTTCAGACACCTTATGATGGACCGTTTCTTGTTTTAGAAAGAAATGATAAAAATTTCACACTTTTAGTTAAAGGTAAGAGTGTTAAAGTTAGTATTAATCGATTAAAACCTTATTTTATTGACGCATCCGATTTAGAACAACATAGTAAGACACCTGATGTTTCTAATAACGTATTGCCCGATTTTAACTCATCTTCCAGTGACAATATTACCCCTGTTAAATTATTTAAAAAAGTACGTTTTAATATGGACTCGAGTTGTGATTCTGGAGCATCAAAGCAAAGAACACGTAGTGGACGAGAAATTAAAATTCCAAATCGTTTTCCTTCTAGTCAAAAATGTTAATCAATCTTTTCGTTTCACTTTTGCTCCACTAGGAGGGGGGTAATGTGGGTAAAGAAAGCTTTTGTTTTTATAATTCTACTTGTTTGAGAAATGATATTTTTTGGTTTATATTCGTTTTTCACTTAACTACTTAATTTACATTTTGATTTTGATATTAAGTAGGTTTTGAATTAAAAATTATGTTTTTGCAACGATTTAATTTTTAGTTATTAAGATACCTTCGAATGTAATGTTCCTATTTAATTTAATAATTTATTAATTGTGGATATTGTTAAATAATTTTAAACATTAAAAGAATTAATGTTTCTCACATTTATTAGATACAATTAATGTATCTGAACAGAATAAATTATCAAGAAGAATTTAAGAAGAAAATCTATTATTTAAATTCTCCATAAAACTCTTTTGTAACAATCCTCAATCCCAAAGGGGGCAGACCAAGTGTCACGTCAATGTAAACTTGTATCACAAGTATACAACAGAAAACGCTGCTAGTATAATTTTTTTTGGTGGGAAGTTCACTATTTATACTTCGAGAGTTCTGTTTGTAATTGAGTTATAAATGGACACTATAAAAACAACGCAAAACAACAACAACAACTTTCCTGTATACGATGAGGATATTCGATGAGGGTTTGTTTTGCGACCAGTCACATAATAACCGATGTGCAACAGTTCTTGTGTGAGCGGTCACAAAATAACTGATTTGCAACAGCAAATTTGTGACTAAAGCCCGTAACAGATTGACCGGCAGTAGCAGTAGCAGTGGCAGCAAAATGTTCTGATTGGCTGAAATCCGACAACATGCCGGCACATGCAGTGAAAATATTTTTGCTGCTCGGTCATCTCAAATCCTAATTTTGCTGCATGTGCACATGCAGCAAAATTTAGTGAGGTTAGGTTTTTCAAAAAAAGCGCCTAACGATATAAAAACATTTGACAGCTAAAAGAAAAAATCAACTCAGTTTCTTTGAAGACTTAGTGTGTGCTTAATATTAGTTTTTATTAAAAATGGAAGAGAAATTGATTAACAAAAAAACAAAAAACTGAATTTGATCTGAAATCTGAGACACTAGTAACCGAATGTCAAAATGTTGCTGCCACTGCATGTGAAATCCAATGTGTTTCAACGAACAGCATTTCTCTATTTACTGCTACTGCCACTGCTACCGCCGGTCAATCTGTTACGGGCTTAAGGTCACATTGCTTGGCTAAATACGTGATAGCAAATCCATAACTTTTTGTTCCAATTCTTCAAAAAAAAAAACATGCCCGCCATATGGATTGAGCATCCCTGATTCAGAATTTTATCTTTGAAACGGATACCAAAAATCACTTTAACGCAGTTGCAGTGGTACAAATAAATACTTTATGGACATATTGTTAAAATCTATGATCACAAAATCTATCTATTCTATTCCATTAGCACTTGATATCGTTTCATTTCAGTGTATTTTATTTCATTCTGTTCAGACTTTGATCCAATGATGTTGTTCCTATGGCCATTGCTTCGTTTTATTATTTCTATCATTGGGAAATAAACTGTCAGGCCATTTCAATAAATCATTTTACGAAATGACGACACAAACAACGACCACACTATGTCGATTTACCCAAACCGACTCGGAGGCAAAAGAAATATATATATTTCTATTTTCTTTATTATTCCCACAGATACAAGAATAAGATAGTTGATCACCATCACATTACACCACAGTATCATCAGCCTCGTGCGAATCGTTTGTGTGTGATTTCTGGCCATATTTGTTGCTTTCGGGGATAATTTTATCAGGATGGGCTGCATGGCCACGTATGCCACCAGGGTATGATAAGTGATATCGTCAGGCATCTTGGGCCACCATAAAAATGGACCATAACTGAAATCTCATCTGCCCTTCCGATAGCCTAACGTTCATTTTATCGCATATATGCTACACTAACTACAGACAGTATCCTACAGTAGTCTTTTAGGTGCTTTGTACCAAATCATTTCTCTTGGTCGGTTGAGCAGGACACACTAGGCTCCGGTTTTTCGCCTCAGGCTCATTTCCCATTATCTTTTCGTTTTCTCCAAGTTGATATCCTTTAAAGCAAAAGCGTTCAAGACTTAAATCTAGTCCTGCTACTTGGATATCACAACCGCCTATATATATACATATAAAAGCTGAAAATGAAAATCCTGTAAAGGACTTCTACTAACTGCAGACTTCGGCAGGAAGCGAGGGCTGCTACATCAGACTAACACCCAGCCAGATATTCCCGTTTATATTGTCTCGTGTTGATTGTTATTCCTTAGGAATTACGGTCAGGCAATCAAGGAATTTCAGTCTCCTATTTCTATTGCCTTCTCATCCTCACGTCGATTTCAGTATCCTTAAAATTGCTGAACTCTGCATGGATTTCAACTACAGGGAGTTAAGAGCTTTAGGGTTGAAAATCCAGCTTCCCGCCCTTCTCATTTGAGTGGAAGTAAATTTTATACGAGACGAAAATAACTCCCAATAAATACAATACTGATTCGGCAGATGATTCTCATACTCCGCTAAAAAGGATAACAATTTGAAAAACGTGAAAAAACAAAAATTTCACGCGGGACCGATATGCGATTTCTCTGGATTAGATTGGGCGGGTAATTGAGTGAATTGGCTTTCAATTGAGTAATTTTAAAAGCTTTCTCCATATTTAATGGCAAAATGAATATAAATCGCGAAATTTTCTCATCCCCTTATCACGGAACACCGTGTTTATGGGGTGGTTCGAAAGTGGATTCATTTGAAAGGTGGTTAAAACGATTTAGATTT
This sequence comes from Chrysopilus asiliformis, assembly GCA_964034945.1. Taxonomy (NCBI): domain Eukaryota; kingdom Metazoa; phylum Arthropoda; class Insecta; order Diptera; family Rhagionidae; genus Chrysopilus; species Chrysopilus asiliformis. The sequence continues at coordinate 89,599,352 of OZ035960.1, read as the reverse complement.
AATGGGGAACTGAAATCATGAATTATATACCTGCAGTTCAGTGAGGGCAATATGTGGAAACCGTAGGAAAATTTACGGTTTTTAGTACATATTTTTTCAGCCTGTGTTTATATACTCTATATGATATATCATATAGAAGTATATTAGATTTAGTATACCGTTTGTAACGCATCGAACCAATCATCGGACACAAAAATGAACTAAAGCAAGGTGTTTTTGATTTCCGCATGTCCGTATGTCTATCCGTCCGTCCATTCGTCTGTCCGTCCGTCCATTCGTCTGTCCATCCGTCCATTCGTCCGGCTGTTCGTCTGTCCGTCCGTCCGTCTGTCCGTCTGTCTGTTTGTACGTGAACACCATAACTTTCGAAAGGATTGAGCTAGAGACTTAAAATTTTGTATAGTTGCGTATCTCGTAAATAACTAGGCTAAGTTCTTGAACGGGCAAAATTGAATCATTCCTTTCTTTTCTCCCCATACAATCGAAATAGTTTTTTGCAAGTATCTCGAAAACGGTGAGTCATATTGAAAAATGTATACAGGTAAAATGTGTTTAAAATAGGATTCTACATAGCTCATCCATACATCAAAATCCAATAGGACTACTGCTTCCCCCTCTTCCATACAACTGGGACACTTTTTTCCTGTTTTCTCGAAAACTGAGCATAGGAAAAATTTATAAAGATAAGATGCATTAGAAATATGATTCTACTTAACTTATCTAAACATCAAAATCCAGTTGGACGACTCCTTTCTCCCTCCGCGATACAAATTGAATACTTTTTTTTATAGTTTCTTGAAAACTGTGGATCTTGTTGAAAAATGTATAGAGGCTAAATTTGTTTAGAAAATTATTTTGTATAACCGTTCCATACATCAAAGTCCGATTGGATCATTCCCTTCCCCCTCTCCTATACAAATCGATTTAAAAAAAAAACATTTCCTCTATCATCATGTAGAGTATTTGACGATTGGCCCCTGTCAATTGTAGATTTTCTTATGTTTTCTAATTGCAGATAAAAACCTATCTAAAAAAGCCTGATATTTTACGGTGATGCACTATGCAACGGATTTACTTCATGCGCGAATATAATTCATTTTATGGTTATACCAGAAGAGATATAAAAAAAGATGTATGGGTGATTTGTAGCCTATGAATAGAAGGATTAAACGATATAGTTTGTTGGCCTTTGGAGGATGTCTTTGAAGGATATCAACAATTTTTTTTAATTGATAAAGGAATAGTTTGAAAAACAAAAATTTTGTAAATATAAAATTTTTTTGTCATTTCGACAAACGAAACATCATTTGTAAGTTTATTTTTGTTAAAATTAGAACTTTTTTTAAACAAAGATTTCCCTCCAAAAATATTTGTTCCAATTGACAATTTTTTTTGTGATATTATCAAAAATTTTTGTGATTTACCAATGATTTTATCCAAATGACCAATTTTTCATTTAGCGAGGAATAAATTTCCCTTAGTTAATTTAACAAAATTATTTTTCATAACACATGCATTGAAAATATTTCTTTCGATGGCTCCGTAGCGGGTCGAAAGTTGCGTTTTCGGTCCTAGGGGCGAAAGTGCGATCAGCTGGCCGAAAGGGTTTTTTCTCGTACGTGTTTCTCGTACCAGAGAATACCACAGAATACAGAAGACAAACTTCATAGGCAGAAAACACTAGAGTACAGCAATATATGCCTCTAACCGAAAATTTGTGAATAAAACTGAACGAATGTGAAGTTAGCTGCACAAGCGAAGTGTGGTTTAGTTGAGCAGCATTGATGGCGTGAACCAACACAATTGCAGTTGGATTCACTACTTCATATTTGTTACGATTAAATACAATTCTCAATCCAATACTAGTGGATTTAAGCCGTCAATGTATTTTTGTATGCAATAAATTTCTTGAATCTTCTTGAATCTTGAGCAGCATTGCCGATTTCCATTTTTTGTTATGTTGATTTTTTATTTCAGAGAGAAATTTAAAAATTAAAATCTGTTTTGACCAACATTTCTTAGTTATAAAACGAATTTATAGAGTATAGTTGTTTTGTTTCTTTTAAATATTTACTTCTGGTGAAGTCCGAACCCTTGACCGGGGCTCCGCCCTGGACCCGGTATGGGGGGCTTTAAATGGCGTCTCAAGTTATATTTTCAACGAATTTGTTATGAAACATTGTATACGAAACTCGGAGCGAGTCAACGGTTTCACGAGTGTGAAGTTAGCTGCACGAGCGAAGCGATGGCAGATATTTCGCCCCTTGTTGCGTAATATACTATTGTTGGCTTACATATGATAAAAATTTTGGTGATTTACCAATGACCTATTTTTTCTGAGTGTAATGCTTTATTTTTCGAATTCGAAATTCGCCTTTTTTAGAATTATGTCGGTTGATTTTGCTTATCGGACGCATTGTTTGTTCCGATGTACAATAGCTTTAGGTCCGCTCAACTGATTTTACCGAAAAGTTACTGATGGAGTAATTCCTTTGGTCTACACTTACTATCACGACCTTTGATGTTGTCTACTTGTAAACAAAACCTTACAAATGTTGCGATTTATCTGTAGTTCACAATCTATGTTAAACTGCAGGTGCGGCCAATGAAGAAGAGATTTTTGGAGAAAATTAATTTCAGGAAGCTCAAAATAAGGGCGGGGGAGTGCGGAAAAAAATGTTTTTAGGCTTCGAAATATTCTAATTTCTTTTGATTGTTTTGTTTTAAGGATGTCAAAATGTTTCAAATATATATTTATTTTTAATTCAAACATATTTCATTCTAACTGGACCAAAATTCACGAACGAAATGGTTAGAACAAAAAATCTGGTTCGTTTCTCAAAACGATAACTGCTATCTAACCGAAAAAAAACAACCCAGATTTTATTGAATAACTTTAAGTGGTAGCTATCAAGTGGCATATGGTCAAGAGAAAACATAATATTTTCAGACATTTTCCAGATTCTTTTACCCATTTTCTTAACGGATTTCCTTAATGTCCACCTACTAGACATTAATTTTGATTTTCTACGATCATCAAAAATGAGTACATTTAAAATCCGAGCAGATTTTCCTTTCATACCGTTAACAATACAGAAAACACTATTCGGGAAAATAGTTTTAATGGACATACAATGAATTGAAAAAATCCTTTCAGAATTATTTCAGTACAGACAGTTGTCGTTGCGCTGTTCCAACAATGTTCCAATTTTGCTAGTAATAACACGTAATCAGGCTAAAGAAAAGTATCCGAGAAAAAAGAATCTCCTTGAAGATGAAAAAGAAGTTGAGAAAACACACAAGACGAAATTCTTTATTTTTCCTCATTTCTACTAAAATGTAATGTGCAGTTAAGGGAGAATAATGAAGAGATACAAGAAGAACATTTTATTCCAACGATAATGTATTAACGTTTCAATATTGTGTTGCGTAGCTGTTTTACCAGTTGTGGAAAGATCGTTCAACAATTTTCTTTTCTTTCAGACAGAAAACTTCTAATAGAGGTGGCTTTTCACCAATGAAAACGATGTTACGCGCCTATATGTAGGCTAGAATGCCAAGGACAATGACATGGGGGTTTGTATTAGGAAAAATGCGATAAAAGGACGTTTGTGTTTCGGGAAATAAATAGGCGAAAGGCAATATAAATTGCGTCTGAATTAAACATTTTTTTGGATCTGTTCCGAATACTTATTTTGGTCGGAAGTTACATCATCCGGCTTAGAGGTTTGTAATTGAGTATGTGGTCAGAGAAAATAATATTTTAGTGTGTCTGGTTTGTAAATTGAAAGGTGTTTTAAGAAATCTGATTTAATTTTTGTTTATAAATGAAACAACAACTTTCTAAGTTTATAAACTTTAGAGTCCAAGACTTTTTGAAGCCATATCGTGATGAATTGTTGTGATTTTAAAGTTTCTCATCTGGAATTCGTAAAGGGCTTTTTTGGCACAGAGCCTCTTCTGGGTAAAGGGTGGTGGCACCAGCGATGGATTTTGCATTTGCGATTTCTAAAATATTACAGATTATTTGTGGGTGTTATATTCGCCAACTTGAGCACAAGTTTTTATACCCGTATGGTGAAACCAAAGGGCATATTAGGTTTACCTTACCGTTTGTAACGCCAAGATCCCGTCATCACACACAAAAATGAATTACACCAGTGTATTTAGAATGATAAAAATAATTAATTTTTGCATGTTCGTCCGTCCGTCTGTCCGTCTGTCCCTCCGTCCGTCTGTGGCGCGGATTGCGGGCGCATGGATGGAGCTACAGACTTGAAATTTTGAGCAGATCCATTTTTCGTAAAATGCGAGGCTAAGTTTGTTCATGGCCAAAAATGGACCATTAGGCGGGGTACCCCCCATACGAATGAAAACGTTTTTTGTGAATATCTCAAAAACGGTGCATCTCATCAAAAAAGGGCAAGAACAAAAGTTATTTAGGATATGATTCTATATAAAACTCCCATACATCAAAATCTGTATGGAATAAATTTTAAAAAATCTTATTGGAAAGTTTGACTTCAAAGTGGAATTTTGATAGAACTGTTCGCCGTTCACTTAAATCACCATACGGGTTTCCAATAATTGCCAGATTGGCAAATATAGGTTTTGTTATGTTTTAAATATAGAAATCAACTTCGTATTTTCCGCGGTGGGCGCACTAAATGGCCCCGCGCAACGCCTCACAACATTGTTTGATAGCTAGTTCCTAATAAAAATATCAGTTGTGGTCAACACAAAACTTTCTTCTACAAAATCTACGACCCTGCGCAATTTACGCTAGAGCCCTGTCGCGTTGTTAACCTAAGACGACCTCCCAATAAATTCTGGGTTTATTCAAAAATATCAAAAACGTACAAAATTTGAGATAACTTGAGAACGGTAAAAGATATCAATTTACGGTAAATGGCAAAAATGTAGAAAATTTTAACATCTTTAATTATTCTTTTAACTGATTTGTCGAAAAACCGTTAGTTTGCAAATTATTCGCAAACATATGATTTTTTACATATTAATGAAAATATCTCAATAACGGTAAAAGATAACGGATAACGGTAAGAAACAAAATTGTGCAGAATGCCATTCTCATTAATTCACTTCATACATTCAGTCAGCAAAAACCCGTTAGTTTTCGAGATAATGGCAAAAACTTGTTTTTTTGGAAATAACGGTTAATCTCGATAACAGGTGGAGATATCGAGTTACAGCTAAAGACAAAAGTGTGGGAAATTTTATTTTCTCCAAGTTTTGTCATACTTAAGGTCACTAAAAAACGCGTAGTTTGGAAGTAAATCGAGAAAAACGAAATTGCGATTTTTGAAAAACCGCCATTTTGGATACTTCCGGTTAACGGATTTCCACCAAAAGTTGATAGGATCGTCCCATTTCAGGACCCAACATGCCTATAAAATTTCATGGCGCTAGCTCTATTAGTTTTTGAGAAATCTTGTACACAGACTGACAGACTGACAGACAGACTGACAGACAGAAAGACATTTTTTTAATATGACTCCAATCGACTCAGGAGTGATCGGGAATTTTTTTTTAGACAAAATTAAGAGGTCGAAATTTTTCATGAATACAATACTTTATTATACTCCGTAGAAGAAAGTAAAAATAATGCTGATTTCCGTCGTTTTATTTTAAAAAAATGCAGTTAAAATAAGAATTTAAAGAAAAAAATGCGAGATAAATCTTTATTTTATTTTATTTTGTATGCTTTTTTTATCTCGCTTTTATTTTAAAATAAATTTTTGGGCGCAGTGTCCAAAAAATTATTTTTTTCTTTTTAGTGCTCTCTCTTGAACTTAAAAATAAAAGCTTTTAAAAAAATTGTTTTAGAAAAAAAAACATTTAATTTTACAAGCTAATTGACTCGACATTGGGTGATAAAAATACAGCTTTTGCTAAAACTGATGTTTTTTATGCAGTTTGCATTAGCTAAAAAAACATCAGTTTTAGCAAAAGCTATCTTTTTATTCACATCACCCATTGTGGCTAAGTTCTAGCACAAAGGCACTCACCTAGGCAATCATTTTTCTTAGGCTCACTTTAAGCGCCATTTTAAGATACTTGGAAATTCACTGCGCCACATTCGGACCGCACGAACAACAATACACGTAAGCACGCATTTCTAGAACCTGTAAGTCAATTTAAAGCTAAGTTTCACCTTCGGCGCATTTTTTTTTTTATTCTCGCCTACAAAGCATTTTTTAAAAGCTTTTATTTAGCTTGCCTTCGTGTCTGTTTGTCTATCTGCTGCTGACTTCGATTCTGGTCTCAAAAAGTCCGTAAGGTGACGGAAAAACCTGTAAGGAAAACGTAAATATCCTTTTTCTCAAATTTACCAGAAAAAATCTCATTTAGGGGTTTTTGAGGTCAGTGAACCCGATTCTGGCATTAAGAAATCTGTAAGGATATCTCAACGGCAAAGATATATATTCGAATATAAAAAAGTATAAATAAACGTGGCAAAAGACGGACGTGGTATTAGTCATACTAAAAAAATACAAAATGACTAACAAGGATAAAATTAAAAAAAAATTAAAAAAAGGAAAAAATAATTTTTTGAGCTGTGTATCAGAAATAAAAGCGAGATAAAAAAAAGCATGAAAAATAAAGTATAAATTTATCTGACTTTTTTTCTGATACACAAGTGCTCAAAAAATATTTTTTTTCCTTTTTAGAGATTTTTTTTAAAACAAAGCTTTTTTCAATTTTTTAATTTTTTTTTTTTTAAATGAAATCTTTTAAAATGTTGTTTGTGCCGCATTTTTATAAATAACTAGCTTGCATACCCGTCGTTGCCGGGTTAGGGTTTTTCAAATTTTTTTTATGGTCTATGTTAAAGCTGAACTTCAGGCCAATCGGCTCGGTAGTTTCCTCGCAAAAGGGTAACATAGAGGGAAAACCAAGTTTCGAGACGACTTTACCACCTCTCCTTACTCCCCCCACCACTCGAGCTACTTTTTAATTGGCCTATGTTGGGGCTGGACACCCGACGAACATCCATGCCAAATTTCAGGCCAATCGGTTCAGTAGTTTCCCGCGAAAAAGTAACATAGCGCAAAAACTAAGTTTCGAAATCACTTTACCCCCTCCCCTTACTCCCCCCTCCCCTTACTCCCCCCACCACTCGCGCTACTTTTCCGTATACCCATGTTGGAACCAGAACTACCACAGACACTCATGCCAAATTTCAAGTCAATCGATTCCGCCGTTTTTGCGTGAAAGAGGAACAGACAGACAGACAGACAGACAGACAGACAGACACCAACTCATTTTTATATACAGGGTGGGCCAGAATAGACGCAGGGGTTTGAAGTCTTTATAACTTTTTTTTTATTTTTATTTTTTTAATTTTGTTTCAGCATTTTGTTAAGAAGACTTGGGCAATTTAAAATGGACCTGTACACAATAGAACAACGAACCGGTGGGCGGTGGGCTCAATGGCTGTTTTACGGGACATGTTTGGCGGACGCATTATTTCGAAAAGAAGCGATTTCAATTGGCCTTGTTCATCTGAACTTGTTCCGTGTTCACCTGATCTAACGACTCCAGATTGTTTCTTTGGGGATATTTGAAAGAAAAGGTGTACGTCAACAAGCCAACAACCATCAGCCAATTGAAAACCAACATTCGCAGTGAAATCGAGGCCATAACACGAAAGGTTATGGAAAATGTCTTGGAAAGAGCACGGATTTGCGAAGCAGAAAATGGCCACCACTTGCGGGATATAATTTTCCATGTTTAGAGCAAAAATATTCCCCATCAATCAACTACATGTATTTGAAAAAAAAATTATAGGTTTCGCTAAAATAAAAAATTTATAAAGAATTCAAACCCCTGCGTCTATTCTGGCCCACCCTGTATTAGTATGATTTCTGCTATCCCAACAAAAATCCAAGGGAAGAGTGATTCTATTTTTCTCATTTTCCGATGGGGTTTAACTTTTGAAAGAAGCCTATTCTAAATTTCAACTTAGCTCTCGAGTTTTCAAATGTCCTTAGATAAAAAAAAAATTTTAAGGTGATATCCAATTTTTCATTCTGATAGTCTTGTCATCTTCGACAAAAGCCGTTTTACGTGTTGTTGTTAATGCTTTTCTACCAACAAAAGCACGTAAAACGACTCTGGTCGAAAACGGCACGACTATCAGAATCGGGGTGTTAATTATGTAAAAAAGATATCATCTCACCGCTAGGTGGATAAAGCTATGATTTAGGTAATGCAAGAAATTTTCAAGAACTAAAATTTAAATTTAAATTGAGCTCTTTGTGTTTTTACAATAACGTCCTTTCAATAAAAGTCAATGGTTCCCTGGGGGATATCCGATTTCAATCAGTGTCACTCAATCTACAAGTCACAGTAAAATTCTAAACATAGACGAATTTTCAATAGAAACGCTTTTATCATATTAAGCCGATTAGACTTATGTTAAAAGCTTTCAATCCCATTTCATAATATTTTCAATAAAAATTCCTTAACAAATTTGAAAATCGACCTTAAAGCAAAACTTAAATTTCGTGTTCCATTGAAGCGTCTCTTGAAAACCTGAAAAGTACATCTAATCCGACAATGTGTAGAAAACTAACAAAAGCCTAAGCCTCATCACAACCTCATAATTACGTACTTAAAGCACATTTCACTTAAATTCTATGCCTTCTCCACGTTCCACCCAAGACATGATGTAAATTGAATAGAAATTGAAAAGTTCCTTAGTCGTAATTCGAATACGAAACTAATTGAAGGAAACCAATTTTATCCTTTCATTATGAAACAATATAAGTTGAAGTTTACTTATAGAGGTCTTCAGTTTTCATATTCACTGAAACCACATTACAGTAAGTGTACAGGAAACGAACTCACCCCTAAATCTTCAACAATTCCTCAATCCAGAATAACAACTTATGTAAAAAAGTTTAATCGCTTCAGAACACGAAGAGAAATGCGAATAGGAATATACGAGACAGTGGACTTTTCTTTAATGATTCCCTAAAAATAGGGAATTATTTCTATAATTTTGGGCAGATTTCCCATTTTTTGGCATGAATTCCTCATTTTTTGGGGAGTCATTATTTCACTGTCTCGAATATTCCTATTATCGGTAGGAATCTGTCCCATTATTTCTCTCCGTGAACGCAAATCGATTTGGTATGTTGTAGCAACAGGTACTCATTTGTAGATGTTAAAAAATCGATTTTAATTACTTCGAACACGTGCAACAAATAAAATTGTTAAACATCATAGAAAATCAATCACGAAAAATTATTTTTCCTACCTTTTTCCTGCAATTGCTGGCGATTCACGTCGACTTTTAGTGTTTCCGCCGTCTGGACTAATTCATTCAATTGTGGTTTTTTCACTTCCAACTCTCGAAGCACATTCTAAGAAAAATCGTGGAAAAGAAAATTTGTTAAAAAAACACATTTTTACAATTTCCATAGAAAAATATTTTGTGCAGTTAAGGGTAAGAGGCTGTCCATAAAATACGTTACTCTAATTTTCACACCCGCTCTTTCTCGCACTTCTCTCATAAACCGACTTTTTGACGTTTTTTGTGTGGATTTTTATACTCTATGTGATATATCATATAGAAGTATATTAGTTTTAGTATACGGTTTGTAACGCATCGAACCAATCATCGGACACAAAATGAATGACACCAGGGTGTTAGGGATGACAAAAGATTTTGATTTCCGCACGTCTGTCAGTCTGTCTGTCAGTCAGTCTGTCTGTCAGTCTGTCTGTCCGCCTGCCTGTCTGTCTGTCTGTCAGTCTGTCTGTCCGCCTGCCTGTCTGTCTGTCTGTTTGATTGTCTGTCTGTTTGTTTGTCCGTCGGTCCGTCCTTCTGGGAACACCATAACTTTCGAAAGAATTGAGCTAGAGACTTGAAATTTTGTACAGTTGCGTTTCCCGTAAATGGCTAGCCTAAGTTCTTGAACAGGCAAAATTGGACCATTCATTCTCTCCTCTACCATACAAACGAAACAATTTTTTGCCATTTTGTTGAAAACGGTGAGTCATATTTAAAAATTTATAAAGATAAATATGTTTAGAAAAGGATTCTGCATAACTCATCCATACATTAAAATCCAATCGGACCACTGCTTCCTTTCTCTCTCATTCAATATAATACAATTTTCTTGTTTTCTCGAAAACTGTGAAAACAGTACATCGTATCGAAAAAAATTTAATGATGAAATGTATTTAGAATATGATTCTACATAACTTATCTATACATCAAAATCCATTTGTACCACTTCTTCCTGCCTCCCCAACTGAATACTTTTTGTCTATTTTCTCGAAAACAGTTACTCGTATTGAAAAATTTATAAAGATCAAAATGTGTTTAGAATATGATTTTACATAACCATATATCAAAATCCAATCGGACCACTCCTTTCCCTCTCTCCTGTACAAAAGCAGGTTTTTTAATAACCCTTTTATCAGAGGATTTAACGATTGGCCCCTGACAGTTGCATCTTTTCTTATGTTTTTGTATCGCCATTACACTATCGCAGGCCTTCCCCTCCTTCATATTTTATGACGTATTTTATGGACATACCGTAATAACAAATTCCGTTGAATTACAGTTTATCTTCTAAACAGCGTGAGAATGGTTTAAAAGAATTTTTTCACCTCGCTAGAAAATATACTCCTTAAACCTCAAATACTCGTAAGTAAAAGAAATTAAATTGTGATAATGAGTTTCTAATGATAGCCTATATGGTCAACAAACAAATTTCTCAAGGATGCCACCCGGCGGTATGTGTAAATAATTTTGAAGACAAAAATTTTTTTTTCAATCTATGTGTAAAAAGCAAGATTCTTTTTAATAGGAAACTTTCGTGGAAAAATTTTAGGTAAAAGCTTTCTACGGTTTGTGCCTTAGAAAAAGGGAAATCTTGTGGAAGCCCGAGAATTCTCGTAGGAAGCTTTTGTGGAACGAAGTTGAATACTGGAATTATTTCGAAATTTTTATTTTACAGTAGGAATTCAGTAGGACAATGTTTAGGTAAAATCTCGCATTAGTACAGGGTGTCCCAAAATTACGTTGACAAAATATTTTTTACTCTAGCCCGAAAATACTGCATTGGCTCCATTATATTCCGTTTCCCCATGTTCGGAACAACATTTTCAATTGTTATATTTTGTTTTTGTCCACCCAGTTATCTTTTTGTCCTAGCCAGTTATCTTACAGCGAAGCCGGCTACTTCTACGCCGCGCCGCCGGTAGCAACTGGGAGAAAATCCTTTTCACCGATGAGAAACTGTTTACAATTGAGCAAGCTCACAACCGTCAAAACGATAAGAGCTGGTCAAAAGAAGCCCCCGGACCGTCAGCTGTAATCATTCACCGCCAAAATCCAATATCTATCATACCATGGGGCGGAATTTGTGGTAGTGGAAAAACACCCTTCATTTTCGTGTATCAAGGGGTTAAAACTAACGGAAGTGTACCGAAGTAACATTTTGCAAGCCGTTGTACTTCCATGGGCCCGGCAACACTTTCCCAATAGAACTGGACATTCCAACAAGACTCGGCGCCAGCCTACAGAGCGAAAAAGACACAAGAATGGTGCCAGACCCATTTTCCGGACTTCATAACGTCCGGAAAATGGCCGCCGTACTCATCGGATCTTAATCCAATGGATTACAGCGTATGGTCAATTTTGGAGGCAAGGGCCTGCGCTAAGCCTCACAAAAGTTTAGACTCGCTGAAGCAATCCTTGCGTCGGGAGTGGGACCGAATATCAGTGGAGGAGCTGCGGCGCGTAGCCGAAAATTTCACGAAATGTTTGAGACTCTGTATCAGCGCTAAGGGCGGCCACTTTGAATCTAATTAGACATGATTTTTTCATATAAACTATATTAACTCTTCATTGTCTTAAATTTTGTTTTTGTCAACAAATTGAAGAATGGTAAACAAAAATCTTTGTCAACGTTATTTTGGTACACCCTGTATTTTCTTTGAATTTTTTTGCATGAAAATATCAGTTGTGATCAACACTAAACTTTCCTCTTCCATATTTAGTTTCCGTAAAAATATGTAAAAAAGAATATTGTTTCAAATATCTTGAGAACTGTTAAAGATATGTAAAAATCATCATAGGAAAATACAGAAAATTTATTTCCTATAAGTCTAGGTGTGCCCATTTTTGCACAAAAGTGCATAGTTTCCGAGAGATTTTCAAAATACTTAATTTTTTGAAATATGTTGAGAACCGTTAGAGATACGTAAAAACTGTTTATGCAAAAAATGTGGAAACTTTTATATCTAAATTTTGGTATATTCATTTTTTTGTAAAACTCGTTGGCTACCATGTGAGTCACCGGTGACCGCAGCGTGTCACCGACAGGGACAATATGAGTCACCGGTGTACATACACTATTGTCATTACCGTCAGTTTCTCAAGTTCCATGGTTGAGTGCAGTCGCTCGTGCGGTACAAAGAGGGGTTTTTTTGTGGAGCATATTTCATGTGAAAAATTTGTTGCGGTAAGTTTTTTCCGTTATATTTTATTCGATTCGTTCGTTTTTGTCTGTATTGATCTTGTGTTCACCGGTGACTCACAAAGTACAGAAATGATTTTTGCGTTTTTCCCAGTGTATACTAGTGGAATAAGCGTTTTTTTGGCTGGTAGCCAACGTGCTACAAACAATTTCAAGTCGCTAGCTCATCGCGTTCTCGAACTATTTAAGATACCTAAAACGGACCGACAGACAGACAGACTGATAGACAGACCGACACACCGACAGACCGATCTGTCTGTCTTATTTAGTATATATACTAATAAATGTTTAAAATAGAATTGCAAAAAAGACTAAAATATTTTAAATAATTCGCATATATTAAATTCCAATCCAAAATTGTATTAAGATTTCGTCAATATAATTTGTGGATTGAAAAATACTCCAGGATTTTTTGCTGTGCGTCAAATGTTTAACATTAACATTGATATATTTGTGCTTAGGGGAAAACCCTTTAATGTCGAAGCACAACTCAGGATGGTTAGAAGGACAAAAGGAGATGTCGGTTTATGTACGCCTTGAACTTTTGCGGGTAATAGTCTGGGGGAAACACATCGGATGGTAAATTGTTCCAAAGTCTAATTGTTCGCGGAATGAAGGAATTCCTAAACTTTACTGTACAAAAACGGTAATAAATCTGTCAAACATCAATCCCATTATATCCGGCAATGCGGCGAACTTATACACTCGTAACTAGCGTTCGATGATCTTTTTTAGAGTTCATTTGGTAAGCTATAAACAGAAGGTCTGCGCTCATTATGACGATCCATTTTAAACAAAACGCCCATTAAGAGATTCATAAGGTAACTGCATTTTTTGTGCTCTTTCAGGTTTTGTAAATAAACGTGACTGAAATGGTGAATGTCCAAGAGCGAGAAATGCGCCGCGGTCGTAGATTTTTGACACATACGTGCCTTGGGTGAAAATCCGTTGAAAAAGGAGCCGCAGGCGAAAAAAAAACAATGTTTAGAATATGTTTTGCATATCTAGCGAAGATGCTTTTAATTTTTGTTACATAAACTAAAACCCTAAATTAAATAGTCCGGGACAAAAGTACAACTTTTGAGACGCCAGAACATCATGCCTAGATCCTGTTACTAATCCAGGACGTATAATCACCCTGTCTAACCAAAACTTTTTTATGTGGACGTCCTTAAAACTGACATATTTACTTAAAAAAAATTGGTGAAATGAAAAAGATATGAAAACTATTTATAATGATATTAAAACCAACAATCAACAGTCTTAACTATACAACATAAGAAAAATCTAAATTAGAGTAGGAAAACTGCACCTCTGCACATAAACAGTTTACATAAATTGTAGCTTTCTATAAGAGAATAACATTTTGCGGTTTAAAAGACACACGTTTATCGTTGAATGGTCCTCAAAATATCAGATGTACTCATGCACCCAAAACTTTATCTTTGCCGTTAGATACTTTGTAGGAAACAAACTGCAATGAATTCAAAATATCCTTAAACAAGGCCGTGGTCGTTGAGAAACAAAGGAAACTTTTCTAGAATCTTATGTGTTGCCATTCTTGTGTCTTTTGTTTTATGATTCATTTCGAAGTATCGTAAAAATAATGAATTTTATGGAAAATTTAAGCATTCTGAAATGAAAAGGTATAGACAACACGGTGGAAGTTTAGATTTAAACATAAGAAAAGCTGCAATTGCCAGGGACAATCGTCAAATACTCTATATGAGGACAGGCAACATGTTTATTTTTAAAAATTCATTTGTACAGGAGAGAGGGAAAGGAGTAGTCCAATTGGACTTTGATGTATGGGACAGTTATGTGAAATCATATTCTAAACATATTTTACCTTCATGAATTTTTTAAGACTCACCGTTTTCGAGAAATTATTCAATTTGTATGGGAGAGCGGGAAGTGGTTCGATTGGATTTTGATGTATGGATGAGTTATGTAGAATCTATTTCTAAACACATTTCATCTCTATAAATTTTTCAATACGACTCACTGTTTTCGAGAAAATTGTAAAAATACGTTGCGTTTGTATGGAAGAGGGAGGGAAGAATGCTCCTATATTGCCCGTTCAAGAACTTAGCCTGGCCATTTACGAGAAACGCGCCTGTACAAAATTTCACGTCTCTAGCTCAATCATTTCGAAAGTTATCTAACTGAAACGTAATTTTACAATAGCTTTATTTTATTTATAGAATAATTTACAACTCATTTTCTACACTGAAATTGCAAAAATACCAACACAGAGGCATGCTCCGCGGGCCAATTTTTTTTAGACACATGTGCTCTTTGTGAAAAATTGTCCGCGAAAAAAATGTTTTTGAAGCCATGCCTAGCCAAAGTCTATTGTTGAATAAATCAAAACATTGAGATGAAAAATCCGGGACAGAGTTTAGTTTCTGGAACGCCGAGACAACATACACGGAGAAAAATGTCACTCGATTTGAGAAACAATTTAGTAACATTTTTTTACTTATATTGAGAAAAGGGTAGATACTTCTTTTTAAACCGATTTTTACTTAAATTAAGAAATATGTTTGTTAATTTCGGCCACTGTTTAAAAATTGGTTACGGGAATCAAGAAACATGTCTCTTAAAATTGTGTCTATAAATCCGTTGCGGATAATAGTAGTTTTTTTTTAATTTTCAACCACTTTTTTTTCATAGTTTTTTTTTAAATATTAAAAATATTAAAAAAAACATTTAGAATATATTTTCTTGATTCTAGTAACCTGAGATGCTTAAAGGAGGATCTCCATTACCATGACTTCTGTAACTGCAAAAAAAATGCAGAAAACTAGAGCAAGATAGACTTATATAGATCTAAATAGGAATGACTGAATACAAGTATAAACGCTTTCCCTTCCAGTTTAACAACTTTATAGCAATCATATCACACCTTATGCTATGAATATAAGGTTCAAATTAGCATAGAAATAAAGCTATTCAGCTGCATGTGTGTGTTTGAACTACATGAAAAATGACAGCTACGCTATAAAAGCACTTTGTATGTGTCTGTGCTCACTATTGACTTACAGGGACAATGTGTGATTGTAGTAGAAATCGCTATGAAAAAGTTCAAGTCCGTCAACTGCAACCATAAAATCGCCATAAAAAAAGAGGGGAACTTATTTTTGCAGTTGCCGACAAATTTTTGCAGTTGATTCTTATCTCCCTTTCTCCCCAAGGTATCTTCACATAAATGTGTCTCTATTTTTTTGCAGTTGGGAAAAGTCATGGTAATGGAGGGCCAACTTAATTAAGCAGCTGAAATTAAGAAATATATTTATTGATTTCAGTAACCGAAAACTTTATTGATGTTTGTTACTAAATTTAAAACAATATTTCCTTGATTCTAGTAACCAATGGGTGCATTCAGCATTCAGCGACCTGAAAGCGAAAAGGTGCTCAGTTACTGAAGGCAATCGCTACAGAGCGGCTCAACTGAGCAGCTTACATTTTTTTAAGCGTGAAAAAACTCCGCTCAGTAGCTAAGCAAATGTCAAATGAAGAATTACATAACCTCAATTCATGTGTAAAAATGACGACGGAAATAGATGGTGTTATTTATAATATTTGTGATTATTTATGTTATTTATAATACGGGAAGTCTCATGGAAGTTCTTGCTGAGCAAACGGGAATGGAAATAGTCGGCGTTGCGGAAAATGTTGGCGAAAGAGTTCGGGAGTGTACTTCGGTACTTCGGTATAGTCATCTCAAAATAATCTAGGTTTCTTTCAGGCTTCGAACTTCGAATTGAGGTTACTTCAAAATGAGTATTACATTCGTCAACCAACATTGCGATGGACTCCAATTTTAACATATCTGACGCGCAAATACCGAATATTGTGGAAATATTTATATCTCGGTCCATCTTCCACTATAACCTCGAATATTTTGACAGTTTTATGTGCGCGACTCAGTAGCGGTGCATTCAGTAAACAGTGAGCGGCTCAGCTGAGCGGTTTTGTGACACATACTGAGCCGCTCCAGAGCGGCTCGGGTCGCTGAATGCACCCAATATTCATAAAGGAGTTGAAATTTAGAAACATGTTTCTTGATTCTAGTAACCGAAAATTCCACGGTGCACAAAGGTTTCTTAATTCAAGAAAAATGTTACTAAATACCGGACCAAAACCGTTGACGATTTTATAGAAAATGTTAGTAAATTCAAGACAAAATTTTCTTGATTTCAGTAAAGAAACGAGATGATGTTGACACAACAAATATGATTTTGGTAAAAATGGCAAGTTTCTTGATTTGAGTAACCCGTGGTCTGATTCATAAAATCCGATACCGTATTTAAGAAAAATGTTACTGAATACTAGTAACCGAAAATTTTCACACATTTTAATAGGTTTAGTCACATGTTTCGTAAAGTAAGAAACAACATTTTTCTCCTTGTACGTAAATCCGGAACTATCCCCATGTGCGAGATGAAATTATTCTTACCCGACAATTTTAATTATGCCAAGTCAAATTGATCAAAAATTTTGGCTAAAGTTTAGTTGAGCGACAATGACGCTACTTTTTTTCGTTTATAGGGAGGGGTAGAGAGAAGTATCCCCTATCCAAAATAGGTATTTTTAGCCGTCGCTCGCCCGCACTAGAGGTCCTAGAACTTTGTATGAAACTTTTTTCTGGTGAGTGGTGAGCGCAGTTTTTGGTGAAAAAAAATCCGTCTTTCCTCACATTTCATAATTCCACTTTTTTTTTTCAATGGGGTATAAATCGAAGGGTGAGGGGGCGGATATTATCATGCTATATATTTTTGGAGTGTACTCTTCAATACCTTTCATTTGAGGTACCACACGCCCCCCTATCAATAAGCAGTGTCATTGGAAAAAAGTTTCATACAAAGTTTGTAGACCTCTGGAAGGGGCAAGGGGGTGAGCGACGGCTAAAAATACCCATTTCGGGTAGGGGCTACTTCCCCCTCTATTAACCCTATTCCTGTCAGGCTGTGACTGTGAGTCACTATTCAATTTCGAACCAATATAGATGATTTAATACATGTTTTAACGCAAAATCAATTTAATGTATTTTATTATTGGTCACTACGCTACTGTTATATAGAATAAATTTTATGTTTTTTTGTTAAATTGATTTTGCGTTAAAACATGTATTAAATCATCTATATTGGTTCGAAATTCACAGCCTGACAGGAATAGGGTTAAGGAAAAATTTGTAGCGTCATTGGCGCTAAACTGAACTCTTGCAAATTTTTTTTACCTTAAAATCATATTTTTTTTCCAATTAATACAAGCATTACCTGTGATTATTTCAGGTTTACGATTTTTTACATATCTCATAAATATTAATTCGGACTTACCCTTTGCTTTTCGATGGCTGCCCGAATGGCGTCAACATCCCCAATTGCGATACTTTGTGCCTTAATCATGTTGCGTTCCAAATTCAACCAATCCGAAATCTTTCAAAGAGAAACGAAAAACAAATTAAAATCTTTACCATAAAAGGAAATGCTGAAAAATCAATCAAAAAACATGACAGTGTGACATGTAAGCTAATAAAACCTACACCATCGAAACATAAGAGGCTACAAAATGTTGTAAAAACAAAACCATATTTTATAACAATAAGATTTACTCATCAGATAAGACGACAAGTGAGAATTCGTTATACACGTATATATGCTATCCTATTGGATTTAATAACATTAGGATATTAAATTTTCTCATAAATTCTCACCTGTAAAATCGATTTATCAAAGCTGCCAGCTAACGTGGATGGGATGAGGTTCGGTTTTGTTTTTGCTGTAAATGAACCGGGAACATAGGCGGTCTCCTTTGTCTTATCTGGAATAAAAACATATATATAAAAAAAATTAGAAAAAAAGTAAATAAAAATGCGAGAAAAATGCTGAATAAGGAAGCAACGAGGTGAAAAAAAAATGAAAATCAGGTGAGAAAAGAAGACATAAAAACGAAGGATAATCAAGCGAGATGTAAATCCGTATGAACGCATGAACAAAGTAAAAACATCCTTCAGGTGAGTGAATCTCAAAAAAAACCCCCCTCGACGTCATGAAACAAAATACAGGATCAGAGACGAATCAAAATATTTTTACTCTAGGGTGAGAATGAAGAAGTCGAAACGGGGTTTTGGGAGAAATTTATGAGGATTTCAATTGGATTCCGTCTACCGATATAAATTCCGATGTGGGTAATTGGAATGGGAAAATTTCAAACAGATCAAAATATTTACCCGATCACATACGGATGGGATCCTGCTGGGATTCATAGTTACGAGTGTTGAACAATATGCGGTTTGATGTTTCCTGTTTTTTTTTACGGTTCGGTTGCAAAAATCAATCTGCAGAGATTTGGTGAAAGTACGTACGTGTAATATTTTCATGTAACTCGAAGGCTCGTTAATGGTTTACGTGATTTGAGATGTTTCGGGGGAATTTTGAAATGTTTCTGATGTATTTGTGCACTATTAGATTTGGAGTTTTGCAACAACATTTTTTTGACTTATATAGGTAGTTTTTTTTCTAAGGCTAAATCTATCAAGTAAAATTGCATTGCATAATTTTCCCTAAACAAATTATTTGGGAGTAAAAAAAATTGTCAGGAAAAAAATATGTTTCAAAACAGAGTGAAGAAAGTGCCGCAAACAGGGCTGGGAAGTCGGTAGATCAACCTTCAACCCCGACTCCAACCCCAAATGCGTCTCCTGAAATTTTAGAATAATCGAATCCGCTTACGACTCGTGTAAGTCTATAAGATTTAACTCCAATTCCACCTCCTTCGGCAAAAAAAATCAAAAAAAAAAAAATTTTAAGGCTTTTTTTTTAAAATGCATTAAAAAAAATTTTTTTTTTGGGCACTGTGTATCAGAAATAAAAGCGAGATTAATATTTATTTTATTTTGTTCTTTATGCTCTTATACCTCCCCCCCCCACCGCCCGCCCCACTCTTCCAACATAACAAATACATTTTCTCAACAAAAATTTTGTTCGTCCTCATATATAGTATTTCACCATTAGTCTCTGACTTTTGTAGCTTTTCTTATATTTTTCATACAGTTTTAGACGCTGTTTTTGTAAACGTGCAAAAGGACCTTTTTGTAAAGGCGATTTGCGGTGGTAGCTGTAGTCGGTGTTCATTCTTCAGAAATCAATCTAATGAGTTTCTAAAAGCTTTTATTTTACTTGCCATCGCATCGATCTGTCGGGGTCAAATCTTGCAATCTAACTTTGACCGACTTCCACTCATCCGATTGACTTGAAATTTTGTACACATACGTAAGTCCGATGACAATACAATATTTTCACTACTTCGTATTTGTAAGGATAACGTGATTATTCTTTTCCAAAAGTTTTCCGGAAAAAAATCTCATCTGCGCATTTTAGGGGTCGCTGAATTCGATTCCTGCATTACCCCCGTCGCACACTTGAGCTAAGCGAGCTCAACTACGTGAGCTAAGTTTCTCGATGAAAGTAAAATCCTTAGCATTTACATTGGTGACCGCACACTTCAGCGAAACTATGAAACTACGTCGCCTAGTCATGGGCTAAGCTCGCTCGCGTAGTTCAGACTTCAACTACGCGAACTACTTCGCTGGCATCGCTGACACTCACATATACACACTTTCGGCGTTATACAGTGTAGAATCGGTGTTTGCAAAAGTGTAGTATTTTGTGGACATAAATGTGTAAGTGCCAATTGCCGAAAATATCGCCGCGTAGCTTAGCTCAAGTGGTATGCAACGAGGTGAGCTAACCCAGCTAAGCTATGTAACTATAGCTAGGCTCGTTCGCATAGCTTAGCTGAACTGTACGGCGGGCGTTAAAGAAGTCTGTAAGGATCACGGAAGGTCCTGAAAGGATGACGTGGTTATCTTTCAACAAAAAAAAAATCCGGAGAAAATCTCATCCGGGGTTTTTAGGGTCGATGAATCCGATTTTGGAGTCAAAAAGTCCTTAAGATTATCTCGAAAGCAAGGATATATATTCGAAGACTAAAAAATATAAACAAGCGTTGCGAACAGCCGTCATTTTGGATTTTATAGTCATACTAAACGAATACAAAATGACTAAAAAGAATAAAAAAAAAATATGAAAAAAATAAATAACAAAGAAATATGAAAAAAATAAGAGAAAAATAAATTAAATTAAAAAAAAATAGAAATAAAAAAAATTGTGTTGAAAAAAGGAAAAAAAATAATTTTTGGGGCGCTGTGGGTCAGAAATAAAAGTGAGATAAAACCATAAAAACTAAAATATTGTAGAATAAATATTTACCTCGCTTTTATTTTTGACACATAGCGCCCAAAAATTTTTTTTCGGTTTTAGCGGTTTTTTTTTGCCTACTGATGCTACCAACGTGAAGTTAGTTGCGATTGAACTCGATGAAATTTCCCACTTACTCTGGATCGTTTTTTTTTTAAAAAGTAAGCCTATTTTTTACTGTAAAAAAATACAACCATTTTTTTTCTTATTTATAATCTAAATATCATCCCAAATAATATCAAATTTTTAATTCAATAAACCCACCCACCAAACCAAACTCAGTTTAAATTTTCTAGGTTACCATTAAACTCCTAACATCTCTCAGAAATCTTTAATCTGTTTTCTAATTGAAATAAAAGCTTTTCCATTAAATTAAAACTAGCACGGGATGAACACCTTTTCAAACTAAATTTCCTTTGATGCTAAATAAAAACGGGAAAAGTGAATTTTAAGACAGTAGACAGGACTCTTTTAAATAATTATTAACCTTTTTATCACAGTAGTCCCTTAACCACATAAAACACCATCAGAAGACCTTAAAGTTTTCAAACTTTCTTTAACGGATATCCTTTTTTTCCTAGTCTTGTGGAAGTCAATAATAAGTCAACCTCTCCAACACCAGAAGCCCATTTTTCCAAAACCAAAGCAAAAATATCTTTATCTCAGTCCAGACGCAGTCGGCTAGTGTAATTTTCACTTTCCGGCATGGTCATAATTTTCCACTTCGAAGGAATTGAACTTTCAGCCCAAAAATTACGAAACGGTGAAATCCCTTTTCTGGTGATCTCTCACCTCATCTTCATGCCATCTCCTTGAAATCGTCTTGGCTGTCCCACGCCGCTACAGGACAACAGAAATTTCTACAGAAACAACAACCGAGAGAAAAAAGATTCCAAGTGATCTATCAGACCATTTTCTTCACTTTATTTTTCTTTCTCTCGGTTGTTGTTTCTGTAGAAATTTCTGTTGTCCTGTAGCGGCGTGGGACAGCCAAGACGATTTCAAGGAGATGGCATGAAGATGAGGTGAGAGATCACCAGAAATATGACTGACGTGGTGACGAGGGAATAAAATTACCCAAAAAGGGTCGCGAGGAGTTCGCCGGGAGGATTACCGGCCGTCACCAATAAATTTTCATTTTCCTGAAGCTTGAAGGTGAGGCGGTTGTCATGATGCCAGACGTTTTCAACAGGGATAACAATAAACAATGAGCTATTTAAGAAATGGCAAATTATCGTTGAATTTCAGTCTCATTTCTTGATATACCAGTTAACAGCCGTTCTTCATTTACTTTGCAAGTCAGTTATTGTCATTTTTCCTCAAGTTATTTGTTTTCGCTGACCTTTTCATTCATTTAAATTAATTTTTGTTTTCCGATTTGTTGTTGGCTGTTTTAATAGACTCTTTGGGGTGCTTTTTTATTGCGATATTAGACCGTAATTGTTTTAGAAATTGTGCGAAATCAAAAAGCTTTTTGGGGGGAAATATATTTAATATTTGTAAGGTAAATTTGTCCAAACCATTTGCACAGGTGATGAAAACCCGAACTAATACGAATATCCAATCTTTGCTAGTTGAAGTCGGTAGTAGTAACAGTTAGTGGAAGGTTGTTCCAAATTTTCAAGAAAGAGTAAAAGGGGTTGGAATATATTTTAGTGGGTGCAAATTTCCTTAAAAACTGGCCAGTCTAATAGTGAAACCTGAAATAAATTTTTTTTAGAAACTTCCGAAAGTGGCAGGAGAGGGGATTACAGGAAACTGGAGATAATATTAGAGGAGATGACCTCTCAAATATAGTGAAATCCAGCGCCCGATTTCTCAAACAGTCCAAGACATATCAGGCCAGGGGGTGAAGAATATGTTGGGGATAAATGTGTGTCTGCTATATTGCCGATCAACGAGCTTTTCCGTGTGTTTTTTTTCGCTTACAATTCGAGCAGTACAGAATTGATTTGGACTTAACTTCAAACACATTTTGCTAACTTTTGTAACATTTAGCTAGCTTTTGTATGTATCTGTCCATCTGCCAGGGTAAAATCTTGCAATTTAACTTTGACCCACTTCCACCGGACTAATTAACTTTAAATTTTGCACACATACGTAAGTCCGATTACAATCGATTACAATATTTCTCTACTTTGTCCTTGCACGGATAAGGGAAGGTCCTGTAAGGATAATGTGATTATCCTTTTCCTAAAATTTTCTGAAAAAAACTCTCATCTGCGCATTTTAGGGGTCGCTGAATTCGATTCTGGCATTAAAGAAGTCTGTAAGGATCACGGAAGGACTATCCGGATAATGTAACTATCCTTTTCCTCAAATTTTCCGGAAAAAATCTCATCTTGGGGCGAATTTGATTTTGACATTAAGAAGTCTGTAAGGATAAGGGAAGATCCTGTAAGGATAAGGCGATTATCCTCTTCCTCAAATTATCCAGACAAAATCTCGTCTGGGGGTTTTAGAGGTCTCTGAATCTAATTCTGACTTCAATCAGTCTAAGTATATCGAAAGGTTCTGTAAGGATAACTTGATTATCCTTTTACTCAAATTTTCCGAAGAAAAAATCTCATCCATAGATTTTGGGGGCCGCTGAATCCGATTCTGGTGTCAAAAAGTTTCTAATGATATCTCAAAGACAGGGATATGTATTCGAAGACTTAGAAATATTTTTAAGTGTGGCGAACGATAGACGTCACTGTGGATTTTTATTTATACCAACCAAATACAAAATCCCTAAAAAAGGATCAAATAAAAAGAAATTAAGAAACATTTTTTAAAAAAAGCTTTGATTTAAAAAAAATTGCACTAAAAGGAAAAAAAATATTTATTGGGCGCTGTGTATGAGAGAGAAAAGCGAGATAAAAACATGGAAAATAAAATAAAGTAAATATTTATCTCGCTTTTATTTCTGATGCTCAGGGTCAATTTTTTCCCATTTTTAAGTACATATTTTTAAATAAAAAATTTAAAAAATTTTTTTTTTGATATATTTTATATTGTGTTTGGTACCACCACGCCACCACCATGCCACCACTACGCCACCACCACGCCACTATCCCAACATTACGCCACCCCCTCCCCTTATATTTTGTTAATGGCCCTTAATGGCCTCTTACGGTCTTACGGTTGTTAATGGCCTCTTATGGTAAATAAAAGCTAATAGTTGCCCCTTCTTCTAAACCGCTTTTCAAATCTTTGGAGGATTTGTTTTTCTGATTGTGACGTTGTAAGGGTTAATGGCGGATTTTTAAATATCCACAATAATTTTGTTTAGTTGTCTATCCGAAACAAGAACTTGCCACCACTAAAAAAGTACCCTGACATAACGATCCCTCCCGCTATACACACTGCCAAAGTTTTTATATCTTGAAAAAATCAATGTGGTTTTTGACCATTCGTTCACAAGTTTTTTCTTAAAGAAATTTCCATCTCACAAAAACCCAACCCAACACACCCCCTCTTTCGGAAAATTCCTCACCCTGATTTCTTGTGTTTCGCTATGAAAATTTCACTTCTCTTCTACCTCTGCTTTTCCCTACAGCACCAAATCTCAATTTTCCATAACGACTTTCTTTCCCGCTCTCCGCACCTACTGTTTCACAGAAATTTTGACCATTTTTTCTTCTAAAATTGGAACCACTAAGCGAAAAAGAGAAGCCAAACTTTTAGTTTTATTTTCGAAATTCCCCCTGGGTTTTTAGTATTTGTTTATTTATGGAGCGTCCACATCGAAAAAAATAATAAAACCCAGGTATTCAGAAGTCAGATGGAGACGAGAGTATTCTTTTCGAAAGTGCCATCTGACCCAGAAACCACTTTTTCAATTTTAGATCATTGATACAAAAACATATTTCTACAACTGAGAAAAAAAATCACCCTTCATAAAAGTCATTATCCCCCGGGGACAAATTCTTTATAGTCCAGCATTATTGATGCTCCCACAAATAAGGGTGAGCTCCCAGTCTGTATTATCACTCCCCATTGAATACGATACTGAACAGGAAGTTTCCATTATTGGAAAGTATTGTTTTTAATAAACTGGCACACCGGATGGAAAAAGCAAACCAACCAAATGGCACTGTGACCTCTTTCCAATATAAAACAACAAAAAAAGTATAACAAACAACTAACTTTTTATCCCTCCTTTGAATTCTTGTTGATGCAAAATCCTTTTTTTCCTAAATCGTCCTTTTAGCATTTTTCCCATTCACAAAAGTCGAGATTGCAACAATAATTCTGCATTCTTGCACTTCGTTGATTAGCTGCCTACATTTTGAAAAGCCGACGGCCTATAAAACCCCCCAAAGGAAAATAAATAAAACACTGGGGAAAATGTACAACGATTTGTGTTTAACTACAACAAACAATGAGCGCATTCAGTTCCCTGACTTTTCCTTCTTCATTCGATTCGATGAGTTTTCCCGCAATTTTGTGAAAATTCTACACCCAATGATAAACACATGATGTGGAAGTACAGCTCGAGGGATATAAAATACAATATTCTGTGATTTTGATTAAAATGATGATAAATTAGTTTATGTTATACAAAAGCAGTAAGAATATTTCCCTGTTCGAATGAGATAAGAACCGTTTTCCACAATGGCAGGCGATGGTATAGTATAAGAAAAATCTCTTTTAAATATAGTGACATGTCTCAATTACTGATATCGTTCAGCATTTGGCTGATTTAATCTGGGGAGGGTTTGTGTTAAAAGAGGACGATTTCCGAGGGAGAAGCAATGATTTTCTCCCCCTTGGAACCGTTTATTATTGCCGGAATTGGTGCTACGGTTCTAGGTGAGAACCATTTTCACACGAAATTTGTTTCACACATCGGTTATCAATTTGAATTTAAAATCAATTCTTCTTCAGGACTTTGTAACCTTGTTTTTTAATATAAAAATATCAGTTATGATTAACACAAAACTTTCCTCTGCAATATTCAATATGTAAAAAATAATATCTCGAAAAACGTTAAAGATATGTACGTAACAACCATTAAAGGACAAATTGCAGGAAATTTTATTTTCTTTGAATTTGGTCATATGAATTTTTTCTCAAAACCGCATAGTTTCCGAGAAAACTTCAAACCATTCAATTTTTTTGAAATATGTTGAGAACCGTTAGACACAAAAAACCGTTAAAGCAAAAAATGTGGAGAATTTTATATCCTTGAAATTTTGTTATATTCATTTTTTCCTAAAAGCCCATATATTTTGAAAACTTTTCAAAAAAACTGTATTTTTTCAAAAAAAAAAATGTATGGGAGGTACCAGTCATATCTAGCGTACCTTATCCAAAAATTCATAGAAAACTACAATTTTCGTAAACCTTATTTGAAAAAAATTTCAAGTCCCTAGGTCAACGCGTTCTAGAGTTATTTAAGATACGTACAACAAGAGAAAAAGGGGTTGGGTAGGGGGACCATAGTTTTTTTTCGAGGGGACAAGAAGAGCAACAAATTTTTATTAGAAAACAAAACATGATTTAAGCTAAAACCAGGGAAAAATATCAATATTGTGTGCCGTTAAAACGAATGCGGCGCAATTACTTAAATCAAGAGATACACAGTCCCAGGCAAAGATTGTTCGTTTTATAAATAGTCGCAACGGAAATCATCATATCATAAAGGGTGGTTAAATTTTAAGGGCCGATGTTGAATGTGAACCACACCTAAACGTCAAGTTTTTTTCTGCATTTCATTTGACATTTCTCAATTTCAGACTAACTCAATTTGAACCATGGAAAGATACACAATCGAGCAACGCGTTGAAGTTATTCAAGCTTTTTATGAAAATGGGCGTTCAAATCAAAATGCATATCGTGCACTTCGTGATTTTTTCGGTCAATTTAATCGTCCAAATGTGCGTACAATCGGAAAAATCGTGCAAAAATTTGAGCAAACCGGGTCTGTAGGAGATGTGAAAACACCAGTGCATGCTCGTACAGCTCGTACTGCAGAAAATATTGCTGCTATTCGCGATAGTGTGGCTGAAGAGCCGTCCACCTCAACTCGTCGTCGTGCCCAACAATTGCACCTCCCACGCTCGTCGTTGATGAACATTATGCATAAAGACTTGCATTTACACGCTTACAAGGTGCAATTGACTCAAGAACTAAAGCCTCTTGACCATTTCAAGCGTCGTCAATGGTCAGAATGGTGGCAAGAAATGGCAACAGTGGATGATCAATTTTCGAAGAAAATCATCTTCAGTGATGAGGCACATTTTCACCTCAGTGGATTCGTCAATAAGCAGAACAGCCGCATTTGGGCGAATGATAATCCAAGAGTGATTGTCGAAAAACCAATGCACCCACAAAGAGTGACTGTTTGGTGCGGTTTATGGGCTGGCGGCACGAAGTGCACGATATGCATTTTGATTTGAACGCCCATTTTCATAATAAGCCTGAATAACTTTAACGCGTTGCTCGATTGTGTATCTTTCCATGGTTCAAATTGAGTTAGTCTGAAATTGAGAAATGTCAAATGAAATGCAGAAAAAAACTTGACGTTTAGGTGTGGTTCACATTCAACATCGGCCCTTAAAATTTAACCACCCTTTACTAATATATAAAAATGTGTTGGTGTCTGTCTGTATGTCTGTTACTCTTTCACGCAAAAACAACTGAACCGATTGACTTGAAATTTGGTATGAGTGTCTGTGGTAGTTCTGGTTCCAACATAGGCATAAATTGGCATAGATGTTCATCGGGGGTCCAGCTCCAACATAGGCCCATTAAAAAGTAGCCCGAGAGGTGGGTGAGTAAGGGGAGGGGGTGCCGGGCGAAGCCGGTAATGGGCAATAACCTATTATTTCAAAATCTATTGTCAAATTGTTCCCGATATTTCTCAGTATAGATATAGAAAGATAAATTAAACGCATGGTGGGGGGAGGGGTTGAACCATGGTGGTGGGGGCGAACTATGGGGGGGGGGGGGAATAGCAATAAATATAAATGCGCCGCAGGGCATATTTTTTGAAATAATGCACGTTTTGTGGAAAATTGTTGAAAAAATATGCCGCAGGCGATAAAAATGTCCTTTAGAGCAACTTCCATCCAAAATATAGTACTTTGTGTTTATTCAGTGATCTTTTTTCTAGTGTTTGAAAAATTGTTAAACTAATTTGAAAAATCTGGAACAAAAATTTAATTTCCGAGACGCCGGGACAACAAGATTAAACTGGGGCTGTTGCGGACATTTCGGGACGTATGGTTACTCTATTTACGGGGAAAGATATCTTGCAATGGGCTGTTTTTGTTTAAATGTTTTTAAAATAGTTTCAATATCTTAATTTCAAAACAATTACAAATAAATGAAAATCAAAAAAAAAATTGAAAAAATCAAATTTTCGCAAAGAAGCACCGCTGACGCCACCAAAAGTAAAAAGCTGGTCTAATCTCGCGTCGCGTTATTAACGCAGCATTTCGGGCGGTTCAATAAGAAAGCATTATGTTCAACTTTCGACGCGAGTGTAATTTCACTGTAATTCCATTTATATTCAAGGAATATAAAAACCAAAATTTTTTTAAAATCCAGGAGAGGGGGGTATGTCCCCCTGCCAGCACCTGCGGACGTCTATGGGTTCGTCCATTTCCTCGTCAACACAATACGTGGACAGGGAGAAATTTTATTGCTAACTTTTTCCAAAATTTCAGTTTCATCAGTCGTACAGTTTTCAAATCGGAGCCTTTGGAAGCAAGTACGGCCGGGCTTATTTGCTAGATATGACTCTCCGTTTTTTGCGGTTTTTTAAAGACACGTAAAGGTGTCTCTTTGACTTACACCGCGTCTTGATTAACAATTTTTTATCCCAAGAAATATTTCACCGCAATAAGATTTTTTTAACAGCTGGACAGAGATATTTCATGGAATTTCATTTCTTCGCATGCCTTTGAAGTTAAAACAACTCATCACAGTTTTTGTGAAATATTGGAAACAAAGAAAAGCAGGCGAAAAGAAAAACCTTAATGTTAAATATTCTCTTCCGAAGCCTTTTCTATAGTATTGTTTGTAAAAATTAGTTATTTTCGCGACTACTTGTCGGGAGAATTTAGATTCCGCCATCTTGAACCGGGAAATTCCATGAAATTTTGCAATTGCAAGATTTCATGAAATTTATCTCTGGGATTTTTTTTATCGCCGTCAACTCGAGCTCTGATTGATCAATCAAAAATCTCTGCGATGAAAAATCCCAAGTGGAGACACGGTCTTAGTTTTTCACTAAGTTTTTTTAACACAAGATTCGAAACAAAATAGTTTAGGCAAACAAAAATTTTGTGATCCCAGAATTCTGCTTAATATATTGTAAAATTTTCTGATTTGTAAATAAATTACAAATTTTTGAAAGATGAGATTTTCTCCATTTTCTTTATTGGTTTTTATTCACCCTCGCAAAACGCCCCATCCAAAAATGTTTCAATTAAATATCCTTTTCTCAATCCAGTATTATCCAAACATTCACTGACTGCAGGCGATTTTCCGCTCATCATCCATCAATTCCGAAAATAATTGCCTATAAAATTAGCCTATATTTTGTCACCGACCGCACCGCACCGATCATTTTTCCCACCCTTCCAGCTGGTAGAAAGCAAAAACTCCATTCAATGTTACACAATTAGTCGCATTAACTTTGATACAAATTTATTTATGTAAGAATAAAATTGTTGTTGGAGTTGTTGTATTGCCGGTGACTGAGCCAGTTCGTTGGTTCCTTAAAGGACGACAAAAAAACCAAATCCACGGAAAACATCATATTTCATTGTCATTTATTTTTCCATAATTTTCAAAAGGCATTTAAAGACATGATGGTGCGACGATAGCGCGTTTCAACCGTTTCTTTATGCTATGCCAGTTTTCCACCAGTAGTCGAACAAAAAGCCTAAAGTGAACGCAACGTCTTGAAATTGACATTGTAACCTTTTAAGGATTGAATCTAACCCCTCTTCAGCTACCCCTAGAAATCCCTTACCCTAGATGTGCCGAGGGCTGGTATATATAGGAGTTTCGCATAAATATTTTTTTGTAAATGACTTTCCCCACAGTGTGGTGTGTAAATTGTTGCTCTATTCAATTTTATTTCCTGCAGCGTTTTGCCGAGGTTAATGGAAAGGACAAAATGCTATCCATTCCCCTTGCCTGTTCATCTCTCCTTGAAGGAACACTGAGCTTTATAATAAACTCTCCCTCATAGGATGACTATTATTTCCGCGTTCACAGTAAGGTACTCGTCGTCTATATACATCTTACCATAATGCAAAGCGTATACAAAGGATCCTGAAATCTAACACACGGAATCCTTCAGTCCTGCCGCGACGAGCAACGAGAGTGTGGAACAAAGGGAATAAATGGAAAATTCAAGCATTTCCTGATAACTTCAGCCAACCTCGCGACTGGAAGAACGTAAAAGGACGAAATTCTCTCCAGAAAAAAAAAATTAAAAGGACAATTTTAAATGCCTGAGGTAGAAAATGTTGTTTGCATAAAGGACAAACAAGGGCGAGATTTGAAAAAGCGTCTTCATGAATCGAAATCATGTGATCAACGGCCACCTTCGTCAAATTCTTTGCATTCCTGTTTATTGCGACATTTTCTGGCTAAAACTGAATGG
Source organism: Chrysopilus asiliformis (assembly GCA_964034945.1). Classification (NCBI taxonomy): domain Eukaryota; kingdom Metazoa; phylum Arthropoda; class Insecta; order Diptera; family Rhagionidae; genus Chrysopilus; species Chrysopilus asiliformis. Next base: position 89,568,960 of record OZ035960.1, on the reverse strand, counting down.
AGCTTGCAATCGTAGGCGACTTATTCAGGAATTCTTCATACATCAAAAGAATAAAATAAATATTGAACTTACATGTATTTTTTTTTTGTGAACAGACGGGAAATTATTAAAATTTGCATTAGCTTAAGATAAAATTTGTATATATAGGAGATTTTCAGGGAAAAAAGTCCATTTTAAACATAAAGTAGTATTAATAGCAATGCAATATTTAACAGCTCAACATATTTCATAAAATATGTTTGTGTGTCTTCCTGTCTCCCTGTTTGTTCGCTTAAAACTCGAGAACAGCTGAACCGATTTGGATGAAATTTTCAGAGGAGTTTGTTGGCATCGAGGATCCGGGTTTAGTCCCTGTTATACAAATGTAGATCGAGTGGCTAAAGAAGGCATTCATTTTTATTAATTCGGTTTTTTGGACTTATTCTTGGTATTTTTATTGATCCTTTTATTTTTGAAAGGTTATTTTTTAATTTTATTTTGAAACTCTGGAGAGATTTTGACTTAATTTGACCGAAGCCCGAGAAGGAGGTGGAGGCGAAGGCTTACCTGTCACCAGTGGGTTGGACTGCGAAGCGGTCCCGAGCGAAGCCCCTAGTGTAAAAGTACTAACGGTTCTTACGCGTCTCTAATGTTTCTCCAGATATTTGAAAAAATAATATTTTTAAAATCGTTTATTTAGCTTGCTTTCGTACCTGTCTGTTTTTCTGTCAGGATCAAATATTGTAACCTAATTTCAAGAGATGAGGAGGGGGTAGATTTTAGTGGGCGAAAAATTTCCTTCGGGACTGACCTCCTTAACGGTGAAAACCGGATCCTAATTCCTCTTGAATTGCAGGATACTGCAGAAAGGAGTCTTAAGAGAGGGGAGCGAATATATTTTGGTTAGCGATATTTTTTTTCTTGAGGGCAGACATCTGTAATGAAGAAACCTGTATCGAAATCAATTCTGTAGTTTAGCAAATAGCCGGAGAGGGGGTTTACAGTAAAGGGGTGGATTTGGATTTAGTTGGGAAATTTTTTTCTTGTTGAGCGACCTGCCCAATAATGAAAACCGCATCAAAATCCATTCAGTAGTTCAGGAGATAGAAAGAGAGTGGGTTTACGGGAACTGGGTGGGATTTGATTTAGTTGGTAAAAATTTTCCCTACTGAACGATTTGCCAAATAGTGAAATTTGCATCAAAATTCATTCCTTAGTTCCTTAGTTTAGGAAATAGCAGAAGAGGGGGTCGGAGGGGAGAAAAATATTTGTCAACCGCAAAGCTAATCAATAATTTCAGAGTAGATGGTACCCCTGTGTAAATTTTCAGCTAATCCGGTCCAGTGGTTTTCGCGTTATTCTATTAACTTAAAAACAGTCTTGTGGTGGGGTAAATGATTGTAGGGGAAAAACGGAGGACTGTAGCAAAATAATACATAGCCTATAACCTGACCAGAAGTCTATGCAACATACAGGAAAAAACCGCATCAAAATCGGTCAAGTGGTTTTCGAGCCAAGTCCGGACATACAGACAGACAGACGTTGCCTTTTATACACTCAGAAAAATGTCCAGGTCAACTTTTTGTCAGGTTAACTCTGACCTTACAGAGGTTGCTGTAAGCCAGCTATCGGTCAGGGTTAAGCTATCTAAGGTCAACTCGTGCAGCTCCCAATGCCCTACTTCACCTGCTGGTGGCTTAATTTCAGAATTTCTCCGACCACAGGTCAACTCAGTTTTACTTGCCCACATGCAGGCGAACGCGCGCCTGCCCGAGGCCAATTATGCCGTATGTAGGTCGTCGAGTTAGCCTCCATTTTTCTGAGTGTAAATAAAGAGATTTGATTTTCATGATAAAACTTCGTTAATATATCTAGACTTTTGTTATGTTATGCTCATGGCTAGGTGGACGAAGATAGCATAAATTGGAAAAACCCATTTCTGAATTTTCCAATTCCCTCTCGAATCCTGACGGCTGGCACTCAAGATGTTCCGGCTTTGCTCAGGGTTTTGGGGTGGGATCTTGCCTCTGGATTCGAGTCGGACACAATACGCGGGGTGCCAAAATAAAGAGGGGAAAAACTCCAACCGATCTCGCGTTTCACTCAAGGGGTAAAAAAAATATAAACATACGCACACACTCACGTAGTTTTCCATTTCGTCCGACAGCTAATCCTACGTTTTTTCCGCATTATTCCTTCGCATTGTTTCCCCCTCCCGCATAAACCCACTTATTGACACATAACTAGTTTCCTAACTATTATCACTAATACTTTTCTTCCTTCCAAAAATATTCTAGAAAAAACCAACAAACACTAACGTTTTATGCTTTGAATTATAATTTATTATTGACACTATACTCAAAATTGTGGCAGATACATACCAATTACACCAATTATTATTATCATAAGCCACTTAACTTAAACCAATGAATTACACTTATGATTCGTTGAATTATAATATTCTTTGGTCGAAGAATACATTCGATCACAAAAATAAAAATTTAGATTTAAACTAGAAATAAGTAAATCAACAAAACAATTGAACGTTATTTATCCGACACTTAGAGCAAACCGAACCGATCCGATATCAAGTAATTATTAACTGAATAGCAAAAATTTGCCAACGGCCATAAAAAAAAAAAAAACGGTACCAATAAAGTGTTCTTTTTAACTGACTTTGAGCAAACTAAGATCAGCAACTTGTTGCCGCAACAAAGTTGAAAACCAAGCTCTATGTGTTGGATGAATAAAAGTTCATACCAAGAGGAATCGAAAAAATTTGACGTTTTTATATAAAATTCTTCAAAATTTCCTACCTTGGAATTTCCTTTTACTTTTCTTTTTAAAGATGTTATTGATTGATGTTTTCTCAGGATTTTCCAGCGCTGATGTGCACATCCGCCACTGATGAAAATTCACAATCGATCGAATTGATCGTCACTAAAACTTTTGGTTAGAAAAGAAATTCAGAAAGGAAAATCCGCACAAATAAATCAACTAAAATGCAAACTAATTTCTCCACTATCACGGATGATGAATCCTCGCGATGGTCTTTCTATGGTTGTGTGAATTGATGTTCTCCTACCAGGAAGATGGCCGCGCCCTTGTTCTGATGCCCCTTTCAAAACTTGGACCGCATGGAATTTTTTCTCTTCGGTGGAAAGATTCGTGAACGTTTGCCCCTTTCTTGATTTTTCCAGGTGGAAAGAAATGAAGCTCCCTCCGCTAATATTTGTTAGCCGGAAGTGACGCTGGAATTTCCGCTTTCCGGTGCTGAAGCTCAAATTTGTGCCTTGCAAATTTTGAAGCTTTTCTTAGCATCGAAGAAATTTGATTCTTTTGACGTCGAATTAAATAGTTAAAATGTTAAATGGTTTAATGATGCTTTTAATCGATCAATGGTTTTTAAAAACGCTACGCCTGGACTTTGCCCGTCGTCTATATATCCATTCCCGAAAATCTCTAATACAAAAATGAAGACTCATAAGTTTTCAATTGAGAAGCTTTCTTCTAAAAAAATACTTACGTTTTCTAATTTAAAAAAAAGAATAAAAATGATTTCCGCGTAAAATTTCTCTGGTTTGGCAAAATTGGTGAAAATTGTATTTTCATCCAGAACTAAATTGGCCTTTATCCCCAGAGAGTGAGAAAACGTGGCTACTAAATTATTCTGCCCAAAACGTTGGACGAATATAAGTCCAGTGCGCAGCTTGACGTCCAAGAAAGAAAAGAACGAGCAACGAATCACGAATCCTTCTAGAAGTATCGTTTAAAGCTTTTGGTAGCAAATTTGACCAATAAGAAGATGAGTATAAAGTTATTTAAGTTAGCTTGAAAACATCAATTCACATTGATCATTTTTTTTTTCTCGTGATATATTTTTTTTCAAGATAAAGCTGCATATTAATTATTCACAAAAAAAATGCTCACATAACACTTTCCAAACAACATATTTAACTGTAGAAATTCCTTCTAGTTGACTTAGACTGTCATCAAGGATTTCCACTAGCTTGTCATCACAAACTAGCTTGTTGTGTCTGTTTTGTAATACTCCATAAACTTCTTCCTGTCGTAGTTACCGAAAATTCTTTCTGACAAGACGGCATTTTAATTTTGTCATTGTTTTTTGTAGTGTCGTAAAACTCTCCTTAAATACTCGATGTAAAGAGCACACTAAGTGGAAAATGTAAACTCTTGAACTATTTCATTTTCAAAGCTCAAAGGATGTAAGTTTGCTGTTGATAAACAACCCAAAGTTCACAAAATGTTTGAAGTTCGAGAGTTTATGAGAAAGTTGGGTAGGTCCTGGAACTAAAATAATTGAATTTAAGGATATTGTGAGGAAGCAGGAATTGATGCGTTAATACAAGTTTTAGTAGGTTAAACTTGAACAAATTAAATTCTAATAGCTGGAAAATTATATTAAATTTAGGGCACTGTAATAAAAATGAGAAATTTTCGCACTAATTAAGTGTGTGTGAAATATTTGAGGCTTTTAGAAGTATTATTGCTATATATCTACGGAAATCTTGACCCAATGTGTATGACCTAGTCTAAATGTTGGCCAGAAAACATACCGATTAATAAAATGTTTTTTTTTTTTTTTAAATATACAGGGTGGGCCAGAATAGACGCACGGGTTTGAAGTCTTTATAACTTTTTTTTTATTTTTATTTTTTTAATTTTGTTTCAGAATTTTGTTAAGAAGACTTGGGCAATTTAAAATGGACCTGTACACAATAGAACAACGAACCGGTGGGCGGTGGGCTCAATGGCTCTTTTACGGGACATGTTTGGCGGACGCATTATTTCGAAAAGTTGCGATTTCAATTGGCCTCCGCGTTCACCTGATCTAACGACTCCAGATTGTTTCCTTTGGGGATATTTGAAAGAAAAGGTGTACGTCAACAAGCCAACAACCATCAGCCAATTGAAAACCAACATTCGCAGTGAAATCGAGGCCATAAGACGAAAGGTTATGGAAAATGTCTTGGAAAGAGCACGGATTTGCGAAGCAGAAAATTGCCACCACTTGCGGGATATAATTTTCCATGTTTAGACCAAAAATATTCCCCATCAATCAACTACATGTATTTGAAAAAAAAATATAGGTTTCGCTAAAATAAAGAATTCAAACCCCCGCGTCTATTCTGGCCCACCCTGTACTAAAAATTTAATAAATTTAATTAAAATTAATAAATATATTCAAAGGCAAAACTATTTTGTGTGGAATTCCTTCAACTACGGTTTAAAAAAAAAAAAAAAACAAGTATTCGGTCGTGCCCAAAAACATTTGGTAGGCTCGCATTTCCGGATCTGTACGCCGGAAAGACTTGCGGGTAAATTGCATTATGTTACCTGTCCAAAATTTAAACATTTTTTTGAAAAAAAGCTTTTATTTCAAAAGTGCAATAATTCTTTGGTACCGTGTATCAGAAATATAAGCGAGATAAATATTTATTTTATTTTTCATACTTTTATCTCGCCCTTATTTCTGATACACAGCCCCAAAAAATTATTTGTTTCCTTTTTAGTACATTTAAAAAAAAATCATGATTTTTTTTTAAATTTTGTCCTTTTTAGTAATTTTGTATTTGATTAGTATAACTAAAAATCCAAAATGACGTGTGTCCTTCACGATGCCCCCTCAGATGAGATTTTCCCGGAAAATTTGAGGAAAAGGATAATCATGTTATCCTTACAGGACCTTCCGTTATCCTTACTGATTTCTTAAAGTCAGAATCGGATTCAATGACACCAAAAACCCCAGATGAGATTTTTTTCCGGAAAATTTGGGGAAAAGAATCACCACCTTATCCTTACAGGATCTTACATTACCCCTATAAGGACGAGTTAAGGTGGGTTTAGATATTTTTACTGGCAAAGTGAGTGAAATGCCAGATTTCTTATGACTCTTTCATCAAGTGGGAAAGGGACGGCAAGCCACTCAGTAAAAATTTTACTGGAAATTTTGCTTGCATGTAGTGGTTGTACTATCCATAATTTTCATCGACGATAGGAAAGTTATGGCAGTAAACAAGAACAAACACATTGGACTTCCCAGCCCTGCCAACAAAATGCCAACCCTTTATTATGGCAGCCAGCAAAAGTGAGGTTAAGTTCGGTGTTTATGTGAAAGACACGCATTTTGGTTTCTTTAACTTCAGTGTTGTCATCATCAGAATCAAATAACATATTCAATAAAATACTTATTCCTAGCGCATTCATTTCACACAACAATTCAACTAAAATTGACAACAACTTTTTATTTCACTTTGACAGTTTGCCATAAAGTGGAAGGGAAAGTACATGTGAGACACTGATGTGATCGACTTTTCGCGCACGGAAATTTGAATATCGCTATCCCGCTCACTTTGCCAGTAAAAATATAACTACCCGTCTTTCTAAACCCACCATTAGTGAAAATATTGTATTGTCATCGGACTTACGTATGTGTGCAGTGCGCGGACTTTCGTATATGTGCAAAATTTCAAGTCAATCGGGTGGGTGAAAGTGGGTCAAAATTAAATTACAAGATTTGACAAAATTAAACAATTAATTGTGGCCGCGGATTGTGGTGGGGGAGGAGGAAAACTAAAAATCGCTTTAAAAGGAGAACCGGTTAACGAATTTGCTTCAAATTTTCAGGTAATATGCATGTTAGAGGGACGAAAAACAATGTTTGATTTGGAGTTTGAAGCGATAACCCCTTATGGCACAATGAACGCAACCAAGCCGCAACTAAGGACGCTTCGAACTGTCACGCAACGCAGTTCAGGAGCGGTTGAGCACAATAGAAGCGTCGTCTGTTGCGTTGTGATACAAACACAGAAAAATTAAAAGTGAACTAAAGTTGAAAAATATATAAAAAATGGATAATTTTGAAGAGATAATTTACTTTGTTGGTCTTTAACTTTGTTATTTGTATGTTATTGCACTAAAGCTATCAATTTTTCCTCGAACGACATTTCCCCAACCTCACTTTATGAACACTTGTTGCGTTAAAGTTCAAAGTTTGGCAACTTTTGCGTCGATGGTTGCGTTCAATGCGTTCACTGTGCTCACTCAAAAGCATTTCTGTGAAATAAACTCGTAAGTGACATTTGGATGCGTGATGCTTGCGGCTTGGTTGCGTTCATTGTGCTCCAAGGGTTAATGATTTTTTTTTTCCGAAGGACTCGGAGTCAGAATTGGAGATAGACTTTCTACCCATTCAGGATTCAGAGTCGGATATTATAAAATTCGGAGTTCGAGTCGGAGTCGAAGGTTGAGCTACCAACCCCAGAGCCCCGTTTATAACACATACAAAAAATTGTCTATTGATAAAATGAACTGTAAAAGGAATGTAACCCTTAAACTCGGCTTAAGGATTCCTTGTGCCATTATTTATATACGCTGCGCAAATGCAAAAGAAACATTTAAAAAACAATTTACTTCAATTTCAATTGATCAAAAAGCAAAGATTTTTTTTAACCCTCAGTTTGAGTTTAACAACCTGTAAACATATTCTTTCCTGTGCTTAAAACTTAAAACCAAAATAAATTACTTAATGACATCATTCATAGGGCAACCCGTTTTCCAGGGAGTATTCATCTTTTGTTCAGGCAATCTTTTTTGATATGTTAAAGCAATAGCTGGAAATCATATTTTTTGTAGGCAACGAAGCATACCTTTTTTTCTGTTTCTAATGTTGAAAAGCATTTTATGCTCAACCAACCGCTTTTTATAGGAAGAACAAAAAACAATTTACAAAAAACAAAAGAAAAAAATAGGAAATGAGCCAACGTACATACACATCCGAGTAATAAAAATGCAATGGTTTTCCTGTTTTTCCTAGATACGTTTTCCAACTGAATGCGAAAAATTCGTACACTTACACATTGGAGCCATTGACTTGTCGTCAAGGATATTTTGCTCCATAAAATTGTAGATTTTTGTGAAAAACGAGATTTTCCTTGATTCATTCCATACACAAACAAACACAAAAAAACGCACACGAAATTCACTTCTTTTGGAGCAAATCTATGCCTTCAACATTCCATAATATACAAAAAGCGATTTTTTTCCAATTTGGATGTGTAACGGACAAGAAACTCGTGTCCCACAAAGTCCTGAAATCCTGTCGAGGATATACAGGAGTAGCAAGCATGGAAATTGTGTACTGTCTGAAATGTGACACATTTTTCCTAACCAATGAAAGTCGGTTGAAAATATGAAAAATTCCTGAACATTATTTTAACCATATGCTGCCTTTTTTGTATTCATTTTTCTTTCTTCGTTGGGTTTTCATTATTTTTTTTTTAATTTTTACAAAATTTCAAGATTCACTCAAAAAGGATTCTGCTGAAATTTATTACTTTCTTGCGGAGTTGTGGTGCGGTCGTAAACATTTAATATGTATTAGAGTAGGAAAATTTAAATTTCTTAGACCAGTCAAAATTAAAAGAAAGCCGTTTTACAGTATCATCAAGGCATTTGAGTTCAATAAAGGACTCTTAGGTGGGGTGACCAGACTTAAGTGGGGTTAAAGCGAAATAGTGGGCGGACAAACACAATTTGTGTATTCTTACCATTTTGTTATCCCATAACCCGGTATCACTGAAGATTTGATCTATTAATCGTACTATATTAAAGTGAGTAATGGTATAGCAGAATAAGTCTAAACCAGAGATATCCTTCTTTGGCTCACTAATCTCCTCACATGCTTAAAATTTTTATATCGGGTCTTTCAACAAGGACATAAAAATTTTGTATTTAAATAAAACACAGAATAATTGAGATATCTTCCACACATATCGGCCGGAACGTTGGCAATCTCGCGTTCGATATTGTTCCTGAGCTCCTCTAACGTTGTTGGCTTGTTGGCATAAACCAACAACTTAACATAACCCCATAAAAAGACATCCAACGGCGTTAAATCGCATGAGCGAGGTGGCCATTCGACCGGACCATTTCTCGAGATTCCACGATTGCGAGCACCGACTCAGAATTTCGGTAGTAAGTTTTAATAATTTCCAAACGTTGCTCGTTCGTGAACTTCACTATGATAAAAATGTAAACCTTGACTGACGTTTGCCAGATTGCCAGATCATAAAAAAAGTTTTAGGGTGCGTTTTTATTAAAATACAAAATTGTTATGTCCTTGTTGAAAGACCCTTTATATAGCGACAGCACATTTTACGCAAATATGACAAATGTTGTGACATTTCAAGTTTAATTTCGTAAAAACTTGTGCGAGTATCAAAGAGCAATGGAAAATGAACGACTTCTATAAGTCAGACGCTTCATTCGTTTAGTAGCATTTCTGCAATTGATGCGAGCGATTGTGTGTCGTTTCGTATTTTTGTAGACTGAGGTACAGTGAAGTACAAAAATTCACATCTCATTTTTTATTTTCAATCATGAAGCGCTGAAACCCTGATTCAGACTGATAAAAATAATTTTTAGATATTGTAGACAAAAATGGAAATTTGCAGTGTTTGAAATGTGATTACATTTGCAAAATAAAAGTTAAAAAGTTAATTTTGAGCGCCATTATAATGCCTTGCCATTATATTCCAGAGCTCTGTCAGGGTGGACCCTTTTCTCTCGATATTTGTGAGAACAATTAATACAATAAAACGAAAAAGTAAAAAAAAAATGTCGAAAGTTTATTTGAAATCAAAATTTTGTGGTCCACTGTTCATATGAGGTCAGCTTTGCCACTAAGAACGTGAGAGCGCTACCATCTCAATTTTGTTCTTGTGTGCAATAAAACACCAAAAAACTTCGAATAGTGGTAATTCATCACATGTAAATTGGACATTTCTGGTCTAAACTATTACCATGGTTCAGAAATCGTATTTTTATATGCAATTAAAAACCTTTAAACAAATGTAGCTGTTTGGTAAAATGATATAAGTCCGATAGGGCAAAATTGCCTGAAGGAAGAAAAAAAAATAATAAGAAAGAAGTGGTCGGGAAAAGAGACTATTGTCACTTTTAAAGTGACGTGTGGTCACACTACTCTTTGACAAGCAAACAAACTTTCCGCATTCTTGCCCTGCTACTTTGTTAAAAGCAACATCCAGTCATGAAAAATACCACATGCTTTCTAAAAAGAATTTAATCCAGTTGGACCAATCCATCCCTCTCCACCGTACAAATTGAATATTTATTTTTCTATTTTCTGAAAAATGGTGAGTCGTATTGAAAAATTTATAAGGATAAAATCTGTTTAGAATATGTTTTTTCATAACCCTTCCATATATCAAAATGCAATCGGACCACTTCTTTCCCCCTCTCCTATACAAATGGATTTTTCTAAATAAACATTTTGTCTGTCATCATATAGAGTATTTGACGATTGACCCCTGGCAATTGTAGTTTTTCTTATCTCTATGTATGTATATAAAAGGCAACGTCTATCTGGCTGTTTGTGTGTCTGTCTGTCTGTATGTCCGGACTTGGTTCAAAAACCACTGGATCAACTTTAAACAGTTTTTTCCTATATGTTGCTTAGACCTCTTGCCAAGTTATAGGCTATGTATTTTTTTTTTGCTACAGTCCCTCGTTTTTCCCCCACAATCATTTATCCCCACCACAAAACTGTTTTCAAGTTACAGGGTAACGCGTAAACCACTGGACCGAATTAGCTGAAAATTTACACAGGGGTACCATATACTCTGAAATTATTGATTAGCTTTGCGGTTGATAAATATTTTTCTCCCCTCCGATCCCCTCTTCTACTATTTCCTAAACTACTGAATGGATTTTGATGCGGTTTTCACTACTGGGCAGGTCGCTCATCAAGAAAAAAATTTCCCAACTAAATCCAAATCCACCCCTTTACTGTAAACACCCTCTCCGGCTATTTGCTAAACTACAGAATTGATTTCGATACAGGTTTCTTCTTCATTACAGCCTTTCTCAAGAAAAAATGTCGCTAACTAAAATCTACTCGTTCCCACACTCTTAAAACCCCTCTCCTACAATTCAAGAGGAATTTCGATCTTGTTTTCACCGTTATGGAGGTCTTCTCCGAACGAAATTGTTTGCCCACTAAAATCTACCCCTTCCTACCCCTTGAACTCTTATCCTACTTTCTCCTAAACTACTGAAGGCATTTTGATGCGGTTTTCTTCATTTGAATGGTCATCTTGGAGAAGTTAGATCTTTGGCCGAAAGGCGAGTAATGACGAAGGCCAGAGGCCGAGGAAGATCTGTACGAGGAGGCCGAAGAGAAGTTTTCAGAACCTATTAAAAAAATTACCACGAAAGCCAAGAGGTTTATATCTTATGAAATCTGGTAAAACCCTTTTAAATTGCGCTAAAAAGTTAAAAGACGTTAATCTCTAATCCGGAATATAGAATAACACGCAGAACTCGATTCAAGCAATCAGTCAATGAAATCGGAGAAAATACTTTAGATATTACTAAATCGGAAATATTTTTATAGAAAAGAGAAAGAAAGATATTCGTCTCCAATCTAAATCCATACAATTCAATCGGCTTTGCTAGAATATAAAGAATGCGAATATTTTAATAACCCAACCGAAAGTTATCATTAAGTACGATCACTCCTGTGGCTAACATCAGGATATCAAGGCAAGCCATAAAACCGTAATTTATTATAGAAGTGGCTATTATGTTGTCTCAACCCACCACCTTTTAACATCACTTCGTCCTACCGCCATGAAGGACCTTAACGAAGAAAATAATGTCGTGTCTTCCTACAAATTTTCTCATTTTTGAAGTGTGGAATTCGCGCTTTTCATATTTCACAGTACGTACTTCTGGTCAAGACCATCATCATGGAAATAATAAGGATCTCCTTTCAACTACGCATACAATCCAGAAAAAATCGAAAAAAGATATCCCTCTTCAAATTCAAGCTAGTGTTCATCTTTCAATTTCATATGTCATAAACTCACATCAGCCAATGAAATTTTCCAGCCATCGACCGTCGAGGCCAATTTTTATTCAAAAATTGGATATGGTCATAATTCTCCATTTTCAATCCTTTAGGTTTCAACCCAGGCGGCACAGGAAATCTAACACCCAACACCATTCAATGATTCCATGGCCATTCGCCTTCACATACTTCGCCACTTGGACTCATCACTGACAGAAACTTGAAGGCCAAAAGTCCGCAAAACTTCACAGCAAGTGTCAGGAAATTTCTTTTCAAAGGCGTTGGCAGAGTATTGGCCTAGAAGTTAAGGACGAGTTTAAGGACGAATTTAGTTGCTAAAGAGTCTAAACATGAACTGGACTCTTCAAGTATGGTGCGGGTGTTAGACAACGACCAACGATCATTCGAGGAAAGTTAGCTTTTGACTGAAAGGGAGGAAAGACAGAGAGAAAGAGAGAAAGAACTGCCAAAGCTATCAAATCAACGTCGTCCATCGGGACGAGATTAACCTTTTTTATGTCTTCCTCACTTCCTTGATGGTGGCGTTTTTTTTCGGTTTGTTGTACGCTGAGTTAAGTCCTTTGAGATTTTCCTAACACACCATCCGACCGAGTGTGTTTACGGAATAGCAACAGAACATTTTATATGCTCAATTCTCATATGCGGTGGAGGTTTACCTTATCGAAAGCGTTGTTGATTCCAAGAAGCAGTTTAAATGGGAATTCCGATAAAGTTTAAAGAAAAATTAAAAAGTGAACACCCTGGTGTAGTACATTTTTGTGTCCGATGACTGGATTGATGCGTCACAAAAAAAATTTTTTGTTTTTTTTTCACGAATTATAAGATATCACACAATCAACTGAAAGAAAAATCTTTCAAGAAAAAATGTGTTTTCTTTTAAAAACGAAACGTATACTGAAACCATGAAATAAAATGTGCGTCAGACAAAAATACTTGATAAATTAGCGCCGCAGGTAAAATTTAAAGAAAATGTGACGGAGCTTAAATTTACCTTAAAAACTACACGGTTTCAAGCGTAGAGCCACTGCAATTTTTTTTTCACGTACCACAATAGAATTCTAGTGAAATGATAAATATAACAATTAAAAGAAATGAGCCGCAGGTGAAATAAATATGATTTACTAAACCCACGGGTCGGAATCCAACTCCAAAAATGGTGCCGCGGGGACGCATGGCGAATACTTTACGAACCTCTGACTTAAGATATGGTGGCCTAAATATTTAGAAAAAAAAAATAGTTTTCCTAGTTTGTATGTCGGCAATGACAAAACTGGCCCTGCGTATGAAATAGATGCCAAATAATCAACAATATTTCCATATTAAAGTGCAACGATTGTTATTTTTTAGATGTGAGACTATAGAAAATATTTTGAAAAAAACGCCAAAAGATAATTTCAAATTGACTCTTATCCTGATTATTACGTCGATTTCGCCTAGATGGAAACTGATTCTGTCTAGTGAATTCCATGAAAACAACAACAAAAATTTGAACTTAGTTCGTTGGTAACAATGAAAATTTAAGACAGAACTGTGCTCTGTCTAAGTAGCTTTCAAATGAAAATGTAAGAATTGGAAGACTCATTTCATTGTTTTGAAGAGAAAATCTAATTTTTGTGCCTTTCTTATGGGGTTAAACGCCTAAGGGTATGCAACAAATTTCATTTACATTTTTAATTTTCCGGTAATCATTTTAAAGTGCAACGAATTTGAAAAGTATTATCCCCTCTAACCGGAATGCCCGCCTAAAGGCGGGCTTCACGGAATTCGCTTGTTTATAACGGGTAACAATTTTAATCGCCGGAAATCGCCGGAACGTGTTACACTGACTTTTGTAAGTTATCGCTTTACATGCTGGAAAAAATTTAGCCCTGTACGTTGTCTTGGTTACGGTCTGTCGCAAGTTGAAAGTCATATTTTGGTGAATTTTTTTCGGAAATATTCCGGTTAGAGGGTTAATGGGTTTAAAATTGACTAGACGATATCTAGGCTGTCTATACTGTAGCTACGCCACTGGTTAATCGAAATAAGTAATGGTAGTTACTGCTTCGTGCTAACAACACCATCAGTCTAGACGAAAACCATGACCTCTGCTGTTGATGGGTTGCAAAATAACTTTAATTTAATATTTGATTCGTAGTGCATCTAAAACTATAAATGCGGTCGTCGGGAAAGAAAAATGATTACGAAACCTCAATTGAAGAATATCTAGTGCCGTCTTTGGGATGTGATGCTCTAGAAAAATAGAAAATATTGCCGTGTGCCAGTGATTTTTCTTTGGAAAAACAACTAATTTTTACTTTTCACCTTAAAACGCGGTAAACATTTTTCTAGAAAAGCAGAGGTATTTTTATAAGGGATTGAACGTGTTGGATTTGGATCCAACATTGAAACGGCATCTCAGGATTGTCCTGTGACCACCCTAGTGCGTTGCTACTACCAGCAGCAGCGTAATGATTTTAGTAGCGCTAGTGAAGTAGAGACCGTTCTACTTTGCCAGCGCTACTAGGGATCACGTGACCCTGTCACATGGTTTCTGAGCTGTCAAAAGTCTAATAAGTGGTAAGGTTTGTTTATTGTAAGTTGTTATTTTACGTTTATTTATTTAAATTTGTGTGCTACGTTTATTATTAAAAAAATCTTCCAGATTAAACTGTTTTGCTACTTGCCAGCGCTACTAACCAACGACTGGCAAAACAGCGTCGTATGACCCCGGCATTATAGAGGAACAAAAAGGCTATTATAAGTATTATAAAAGGATTTTCGTTTAAAATTGCTCGAAACCGTATAACCCGACTAGACGTGCTACTTGGGATTTTGACTTTTTCACTTAAATCCTTAATATGGCATATGTCTTGTTTTTTTATACAATTGGACATTCACCTTCCTGTCTGCCCATTTCTTAAGGATGCCTACGTGATCAAATCGTGACCACCTTCGTAATTCCCTACATAAGTTGCCCACTTTTCTTACATTACACTAAATTTTTTTTTTTTTTCACTTTTCTTAGCGTTTTTCACTTGGAATTTTGTTGTTCTACGGATACTTTGCGGAACATTTGGGCCGTTCTCGATCGGACATTTCGAACGGTTTACGACTGTTTGTGTCCAATTTGTTTTCACTTTTCACCCTGAATTATCAATCGGTAATAGCGTCTAAGGTTATCCAGGAAATAATACCGGCATTAGAATTGGACCTTTTTCGCATCCCATAAGAAGTGACACGACATGACTCTGCAATGGAGATAATAAAGTATCCTGTGAGAATTGCTAAGGTGCCTATTTTTCTACACAATTTCCTGCCCAGCAGCTAAGGTAGGATTTTTCACGTCGTTTTTTTTTCAAGGTATCTTTTTATCCCCTAGAAATCCCCAAACATTTCTCCTCGTACTCTGGTGGTAAGTGGAATAGGCTACATCAACATACGTTTTATGAGACTACGATATGTGCTTTGAAAGTGTGAAATTCATTTCTGTTGCGAATTATTTTTATGTTTGCACTTTTGTAGAGATGCTAAAAAAAGATACACGGAAAAGCAAGAAGCAGGAACAAGAGTACCGTCTAACAAGACTCAACCGACAGGAAAAAGTTTCCACTGCTTCCAAGCAAGCATCTAATGGGATAATTTTTTTTTGTAGCGTAGACTGTAGTATCTAGATTTGTTTTAAATATACAAATATTCCTTCTGAGTTTCATTCATGTCTCCAGAAATAATTTCTCTTCAGTTTTGTCTGTCTTAGAGATTTTTTTCCCCCATTTCTGTTGCATTTTTTATGTTTTTGCAAAAGTTATGAGGCGAAGGGTTGTTTATTTAATATACGGAAAAAATATGTTTGTGACACCAGAGAAATCGACAAAGATTTGCGTTTGCATAATCTATGTTGAGGATGCCAGGATGCCTTGCTTTTCATGAGTTTTTCCCACGGGCTAAAATTTAATTAGTCGCTTTCGCCATTAGTGAATTGTCAGTTCAGTCACACCAAGCTTTAAATGTTGGTCTCAAAACTCAAAAGAAGTTTAATATAAAAAAATTCCCTGAAACAGATCCGCGAAAGGACTTTTGGTTCGGCAAAATGAAAAATCTTCTAAGGTTTGGTTTATTTAGGTATTTATTTTATTTCACTGAGTTTGCATTCACAAAAATCCTGGCCTAGCCTAAGAAAATCTGAAAGAGGCTATCAGTAGAAAAAAATATTAAATCTACGTTATAATTAGTGACATACACGGTAAAAAATTTTGAGCTAAATTTTAATCTTTTTGATATTGTATACAGTTTCAAACCGAATTATCCAAATGCGCTATTTTTTAATACTTTTTTATTAAAATTTAATGCATTTTTGTATTACACTGTAATGGAAATGCGCCATTTAAACAAAAAATTCAATTTTATTCAAATATTAATATTGCTAGGAAAATTTGGTTTATTGAAAAAGGGGAGAATTAAAAAAAAAATAATGCTTTTTAAAAACCTCTGTTTTTTACTACTTCCCTTTTGTTGCAAACCCCTGTTTTTTACTACGCGCATGTTGCAGACCATATGCGGATTATAACGGAAGGAAAAATTAAAAAAATATCGAAAAATAATACACATTTTATTTACAACTATCGAATTGTCAGAATGCTGTTAACATTAAATGTAATACTTTTTTTTATTACAATCTACACTCAGAAAAATGTCCAGGTCAACTTTTTGTCAGGTTAACTCTGATCGCTAGCTGGCTTACAGAGGTTTCCATTACATGACATTACATCCGCAAAATGCCTATCTAAGGTCAACTCGTGCAGCTCCCAATGCCCTACTTCACCTGCTGGTGGCTTAATTTCAGAATTTCTCCGACCACAGGTCAACACAGTTTTACTTTCCCTCATGCAGGCGAACGCGCGCCCGAGGCCAATTACGTCGTATGTAGGTCGTCGAGTTAGCCTCCATTTTTCTGAGTGTATCAAACTCTAAAAAAGTATTGAAAAATATTGCAAGTTTGATTAACCCTTCTATTATGTTCAAAAAATACACACAAATAAAATGTTTAGGGTCATAAAATAACCCATGTGTATTTCCCCGTAGAATGCATACAAATCAATCGTAAATTACAATTTATACATTTGAACTCATAGAATTTTTAATAACGGAAATTTTGGTTTGAATTTCTTTGGGTCACGAAATGACCCGAACATAATAAAAGGGTTAAAAATGTGAAAAATCATTTGAGAGGTTTGAAATATGATTGAAAAAGTATTAAGAAAATTCGAATTCCAGAAATCGGATTAAAAGTTAGTCCAATAATTTTAACCGTGTAGCTTAGAACTTCGCACAGCCTTCCCACCCCCTTTCAAAGGAAAAAATTGTCGCAGACCTCCGGAAAGTTAAAACCTTATAAATCTTTTTAGAGCTACCAATATTTATCAGGCTTTCTTAGGGATCTCATTTTTGAGAACCTCCACCCTGCCCTCAGCATTACGAAACCGTGTGGTACCTGATTTAATTACTGCATAAACTATTACAACATAGCTAGTAAGGCCGAGTTCATAATTGCAGATCTAACGCAGTACTAAAGCAGTGCGTTCATCATCATAGCCGCGCAGTGTGCAGTACGTTCATGAAAGCAGCCTGCAGAAAAATTTCCGCAGCAATTCCGCAGCAAGCGCAGTAAAGAAATTGAGCTGATAAAGCAGCAGAAAGTGACTTTTGTGCAGTACTGCGTTAGATTTCTGCAATTATGAACGCAGCCTAGTCACAAAAAAATCTAGAAAACTAGGGTAATTTATTTTCTAGAAAACTTCTCAGGATTTCCTAAATTCTTGCAAAAGTATTTGAAAAATGATGGTTTTTTTTAATAAAAAAGACCATTGCTTTCAAAAATTTCATAGTATATGAGAAATAATTGTATTTTTTTAAATTAAATTCATCAAAAATCATACATTTAAGGCCATGAAAAATTAAGTAATGATTAAATATCTGATAAAATATCTGATGTTAACAGCACATGACTTTCTTATACAACATCTACGTTTCTGCACAATTTACCTGACGAATAGTTCCACAAAAATATGATTTTTTTTTAGGAAATCCGAAATATCTCGATAACGGTAAAAGATATCAATTTACGATAAAAGGCACAAATGTAGAGAATTTTAATACCTTTAATTCTGTTATTAACTGTTTTTTCATGGAACCTTTAGTTTCCAAAATCTATTTTTTTAAATTTTTAATGATAATATCTCGATAACGGTAAAAGATATCGGATAACGGTAAAAGACAAAATTATGGCAAGCATTATTCTCTTCAATTCATCTCATACATTAAATCATCAAAAACCCGTTATTTTTCGACAATATCGCAAAAAACTGATTTTTTGGAAATAACGGTATATCTCGATAACGACTTGAGATACGCAGCTCTAGTAAGACACAAAAGTGTTGGAAATTATATTGTCTCCAACTTTTGTTACACATAAGACTATTGATAAATACGTAGTTGCAGGGCAAACAGCAAAAAACGAAATTGCGATTTTCAAAAATTTTGGGTACTTCCGGTTAGCCATTTAGGGTACTTCCGGTTAACGGGTTTCAACTAAAGGTTGATAGGATTGTCTTATTCCATGATCAAATACGACTGTAAAATTTTATCAAATATGTTGAGAATAGGAACCGTTCCATAACCGTTCCATACATCAAAATCCAATTGGACCACTCCTTTCCCCCCTCTCCTTTATAAATCTATTTTTCTAAATAAACATTTTTTCTGTCATCATATAGAGTATTTGACGATTGGCTCCTGTTTTTCTTCATATTGTCTTTTTGTTCAGTTTTATTATTTTTTTTTTTATAAAATTTATTTTTATGGAAACTGAACTGAATTACTTTGTGATTATTACACTATTATTAAATTTTTCTTAGTTTTCAGTTTCAATGCAGTGTGTAACGAAATAATAACGTTATAAGGCAACGAAATAAATTTTTTTATCGTTACAAAATGAAATAACGTAACAAAAAAAATTGAATTTTGTTACCTAACGAAATGTGTAACGTTACGAATTGTTTTTTCGTCTGCCCTCCCTAATAACATCTCAAGACTTTTTAAGAAACATATTTCCCAATTTTCCATATTTTTATATATAAAAACATAACAAAAGCTATAATTGCCAATCTGGCAATTATTGAAAACCCGTATGGTGATTTAAGTGAACGGCGAACAGTTGTATCAAAATTCCACTTTGAAGTCAAAGTTTCCAATAAGATTTTTTAAAATTTATTCTAATCGGATTTTGATGTATGGGAGTTTTATGTAGAATCATATCCTAAATAACTTTTGTTCTTGGACTTTTTTGATAAGATGCACCGTTTTCGAGATATTCACAAAAACCGTTTTCGTTCGTATGGGGGGTACCCCCCCTAATGGTCCATTTTTGCCTATTAACGAACTTAGCCTCGAATTTTACGAAAAACGGATCTGCGCAAAATTTCAAGTCTCTAGCTCAATCCGTGCGCCCGCAATCCGCGCCACAGACAGACGGACAGACAGACGGACGGACAGACAGACAGACAGACAGACGGACGGACATGCAGAAATTAATTATTTTTATCATTCTAAACACACTGGTGTAATTCATTTTTATGTGTGATGACGGGATCTTGGCGTTACAAACGGTAAGGCAAAGTTAATATACCCTTTGGTTTCACCATACGGGTATAAAAACACTTTACCATTGCCACAACCGGTTTCACATTTTCACCCTTGATTTTTACAAAGATTATTGGAATGAGACCTTGGTTTATGAACTGTTTGGTTTGTGATTGCATCGGTTTCTGATCTTATTTCGATTCCAGAAATGCTTGAATAATTTTCCGGTTTCGACAACAATCGTTTGGAATCAGTTTAAATAGAGGCCCTACTCTATTTATTTTGCTGTGGAATTTTAAGAAACACGACATGATTTTCTTGTTAAACTCAAAAATCCTTTAGAAAATATCATATTTTAGTGTTAGAAAAGATGAGTAATGAACGGAAAATTATAATAACAAAATTATATTAAAATTAAAAAAAAATAAGCAATTTTTGATTACTTTCCGTTGACTTAAAAAAATTGATGTAAATTTCATCAATTTTTGATGGATTTTTGCTAAGAAAGCACGACTTTGATATTATCTGATGAAACTTAGATGAAGGTATATAAAAAAAATCCAAGTCGACAAAACCAAAATCGTTGCTTTTGAAAATTTCATAAAATCTCAAAGATAATTAAAAATCGAATCTTCGAAGCGTAAGTTAATATAATTTCTATTGAGATGTTTTGTTTACGTGACTTTCTGTTTGTCTTTGAAGGCAAAATCCTTGACATGACATATTCTTCTCATCATTTATAAACAAAACCTAGTCCTAAATTCTGTATCGGTGAACAAGAAGAAAAGGTTAAACAAATATCATTTTAATAAACAAAACCCAAGCAAATATTTAGCGAAATGTTTTTTTTTTCCATTCAAAATACTTAAGGAGACTAATCAGACTCAGTCAGCAATTTTCCATACAAAGTGGATTTAAATGATAAACAAATTTATAAACAAACTACACTATACTAAAGGAAAATTCGAACGAATCCTTTTCTCCGTTTTTATGGCGGGTAAGTCAAAGTGAAGTCGTAAAAAAAACATGCACATAAAAAACACACCCCCACACACAGACAAATACATAAAATGCTATGGTATTTAACATTTTTTCGGCATAAATATTCTTAAACGGCATTTTTCCTAAATACTAACTTTGTATTTCCGGCTTTTCGCACTGATATTGCCGGTCGGTTCCTGGTGAGTCGCTTAAAGCTTTAAGAATCCGACAACAACCTTATATCCAAAAAATTATGATAATCCTTTTAACGAATGATAAGAACGAACACAAATTTAAACAACTTCACTTAATCAACTGCCAGCAGTTTTCCACGATAAGACGCGCGGCAGGCAGTGCGTTTCCTTACACTTTCACCACCACCAACACTGCTAGCAACCCCACTTTAAGTACCGCCGCCATAAACATTAGAAACGCACACCTCACTGATATAAATTTTTTATCAAACTCAACCACCATCCAAAAGAAATTCGCCTTAAATTTTGTAAAAAATTGAGGGTTTGATCGGGAAAAACTCCCCTCGTGATTTTCTTTTTTCAAACACGTTTCTACACAAATTGCAGGATATTTTAATTTTCGCACCGGCACAGGGATTTTTTTTTTAAAAACTGACGAAATTTTAATACTTCCTTGTTTTGATGATTACGACTTTAGGAACACTTTTCCAGGATATGTAAGGGAATTTTCCCGCTAGACAATAACACCATCGACGTGTTCAGTGGAAAATGCCGCGCTAGACTAACGATTGACGGGTAGGAAAAATGTATTCAGCCAACCGGCATATATTCACATTTCAGGACAACAGAAGCAACCACCGATAGGAGAATACGACAAATAGCAACAACAAAATACAAAATATTAAGGATAACCAAGGATTCGGTGGCAGCAGCAGAAACGGAGCTTTTGGCTTTGGCTTCAACAACAGCTGAGCGAAAAACTTTTATTTTTATTTCTTTTCGCATGGCTTTTCCAAACGTTTTCCCAGCAGTACGAAATAAGTTCGTCGCCCGTTTCTTGTCTTTATGCGAACGGGTGATGAATGACATTTAGGGGATGATGGGGTTTGGAAATTTTTAGCACCTGGAGTTTGATTGGGAGCAATTTTAAGGAATTAAGAAGATTTATGTGTTGCCAATGTCTTTGATGTTGTGCGTTCAGAAATGTGAAAATCTCAGTTCGTATCCATTGTAAAACTTTAGGTTCGGTAGCGGAGACGGAAATGATTGTAAAACGTTATTTCAAAAAGAATGCTGATCGGAAGGGGATGTCCCTAAAAACGTAAAGCATATTTTCATATTTCAAACAAACCTCCTAGTTTTTTGCGTCTTTTGGTAAGGAGTTGAATACCACCGGCACACTACCGCTGACCTCTCCTTCTAAATGTTGGACTTACATATTTTATGCACAGCCCCTTACCAAATTTAGGTAGCGTGGCAGGCAAAGGTTAAACCCGATCGTAGAGTCAAAATTTCTAAATACGGCAAGGAAACCACATTTCGCTGTGCCTTTTCCTTCAGAAGACAAAAGCCAGCATTTTATTTCAATCGGTAAAGCCGTTTCCGAGATCGAGTTTTCGAAAACGCGTAACATGTGCTTCATTTAAGCACACGGAGAAAACGAAACGTGTTGCTAAACATAAAAAAAATGGCTATTCGGTTCCTAGAATCCTGAAAGTTTTCCTAAATCTTTTTTTCTTTTTTATAATTCGCAAATGAACAGCAGAATCTATATATATAAAACTTATCACAGTATCTACCGAACCACCAAAGTGATTACCATGAAATTTTGCACACAAATTAGTGTTACCTCATTTTTCACAAAATTCATTTTTACGAAACGGTTTCACAAAATCATCCCTTCAGGAAACAGAAGATCCTGAAGGGATGCCGCAAATAACATTTTTCCAATTTTTTTCTCTGAAAAACTGGGAATAGGGGGTTTTCGGGGTCTCTGATAATGAAAATTGTGTTAGAATTTCAAAATTTGAAACAATAATTGTACAATTTAAAAATTCGAAACATAAAGTTCTATACGAATAACGAAAATATCCTTTTCCTCGGAAGATCTGGCAATAGGGGGTTATAGAAATTCAATTTCGTTATTGTGAAAAAAACGTAACGAAATACGAAGAAAAATTTATTCAGTTTTTCCGTCAATTAATAATTTTTGCCTTATTTTACTTTTTAATTTTTTTTTTTTTTTTGTGAAATATTCCCTGAAAGTTCATTGATTATACCCCCACAGAGCAGCCATCTCTGCTTAAAACGCCATTAAAAATATATTTTGATTCTATATTTGACATTGTTTCGGTAAGATTCACTCTACTTCTGGAGATACGAAAAATAAAATATGTTCTGCAAGTTGTTTAGTGTCGATTATATTTTCTTTTTCGTATCTACAGAAGTAAAGAGAATCTGTCCAAAACAATAACCGGTTCAGAACCAGCGACGTCGAAATATCCTAAAATTTAATATCTTTTGGAACCCCAAAATAGTATAATTTCCGCATGTCCGTCTATCCGTTCGTATGTCAAAAACTTGAATCTTTTTTTCAAAAACTTGTCGAGCTTTTGTGAAATAATGCCATTGAGCATAATCCAAAGTTCCTTGCAAAATTATTGGCTGAAATAGGGACCTCGACCCTAATTGCTTCGCGGGCTATCTCCTTGCCAACGGGTCGGCATTCGGCTTCCCCTTCTTCACGACCTTGGTAGCTACTCAGATTTCTGCCTCGCGTAAAAATATCGTATTAAAGTTTTAAAACATAAATAATATCCATTGATCAATAAAAATATTAGGAGAACAAAGCCAAAAACAACTTTATTACAACCAATTAATAACTGGCAATTCGGTTTATATTTCTTTACTTGTTTATACCCGTATGGTGAAACCAAAGGGTATATTAACTTTGCTTTACCGTTTGTAACGCCAAGATCCCGTCATCACACACAAAAATGAATTACATCAGTGTGTTTAGAATGATAAAAAAAATTGAATTTTCCATGTCCGTCCGTCTGTCCGTCCGTCCGTCCGTCTGTCCGCCCGTCCGTCTGTCCGTCTGTCCGTCTGTCTGTCTGTCTGTGGCGCGGATTGCGGGCGCACGGATTGAGCTAGAGACTTGAAATTTTGTGTGGATCCGTTTTTCGTAAAATGCGAGGCTAAGTTCGTTAATGGGCAAAAATGGACCATTAGGGGGGGTACCCCCCATACGAACGAAATCGTTTTTTGCGAATATCTCAAAAACGGTAAATGTTATCAAAAAAGTTCAAGAACAAAAGTTATTTAGGATATGATTCTACATAAAACTCCCATACATCAAAATCCGATTGGAATAAGTTTTAAAAAATCTTTTTGGAAAGTTTGCCTTCAAAGTGGAATTTTGATACAACTGTTCGAATTTTGATACGAATATCACCATACGGGTCTTGAATAATTGCCAGATTGGCAATTATAGCTTTTGTTATGTTTTTGATCATATTTTTTCCAGAAAACGTAAAATTAGACAATTATAACCAAATTCTGATTTCTTAATTGGATCAATACAAACAATCTCCAAGTAATTCCCACGAATTTTGTTAGTGGTTGTTAATGTTTTAACGGCACAAGAATTAGCAATAACGGGACGGGACATATTTGGTTTTTTGATGCCAGTTAGCTCCCCTGGAAGTTTCATTCAAATCGGTCCAGTAGTTTTCAAGTTAGGGGCAAACAGACAAAAAAAACGAAAAGCATTATACATAAATTGGGGAAACTGGTAAGAACAAACGGGACTACTGGGATAACTCATGATCTAAAACCCGCTCTTTTATGCAAATAAGCTTCCCTTGAAATTTCATCCAAATCGGTTCAGTAGTTCTGAAGTTTTAAGCGAACACACAGTTCTAGATTCTACTTCCAAATTCGGATTCAGCGACGTTTGACCTAAAAAGATTGTAAATTTTTTGGCAACATCTTCGTGCAGTGCAATAAATAGATAATTTCCCATATTCTCCACTACTCTCCTATAACACAATCAACTTTCCTGCTATGCTTCATTTTGGGGAGGCTCAACTCAATATGAGCATTCCACACGACATGTGATTTTCTGTTATCCTGTTTGCAGTGCTGTACGTCACAGCAAATGGAACGTATCCAAAATGTTGAAATCCGGCATGCCCTTTCAAGCAATCCAGGACGTTTTTTTGGTTTGTGGCGTTAATCGCTGGTCATGCCATTCCAACGAAAACAAAACAAGAATGAAAATCGAATCATCTTCAAAAGGCATAGAATTTATAACCCTTCACACCCCTCAAAGTCTCCCAACCCAAACCCCCTCATCCATCCACATTTGAACAGCTGTCTGGTTATAATTCCTGTGAACGTATTGGAATTCCCTGCAGGAAGAGCTTTTCTTCGGTCGTGTTTGGGAAGAAATCACACCAATAGGACATACAAAAATACACCAGGAAACTCGCAAATAGTAAAAGGGACGTAGAAGAGCTTAAATGTTAAAAGCATCAGGGACGCGATTCGAATGCTTTTCTTTCTTTATGTCGAATGTCTTCCTTGTATGGCCCCGATGTCGTTGTGCGACATGAATGGGCAAGTGCATGAGTATGCATAAGTACTATTCTTCATACCACGTGTTTTTGACAGGACATGCGAAGGATAATAAATGGAAAAAAGAAAGCCAGTGGTAAAAAAAACAGGAAAACGAGAAGAGTGGAAAACTTCCCCCGAAACGAATGAATTTTTCCTGTCTTATTTTCTGGGAAGTGAAGTGTGGGAAAAAACGAGGTAAAAATCGGGATGAAAAAGCACTCTGATGCATGTCTATATTATAACTACCTTTAGCCATTCCTCCCTGCCTACCCCCAAATGGTATACTTAAAAGGGCAGCAACGGATAAGGGAATATAAATATGAAATTGAAGATTTGATGGGGCACTTGATATAAAAAGAAGTGAAGGTACACCACTTTAAGCTCCACACATCAAGGATTATTCTCATGTCTGTTATGGAGTGCCTGCTATACTAGTTAGGGTGCTGCTTCGCCTTCACCCCGCTGGATTTTCATCTCCTCATCACATACCGAATACTTCGGATTTTATGCTCATATCTGACCCCAACAACGTCTGTCTGGATTGAATTCTGGTTGGATTTTTATAACTAGCACAAAGTTGAGTTTCATTTTCGGGGGTGGGTTTCATCCTGTAATTAATGGAAAACTCACCCAATCTGGACAGGGTTTTTCACTGCGTTTTCTATACATTTTCCTCGAGTATATTATTTTCAGTGGGCTACATGGGAAACACATATTTCAGGACGTTTTTGTGACTTTTTTTTTATTTCGTTCTAGCCCGAAACGTATCCTTGACTGTTCAACAACTTTTTTCTGTATCTTTTATTTTTGCACAGATTTATCGTTTCCCTGTTTCTCCTAAAGTGGAGTTTATGACGTGATGATAAGATGATGGACAGAAGTTTGAGGAAAAAAAAAATAATAAAAATAAAACCAACAAACATTAAAAGCAAAGAAGAAAAACTGCTTTTCCCTTGTTTAGTGTTTGCCGTCCGTTTTAAGTGTGTTTTTGGTATGAGAAACTCAGCCACGTGAACGTCAAACGGAAAAAGGATAATCATTTGCATTCTGGTGGCAAAGTCATTTAAAATGAGGGAAAACTTCCACACGAACTGAAAAAAAAGTTTACGCAATTTTTTACTTCCCACAAGACAAGTTCAAGGTCGTCAGCCAGTGAGGATATATTTTACAGCCACAAAAATGCCGTAATGCTAATGGGAAAAAGCTATTTTTTTAGGGGTCTTTCCGTTAAATATTTAAGGGATGACAGATATTTCTGGTCCGATACGATGGTTCGACGACCGGAATAGAAAGTGAATTTTTCGAGGTACTTTAAAGATTTTCTAAGTTGGATAAAAATTTCAAACATTGAAACTCATTAAACTGTCTGTCAAATAGAATAAAAAATTGTGTTGAATAATTTAGGGGTAGGTATACTGAATTTGGTGTGCGGAATTTTTAGCACAACCAGCAATTTTGCGACCAAAAATAAATTGTAGTCAAATATAAGTATACTGTCTACCCTCCTCACCTCGGGTGGCCTAAAGTCAATCAATGTCCTAGACTTCCGCTAATATTTTTCTTTTCTTGAGATTCTTTAAAAGATTGTGTTTCTCAATTAACTTTCAGACATTTTGAAAAATTGCCTACTTTTAAGCGTTTTGAAATTGGGCTTCGATACACTTTGTGGGTAAACATATTTGTGTTCGGGTTGGAATTTGGGTTCTAATTGTTTCTACCTACTCACACGGTTTCTATTTTCAAAAGTAAGGTATTTCAGAAATCAGAAAAATATTTCAAAATTTCTAAAATGCCTGCAAGTAGTCAGAAAAGCCAATGGTGGCCCTAAAACCAAAAAATGGTGGAAAAAACGTTAAATTTTGGGAAAAGAAGTAAAAAAATAAAAAAAAATACGAAGGCTAAAGTTTGTGGTTACACCACATACACAGATTACGCCTTTTATATCACAGCAAAACTTTACCGTTATTTTCGCAATTATTATTGCATTTTTTTCTGTTTATTTAGAACTATAAAAACTAATGACTTTTAGAAATTGTTCATATGCCATTGCTGTGCTCTATAAAAGTGGTTCGCAAACTTTTTTTTCTCTCGCGACTCCATTTTTCAAAATTTAGAGTTAGAAAATGATTACCGACTGTGATTACTAGATTATAAGATTACTGTAAAAAAAAATTTTAGAAAAATACGCCGCAGGCAAAACTCTTTCCAAATAGCACCGAAAAGCACGGGCACATGAGATTATAGGCCCTATCACAGAATCCGATCGGAAACTCAATGTTGTTGTTAGTGTTTTATACCAACAACAACATTGAGTTTACGATCCGAACCATTCGTATCGGATTCTGTGATAGGGCCTTATGTTCTTGGCGACCTAAACATGAAGCAATTTACGCCCAAAGATTTATTGCAATTAGTTAATATATGGGAACAAATAGTACAAAGAAATGAGGTTTCTTAAAAATTCCCTACTCCGCTTCTGCACCTACAGTTTTACATGAACTGCAGACTATGTCTGAAATGCAACATTTCTAGTATACCAAGAGCGGAAAATTGTAAAAATTTTGGCGAATTAGTGTAATTTCTTAATGTGAGTTTTTTTATAAAGTCGGTGAATAAATCTTTTTACTTTCCTCTGCTATAGTATTGTATTCATAACGCAGCCCCACTCGAGGGCGGGAACAGATAGAATCTTTCTGATCAGCACGAAATCCGTTTCAGCAAAATTATGAGGACATTCAGTGCACCTGTCTGTCAGTCTGTCCGTTTTACGTATCTTAATAACTGGAGATCGGGAGAGCTAGCGACTTGAAGTTTTTTGTAAATGAGTTTTACGAGTTTTTTTGAAAATTTAAAAGATATAATATTATCTACATTTTTTCCTTTAATGATTTTTACGCATCTCTTTAGATATTTGAAAAACAAAATAAGTTTTTTTTTGCAAATTTCTCGAAAACTGTGCACTTTTGAATTTAAAGGAAATAAAATTTCCTAGTTATTTTGCTTTCACGATTTCTACGTATCTTAAACAATTCTCCAAATATCTGAAGAAAATTCAGTTTTTTGCAAATTTTTTGAAAACTATGCGCTTTTGTGGAAAACCCACATAAACAAATTTGAAGCAAATAAAATTTTCCGCATTTTTCCCTTTAACGGGTTTACGTATGTATATTTAACTATTCTTAAAATATTTTAAAAAAACATCATTTTTCAGATATTTTTTTTAAAACTAAATATTGCAAAGGAAAGTTTTGTGTTGAGCACAACTTATATTTTTTCGTCCAATAAAACTTCTGGAGTTAAGTAAGTCAAAATTCTCAACGAAACAGAAAAAAAAATCAAAAAATTTTTTAAAAAAAGCTTTTATTTAGAAAAAGTGCACTAAAAAGGAAAACAATAATTGGGTGCTGTGTATCCTATAATACAGCGGGCTTCGGCCATGTGCACCAAGGGCATTTTCGCAGCTCAAAGTGCCCTGTTATACATCGATTCTTCATGCTACCCGTTTCATTCTGGCTTGTACGAAAACTGCATACATACGCATATGAAAGAAATAATCTGTTTCACTTTGCATATAACCCGTCCTGCTTCCACTTGTGCATTTTACATACCATGGAGCTTTGCTGAGTTCTAAGTAAGGCCATTTATGCGAGAGATTTTTATTAGCTCCAGTTGTCATTAGGACATTGACTGAAGCAGTGGTGCATTTCATGCTGCTGAAAATCATGAAAAATTTAACACTGCTGAAAATCATGAAGCGTTTTGTCTCAAAAGACGACACGAATTTTGGACATGATTGTTTTCTTATTCGGTGTGATAACACAATGCAATGTTTACTATGATTTCAGGAAATTAAAACAATAAAAAAATACAATTTAAATATGCATTTTCAGTCGTTTCATAAAATATCAATTGATCAAATTATTGTTTCTGGTTTTATGAAATTATTTTTATTTTCCGATTGTAATTCGGAAATTTCATATATACATTTTTCATTATCAAAACTTTTTTTAACGTAAAGTAAAACAATTAACAGTGTGTCAAAACCAAAAATAATGAAAAAGAGCTTTCAACAAAGTTTGAACTAGGCTCGGAGAGCAAGCCATATAAACAAGTAAATCGCTTGTCAGTGGTAGTGGATGCCCGAGAACTTTGAAAGCTTTCCTGGCCCTGCTATAATATAATAAGAGGAATGTCTGTCTGTCTGCACAAACGATCTGGAAAACCCGCCAAACGATTTTCACGAAGCTTGGCGGTTAGGGATTTTAGGGGACAAGAAATCAATCTAGATAGGTCTCACCCCTGAGAAAATTCTCCTTCGATACCCCTCGCCTGTTATCTTCGAATTGGGTGGTCCGATTTTAACGAAACTTTACAGTATTACTAAGGGGGCTTATGGCTTTCGATTTTTCCACTACAAACCTGACTTTTCCTTCCCCTCGATACCCCTCGCCTGGTGTCTTCGAATTGGGTGGTCCGATCTTAATGAAACTTTACAGTATTACTAAGGAAGCTAAGGGCTTTCGATTTTTCCACTACGAACCTGACTTTTCCCTCCCCTCGAGACCCCTCGCCAGGTATTTTCTAAAATAAGTGAATTTTCAATCACTTTATATGGTATTTTTTTCGATGGAAAAAATGAAGGAAAACACAATGAAGGTCTTATGTAGGAGTCCTATGTAAAGGTCCTATAAGGATGATGCGAATATCCTATATTCGAGTAGATTAATATCAAAGAGATTTTTTATGTCGCTAATCCTGTATCTGACAATAGAATTTGAAAATTCGAAACGGAAGGTCCTGTAGTGATAACAAAAGTATCCTTTCTTTCATTTTTTTCTAAAGGAAATTAGCAGAGGGGGTTTTTGGATCGGGAATTTCCAATCTCAGGAAATTAACTATAAGATAATGTGAATCTACTTTTTTCTCCAAAAAAAATCAGCAAAAGGAGGATTTTGAGGTCTCCGAGCATGGCTCGGTCTTCCTGGTACTCAGAAATAATAGCGAGATAAATATTTATTTTATTTTATTTTCTATACTTTATCTCGCTTTTATTTGTGATACATAGCGGCGAAAAAAATATTTTGTTCTTTTTAGTGCATTTTTTTCTAAATGAAAATATTTTAATTTTTTTTAAAATTTTTTTTATTGATTTTTTTTTTAGTTATTTGGTGTTTGCTTAGTATTACTTAAAATCCAGAATGACGTCCGTCTGTCGCCGGAAATCCAGAATGACGCACATATATATTTTTTAGTCTTCGAATATAAATATATCCTTGCTTCAGACCAACGATTGCGATTACGATCTTGATTGCGATTACGATCTCGATTTCGATTACAATTGAAGTTTTTCGACCAATGAGATCAAAACTTTCATATTCCTATCGTTGGAGAAGCTCAATCGCAATCGTTAGTCTGAATTGGGTTTTTCAGACTTCTTAATGCCAGATTCGGATTGAGCGACCGCAAAAACTCCCAGATGATTTTAAGAAAAGGATAATCACGTTATCCTTACAAAACCTTCCCTTATTCTTACAATGACGAAGTACTAAGAATATTGTATTGTCATCGGACTTACGCATGTGTGTAAAATTTTAAGTCAATCGAATGAGTGGAAGTGGTTTAAAATTAGATTGCAATATTTGACCCTGACAGACAGACAGATACGAAGTCAAGGTAAATAAGAGCTTTCAAAATATTGTTATGAGGTGGTAGAGTGAAGACGTACACGCCCCAAAACTCCTGAGCTTATTTGCCCTGTGGTTGGACGTGGCTTTCGAGTCGCTGAACCCTAAGTGGTTAATAAAAACCGTTTTTTGCCGCTTGTGAGTCCAGTTAGCCACATTTTCGGAAAATCCTAAATATGCATTAGAAAATAAATTTGGGGATAATGGAAAACCTTATAAATGCAAGGGTACAAAAGACACTAACTGGATACTGCAAATATTTTAGGTGACATTTTGATTGCAATTCTTCAAACTTCACTCAAAAATTTTCTCAAATTTTAAAAACAGAAACCACCAGAACGTGAAAAATGTGGCTAAATATTATTAAAGTAATTTTTATAACTCTCTAAAGCAATAAATATAAAAGCTATTTCCATTAAGAACTTTCATGGCGCGGCACAATGAACTTCCATCTTAATTAGAAAAAAAATGTGACTTCCTCTTAACCTATTTTACTGTGACGTTTGTTAATAATGTAAATTTATATAGAATCCTGTCGTATCTGATTAATTTCAGCTACTTTCATCATTATTTTCTGTATTTCCACCCTTTCTACACGCTCGTTATTTTCTATAGAAACCCCCTGGACAAAATACCTGAAGCTGCACCAACAAACATTCAAAGGTTTTCTGGCTGACGTGATTTTATCTACCACTCTCCGATGGCTGTGGGTGCAACGTAATTTATGGTTGATGTCCTGTCCACTTGGATTACCGACAGCCCTTCATTGCTTTACATTAAGGGGTAGAACAAAAAAAAAAGGAGTATCGCAAAGGTAAATGTGCAGCAAGGGAAAAGGTTGAATTCCGGAAATGTAAGAAAGAAAAACCCTTTGCTAATGACGACCACCGAAGTTCTTGTTCAATCACACGCCCTTGTAAACAATGGAGCTACAGCAGGTACGATGTCGACACTATAATTCTACTATTAGGTTTTTCAACCCCAAAAATCCCATTCCTCAAAACTACAATGTATACAAAATACAATCCGAGATCCTCAAACAAGAATTGAAACCAAGAACAGCAGAACTGGAACCAAGAATACAGGAACGAAAAGGTAGAAAAAGGGAGCAAAAAGGATGAATACTTGTTTGGTAAAAGATTGCACTGAAACACGAAACAATTTGCGGCTTTTTAAGGGTTGGGCATTTAACTTTGGAAGTTCAGACCTTTTCAACCCCCGCGTGTCAGCTTGTCTTTTTTTCTCTTTCAGATATTAGAAGGTAAATAATTAATTGATTTTTTTTTATCTTTCAAACTCTCCAACTGTGATATCGCTTCTCGTTGTTTCATTACTACAAAAATTTATTATTGCTTTATTTTTGGATTGAAAGAAAATTGTAATTCGTAACGGTATTTCAAAGTCTCTGCAATAATAAAATTTAAGGAGCTAAGATTAACGCTAAAATATTTAATTCTAAAATTCATGGAAGTGTTTACTCTACGGTTAATTCACGCACACTATTGAAACTGCAACCATATTTTAAGGACCAAACGCAATAATTTGCACATTTATTATTATAGGGATCCACTGATGAGAGGAAGACCAATGGGTGTCAGAATCACCAACTACAGGTGTGAACTTTATCAAATCAAGGGATAAAACATAGAGTTTCTCTCCTTTGGCACTAAAAAAATTTTCGCCTGCGGCAATTTTTTTTCAATTTTCTGCCGACACTCAAAACTTTTCCCTATTCTACTTGAACAATTTGCTCACGGCGCAATTTTTGTCGAAATAATAAATAACAAAAATTGAAACATTTCTTCTGTCAAAATTTCCAGGCACGGAAAAACAGCTTTTATAATTTTGTTGAAACATAATCGTCAAATACTCGTACTTTATATGAGGACAGATAAAAATTTTATTTAAAAAAAATCCATTTGGTTCGTAGAGGAAGGAGGGGAGTGTTTTGTTTTGATTTTGAAGTATGGAACGGTTATGTAAAATCACATTCTTAACACATTTCGTCTATATAATTTTTTTGATTCGATGACGTTTTCGAGAAAATCGCAACAAACTATTTCATTTGTTTGGAGGAGGGGTAAAGGAGTGGCCCAAGTGGATTTTGAAAAGTTTACTGGCAGAAACAAACAAAGGAAAAGCCGGCCCAGAAAAATGAATGACTCAGAGAGAAAAATTTTGAAATTAAGTCTAGGCACAAGTTTTCATATATGCGCCGCAGGTAATTTTTTTTTCACTTCTGGCGATGGGGCTAGTTTTTTCCTTGTTACGGAAAAATTGGGCCCAAAGGTATCCAATTTCTCTGGGGTTTGGGATTTCGTCAATAAAAATAAAATCAAAAAAAAAAATTCGGGACCCTAAGTTTTCCGAGAATCCCGTAAGTCCATAAAATACGTCACGCTAAATATTGCCGTCTCCCCAGGTCAAGCACTTTGTATGCCTCTATCACACTACCGAAGACTCTTCCTTCTCCAAAATGTATGACGTGTTTTATGAGCACCCACAAACGAAGTTTCCGATTTTTCCAAAACTCGCTTGTGTCAAAAACTTGTATTTCGCGAATGGTTTGTCGTATGATGATCTTTGCATCAAAATGGAATAAAATTGTCTTAAATGTTCCCAAAAAAATTTAACGGACGAAGAAAAACATGGAAATTTCGACGAAAATTTATTTTATTACCCACGGATTTTGATAATTTTTTAAGAGATTATATTTAGCGAGCATTCATATCTGTTTGTCTGTCGGGGTCAAATCTGGCAATCTAATTTTGACCAGTGTTGTGCCGGTTTTTTAAGCAAAATAATTTACCTAGTTTTTTACGCGTAAAAAATTACGCATAAAAAAAAAACTCAATTTGAACGTAAAAAACGTAAAAACGTAAAAAAACTGTAAAAAACCTAAAACATTGATGATAAAAAATTTAATAAGTAGCCATTCACTAAATATAGTAATTATTTGTAAATAAATCATCTTAGAACAATAAACATCACAAAAGCTATAATTGCCAATCTGGCAATCATTGGAGACCCGTATGGTGATATTCGTATCAAAATTCGAACAGTTGTACCAAAATATCAGTTTGAAGTCAAACTTTCCAATAAGATTTTTTAAAATTTGTTCCAATTGGATTTTGATGTTGTTCTTGAGATTTTTTGATAAGATGCACCGTTTTCGAGATATTCACAAAAACCGTTTTCGTTCGTATGGGGGGTACCCACCCTAATAGTCTATTTTTGCCCATTAACGAACTTAGTCTTGCATTTTACGAAAAACGGATCTGCGCAAAATTTCAAGGCTCTAGCTTAATCCGTGCGCCCGCAATCCGCGCCACAGACAGACGGACGGACAGACGGATGAACGGACATGCAATAATCAATTTTTTTTATCATTCTAAACACACTGGTGTAATTTATTTTTTTGTGCGATGACGGGATCTTGGCGTTACAAACGGTAAAGCAAAGTTAATATACCCTTTGGTTTCACCATACGGGTATAAAAAGTTTAATAGTCTTCAGCAAACACAGAAAAGTATTCAAAAGCATTTCCAAATTGCACTCTTGAAAGTGAAAAAGATTTTAAACTCGGAGTTCAAAAACTGTTTATATCCTTTCATTACATTACGTCCACCTACTCATTTTAACTTTAATTAATCTGCAGCAACAAGCGTAATTTTAAAGTTTGCATCAAAAAATCGTTTTTAAACACAAGGAGACTCACAAAAATTTCCCTTACGTTTTTTTAATGATCCATATGGATCTCTTAATCGGATTATTAAAAAAAATACAGCTGCAATTACAGTTTTTGAATTAGAGAGCCTATAATCTACAGAGCCTATAATCTAGAGAGTGGACATCCGGACGTATAAAAATGGTCGAAAAACTCATTGTCACAAATAGTTACCAAAATAATTACAATCGGTTAATAAAAGCATAATATTCATGACTGAAGTATTTAAAAAAATTAAAAAGTTATGTCCGATTTAAAAAAAGGAAAAGAAATTCAAAAAACTGGAAAAAAGGAAAAGAAATTCTAAAAACTGGAAAAATTCCATTCAAACAACTGTTCTAATTTGAGTTAATAGACTGTCCTACTTAGTAGTACAGTCTATTAAGTGCTGATGTCCACTCTCTATATTATAGGATCTCTAATAAAACGCTGAGAAAAACTTTAAAACAGACTGTCATGCTTTGTAGGAAATGCGATGTCCCATTTTTTAGGTTGTTTACTATTTTTTACGTTTTTTACGGTTTTTACGTTTTTTACCAGTTTTTTACGTTTTTTACGTTTTTTACGTGAAAAATGTAAAAAACTGTTTTTTACGCCGTTTTGCCCAACACTGATTTTGACCCACTTCCACTCATCCGATAAACTTGAAACTTTACAGACATACGTAAGTCCGATGACAATACAATATTTTCTCTACTTCGTCCTTGTAAGGATAAGGGAAGGTCCTGTAAGGATAACGTGATTATCTTTTTCCTCAAATTTTCCATAAAAAAACTTATTCTGAGGGTTTTTGGGGTCGTTGAATCCGATTCTGACATTAAAAGATCTATTAGGATAACGGAAGGTCCTGAAAGGATAACGTATTTATCGTTTTCCTAGAAGTTCCCGGGAAAAATCACATTTGGGGGTTTTTGGAGTCCTGAGTCCGATTTTGATGTTAAGAAGGCTGTAGGGATAGAGACAACGTAATTATCCTTTTCCTCAAATTTTTCGGAAAAAATCATCTGCGAGTTTTTGAGGTTGCTGAGTCTTATTCTGGAGTCAAAAAGTTCGTAAGGATAACGGAAGGTCCTGTTAGGATAATGTGATTATCCTTTTCATTTTGGATTTTCAGTCATACTAATCAAATACAAAATTATTAAAAAGGATAACATAAAAATAAATCAAAAAAAATATTAAAATAGTTTCTTTTTTAAAAAATGCATTAAAAAGGACCAAATTTTTTTTTGGGCACTGTGTATCAGAAATAAAAGCGAGATAAGGGCATAAAAAATAAAATAAATATTTATCTCGCTTTTATTTCTGATACACAGCACCCAAAAAATGTTATTTCCGTTTTAGTGCATTGTTTTAAATAAAACTTTTTTTTTTTTGATTTTTTTTATTATATGTCAAATATAACTATCTACTACTCATACGAAGACATTTCTAAAGATTTTTAGGCTATAAATCGAAAATTGTCTTTTACCTATTTACGAAACGTAAATTTCCCGATTTTTCCAAAACCTGGATCCATTAAACATTTATGAAAATTTTGTGGCATAACGGAAACAAATACTTTTATTATGGCTGCGCATAAGTAAAACACAATTAGATTTGTCATCTATGAAAGAAAGCTTTGTTCGATTTCTAGGAGAAATATTATTAAAAGAAAATTTTGATAACTTTAGCGATAAGAAATGATAAATTTGAATGTAAAGAAACACTTAAAAAGCTTATATCACTGTCAAAAAAATTGCACTTGTCACAATGAATACAGATTTCCCTGCAACGAACCTAATAGAATTTTATCTAATTTACCAAAATTTGTGGAAGAGCGGGGGAAAATTTTACATCATCTTCATGGCACGAACCCAACTTAAGAAAACAAACAAAAGGATAATAAATTTTATGACCGTGTATCTGCATATAATGTTCCTAGACTTAAACTGGGTTAGGCATCCTGGCAGACCGAAACCAAACAAGAATTTCGTAAAATACAAAGGAAACACTTTGACAAACAGGCAAGGAATTTAATCCAGGAGCACAAGCAACAGCACAGAATTCACCCCCATCCAGGAATACCAAACTGGAAATTCCCGTTCTTATGGTCTTAAGTAAAAGTTTCATAAATTTCTGTCTCATAACGATCGAGTGATGCACCCGACTGCACATCATCGCCCATAA
Organism: Chrysopilus asiliformis; assembly: GCA_964034945.1. Classification (NCBI taxonomy): domain Eukaryota; kingdom Metazoa; phylum Arthropoda; class Insecta; order Diptera; family Rhagionidae; genus Chrysopilus; species Chrysopilus asiliformis. The sequence goes on along the minus strand of OZ035960.1, from coordinate 89,532,294 downwards.
AATCCGGTTTGCCACCAACCAAATGGGGGTGCTTCGTCCACATCCAAATACTAATCAGCCCCCCGCTCTTTGTGTGTCAGCTGAGAGAAAATTAAATAACCCCAGAGAGATTTTTAATTGAAAATGGATGGACGCCTCTATCCTTGCCCGTAATGGGAGCGATAGTGGCAGTGAACTTTTCCACATCAGTTAAACTTTGTCCTTGTGAGTTTTCCAACTTTTCTTTTTTGTTTTGGTAAACGGTGAGTAGCTAAAAACCCCTTTTATGTTTGAAGATTGGTGTTTAAAAAGCGGTTAAAAAGTACATCAAAAATTTGCCCCTCGAAATTTTACTCATCTTAATCTTCCGTTTGTTGAAGGAAACGGAGGTACATTCATATTGCTAAAGTTTCTATATTACCCGAGTTTTCCGCGAGATGGTTTCCATTTTTTTCTGCACCGCGATTTTTGTTTCCCACCGAGAATGACTGAAATGTGGGGTTTGATGGTTGTTCTTTGTGGGGCGTGATTAATCCGATTTGCGGAGGTTATTTGCTACTTTCTGCGGTCCCAAGGCGATGCGTTGTCGTATCTGAACGGGGATGGGGTTTAAAAAAGGGAAAATGAAAGGAAAATTATGGGTTCTGTTTCGGTTGTGGTTTCCACGGGGTTTCTATGCCGGCACTTGCCAAGTACTCCATCTGAGATTCACAGTCCATTAGGCGATTTTTGGGATTTCTTCATTTCTTTCTTACAGTGATGTAACTTTATTTGATGCCGTTGAACATTAATGGATACTAGAGAATGCTTACCGTTAAAAAAAATGTCATAAAAAGCGTGAAAATTATTTTAAGTGCGCTAATTCTTTTTCTTTTAATGAAATAAAGGGAGTTTAATTGCATCATGTTTGGTTCGAAGGATACTTTTTTGTTACTTTGTTTCTCGAGAGACAATTTGTTATATCTCCACCGTTTGTTACCGTTATTTGCTCAGCAAAAAATCTCTGAAATCGAAAAATTGGAAAATTGTGCCGAAATCATGCCAAAAGTATAACATTAGAATAACTCTAAAATCGAGTATATAAAAAAAAACGCAAATTTTCGGTTTTTTTTTGCAAATTTTTTAAAACATTTAAAAGTTGGCGACGTGGTTTGAAAAAAACTAAATTTTTTCCCATAATCAGACCACAATAATTTCCATTCAAACAAAAAGTTTATTTTTATACTGAGATATAATTTGGTTGAAATCGGCTATTCAGTATGCGCGCCATCTTTCCAATCAGGTAGCGCACAGCAAAAGTTTCTTTTCCAGGCCACAATTGCGAAGACCCTTTTGTACTTTTCTATTTTAAACAAAATGACACCTGCATAAGATTTCAGACGCCCTTTCAAAAATATGCCACTAGAGCAGAGATGTTAAATTTAGATATGTTAAATTACCATTACTCGCAATTTTTTGGCTTCTTATAGCACACAAAAACAAAATTTTCAGTGGCTAGCTGATGTCACATGAACACAGTGGGCCACAAAATTTTGATTTAAAAATACTTTTGACATTTTCATTTTTGAATTTTTCGCCTTTTTTTATTAGTTGTTCTCACGAATATCGAGAGAAAAGAGTCCACCCTTCTAGACCTCTGTAATAGAATTTCAAAGCATTATAGTGGCGCTCAAAATTATTTTTTCTGTATATCGATCTGTCTGTCGGTCTGTCGGCCTATCTCGCTGTCGGTCGATCGGTCTGTCGGCCGGTCTGTCTGTCAGTCTGTCTGTCGGTCTGTCTGTCGGTCTGTCTGTCGGTCTGTCTGTCGTTCTGTCTGTCGTTCTGTCTGTCGGTCTGTCTGTCGGTCTGTCTGTCGGTCTGTCTGTCGGTCTGTCTGCCGGTCTGCCTGTCTGTCGGCCGGTCTGTCAGTCGGTCTGTCTGTCTGTCTGTCTGTCGGTCTGTCTGTCGGTCTGTCTGTCGGTCTGTCTGTCGGTCTGTCTGTCGGTCTGTCTGTCGTTCTGTCTGTCGGTCTGTCTGTCGGTCTGTCTGTCGGTCTGTCTGTCGGTCTGTCTGTCAGTCTGTATGCCGGTCTGCCTGTCTGTCTGTCGGTATATCTGTATGTCGGTCTGTCGGTCTGTCTGTCTGTCTGTCTCTCTGTCTGTGGGTCTGTCGGCCTAACTGGCTGTCGGTCGGTCTGTCTATAGGCCGGCCTGTCTGTCAGTCGGTCTGTCTGTCGGTCTGTTTGTCGGTCTGTCTGTCGGTCTGTCTATCGGTCTGTCTGTCGGTCTGTCTGTCGGTCTGTCGGTCTGTCGGTCTGTCGGTCTGTCTGTCGGTCTGTCTGTCAGTCTGTCTGTCGGTCTGTCTGTCAGTCGATCTGTCGGTCTGTCTGTCGGTCTATCTGTCTGTCTGTCGGTCTGTCAGTCGGTGTGTCAGTCTGTCTGTCGGTCTGTCGGTCTGTCGGTCGATCTGTCTGTCCATTGGTCTGTCAGTCTGTCTGTCGGTCTATCTGTCGGTCTGTGTGTCGGTCTGTCGGTTGTACGTATCTTAAATAACTCAAGAACGCGTCTAGCTAGCGACTGAAAAATTTTTGCAAATGAGTTTTTCGAATATAGTAGTTTCCTATCAACTTTTGAAAAAGTAACGTTAGTTATAACGGGTACCTGCTATACAATTTTTTTTTTTTTAAATGCAGCGTTTTACAGAGAATCATGAGCCTTTGGGAAAAAATAAGTACAACAAAACTTAAAAGAAATGAAATTTCCTGCATTTTTTCCTTTAATGGTTTTAACAGTCCTCGCAGTATTTGAAAAAGTACTTTTTCACATATTTTCAGCCAAATCAGTTATTCAAATGTTTAAGGATAGGAGATCTGAAACAAGAGGTTTTTTGTAATAAACAACCGAATAGCGAAAATTATATTAAAAACGGATCAGGGGCCAAACTTATAAGGAGCGGAGGATTTTTATCCACAAACTCATTGAGCTGAATGAAAAAATCCGCATCAAAATTACTTCCAAAATATTGAAAATGTTTAAATAACACGAAATCCCACAAATTTTGAAAACCTTTTCACCATGAAATCTTTTGATTTTTCCTTTCCAGAGCTTCCCACCACAAATCCCTTTCGACATCCACGTAGAAAAAGCTTCCTGAGAATAAAATATTAAACTTAACATACCCGCAATAGGACTTCCAAGTCCTTGAGGCTTTCGCAGGACATTCTGCTGTTCGGTAATAGATGTCAGCACCATTCCAGTTGTTTTCTTACTGGTCGGAGCATCGTATCTTCCCTGTTCCTGCATTAAATTCGCCAAAGAAGTCTCCACAGAATCTGCGTGAGATGCCAAGTCAATTTTCGCCTAAATAAAAGAAACAAAATATCAGTTGTTGCTTGTTGATAAATAAATTTATTTTGGCGCCAAAATCTCATAAATCATAAAAACATACAAAAATAAAATAAGCAACATAAAACGCGAAACCCACCTTCTCTAGAGATTCCATCGCTTTCTTGGCGTTTCCAGGAGACTTGGATTTATGAGCAGCGTTGATCGCTAGTTTCAAATCGTCTTGACGATCCTAAGTCACAACAAAAATTTATTCAAATCAAGTTGAAAACACAAATTGTAACTCAATATTTTTACTAAACAAATTGTTTAATAAAATTTTTCTATTTATTGAATGGTTCTTTGAATCGACTTTTTGAATTCCACAGCGAATTGCACGTGCTACAAAGCGGAAAACTCACGGAAAATTCACCGAATCGCCGAAAAAATCGCGTCTTTTTTCCCGATTTTATTGAACTTATTTTCGTCTAAATTTAGCCCGAAACTGTAGGTAGGTAGGCGCGCGATCGCGATCAACGGTTGACTGGCGAAATTATATTGGGGGAAAATCTGTTGGGAAATTCTATTTTTCTTTTTCCATGTTTTCCGAAACGGCAGATAAAAAGACAGCGCCAACTTTTCTCGCAGTTTAATTCCTTTGAGGAAATTTCAATATTCATAAATGTCGCCCGATGAGTGTGTATTTTTAGTGTGTTGTAAATGCACTGAGAGTTTCCCGCCGATTTTCCCATTTTCCGGTACCTTCAATAAATTCAATAAATGGATTATATTTAAAGAGAACTGGGAGTTTTGTTTTATTGATGTTTTGCGGTCATTTTGCAGAACATTTAACTCTCTCGGAAACGCGATGGTGTAAATAAATTCGGGCGCAATGCATGAGGCATAAATCTTTTAAGTTTTCTATGGAAAAACACATGGCCTGTGTTAATTTTTTTCGGTGGGTATTGGAAAATTAAATTTACGATCGATGTACATCGTGTCATGTTTTCAATTTTCTTTTTTTTCGAAAATAAATTTTAAAAAGACAGCATCGGAATATTTTTTTCTGAAATAGTGAACGTTTTTGCCAATAATAACAGATAAGAATATAAAATATCAGTTGTGATCAACACAAAACTTTCCTCTGCAATATTTAGTCTCAGAAAAAATGGGTAAAAAATAATGTCGACAGAAAATTACGATTTTTGTAAAAGTTAAGTACAAAAAATTTCAAGTCGCTAGGTCTACGTATTCTCGAGTTATTTAAGATAAGTAGAACGGATAGACCGACAGACAGATGGACGAGCATCCTCATAATTTTGTCTGAAACGGATCTCGTACTGATCAGAAATTTTCTGCCTGTCCCCATTCTCGAGTCGGTCTCCGTCTTTAAATATGCCTATATCAAACTTACATTAATTATCTAATATACAATAACTTACATTTATTTCGAAAATTCTCCTCTTTAGTTCATTTTCTGATCTCCTGTCGAGCGGTTTCTCAATTAAGTCGTAGACCCTCTTTAGGCCTCTTGTCAGCAATTCATCCAAATTGATTTCCTGACTAATTTTCGGATGAGTTAAATCACTTGGCAAGCGTTTATCCGTTAAAACTTTTGTGGTAAAAGGACTCCTTTGGTTTTCATTATGTTCAAATGATTGGTCCTTAACATAGGGTAAAGTAGCGTCGCCCTGTTGTTTTGGTAACCTGAAAATTGGTAAATTAGAAAAGCATTCGAAATATTGATTCAAAGACAGAAAAGCTTTGTTTTATGAAAAACTAGCTTGAAAGAACCCGGCGTTGCCCGGGTAGTAATAAATTTTTGAATATGAAAAAATCCTTTTTTTCCAAAAGTATTTCGATGTATAGAAAAATTATGCAGTAATTATATTTCAAATAATTTTATGTTCATAATTTTTTTGGTTTGACGTACTGTTGTCAAGAAAATTGCAAATATTTTTTCCATCTGCTTGGGAGAAAGGGAATAGAGCGAATTCCCTTATTGCCAGACACTTAAGATTTTTGCATTTATGTTGTAACATATGTTGAACAACCATAAAATAGTTTCAGAGATAGCTGAGAAGGGGATTGGTCGAAAATTTACCCTGACAGATAACCTATCCAACACTAAAAATTGTATAAAAATCCGTTCTGTAGTTTAGTAGATAGCAGGAGAGGGGGCTCGCACCATGTAGAGCGGAGTAGTTTGAGTGGATGAAAATTTCTTTTATGATTGACCTGCCCAACACTGAAAACCGTATTCAAATCCCTTCAGTGGTTCAGAGGATAACAGGTGAGGGGGTAAAAGGGGAGCCGATACCGCGACCACACCTAACTATAAACCATGGTCATGATACATAGTCTATGTTGGTGCAGTAGTTCTTGAGTTTATACGTTACTCCATCTCACAAATCAAAAAAATTTATAACTCTATCTCACAAATCAAAAAAAAAACGCTTCCGCACCCCAATAAGTTTGTTGCTGCACTCCAGATTGGGGACCTCCACACTATGTGAGAATCATATTGAAGTATATTAGATTTAGTTGTAACGTATCAAACAGGAGTAATATCGCCTCTGCTGTGGTCTCTGGTTGTAGACGACATTCTAAAAAAGCTAAAAGAAGCAGGCTTTAACGCTCAAGGTTACGCAGATGACCTGGCGATATTAATCAGGGGCGGCAATGAACAGAGAGTAAGCAAACTCCTGCAAAAAGCTCTAGATTTGGTCTGGAGTTGGTGCAATTTCCATGGACTAAGCATCAACCCGAACAAAGCAATCATTGTACCATTCACAAAGCGGAAAAAGCTAAACTTGAAGGCTCCATCCCTTAATGATACAATGATCAGCTTCTCAACCGAAGTTAAATACCTAGGGGTTATCCTAGATCAGAAAATGACCTGGACCCCACATATAAACAAAATCAACAATAGTGCGATGCATGCATTCTGGAGTTGTAGAAAACTCTTCGGAAGGAAATGGGGTCTTAAACCAAAAATGATTCATTGGGTCTATCAATCGGTAATAAGACCCATGGTCACCTATGCTGCATTAGTGTGGTGGCCTAAAGTAGAACAAAAAACAATACAGAACAAACTCCAAAAGATTCAAAGGCTTGCGTGCCTAGGAATCACTGGAGCAATGAACACCTGTCCAACAGCGGCATTACAAGCCATATTAAACATGCCGCCGCTACATATAACAATTAAACGGGAGGCGCTATCTAGTGCCCTAAGATTATTAGCGAATGGAGCAATAACCACATCCAGTCGAACAGGACATATGAAAATACTTGATCAAATCGATGGAAGTATAACGCCATTATTACTATCCGACCGTATGCCAATTAAAACCAACTTCAACCAAACGTTTGAAGTGGTCATACCTGACCGCCAAACATGGTTGGAAGGAGGCCCAAGACTGGAGACAGGATCTCTAGTTTGGTATACGGACGGATCAAAAATGGACGGAAAAGCCGGAATCGGAATAGCAGGTCCAAAATGCAACATATCCAAAGCCCTAGGGCAATATCCATCAATCTTCCAAGCGGAGGTTTATGCAATAGAACTGTCCGCCAGAGTGTGTCTATCTAAAAGACCACTAGGACAAAAGATCTATATAATATCAGATAGTCAAGCGGCCCTAAAAGCAATCAAAGGGTACATGTGCACTTCAAAGCTCGTATGGGACTGCCTGACAATTCTGAAAAAACTAGCCGAACGCAATAAGCTCACCCTAATATGGGTGCCAGGCCACGAAGGCATCGAAGGTAATGAGGCAGCAGACCTCCTGGCCAAGAAAGGTGCTGAATCTACGCATATTGGCCCAGAGCCTTTTTGCGCAATTCCGCAGAGTCTCCAAAAAATGGAGATCAATAATTGGGAGGAAAAGGAAACTGTAGCCTATTGGGAAAGCCTCCCAGGATTAAGACAATCAAAAAGATTCATCCACTACTCCAAAAAGAGAGCAAGAGAGTTTTTAAACCTCAACAAGCAGGAGCTGAGGACAATGGTGGGCCTCCTCACAGGTCACTGCCTAGTAAACTACCACCTACACAACTAGGGGCTGCAATACCGGAAACCGGTTTACCGGTTTACCGGTTTTACCGGCCAATTTTACTACCGAAATTACCGGTAAATTTTTTTAAAAAATACCGGTATTTCGGTATTTTTTTGTATTAGTTTGGCGGGCTTAGCGGTCCAATTTTAAGAAATAAAAGCAAAAGTTGTGTTTTAATTTTCCAGCCTGACGTTTCGAGCCTTGTTTTGGTTCATCTTCAAAGGCGTTAAACGATCATTTAAATGCAATATGTTATAAATGTTAATATTTAGCCGTAAAAACTTTGTGGAAATGTTACATTAAAAATGAGCCAAAACAAGGCTCGAAACGTCAGGCTGAAAATTAAAACACAACTTCTGGTAATTTTTTTTTTCTAAATGAAGACCTCGGTGCAAAAAGCGGTCATCCCCACTTTTTCAAATTTTTCAGGAGAGACAAAAAAGATATTAGCGTGAAGTTTTTGCTCTGGGACAAAGTTAAAAAATTACAATTTAAATCAAACATGTATTCTTACATAGTTTTAATTTGAGATAAATCTATATTTTTTTTTTCGAAAAAGTTATAGACATTTTAAATTTTGGAGATAGCTGTTTCTGGTACCCAAGAGGATATTAGCGGTTTTCAAAATGCATTATTGGCTACAAAATACAGTCCAAAATATGTTCAATAGCGTTTAAAAATAAACAAATAAAAAAATATTCAATTTCATAAAACAAAACTCTCAGAAAAAATTAAAGATTTTTTGAAAAAAAAATTCTGCGTCAAATTATATGAAACAATGCTTTCAGTCGTCTCCTTTTCTTTAATAACTTTTTACACAGTCCTCCAACGAGTCCGGAGTTTGCAGGCAAATATGCGCATTCTTTTATTCTTGCGCCAACTGCAATAATTCATTTTCGTCAAAAAGTGGAGGTGACCGCTTTTTGCACCGAAGTCTTCAAATGTTTTAATGAAATAACTTATGATAATGGGCTTTTCTGATAATTCAAAAATGTCAAAATCGTAAATTTTTTTGTAAAAACCTTAATTATCGAAAAAGCCCAATATTTACAAGCTTTCCGAATGTAAGAGCAGACTGAAGTATACTTCTAGTACATGTACATAAGTAAATGATAAAATATGTAATATGCAATATACATATCGTCGGCTAAAAGTGAAATTGTGCTAAGTCCATTATACCAAATTTGACAGAAGAGCAATAAAAACCCTTGTTAAATCATTTTAATTTTCATTTAAAGAAAACAGAGTCTCATTTGAAGAAAACTTAGCCCAATTTTTTCCATTTAAAGAAAACTCAGTGTTTTATTGAAAGAGAATTAAAACGATTTAACAAGGTTTTCATTGCTCTTCTAGAAAATTATACCAAATGGACTTAGCACAATTTCACTTTTAGCCGACGATATTACAATTACATTAGAGAAAAAAAATCAAAACAAAACAGAAAAGAAAAAACAACCATATTTGGCATTTGTAGCCGTAATTAACGTATTTTGGTTTTATTATTGAATTGTTATAATTATGTGTTCTTGTTTTCTTGATTTTATGATTTACACTATAAATATTATAAAATTATTGTTACTTATTTCTTCGTACGTTTTTTTTCCTCTCACTGTCACTAATATGCTATACATGATTTGTTTTATCTAAATAGCGATTTACCGGTAAATACCGGTAAACCGGTTTTTACTAAAAATATTTACCGTTTACCGGTAAATCCGAAACCCGGTATTTTTGCAGGCCCTATACACAACATAGGCATAACCGCCGACAACATTTGCAGACTCTGCCTAGAGGAGGTTGAAACTGCAGAGCACATACTGTGCGAATGCGCAGCCTTGGCGCGAACAAGGATGTCCTTAATGGGAAAGGCACAAGTACTACCAGAAGACATAAAGAGGACTCCAGTCAAAACCATTCTAAGATTCACTAAGAATCTAGAAGAGGGGTGGCTAACGTAAAAATGGGGAAGTCACAATAGATCTTAAGGTCGCGGTGACAAGGGAGCGAGAAAGCACCACCCCATACACACATAAAAAAAAAAAAAAAAAAAAAAAAACGTATCAAACCAATCGCTGGACACAAAAATGAACTACACCAGGGTGTTTGGGATGACAAAAGATTTCGATTTTAGCATGTCCGACCGTCTGTCTATCTGTCGTCTGTCCGTCTATATATCCGTGAATATTATAACTTTCGGAAGGATTGAGCTAGAGATTTGAAATATTTACAGTTGCGTTTCTCGTAAATGGCAATGGTAAGTGCTTGAACTGGCAAAATCGGACCATTCCCTTCTCCATATAAATGAAACTTTTTTCGCAATTTTCTCAAAAAAGGTGAATCGCATTGAAAAATTTATAAAGCTAAAATGTCTTTTGAATATGATTTTACATAACTTATCTATACATCAAAATTTAGTTAGACTACCTCTTTCCCCTCCCCGATACAAATTTAATACTTTTTCATTATTTTCTCGAAAACTGCGCATCGTATCGAAAAGTTTATAAAGACGAAATTTGTTTAGAATATGATTTTATACAACTTATCTATTCAGTTGGACCACTCCTACCTCCCTCTCCCATACAAATAGATTTTTTTTAAATAAACGAATTGGTCGGTGACAAAATACCTTATTTAAATTCGTTCTCCGCAAAATGAATAATTTAAATTATCAAATCGTTCAACACCAATCGATTTAATTTTACTTGGTCACTGAGTAAATACCTTGATTCACTTCGTTCATCACAAAATAAAATACCTTCGACGATTTAAAAGTGGGAAAAACAGCGATAATTTGCGCACTATATGGATAAACAACCGCTTCGCATCGATCATCAATGAGGAAAGAGCGAATTATTTCTCAGCTGTCAAATGTGAGTCTGAGAGCGTAACACCACCTGTTGGCGATAAAGTTATCGCGAAGGACAAAATTATCCGTTTTTCAGTTCCAAATACAATTTTTTCTCCTTCCATACCATAATCTCATACAATATGCAAATTTCAATTTTTCCGATATTCCCACTTTTCCCCAAAATTTTTCTCGACTTTTCCAACAAAACGAAAAAAGATTCGGGATTTTTGATTTGGAATTACTGAAAGTGCAAGCCAGAAAACCGCTCCCCTGAAAGTATGCAATTTCGTTTTTCCAAAATTTTCCGACTTTTCCGGTAGAAATTTCCAATTTTCGGCTCCGTTGTGTTTTTATATGTTGCAATACGAATCCAACAAAAAAAACCCCATGCAAATCGAATTATATTCAGCCGAGTTATGGATAGTCAAACGGACCACGATTCATTTTTATATATAAAGATTCATAAAATAAGCTTTTTTTAATATTGAACGTATTTTTATTTTGTTGTCAAAATATCAAAGATCTGATGTAGAAATCCGGCTAAAAATTCTTAGTTTAAATAAAAATAAGTAAAGAATTGTATTCCAAGATAATTGTTTCGTCAAAGTTGACATAAATGACGCCTACGTTCAAACCTTCTCTTTCTTGAAAAATCTGATCAAAACCATTTTATCAGTAACTGTAGTTCATGTAAATTTAGTTAGGGGACAAAAATATCTGATGTGAACAAAACATGATTTTCTTATACAAAATCTACGTTCTTGCGCAATTTACACCATACACTCAGAAAAATGGATTATAAATCGTTGACTTGCGTATGGGGTAGTTGGCTTCCTGCAGGAAAATTTTGTCTATGGTAGGCGCACGTTCACCTGCGTTAGGAAAAGTAAAATTGGGTCAACCTGTGGCGGGAAAAATTCAAAAATTAAACTTGCGGCAATTAAAGTAGAGCAAAAAAAGCTGCACGCGTTGACGTGACATAGATATTTCGAGGATGTAATGCCGATTGGAGAGTGTAATGGAATATTCTTTTTACCTGTTACAGGCCAGAGTTGACTTGTCAAAAAGTGTATCTGGATCAGCTTTATTATAATTCTGATTGAACCTGACCAATAATATTTTAGTTTATATAAAAAACGATTTTTTTACGAAATCTGAATCGTGAAAAAAATATATGGCTCGATTTATAGTAAAAAGCACAAATGTAGAGAATTTTAAAAATTATATTTTAATAATTTTTTACTATATATAAAATTAATGTCTACAATTCAATCTTTGTGGATTTTAATATACTAAATTTAACCAAAAATAAATTGAAAAAATTTCTAATCTACACTATTGGATTAGAATTTCGCAATGGATTACATATAGGTCCAGCGTAATCCAATTTTCATTGGAATTTACTCCAAGGTGTTTTACCGTGTGTATTGGTTTTTCAAAAAATCTTTAGTTTGCAAGCAATTTACAAAATTTGATTAATTTTTTAGTTCAAATATCTCAATAACGATTAAAGATAGCGGATAACGAAAAGATACAAAATTGTGGCAAATATTATTCTCTTCAATTCATCTGTTATTTCCAATTAACCATCAAAAACTCGTTAGTTTCTGACAAAATCGCAAAAGTCTGATTTTTTTGTACTAATCTTGATACCGATTTGAGATAATAAGTTCTAGCCATAGACCAAAGTGTAGAAAATGTTATTACCTCCAACTTTTATCAAAAGTAATAACACAGAAAAATGTGTAGTTTCGTGGTAAATCACGGCAAACGAAATTGGGATTTTTTAAGAGCCGCTTTGGTTACTTCCAGTTACCAGATTTTCACTAAAAGCTGACAGACTGACAGACTGACAGACCGACACACCGGCAGACTAACAGACTAACATGCTGACTGAGGAGTGCTCGGCATAAGTTTTTTAGGTGAAATTAAGAGATTCAAATTTTTCATGAATACATAAAGTATTGGTATAAAAAAGTAAAAATAGTAGCAGAGTGTAGAAGGGGGTATTTTAGTTAACAGAAATCCCTATAAAGCTCCGATCCGTTTTATGGTAATAATCGGAAAAAACTGCTTGATCTTTTATTGAGATAGCTAGACCTCCTCTCTCGCGAAAGAATTTTTAGTGAATTCGCGTCTGATATGCCATGAGCCTTAGGTCCACAAAGCTTCTCTGAATAATACGGCAAAAATCGCCAAAAATTGCGGAAAAACCGACATAATACTATTTTCATTACCTTATTATGTTATACTACAAAATTTAGATACCTTGATTGTTGCACTTCTCTGAACTTTTCCCGAAGCAAAGTCTGCGTTCTCATGACAATTTGCGATAAATCACCCGATTTTCCATGCGTTTCTAAAACCAATGTGTCTCCCTGAGAGATTAGTGTCGCTGCGTCTGGTGCTATGGTGAGCTTCATATGTTCAATGGCACTAGAAAAAAAATTAAAATATATAAAAATTAAAATATATAAGCCAAAATTAAACAAAGCTCTGTCCCTGTTCCTAGTCCTGTAAGCCAACAATGTATTTTTACTTGTCTTATGACTGCATTATTTTATTTGAAGTATGAGAAATCTCAAATCAAAATCCAGAGAAAATTAAAAAAAAATGTGCAGGGAGGGAAGCGTTAGATAAATTTCAATTGGTTTATAGCACATTGTTCTATTAAGCACAAATTGGCTCAAAATCCCTTGAGCGGTTCCGAGAAAAGCAGGAGAGGGATTCCATGAGGCAAGAAATGCCCTTTAGTTACAAGAAAATTTTCTTAGGATGGTATATCTGATAGGCAAATTCGACCCAAAATTTAATCATATGTTCAGAAAATCGTGGTTAAAGAAACGGGGTATTACGAATCAAGATTCCATCAAAGATTCAGAAGAAAAAAACGGAAGAGGGGCTAAAAACAAAGCACCGACTGGCGGTTCATTGACACATTATTTATCCAACTTAGAAAATCTGATCCCGATTGACTTAATGGTTTAAAAGTTTCTATACTAATCTTGCCAACATTAAGGCCTGTGTCCACATGGAAGTTTATTTGCAGAAGTCGCTTCTAGAAGAGATTTCTGGTGTCACAACTTCTGGAAGTTCACTTGCAGTTAGTGTTTCCACGGGAAAAACTTCCAGAAGTCTCTGCTAGAAGCGACTTCTGCAAATAAACTTCCATGTGGACACAGGCCTTAAGACTTTATTTGAACTCAGTTCAAGTAATAAGTTGAGGTCGGCCACCAATAGACGTTTCTTCCACACACTATTTTACTGCTAATCGGGTTAGAGAAGTTTTTTTTTTTCAAAACAAAAGCTTGTGCAGCAAGTTTTTTATAAGCTTTTATTTAGCTTGCTTTCGTGTCTGTCTGTTTGTCTGTATGTCTGATTCAAATCCTGCAATTCGATTTTGACCCACTCCACTCATCCGATTGACTTACGTATGCAAACATACGTAAGTCCCATGGCAATATTTTCCATACTTCGTGCTTGTAGGAATAAGGAAAGGTCCTCAAAATGTCATCTGGGGGTTTTCAGGGTCCCTGAATCCGATTCTGACACTGAGAAACCTGTAGAGATAACAGAAGGTCCTGAAAGGATAACGTTATTATCCTTTTTCTCAAATTTCCCGGGAAAAAATCAATTTTGGAGGTTTTGGGGTCATTCTGGTGTTAAAAAATCCGTATTAATATATGATAATATTATATTGAAGCATTCACCGTGAGGTGAAATATGAGATGAAATATTTAATTCACCAGATCTGGCCCCGCGAAAGATTTTTCCCTTAGAATAAACACTTATTAAGGATTTTTCAAACCAATGGGGAGACCGAAGAAAACCTTAATTTTAATCATAATATCTTAGACTTACCTATCTCCATCATTACATGTCTCAATTTTCTCCTTGGTGCTCTCTAATTTCCTGATCATATACTTGGCCGTTTTATCGAATTCTTGAACTCTTTGCTCCAAAGATGTAGAATTCTTGTACGGATCATATCTGGACGACGGCGACAAGTTTGTCTCATCAGCCGGCGATAGCATTTTGTTCTGCATAGCGTTCGTCTTTTTCGCATTTGGGGTCTCAATGCGACTCTGAGAAAGAGAAACATTCAAAGTTTAATAAAATCAAAACTAGTTATAAAAATTAATTTTCAGAATATATTCGATTTTTTACCGTTTCACTATCAGAATCGACGCCGGGTGTCATTTCTAGGGAGAATCTGGGAATATCTTCATCATCGGAAAACACAAGAGGCTCATCGAAATTCTCTTTATCCGAATTATAAAAACTGTTTCTTTCCAATGGACCGACGTTCAGCTTTAGCATATCCTTGACCTGGCGCAACTTTTTCGGTTTAGGACGCTCCGTTCGCTGAACCTTTTCAAGATCTTCCTCGGAATCACGCAACAAATCACGTTCGTGTTCGAGACGTTTTCGTTTCTCCTCAAAGGAAATTCGTTGCTTCTCGACTTTCAACACTTTTTCTGAATTTCCACGCAACTCGACACCTTCGTCGTTGTTTATCTCATTGAGTTCTTTTTCGGATTCGTATTCAGCGAGATTATCCAGACCAATTTTCTTTGGCTTCTCATCTAATTTTATGGAGGAGTCTGTGTCAGAAGTATCTTCAGATGCGTCAACGATGTTAACAGTTTCGACAAATTCCGGTTCGAATGTGTCGACACTTTCCAAAATGTTTATGGTATCGACGATTTGACCGACTTTTGGTTCATTTTCGTTCTGTTCAATGTCGACATTTTGAACGGACATTTTCTCGTTATTCAAATTTCGTTCGCGGATTTCCACCACGGAAAAATCATACGACAAAGAACGACGAGGCGGTGTTGGTGGTCTGTTTTCGATGCTGCGTTTTCTTGCCGGTTCTTCGGTGATAGGACTATCGTCGTTTTGGGAAATTTGTGAAAATAAGGAACTGCTCTCCGCCAGTCGGAAGGTTTTTGGCAACAAATCCGGCAGGACATTCGAGTTTTGCTCCATTGGTTGGGTTTCTGATGAATTTCGGTCATTGTTTCCATTATTGTTGTTATTGTTGCTAGTTGTTTCAACGGAAAGTGGAGTCCTTGCTCGTCTTTGGCGAACTGTGTCACTAACCACGACAATTTCAGTGTCTGAGTTATCAGAAATTGCGCTACGCTTCGTTAAGGCGTCCTATTTTTGTCAAACAGGAAAACTCCAGTAAATTTTTTTTTTCGATTTTTTTTTACATATTATACACTTTTTATCTTTGAATGAGGTGAAATATTTAAATTTTGACCATTCCTCTTTTTAATATTTGGATATACCAACCTTATATTTAATAACAATTATAAACTTTGGGTTGCCGCAAAAAAATTTTATGGGCCTTAAAAATGAAAGCAACCAAAATTTCAAGATTTTTTTAAATTTTAGTTTTTGTTAAAAAAAAACCTACGACTAATATGAACCTGTTTCACAGATAATGTAGTGTGGCGCCGGCCGTGAGAAATCTTTGTAAATTCATCATTAATAAATTTGTTTTATATTTTAAACACCTGAAAGCAGGCAAAAGTTGCTAGACTGCGATCTAAGCTGGCAAAATCGGTTCATTTTTGACCTCCACCCATACAATCGAAACAGTTTTTTGCAATTTTCTCGACAGCGAGGAGTCGTATTGGAAAATTTATATAAGCAAAATGTGTTTAGAATATAATTTTACACAAATCCAATCGGACCAATCCTTCTTTCATACAAATACAAATTGATTTTTTTTTATAAAAATGTTATGTGCCCCCATATAGAATATTTGACGATTGACCCCTTGCAATTGTACCTTTCCTTACGTTTTTGAATAATTTTAAAATATAATTTTAAAGTTCTTTTTAGACCACGTTTTGAGCAAAACAATTTTTCACGATTTTTTTCGCGATTTTTTGTGGCAAAAGTTTTTTTTATTTTTGTTATGCAGAGATGCGAACCAAAAGCTTTTCAAAGATTTTAAAATTTAGTTCGGGTTTCCGTTAAATAACATTTCAGTAATTCAGGGGTTTTTGGTTCGATTCAAAAAACCGTTTTGTATCCCTGCTTTTCTGTCGAATCACATCTCCGGCAATATTCTTTTTGAAACTTTACGGGTTGTAATAGGGACACACATTTGGCGATAAGTTGTTCCACAGTTTGGTTGGTGATACATTGGTGAAATTACTCATCTGAAATTCAAGCAAACCACACACTGCAGACTTTTTGCTGGGCGAAAGTTTAGTCAAATATATACGCATTTTAACCAATAAAAGTGCGCACTTCCGTACAGCTGTTTGCGACTTGACCTATTTAAACGGTCGAAAACGAACTTCCAGTGGATCAAATAGATAACGAATTTCAACTAAAAATTGAAGTTAAAAAAAGTACATTGCTGGTTAACACGTTGACTGCCATGTGAGACCGACGTGGTCTCATATTAAAATGGGCTCCTCAGGCCGTGTGAGACACAGTACTTTACTTTAGTATAAGCTGCGTGGTAGAGCATTGGATACAAAGAAATGTATAAAACTAATCGAAAAATCAAAGATGGCCTGGAAGTCTTTTTTGATATTTGATCTCGGAAATTTATGAAAATAATATCATTTGAAATCAATTCATAAAAACGTCTACTGGCCCCTGAGATCCGATTTTTTCGCTTCCATGGTGGCAGTCAACGTGTTAAAGAATTTTTAAAATTTTACCTGACTAAAAGAAGATTGACCTTAATTTCATTCCTTTGTTTATTATAAAAAACAAAGTTTTTTGATCGTTACAAAAGTTTTCAAACATCTAAAAAAAAAAATTTTTTCAACAAACTGACCTTTAAAACATAAGAATAGCAACAATTGTCAGGGGCCCATCGTGAAATACTCTATATGATGACAGACAAAATCTTTATTTTAAAAAAATCCATTTATATAGGAGAGGAAGAAGGGAGTGGACCAAATGGATTTTAATGTATGGAACGGTTGTGTAAAATCATATTCTAAACACATTTCATCTTTATAAATTTTTTAATAAGACTAACCGTTTTCGAGAAAATTGGAAAAAATTATTCTATTTGAATGAGGGGAGGGAGAGGTCCAACTGGATTTTGATGTACAGATAAGTTATGTAAAATTATATCTTAAACAAGATGTGTTTAAAATATAATTTTACATAATAAATTTTTTGATTTTTTTAAATTTTTTGATTTTGATACAGTTTTCGAGGAAATACGAAAAAAGTATTCCATTTGTATGATAGAGGGGGGAGCAGCGGTCCGATTGGATTTTTATGTATGAATGAGTTATGTAAAATCCTATTCTATACACATTTTACCATTATAAATTTTGCAATATGACACACCGTTTTCGAGAAAATTGCGAAAAACTGTTTCGTTTGTATGGGGGAGGGGGAAAGAATGGTCCAAGTTTGTCCGTGCAAGAACTTAGCTTAGCCATTTACAAGAAACGTAACTTTACAAAATTTCAAGTCTCTAGCTCAATTCTTTCGAAGGTTATGGTGTTCACGGATGGGCGAACAGACGGACGGACGGACATGCGAAAACGAAAATGTTTTGTCATCCCTAACACCCTGGAGTACTTCATTTTTATGTCCAATGATTAACTTGATGCGTTACAAACGATATAAATCTAATATACTCTAAATGTTATATCATATAGAGCAGGCCTGCCCAACCTTTTTGTACTAAAGTTCGACTTTTTTTAATCCAACTACATCGAGATCTACCCATATACAAAAAAAATAGATCTTTAATTGGTATAACTTCAGTTTATTTCATTTCAATTTAAAATAAGGTATCTAAGTAAAATAGACCACTTGCTTTAACAACAAAAAAACAAAAAAACGGAGAAGTAGATAGTGTGATTACTGAATTTTCACTTTCCCTTTTTTTTAATATTTGTGTTTACAAAAATTTTTTTTTTAACATTTTCAGTCTGTAGTAGAAGATCGACCCAAATTCGTGTCGAGATCGACTGGTAGATCGCGATCGCCTGATTGAGCAGCACTGATATAGAGTATAAAAAATCTATTTACGTGAAAACAAAAACCTTTTTTTATTGTGTAAAAAAAATCTCTTCATCGATAAAAAGTGTACAATTCTTATATAAGATTTCATTTATTTAAAATCATTAACCAAAAATAAGCCCGAAGCCATAAATAACAAGTAGAGAATTCTTAAAGTTGGACAGTGATGAACAAAAGTTATGAGTATTTTGCTTAACTAGGACAATACTGGCACCATTCATTCCATATATTTATAGATGTTTTATATATTTTTAAAGCACTGATACTAAAATTGTGAAATTCTCGTGAGCTACTTGTGTTTTCCGAATCACCTCGAATTTGATTAGAATTTTTGTTATGGGGGGGAGAGAAAATGATGCTTTGCTTACTGAAAAAGCTTTTTGTTTCAGACAAGTACAATATTCTTATTATTAATAAATTTAATGAAAGTGGGGAATGACTACCCAGGAATCACCACAGAAATGACATGTTAGTTACAACAATTTAATTTTTTTTTTACAATTATTACAATTATCTTAAGAGCTAAATTTGAAATTATTTTACATAGAATTTACCTTTGATATTTATTATTTTGTTTTGTTTAAATTTCTTTTAGAAAAATACAAGAGTTTATGAACACTAGTTTGAGGAATTATGCAACCGAATTGTATTTTACTTTTAACTCCCTCCCTTCGTCCTCCTCGATCCTGTTTTTCACAATTTTTTTGTATGGAGTATAACCCGCTGTCACACTGTCACAGATTTCCGTCCCCTTAATTTGAACAACTTCAAGTAGTTTTTTAAATACTCTTTTTTTAGCGCCAAATGACGTCGAACCAATATTTTAGAATCTGTCACGTGGCTTATCGTCTTAGACCTGCCTTACACGTTCAATATTTTTGCTTCAATATAGTTCTTACACGTTCAATATATCGAACACAACCAAAATATTGTTCAATATGTTGAACGTGTAAGGTGCCCATTACCTCATGATCATCCCAACTCAGTTATTTTTTTTTTTTGAATCCCTACAGAGATTTTGATCCAGGTGTCACTATTATATAAGTTCTGTTGCCCGGAGATAACCTGGACACCAATCATGTATTCCGACGCGTCTCTGTCTTTCGACTTCGACGCAGCTTTTAACTCTTGACTTCGCCATATCACCAGCTTCAAATTTCCTGGAGTGACAGTCAGAATCACGTTTCGATTCATAGTGACGATTCCGCGAAATTTCAAGCTGCAGATATGGCGAAGTCAAGAGTTAAAAGCTGCGTCGAAGTCGAAAGACAGAGACGCGTCGGAATATGTACATGATTGGTGCCCTGCACTAGGTCCAGTATTTTTCAAAAATCGGATTTTTTGTATCTGATAAAGATTTTTATACATTTTCCAATGACAAATTAAGTGTAATCTCCATATAGCCAACTTCTTTTTCTGACGGATAAACCAGAATATCAGAAAAAGATAAACTCTTGTAATTTTAACTGAATAAAAACAGCCCGATCCACCCCCTTTTGTATATAGCGGTATATCTCAGTAACTCATAAAAATAATATCATTTGAAAGCAATTCATTAAAAAACTCTACTGGCCTTTGAGATCCAATTTTTTCGCTTCCATTGGTGGCAGTCAACGCGTTAAAGAATTTTTAAAATTATAAGAAGATTGAGATCCTAATTTCATTCCTTTGTTTCCACAAAAAAAAATGTTGTGATTGCTCCAAAATTATACGAAATTAGTCTTCCCCTTTCATTTTATGCTAATTTCAGCGTAAAGCAAAGTGCAATGGAATATAAATCAATCTCCAATCTCATCTTGCTATAAGAAAACTGCTAGTATCTGACGGTCTCGTGTGGGGTGATTGTGACAGCATGCATCTGCAGATGAAAATGTCAAAAATCAGACGGACAAGTTCATCTGTGCAGAAGACGACAAAATGCGTAGGATGATTGTTTTTTCCCTTTCTGTCCAAACTGTCTTGGCATAATTGCATCCCATACTTTTTAACAGATAAATAAGTCGGCTGTATGGAGATTACGCTTTATATTTGAGGCCTTGAGAGCAAAACTGGTCCAATCCACATGTCGAAATCGTGAAATTTTTTATGTTTGCGAGTGAGTTTTTAGATAAAAATGTTTGGATGCACAATAGAACATTTTAACATCGAGCGATAGAGTCCAATTTTTTCCAGAAATTTACAGTCAATCATAGTACAGAAGTGGAAAAGCTCCAAAAAGTCGATTATGTGGCTTGGACCTAGGGATGCAACATCGTTCATAAAACCTCGATATATCGAAAATCGATGTTTTTTTTAAGGCGACATCGATGTCAAAAAACATCGTCCTGAAAACATCGATACCTCAATGTTTTTCCGATGTTTTGAAAAAGTTAAATTTTATAAATAATTTAGCCACCTGGCGGATGCTCTACTGTGTGTGGAGTGCACCAAGGTAGAATTAACACTGTTTTAATTCTTCTTATACGTTGAACCACCAAAAACCCGTTAGTTTTCGAGATATTCGCAAAACACTAATTTTTTTGAAATACCGGCATATCTTCATAACGGCTTGAGATACGGAGTTCTAGTAAAAGACATAAATGTAGCAAATTTTATTGTCTGCAAGTTTTGTAATACATAAGACTACTGCAAAATGGTTAGTTTCGGAATAAATCGCGAAAAACCGCATAGTTTTTAACAAGCTGCCGTTTTGGTTACTTCCGGTTAACGGATTTCCACATTAGGACCAAACTTCTCTGTAAAATTTCATGGCTAGCTCTGGTATTTTTTGCGAAAATATTTCGACAAGATGAAACCGAAAATTGATACCAAAGGAAATTCAAACAAATCTTTGAGTGGCTATATTAAATCTATCTAAAAACTAGTCCCTCTAGTCCTGAAATTAGTTTTCTCTACTAATTTTATGAAGAGTAATTTTCTAACATCGTGGATAACAACATCGATACCTCGATATATCGGCCTGTTTAACATCGAGGTTAAAACTCGATACTTTTCAACGATACCTCGATGTTTTGCAAACATCGAGGTATCGTTGGCATCCCTACTGGGACCACTTTTACTCTCCACGCCTTATTTAATCTTATCTAAAAAAAAAAGAATTTACGACCGTTTACAGAACATCTCTTTCTCTCTCTCTCTCGGCACTACAACCGATTTGCGGTCTTACCCTGCCGCAATGTCTCTCGCCAGAGGTCCCGGCCGCGCGTCGATGTCCTCCAATTTTGCATCCCAATTCTCTTCGCATCCTGGTCAACGCCAGTATGTCAACTGAGGTTAGGCCTTCCTCCTCTCCTTGTTGTTAATAACCTACCATAGAAGACTTTCCGAGCCGGGACACTTTCACTCATTCGAGTGACATGACCAGCCCACCGGAGTCTGTTGAGTCTTATGAGCTTGACTACGGGCACGTCCTGATATCTCTCATAGACTTCGTCATTGTAGAGTCTCCGGAATCGTCCCCCCTCATATATGGGGCCAAAGATCCTTCTGAGTCTTTGGGATGGGGACAAGAGGTCGCAATTATTTTAGCTTAGTACCCAAGTTTCAGAGAAATAATGCAGTTTACCTTCGAGACACAGAGTCCTTCCATTAGTAAAATTTTCCCTCACCAAACTCTTTAACCCCTTCCACGTGAAATAAATAAGGAAGATGGAATTATAATGAGGAAGTGCAGTGATGTTCAGTGGAACGAAAATGTTTTTATACAATAATTTACAGAATATTGACAGTGGGATCAAAACAAAAACCCTCCAGTGGTTTAGAAAACTGGTGAGGGAGTATAAGACGGGACGGGAATTGTTTTTCCTTTCTTGAAAAAAGCAAGATGCAACTATCAACTCTATTGAGACCATCGCTTTCAATATGACCCGCTCGAATTAATTCGAGTGTGATTATCATCGGATTAAAAATATATTTGCAACCCAATTTTTCACACCTCCTTCTTAATATCATAACGATTGCATAATAGCTTCAAAATTCTTTCCTTAAATCGATTTTAAATCCTTAAAACAAACTTAATTATAAACGAACAAAGCTTTAGCAAATTTTATGTACATATTTTTTTAGTAAGTGCACAAATAAAGCAAAATATAAACATGAATTAAAATAAATATTTTTTTGTTCAACTACCTTAACGATACCAATTACTTGTGAGTGTAATGATTCGATATCAGCATCAGCAACATTGATTTTCTGTAAATCATTTTCCATCGTCCTAAAAATGAAACAATTTTTTTTTAAATATTTTTTTTAAGGTTTTGAAATATTCGTACTTTAAAGTTTCCATTGAAATATTATCCAAATTCTGTAGCGTGGATTTCATTTCATTCAAGCTTTTTATCACATCTGCACTGGAAACTTTAAGATATCTTTTCCTCAGCGAATCAATCCTTTGCCTTACATCTTCCATGTACACCGGTTCACAGGACTTTGCATATTCGTCGTAGACATTTTCACACTTTTGCAGGGATTCTTCGATAGCTTGGAATTTTGAACTCTTGTCCGCTAATTCCATGAGTTCACAATTTTTGATCAATTTTTCTGATGCCTCCAGATTTTCAAATAACTGACGCGATAAGTTTAAGAGTCCTTCAAGGCAGATTTTTGATTGAGTCACATTTTCACCCAGGGCATTGTAGAGGTGCTTTAGGGCGTCTATCCTTAGTCCGAGCTGTTTAGGATCCTTGGTGAATTTATCTTCGCAAACTTTACGGCCAGTCTTGATAGTAGTTTCAATTTCACTTTTTACTTCCGATAGAGTTCGATAAATTTTCTGTAAATTGATTATGTTTAATAGGGTTTTAAAGAATTGTTTCCAAAAAATAATTTACCAGACAATGATGATATTGATCTTGAACTTGCGATGGTCCTGCAGAAGCCACGTCTAATACTAAAGTCGCCCTTTCCACATTTCTTAACTCTCCTAAAGCACGACTTAATCGGGACTCATACCCAGCCTGAGGTGCTGTACATCTATCCAGTTTTAGCTGACAAGATTTGAAGCGAGTCTGAAAATTAAATAAAATATTCATAATTCTATGACGCATGTCTAAAAATTGGGAAAGGGTTAAATATTTTCCAGAAGAAAGACGATCTTTGAAACAAACATATTTGAAAAAAGATCTCTGAACTTAGGTTGAAAAATGTTTGGAAAAAATTAGCCAAAAAATTTCAAGACAAGACAAACTGTTTGCCAGATGATTGCTACTAAATCTATTATACTTCTAGATCTCTATACATATAAAAGGCAACGTCTGTCTGTCTGAATGTACTATGTATGTCCGGACTTGGCTCGAAAACCACTTGACCGATTTTGTTGCGGTCTTTTCTTATATGTTGCTTAGACCTCTGGTCAGGTTATAGGCTATGAATTATTCTACTACAGTCCCCCGTTTTCCCCCACAATCATTTATCTCCACCATAAACCTGTTTTTAGTTATTCAACAGAATAACGCGTAAATCACTGGACCGAATTAGCTGAAAATCTACACAGGGGTGCTACTTGTATAGACTCCGAAATTATTGATTAGCTTTGCGATTGACAAATATTCTTCTCCCCTCTGACTCCCTCTTCTGGTATCTCCTAAACTACCGAATGGATTTTAAATCTGGAACGGAATCCCCTTCGTCTAACGACTTGGATTCTAACTGGGCACTCCCTCGTGAAGGATCACGGCTTCAAGATGAGGCTGGTGGATAATCCACAATGCATATGTTGCGGGGAAGAGCAGGAAATGGTGGAGCATTTCTTGTGTCAATGTCCAGTCTTAACCCGTACTCGCGTCAAATGCTTCGGTCATCCCTTGCTACAGGAACTTCATGAGGCAGGAACTCAGGGCTGGTAGCCGATTCGGAAATACACAGCACTGTCGGGATGGCTGAACAACCGGACTTGAGGTAAATCTGCTCCAGCGAGGGACATCGGATGTGTACAATGGGCCTAATTTGAGGCCTATGTGTGTGGGGTTTCATTGTAAGCCCCCCTCCTACAAAACCAACCAACCAACAAACCGAATGGATTTTGGTGCGGTTTGCACTATTGGGCAGGTTATTCATCAGGGAAAATTTTTGCTGGCTAAATCCAAACCCACCCCGTTCTCGTAAACCCCCTCTCCTTCTTCATCTAACCTACTGCATGGTACGTCGTTCTTCAGGAAAGTTTTCCCAACCAAATCCAAATCCACCCCTTTACTGTAAACCCCCTTTACTGTAAACCCCCTCTCCTGTTATTTGTTTAACTACTGAATGGGTGTCGATACCTGATATAATATAGAGTATAAAAACTTTCCCTAATAATATTATTATGATATAATATGCTTTGATAAAAAATATATACAAATTTGAGACCATCAATCTTAACTCGGTCGGTAATTAAAAAAAATCTCCCTATGATATCCGTACTGTATTTATAGGGGATTAAGATCTCTTTTCAAAAAATTCAAAAATGCATAGGATTGTTTTTTTTTTAAACTCACCTCAAGTAGATTAAGTTGATCTCGCAATCGATTTGCTGCTTCGACTTTTCCTTTTTTGGCATACTCAGTAATTAGTTCTCGGACTTCCACAATTGTCTTCTCATTTTCACGAAATTCTTCTGCCAATCGCTATATTTAGAAAATTATGGATGATAATTTATATATGCAAACGGGTTGCAAAAAAATAAAGTAAAAGTAATCAAAAATGCAAAGCTTTGATGAAGGATTCACATAATCATGTTCTTAGAAAGGTTTTATTAAACCATACTTAAGAAATCACATAAAAATAAGCATTATTTGCATGAGAAAAAGAGAAAACTTAATATAATACTGAAATCTGTACAAGAAAAGTTTTACAATGAATTTTTTAATGCAGACATCCCTTATACTGCGTTTACACAAATGACAAATTTGTCTTTTTTTTTGTCATAAATTGTCATTATCGTGTAAATAGTATCATTTTTGGCATTATTTCTGTCAGAAAAATGACAATCTCTCATAAAAGAATGAACTTGTCCATTCTTTTATGACAGATTGTCATTATCTGTCATTCGTGTAAACCCAGCATTACCCTAATAACACAAGAAGGGCAAAAACTGTACACTGCAACCACAAAGTCTGTGAATGTGGTCGAAGCGAAGGCGCATCGCCCACTTTACGACTTCTTCTCGTGTTACTTGGGTAATAATTATTTTAAAAAACTCAAAATCCTTACCTGGAAATCATGTGGTAAATCTTCGACGGTGACATCATTTTCCAAATGTTCACTCAGAATTTCATCCACTCGACTTAACCATCTTTCAAAAACTGTTATGTATTTTTCTGATTTTTCCGCTTCTGATACTTCCTGTTCTAAAATTTGCGTCCTTTGGTTGGCCTGATTTTGTTTTTTTTTTTTTGGTTTTTGATGTTTAAAGGTTTTTTGTGCATAGCATTCAAAAAAATTTTTTTTTTTGTTTTCAGAGAAAGTGACAAAACAGCGACGACGTCATGCACATGCAAAAAAATTCGCGTGAAAATGCGAAAATTTTAAAAACAAAAATTTTAGAATATTATGATTCTTTTAGGTGTAAGAAATAAGTTTTTCGACCCGGCTCGTAAAATTTACAATTTGGCTTATAAAGGGTCTTACAAAAAGGACGCTCGATTTTTAAATGTAAATAAAACAAGTTGTGTGTGAGATATCTACTCATTTTTTTTTTGTTTGAAAGAATATTTTATGGCATTAAGTATGGAATATAACGTCGTTCAAATGTCCGCCGCGGCTTTGCTTGGCGGCACGAATTCGGAAGGTCCAATTTTCAATGACTTTGTCGCATAAATCTGGCTGAATTTACTGGACGTCGTTCGTTATATTGGCTTTAAGGGCATCAATTGTTTGCGGTTTATTCGCATAGACCTGCGATTTAAGATTGCCCCAAAGGAAGAAGTCTCAAGCCGTTAAATCCCACGATCTCGGTGTCCAGTTCAAGTCGCCGCCGCGCGAGATAACCATGCCCTCAAGTCACTCGTGCAGAATACGCTGTGTGGCATGTAGCGCCCTCCTGTTGGAACCACAGGTTGTCGGTATCCATATCATCCAGTTTAGGCCACAAGAAGTTACTTATCGTCGATTTGTAGTGCTCGCGGTTGACGGTTATAGCAATGCCAGTTTCGTTTTGGAAGAAGTACGGACCAATGATTCCGTCAGACCAAAATCCGCACCAATCAGTGACTTTCTCGGGATGCAGTTGGTGCTGGTGTATCTCGCGTGGATTGGTATCGCCCCAAATCCGACAATTTTGTTTGTTCACATATCCATTCCTCTAAAAATGAGCCTCATCGCTAAAGATGATTTTTTTGGCGAAATTAAAAAAAATAAAATTTTATAATTTGCACACGTTGTTCAACGCTATAACCTTCCATAGTGATTTGCCATACACTACCGAATAATTCACAACAAATTTGACAGATGTTGCTTTAACCATGTGGCCATATTCACTATAACCTAACAAACTTCGAGCGTCATTATTGAAAGACCCTTTATCTGTAACAATTTGTATCTATTTTAAATGATTTGCAATAAACATTTTATCGTAATTGAAACAGTACTTCTGTTTTATTAGTCTAGTCGAAAAAATTAAATATATTGGGTAAAAAAACACAATTTTAAAAAATAACAAACTTTTTGTTGAAGTTGGCTCCATCTATCCACAATATTTTGAACTTCTTCGCGTATTGAACTCGACATAAATTCTAGGTCCATTAGTTCATTACCGATTTCTTGGATTTTATCCAGTCGATCATCGGAATGATTTCGGAGATTGTTTTCGAGGTCCTAAAAAAATGAAAAATTTCAGATATGAACATCACAAAGCTTTCCTCTTCAATGTTTCGGAAAAAATATGTAAAAAATAATATGTCAGAAAAATATATAAATCAAATGTCTCGGAAAAAATGTGTAAGAAAAATATTTAAATCAAATGTCTCAAGAACCGTTAAAGACACGTAAAATCCGTTGAAAGAAAAAATGTAGAAAATTTTATTTCCTACTAGCTTGCATACCCGTCGTTGCCGGGTTAAGTTTTTTGTCTAAGTTTTAGAATACGAAGAAAACCGGAAAGCACTTAAAAACTTTTTAATGGGTCTCTGTTGGTGCTGGACCCCCGACGAACATCTATGCCAAATTTCAGGTCAGTCGGTTCAGTAGTTTCCCCGCAAAAGAGTAACATAGCGCAAAAACTAAGTTTCGAAATCACTCCCCCACCCCTCGCGCTACTTTGCCGTATGTCTATGTTGGAACCAGAACTACCACAGACACTCGTGAAAGAGGAACAGACAGACAGACAGACACCAACTCATTTTTATATATTAGTATAAGTTTGATACCCGAATTTTTTTACAAAAGTGCACAGTTTTTAAGAGATTTTCCAAAAACTGATTTTTTTTTCAAATATCTTGAGAACCGTCAGAGATGTGTATGAACCGTTAAAGCAAACATTGTAGAAATTTTATTTTCAATAAATTTGATTATATGCATTTTTTCATAAAAGTGCATTAAAAAGTGCGAAAAAAAACTTAAGAAACTATAATATATTTTGGAAAAAAAATGTATAGGAGGTACCCGTTATAACTACCGTTACTTTTCTAAAAGAAAACAACGTTTTTCGTAAAAAAAATTGCAAAAAATTTCAAGTCGCTAGGTCAACGCGTTCTCGAGTTATTTAAGATACGTGACACGAATAGACCGACAAACCAACTGACAGAAAGACAGGTGCCTGGATGCCCTCATCATTTTTCATGAAACGAGCGTAGCATTTAGAAAAAAATT
This sequence comes from Chrysopilus asiliformis, assembly GCA_964034945.1. Lineage (NCBI taxonomy): Eukaryota > Metazoa > Arthropoda > Insecta > Diptera > Rhagionidae > Chrysopilus > Chrysopilus asiliformis. Next base: position 89,504,299 of record OZ035960.1, on the reverse strand, counting down.
TTCTTTAAATCCGACATAAAAAAAATTTGCTTTTACAATTTTATTACGTGTGAGATAAATTCAGAAAGCAGTGAAAATCTCAAATTTTTAATAATTACGAAAATAAGAACCGTGTGTAGAGTCCATAATTACCAGATTTTGTTAAGCGCAACATAATTACAAGAAAAAACTTACATCTAATTCCTCGATAATTTCCTCAGCATCGGCCGCATTTTCCGGACTGTTTCTCAGTTTTTTCTCAAGTTTATCTAAATATCCCGTTTCCGAAACAATAAGTTTCTTAAATTCACCCAACTGACTTGAAATGTGCTCCAATAACGCAGTTCTACTGTAAACCAGCGACGTAACTTCATTCCATCGGGCACTTAATTTTGTAAATTTCTTGGCCAAATACGAATATTTGCTTTTATCCTTGCTATTCTGGACAAGATCATTAATTTGGACTAGCATATCACCTCCTGTCTCATTCAACTCCCTGAATTTCACGGTTTCCTGTTCGCATGTCTCTTTCAGCGTCTGAAATTTGGTCTTAATCTGGAACAGTTCATTTGAGTTGACGAATTCAGAATTTTCATTCCTCGGGGTATTCATTTCAAGATCATTTAGCCAGAGTTCGGTTTGATGGATTCGTTGAAGGATTTCTTCGCTTTGAGTGCGAATCTGGTGAAGTTTCTTTGCATTTTGTTGGTACAAATCAAGAACTTTCGTGTAAAAATCATTCAGTTTAGTGACTTTTTCAATTAAGACAGATTTGTGTTCTGGTTCTGCTTCTTTGATGATTATTTCACTGAAATTTCGTGCACTAATCACATCGATTTCAATTTTCTTTAGATCCGTCGTGTAGGAGTCGTACTGATGGGTTTGTTGTTGCAGACTGTCAACCTCTCCGAGGACAAAAAGATCCTCGTTGAGAGTTGCTTCGAGAACCTGCAAAGTTTTTACAATCGAATCGTATTCGATGTCGAAGTGATTCAAATTTTCAAGGGCCGTATTTTGTTTAATGATCCGCTCATTGATCAAATCAGGGATCTTCATCCAAATCTCATTGAACTCAACGGAATTTGGATCGTGACTCTTCTCTATCACGTGATCGTAGTCCTCTTGAAGAGTTTTCCACTTCGCTCGTAGGCTATTCAAAACATTCAAATTTTGATTCATAGTATCTTCATCAGAAACGACAACACGGGCTAGATCAGTTTCAGACACGAAAGACTTCAAAAGTTGCAGCTTCGCTTGAATATCATCGAATCCGCCCTTATCCTGAATCAACCGCACGATCGCTCTTTTCATATCGTTCCAACTCTCGTGGAACTGGTCAAAGTCTAACTTCCATTCCTTAAGGTCTTCTGACAATTTGCTAGTCATGTCTTTCGCTTCGGATATCTCTGACGACAATGACTCCATATCACTCAAACGATTCTCGAGGTCTGACTTACTTGCACTGTTCGCGTGTTGCTTGTACCAATCACGGGAATCCGCCAGGACCAGCTTGAATCCCGTCAAACTTTTGTAGAACTTCTCTTTTGCGACCAGATGTTCCACTTCCACCTTCAGGGTCTTGATTTTTTCTCTTAGTTCAGCGTATTTCTCTACGATTTCCTTCACCTGATTGATTTCCAACGTCAGATTCCGATTGGGATCCTCGGTCTCACAAATCTTTTGCAGATCTTGTAATTCTTTATGGTCGTTCCTATTCCCAAGGTCCTGCTCCAAATTTAGAAGAACTTGAAGTTGATTCTTCAGACTCTCACTAGAAAGGGACGCCAGTTTATCGTCGCAATTCTCCAAAAAGTTAAAATTCTCCAGAATCTTTCCTTCCAGAAGATACAAAGTTTTGGACTTTTGCAGCTTTCTTTTTTTATTGGACTGCGGGGATAATTCGTCTCCATCACTCGCGTTATCCTCATCTTCCGCAGCCTCGCCGAATTTAATTATCATTTGGAAATCAGTCCAACTTTCAGGACGTTCGATTTTCTTATCGTCGATGGTTTTCGGGAATCGAAATCCCATTGTCTCAATTCGAATGGTTTGAACCTCTACGATTTGCTTAAGTGCGTCCAGTCGATCTTCCAAATGTTCGATCTGTTCCAGGATCTGCGTAGAGTTTTGACCCTCCTGCATTGTCTGCACCATTTGTCGAAGATCGACTAGATAACGTTCCAATTCCCTTAAATCCAACTCACAATAGCGAAGATCATTCATTCGTCTTGTAATGCTTCCCAATTCGGTAAGTTCCTTCGTCTCCATGGTTTTAAGGTCCTTCTCTCTAGCGTCCATCCACCTCGAGATTACTTTGTACTGATGCAACTTTTCCGCCCGAATCTCGTTCCATTTGATCACATGTGACCATCGTTCGCCTAGAGCTGATAATTTATCTTCAAGATCGTTGAAACTTCCCGATTCATCATTCACGATCACCACCATGTTGCTCAAGCTGTCTACCAATTGTTGTTGGTTCTTCAGATCATCTCGTAATTGATTTAATTCGTCCATCTGACGATCTAAATCCGGTAACGTTGGGCCAATGTCGGACATTCGCGATATTCTATCCTCAGCGTTGGTTAAAAATACGCGAAGCTTTTCGATCTGTTGGGTCTGAAAGTCAGCCAATCTAGCCAAGATCTTCGACTGCACATCCAGAGCTCGAACCCTTAGTGTCTCCCATCGCTCGTTCAATAGCACCATCTGTTGTCGAATCTCGTTTTGATCCTCGGCTGTGAGTCCCGAGGTTCGCTGGGACTCATTGATCAGCATTGATCCTTCTTCCAGGGCTTCGCCAACAAACTGCTGATGTTCGGTTAGTTTCAGCATGAAGTGCTCGTTCTCGTGGAACTGTGCTTTAGCACTAGGAAAGTCAGTTGGCTCTGAAGGTTCCTTGGAGAGTATCTCTTCGTCTTCGAGCAAGAGAGCCAGGACTGATTCAAGAGCGGCTTGATAACCGCCAATTTCTATCGACGCGTTGGTGGCCGTTGACAATGGCCTCGACTTGGATTCCACAGCAAGATAATCTACGGTCTTCGGTTCATCCAAACTAATGTCCATAACTTTGATATTATTGTCAGCAGCCTTACTAATTGTAAAGGTGGAGCTTCGGACCAGACTCTGGCCGACATTGCCCTCGGTCAGATTCTCACAGGATTTGTCTAGGGATACTTCATCCAAGTCGGTTATGTTCCCTGCGTGGAATGGTCTTTGGAATGCATTTCCATTGCCCTGCAAATCACAGTCGTTATTATCCGCTGCATGATTGTCCGCATATAGTTCGCTCTTCTCATCAAGCAACTGAATCTCGTCGACACTCTCCGAATGCAATGTCAGATCGTGGACACTGCCACGCGAATTAATGGCGTGATACAAGCACATGACGTACATCAAAATCGATTTCTTGTCCGGTTTATTGGTGTTAACATCTTCCGGATCCAACAGTGGATCAATCTTGAGACTTTTGGTGGCCAAATCGAAGGCCATCTTTAGTCGCGCATTCGGATGCAGTTTCAAAGCAGCACCAAGATCGAAGTTTGGAATGTTTGCATGCATGATGAAGAGAAATGCACGACCATCTGACCAGCTGGAAGAGAAATCGTTGATGGTAAGGCGATGCGGTTCCGTGAATTGGCGCACCCAGTTGAGCAGTGACTTTTCAATTCCATTACTCGCCTGGGAATTCATCAAATTCTGACCGTTGAAACTTAGCGCAATTAGCCAAATTAGACCAAGTGTTAACTTTGGATTTCCTGCTGCGATGTCATCACTCGATATGTTAACCATTTTTACGCCGTGCTCCTGCAGCACCATCAGCGCTTTGTTCAAGTTGTTAATGTGATGGACGCGCATTCGCCCTCGTTCTGGCCTCTGAAATATAAATTTGCGTTTTTCATTCGTTCTCGAAATGTTTTAATTAGCGTAGCGGACTAGAGGCAATGCAGTTTAGGTCTGTGATGGAATCAGATAATCAATAATTTAAATTATCTCAAGTTTACTTTAAAAAACCCTCCTTTTTGAGGGGACATAAGAATGACTGTGGAAAATAAAACCTTTTTTTAAGAACTAGGGTTTTTTCTAAATTTCATTTTTCCCAAATTGCATTTCTAGACCACTTAAAAATAAAAACAATTCCATTTATATCACACTCACATATTGTGCATTGGTTAAAACTTCCAATAATGCCAAGAGTTTGTGTCCATCCCGAAGATCGAGGAATAAATCTGTTACTGGATCACATTGGGTTTTACTCAGATGAGCATTTATCCATTTTGTAAATGTTTTCTTCTGGACATCCTGCCTTTCATCTAAAATATTAAAAATTCGATTAATACTGTTATTTAAAGAAAAAGTTTTTAAATAGTTTTTTAGTGACGATCGTCAAAAAAATTATTTTTGCTTGATATTTTTGTCAACCAACTTCTATCCTGACCTTTGAGAATCAAAATACAGTAGAACACGCTTACATGCACATCGAATTTCGCAGAATTTTATGTGCATTTATCCGTGTTTTGCATTTATACGTAGCACGGAAGCACGGATAAATGCACATTAATGTGCAATTATGCGAGTAAAAGATAAACATGCAACTTTAATATTCCTGTTCGTATCTTGGACCGATTTTTTTTTCAATCGGTAACAAAAAGTCAATGCACAATTTTAGAAGAAAAAACTATCAGTTGTGATCGACACAAAACTTTCCTTTGCAACATTCACGCCCGTCATACACTTGAGCTAAGCTATGTGAGCGAGGCTAGCTATAGTTACATAGCCTAGCTGGGTTAGCTCACCTCGTTGCACACTTGAGCTAAGCTACGCGGCGATATTTTCGGTAAATGTATGCATTTTTCCACTTTATCTGCAGCCATTTTTAGATATAAATTATCCTTACACTTTTATGTCCACAAAATACTACACTTTTGCAAACACCGATTCTACAGTGTATAACGCCGAAAATATTTTTATGTGAGTGTCAGCGATGCCAACGAAGTCGTTCGCGTAGTTGAGGTCTGAACTACGCGAGCGAGCTTAGTCCGTGCCGCCCATGACTAGGCGACGTAGTTTCATAGTTTCGCTGAAGTGTGCGGTCACCAATGCAAATGCTAAGGATTTTACTTTCAGCGAGAAACTTAGCTCACGTAGTTCAGCTCGCTTAGCTGAAGTGTACAACGGGCGTTAGTCTCGAACAAAATATGTAAAAAAAAATATTTTTTCGAATATCTCGTAAACCGTTAAAGATACGTCAAAACAATTAAAGCAAAAATACAGAAAATTTAATTTTCTTTAAATTTTGTTATATGCATTTTTTCAAAAAAGTGCATAGTTTTCGAGAGATTTTCAAAAATCTTCACTTTTTTCAAATATTTTGAGAAAAAAATGTTGAAGCAAAAAATGTAAGAAAATTTTATGTTCTTTCAGTATTTTCAAAAAGCAAAGTTTTAAAAAAAAAAATAATACATTTTGTGTTATTAGGCTTATTGGTCAATTAAAACAATTTTTCATGTCAATAATTGTTTCACGGTTCGTCCGTTTTCAAAAAAAAATATTTTTTCAAAAAAATTGTAAGGATGGCTACAGTTACTTTTCCAACAGTTAATAGAAAACTATGATTTTTATAAAACTTGGTTATAACAAATTTCAAGCCGCTAGGTCAACGTGCTCTCGAGTTATTTGAGACACGTAAAACTGACAGATCGGTAGACCCAAAAACCCACAGACAGACCGACAGACAGACAGACAGACAGACAGATATTCCTCGTATTATATTATAGGATTTAAATCAAATACAAGACATTCGTTTTAAATTAGCTTCATCTAAAATGACTAGTTTGGTATTTGTTTTCACAATTTTCTCTTTTAATTCAAATAAAAAACATTTGATTACAGAAAAACACCGGTTTTCGGTTAAACCGGTTTTTAAGACTTCGGTTTAAACCGGGCCGGTTTAGCCGGGTCCAAAAAACCGGTTATTAAAAACACTGAAAACCCATTTTGTTCAAATTGGGATAACACAACAAATACACTATAATACAAACAGAAAACATGAAGTGCCAAAACACCGGGTAACCGATTTAACTGGTTTTTTGACATACCTATTACAGAGTATAAATGAGAATCAGTTAAATCAATGGATACATAACGATTTGTAGAGAATATTCCAGTATTTTCACACATTTTTTTTTTCGTTTTTTTCATTTTTCCCCACATTACAAATATTTTACAACCCAAAATTTTTGGATTTTTCGAAAACAACCCAAAAATTTGAAAAATCCAAATATATTTTTTTAAACACACAGTCAACGCATACTAGATGTGTTTGACAAAAAACCAAAGACATGAAGGCCTGTTCCCGCGACTGTCTATTGGCCGGCAAATTAGGCGAATCACAGCGAAAGCACCAACTGCACTTCCGCTTTCGTTATTTGACCTGCATTCGGCGAGAGTGTGGTTTAAGAAGCGTTTACAATTTCTTCAAGAGCTTGAGAATTTGACTGTTTTTCCCCGTTTCTAATTATTGCTCCGCAATTTTGGTATGAACTCCCAATAAAGCAGTAATTTTATTTGATGCTAGTTTATTTACTTTTATTATCACTAAGAAACTAAAACCAACAAAAGTAACGCTCTGAAAACGTCAATCAAATGGTGTTAATTGTAAACATTAAATATAAGAACTCTCGAGCTAAAAATTGCCATTTTCGGTATTCAAAAAATGTTTTGAATTTGATTTTTTTGAAGAAAGTTTTTAAATCTTGCTTGGGTCAATGTTTCTCAAAGTGTCCATCATCTAAAAATTTGAAACTATGGAAGAGTTTTGATAATTTCGAATAACTAAATATTTGAAGCAATAGTAAACATTTTAAATTGATAATAAACAAGATTAAAAATGCTAAAACGTGTAAAACTAATTAGCAAACAGCTAATCGCACTTCAGTGGATTCCGGAAAATTGGAAAAAGATGCACTCACAGTGATTAACAGGTCGTAATTTAACAAATTCCATTTAGTTGTTCACTATTAACCCTCTCATTCGAAATAATCGACATACGAAAAAAAACATTTAATGCTTTATGAAAATTCCAATCGATTTTAAATTTATTCATGAACAATGAGGGTCGACGCCGTTTTTTAAACTGATAAAATAATTTTTTGAAAGAGTGAATTTTCCGACGAGATCCATTCTCGCAATGATGCGCAGCCGGGGCTGTCATTTGAAAATTGTTGACGGGATTTAAAGATGGTGATCAGAATCTCTCGTCAATTGACGTCCTACACGATTAGTATTCGAACATCTCAATTTTCTTTTATTTTCTTCTATTTTCCTTATTACGATTATTATCATCATCATATCGTAGAGTTATCGCCCCAGTATTGTTTTTGTTTTTATTGATGTTTGATGGACTGGAGAATTCTTTGAAAGAGGGAGTAGGGAATTTGCTAATTGAAGATGCTGGATGTACATAAGATTAATTGTTATCATTTTGCTTAGAATGGTAGGGCAGTCTCAAGTTAAGTGAAAATCTACACAAGCAAAAAAGACGTTTATTAAAACTAATTAACGTATATCGCATCTTTAGATATAGAAATCCATATACGAATATGGAAACCATGCATTCCACATTAATTGTTTAGGCGCATTTTCATAAATGGCGGTTGAAAATTGAAAACATTTTGTTTTTTGATGACTAACAAATTTATTTTATTCTATTGTGGACATTGTCAATATGGAAACTTTTGCAGAACTTTAACCCTAATCCGCATTCGCGGTGTCTTTGAGACACCGATGCAGTTTTGAGAGTGATTGTTACGAATGCTAAAAAAGTTGCTGCATTCATGCTCCTTGACTTTGTTTTTTTAAGCCAATACTATTTAAAAACGAAAAAAAAAAAAAAATTTTTTTTACTACAACAATAATATTTCGCTTTTATGAAATTTACCCTTAATCCACGCAGGCGGTGTCTCAAAGACACCGTAACGGTTTTACCAGCAAAGAAAGGTTATTTTGGTATCACTTTGCTTCTATTTCGCAAAATATCGGACTGTAGTAGGCGATAATAACTGTAGCACTTCCCAAAAGAGAAAACGTTGCTTCCTGTGTCCCCATTTCTAAGGTCGCGCTTTGAAGCAGATAAGTGCAAATCCAAGAAAAATGTTTGTAACGAAAATTCTTAAAAATCAATTTTATGCTACAATTATAAAAAGTACGAATAATGTATATACAAATAAATAAATATTATTAACTGAATTAAAAAATGCAAACTCAAAAAAAAATTTTTTTATTAAATTATTCTATTTTTCCGGCATGGTGTCTTTCAGACACCGCCTGCGTGGATTAAGGACAAAATTAGCCTGAGCTGATTAGGGTTAAATAACCATTTCTAGGTCTTATTGAAGACGGCGTTGACCAGGACGCGAAGAGAATTGGGATGCAAAACTGGAGGGCATCAGCACGTGAACGAGACCTCTGGCGAGAGAAATTGCGGCAGGCCAAGACCGGCAACCGGTTGTAGCGCCGAAAGAGATAGGCCTTACTCAAGTTTTTTTTTTGTTGATCGTCCTAAACTCAGAAAAAAAATCGTAATATCTATGAAAAACTTCATAAAGTCTGTGAATGTTTAGGCGTGATTTGGAACAATTGAACTAAGGTCTTAAGACCGAGTTCACATCTGACCCTTTATTCTGCCAATTTTATTCTGTGAATTTAAGCCTGAGTTACATTGCGACGACAAGGCGAGACGTTCTCAACGTATGCTTTTGTATTGGATTGATTACATTGCGACGACAGCGACCCAACAACGCCACCAAAGTTTGAAAAATTGAACTTTTGTCGCGACGACATAGAACGACAGAATGACAGAGTTGCTCTCTTTTGGTGAAAAATTGGCAATTTTATCAAAATGCAGAAATTATCCGTAGTAGCATATAATAATATTTTCTTTACTTTCTGCACTCTCATCTTTTACTTTCAAAAAGGAAATTACAAAAAACTGTTTCGTTTGTATGAGGGAGGGGAGAAGGAATCGTCAAATTTTTCCCGTTCAAGAACTTATTCAGCCATTTACGAGAAATGTAACTATACAAAATTTCAAGTCTCTAGCTCGGTCCGTTCGAAAGTTATGGTGTTTACGGACAGACGAACTGACATACAGATGGACGAACAAACAGACGGAAGGACATCAAATTCTTTTGTCTTCCCTAACACCCTGCCTGGTGTATGTAGTTCATTTTTGTGTCCGATGATTGGTTCGATGCGTTACAAATGGTATACTAAATCGAATAAACTCCTATACGATATATCATATAGAGTATAAAAATTCAAAAGTGCAATCTTTGTCTACTTTTTGAATTTCTTCGGAAATACTTGTACAAAAAGCGATTCATTTAATACAAATTGACGAATTTATTCCCAAATATCGTGAACTTTATTCAAACGGAACTTGAATGTTTTCATACCAAATTCCCAGAAGAAATTCAAATTTTTGCTGAGTAAATAAAATTTGCGAAATAAATTCTGAATAAAATTCATGGACAAGTTCAAGAAAAAAACACAGTTGTAAACGGAGGCTAAAACCTATGACAAAAAAATCATTATTTTTATGAAAAGATTGTCATAGGGAGATGTCACACTGGCCAATCAGCTCCTGCAGCTGACTGATCCCGACATCAGGTCGGTCAGCTGCAGGAACTGATTCGATTAGTTGATGTAGCACACTGAACTGCGATCAGCTGACCTCAAACATCAAAATATCGGACTCGGAGGAAGAACTTTCCCAACTAGTAATTATTTTAAAGTCAAAATTATATGAAGTATAGAGCCTATATCCTAGAGAGTGGCCATACTACTTCAATAAACTGTGCTACTGAGGACAATTATTACCGCCAGAGAATTATTACCGCCACTTAAAAGCACAGTAGATACAAAAGTTTGCGCTGTTGTCTAATATATAATAAACCATAACTCGAGCATTTTTTCTAGGTTTTTACTTCAAAAGGCTAACATTTTGAAGTAAAAACTTAAAAAAAAAATCCTCGAGTTATGGTTTTTTCCATTTTTAAAACCTGCTAGAGAAAGAAGTATCGACTGCTGAGGAACATGCAATCAACAACGAATGAATAGAAAAATTATTTGGCAACAAGGGTTAATTATACCTAAGCTTTCTCATAAAGCGACCATCTTCTGGTTTGTGCCTTAGCTTCTTCTAAAATTATTTGTTTGATTTGAATCGTCTGTGTTATACATTGTTTTTGGTGCTGTGTATCAGAAAAAAAGCAAGATAAATATTTATTTTATTACTGATAAGCAGCAAACAAATTATTTTTTCCTTTTTATTACATTTTCTAAATAAAAGCTTTTCATATTTTTTTTTTGTAATTTTTAATTTTTTTATTTTCTAGCAATCTAGACCGTTAACACCAAGCGGCAACTATCACTACTCGTTTCGTAAAGCAAGTTGAGTGGACTTGAATCACAGCGTGCCACAATCGGGAATTGAACCACCGACCTCTGGAATACGAGCCAAGTACTTTACCACTTGAACTACGCTGGACAGAATCTGGAGTGGTATTCCGTGACTTGTTTCAAGCGTTTGTTTCGAGTTAGAAGAAAAAGTGGTATTCGCTATCTCTGTTTCGCCCTGTCATTTATTAACCCCAGATGAGATTTTTTTCTGAGAAATTTTAAGAAAAGGATAGTCATGTTATCCGTACAGAACCTTCCCTTATCCCTACAAGAACGAAGTAGTGAAAATATTGTATTGTCATCGAAATTACGTATGTGTGCGATATTTAATATTTTCCCAAACATAAAAAAAAATATTTTTTCAAATATCTCGAGAACCATTAAAGATACATAAAAATCGTTAAAAGAAAAATTTCAGGAAATTGTATTTCTTTTGAATGTAGTTATAAGCATTTTTTCATAAAAGTGCATAGTTTTCAAGAGATTTTCAGAAAGCCTAATTTTTTTAAATATTATGAGAACCGTTAGAAATACGTAAAACCCGTTAAATCAAAAAATGTGGAAAATCTTATTTCCTTTAAGCTTGAAAAAAGATTTTCCACATTTTTCGAAAAATAAGGTTTTCAAAAAACTTATTTCTTTCTTCAAATGTCTTGAGAACCGTTAGTGATACAAAAAACCCGTGAAAGCAGAAAATGTGGAAAATTTTATGTGCCTTAAATTTTGTTATATTCATTTTTTCCCCCAAAAGCGCATAGTTTTCGAGAAGTTTTCACAAAACTGTGTTTTTTTTTAAATTGTAAATAGGTACCCGTGATAGCCAACGTTACTTTTCCAAAAGTTGATAGAAAACTATGATTTTCGTAAAACTCATTTACAAAAAATTTCAAGTCGCTAGCTCAACGCGTACTCGAGTTATTTAAGATACGTAAAACGGACAGATCGATAGAACGACAGACCAACAGACTGACAGAGTTGCAGACCGACAGAGTTACAGACCGACAGAACGACAGCCGGACAGACCGACAGACTGACAGATCGACAGACCGACAGGCCGACAGACCGACAGACCGACAGACCGACAGACCGACAGACAGACCGACAGACCGACAGACCGACAGACCGACAGACAGACCGACAGACAGACCGACAGACCGACAGACCGACAGACCGACAGACAGACCGACAGACCGACAGACAGACCGACAGACCGACAGACTGACAGACCGACAGACCGACAGACCGACAGACCGACAGACCGACAGACCGACAGACAGACCGACAAGCAGACAGGTTTCGTACTGATCAGATAGTCTTTATCTTCTCCCTTTCTCGAGCCGGTCTTCGTCATGAATCCAATATCTTCCCTCTTTAGAAGAGGAAATTATAAAAATGAAATATAAGGATTTTTTTTTTTGGTTCGATAAGTTTTTCTTGTTTCATGGGATAAATTTACGTTGTACGTAATTTCATCTTCTAGATTTACAGATACAAAAGTGCACAATTATTGTAGTAAAACTTAATATTCGAGTCATCACCAACCAATAATTACATCCGCGAATTCTGAAAAAATAATCAGATTTTGTTTTACCATATTCAAACAGTTTCGTATGACATTCGAATGTTATATAAATTTTTTTTACTAATTATTTGCTCATTACTAAAACGACGTCCATTTGAAACTGTCGATTTTGGGAGGAAATCGGATTTAGTCACTAGTAAAGAAGGCTTACGTGTGGTTTGTGAATAAGAATTATTTGCATCAAAAATATCTTGTTAAAAACTACCCTTTTCGTTTCATAAAAAAAAAAGTTTTTTTTTGAAAGTGCAACTCAAAATGTTTGGAATAATAGGCATATTTGTTTTAATTCAAACAACAAAATTCAGTGAAAGTTTGCCATCACAAGTTATGGACATTAAATGCGTTCCAAACACTACAGTTTGCCATCAAAATTACTGCAATACCATCAAAATTCGCAAAGGACTTCAAGTTATAAATTTTTCATGCTTTTTCTTGGAGCCACAGGATAATTTATCTGTAAAAACTTTACGATAATATATCTACAAAAAAAATATTATAAAAAAATGTCGTTTTAGGTAAAAATTGTTTTCATGAAGAAATATTCAAAGACCTATCGCAAGTGGATGATTGACGTCGATGAAGATCTTTGCGCTGTTTTTGGTAAACGCGGACAGTCGACAATTATATCCAGAATAATTCCAGGTGCACGCAAGCATGCAAATTTTATACACGAGTGTCCAATTGAGGTAAAAAATGAAATGAAAATTTATAATTTCTATAAAAATCATTAAAACAAGTGTTCAATGTTTTCTTATCTCCATTTTAGGGAAATATGACAGTCGATAGATATCCACTTGATATTTCATTTATACCGTATATATTTCCAAATGGATTGCATTTACTTAATGTGACTTTATATCGGAAAAATACAACACAATATATTGTAAATGCAAAAGTCTTTTTTAGAGTTAAAAAATAAAATTTTGGATAATAAAAAGTGTGTATTTTAAATATTTATAGTAGTGGGAAATTGCCACCCATGGAAGCCGAAATTGGAGGAGATAACTGTCCAAAAAAATGCAGAGAAATAAGTTTGGTCCACAGATATATACACTAGATTCCGCCATCTGCTATCTCAAATGGGACACTCAAATGTGAACAATAAAAAAGACAAATCGATCCAAAAAAAAAATTGCACATTAATATTGGAATTAAAATGCTTATGACAGAATAATATTCAAGTCCTATACCGATGTATCTTATTCATATTCAGAGTGTAAGATACAATAATATGCCATAATTAAATTCATAATTGATTCGAAAAACTGACATACAGACCACAAACTGTCATGTTTTGTAGGAAATGCGATGTCCCATTTTTTACGGTTTTTTACCAGTTTTTTACGTTTTTTACGTTTTTTGGAACTAAACGTCAAATTAAATATAAGAAAAGCTACAATTGCCAGGTGCTAATTGTCAAATACTCTACCATAAAATGCCTTATTTCTAAGACATTAAAAAGAAAACTAAAATAAAATCTCCCCACCAGGATCATAGAGAATCCAACAAAATGCCTCCAAATTAATATTTAAATAAAGACTCTTATCGTTCCTTTCAATTAAATTCCTTTATAAACATCTAAAAATCCATCAATCATTTTAAAATGATCAAAAGGGGAATTAATTGATACACCACCCAGTCTACATTGATAAACTTACGGACGGATTATGTTCGAGTAATTGCAAAGTTATCCAGTTGAATGGCAGCAGCCTGTACAAAGAAGGCCGGAATAAAGTATTATTTAGTTGAGCCCATTTTGTGTCCCGCATATCACAATTTATCCTGCTTTCGGTTTAGTCGGGTCATTCGAGGAAATACGAATGACTGTATCTAATAGATATTTTTCTCATACATGAATGTATGTTATCTGCTCGTAAATCTATCGTGACTTTGCTGCTTTTCGATTCTGGTGGTTTAACGAAGTTTCGTTGCATTGCATCTGCCGCAGCATAGAACATGAAAACATTATATTTCAAACTCTGTAAAACAATGTATCGAAACTCATTTAACATCTATATGTGAGTATAGATAAAAGATACAAACAGACCCGGTTTTCGCTGTGAATGTTTTTCCGATTAAATCTGAATCTGATAAAGTCGGGACCTACTTGGGGTCATTGGCACACTGTGCCGCAACATGACCAGTGATGCGCATTTGATACATTTGTATCAATTTCGATACTTCTTTTTCATAAATTTCACTTTTGATACAAAGATACATTTTTCCCTAAATATCATGAAATTGATACTTTTTTAAAAAAATGACAGAAAAAGGTTTTTTTTTCAAATTAAAATTGTATCAGTCAACATTATGCGGAAGTTGGTAAACACTACACAAATTATCGCATTATCCTGAACTCAGCCTGCCTGTAATCTTAAGCAAGAAATAAGCCGTATTGCTATGTAAATACAATTCATTTTCCTGAATATGTGCAGACGAATAAGACGGACAATTTCAGAACTAAATGTGATAAAAACAAAAAAAGTCCAACCGCTTTGACTTGAGCACGGTGGAATGTATTATGTTTTCAAAAGAATTATATGAAAATATTATACTCCAGTAATTCTGTAGTTTTATTTTTTCTTTACGTAATTAACTGTGTTATTTAAACCAATGAAATGTTTTTTTTTTGTTATACGTTTGATTTTTTGTATGTGATTATATAAAGGGTGGTTAAATTTTAAGGGCCGATGTTGAATGTGAACCACACCTAAACGTCAAGTTTTTTTCCGCATTTCATTTGACATTTCTCAATTTCAGACTAACTCAATTTGAACCATGGAAAGATACACAATCGAGCAACGCGTTAAAGTTATTCAGGCTTATTATGAAAATGGGCGTTCAAATCAAAATGCATATCGTGCACTTCGTGATTTTTTCGGTCAATTTAATCGTCCAAATGTGCGTACAATCGGAAAAATCGTGCAAAAATTTGAGCAAACCGAGTCTGTAGGAGATGTGAAAACACCAGTGCATGCTCGTACAGCTCGTACTGCAGAAAATATTGCTGCTGTTCGCGATAGTGTGGCTGAAGAGCCGTCCACCTCAACTCGTCGTCGTGCCCAACAATTGCACCTCCCACGCTCGTCGTTGATGAACATTATGCATAAAGACTTGCATTTACACGCTTACAAGGTGCAATTGACTCAAGAACTAAAGCCTCTTGACCATTTCAAGCGTCGTCAATGGGCCGTATTTTTTCCAAAATGAGGCCGGTCAGGCAGTTACTGTGTTCGCTATCGTGAGATGATAACGAACTTGTTATAGCCCGAATTGGAAGATATGGATGTGGACGATATGTGGTTTCAACAGGACGGTGCCACTTGCCACACAGCTACCGAAACAATCGCTCTTTTGCGCGACAAATTTAATGGCAACAATTCAAGAGCTAAAGGATGAGATAATTCGGCACATTAACGGCATAGAACCTCAATTATGCCTCAGCGTCATCGAAAATTTGGACCATCGGATGGAGGTGTGCCGCCGAGGTCGCGGCGGCCATTTGGTCGATATTTTGTTTCATACATAATTGAACCATAGCAATATTATCATAATAAAAAGAAATGACAATAATTTCCTAAATAATTCGTGTTTTATTCAAAATCAACATCGGCCCTTAAAATTTAACCACCCTTTAGAAGAATCGACCTGCTAGTTTTGAAATTACAGGGTGGGCCAGAATAGACGCAGGGGTTTGAAGTCTTCATAACTTTTTTTTTATTTTTATTTTTATTTTTTAAATTTTGTTTCAGCATTTTGTTAAGAAGACTTGGGCAATTTAAAATGGACCTGTACACAATAGAACAACGAACCGGTGGGCGGTGGGCTCAATGGCTCTTTTACGGGACATTTTTGGCGGACGCATTATTTCGAAAAGAAGCGATTTCAATTGGCCTCCGCGTTCACCTGATCTAACGACTCCAGATTGTTTCCTTTGGGGATATTTGAAAGAAAAGGTGTACGTTAACAAGCCAACAACCATCAGCCAATTGAAAACCAACATTCGCAGTGAAATCGAGGCCATAACACGAAAGGTTATGGAAAATGTCTTGGAAAGAGCACGGATTTGCGAAGCAGAAAATGGCCACCACTTGCGGGATATAATTTTCTATGTTTAGACCAAAAATATTCCCCATCAATCAACTACATGTATTTGAAAAAAAAATTATAGGTTTCGCTAAAATGAAAAATTTATAAAGAATTCAAACCCCCGCGTCTATTCTGGCCCACCCTGTATAACAAATAATCTGAAAATTATGATTTTTTTCCGAAAATAAAATTGTTGCTGCTTTTTTTACGTTTTTACGTCTTTTCCTTAGGTTGATACTTTTTGATACTTTTTTCTGAAAAATTTGATACAAAAATTGTTTTATCATGCGCATCACTGAACATGACGTCTTGTCTCGGTTTTGAATTGGCGCTTCCCCATTTCTTATTACTTACATCACACATCTTTGCCGGTGGAACGTAATACATTGGCAACCAGTTTTAAGTCTGACGTCGCCGTCTTTGCGCCTTTGCATGAAGATCGAATCGAATCCATTGATCGAGTCATCATCGATCATTGAAGATCATTGATCGATGAACTTTTGATTGTGTATGGAATAAAATGCACAAAAAATGCATACTCAACATACGAACATACTCTGCGAATAATCGCACACATTTCAAATTGATGAATATGTATTTTGTATATTTTTAGTAAGATCTAGAAAAAATATTAAACATCAGGAGGTTGAGTTGGTTTTCGGAGTTGCGATCACAATTGGTTACATTTTTCGAAAACGGGTCACGTAGAAAAACTTTGAACATAATTCTATAAGTATTTTTACGTAAAGTATTTTTTAGTATTTTCTCGGATTTGCTTTTTTTCATTTCCACATCCCGGAAACTAGAATTTAAACCCTAGAACACATTGAATAAATATGGAAAATCTCCTCTAAATTTTTATACAGTGGAACTTCCGTAAAAAAATCGCTGGGGCCGCAAAACATTCGTCAAAAATTTGGTTGAAGGATAGATAAAAATATTACGCGAATAAAGCCCGAAAACCCAATTTATTACAACAAATTAATGCTTCGATCCATATTTGTTACCTGTTACGAACGCATTTTTGAATTTTTTAACTATATCGGTTACAGAAAATGAAAATTTGGAGAATAATGCTAGTATTTTGATTATTAGATAGCATTAATACAAACAATCGATGAAAGTGTCATTCAGTAATTCCAACACATTTTGTTAGTGACTGTTAATAGTTTCGTGGTGCATGAGTTAGCAAGGATGGAATAGGTAACCTTAAGTCAACTCATGACCTAAAACACGGTCCTTGATGCCAGTAAGTTCCACTGAAAATTTCATCCAAATCGGTTAAGTAGTTCTCGATTTGTAAGCGAACAAGACCTATTATCTCTTCTCTATAATGAGGCGTTGAGAGCAAAGTGACCCAAGCCACATAATCGAGTTTTTGAAGCTTTTCCACTTTTACACTATTATTGACTGTAAATTTTTGGAAAAATAATTTGTGTAGACTTTATTACCCAATGTTGAAATCTTCTTTGGTGCATCTAAACATTTTTATCTATAAACTCACTCGCAATAGTGATTCGAACACAAAAAAAAATCATGAATTCGACATGTGTGTTGTGCCACTTTTTCTCTGATAGCCTCATATATTAAAGTATAAAAGGCAACGTCTGTCTGTCCAAACTCGGCTTGAAAACCACTGGACCGATTTTGATCCGGTCTTTTCCTATATATTGCTTACACCTTTGGTCCTGTTATAGGCTATGTATTTTTTTCCTACAGTCCCCCTTTTTTGCCGCACAATCATTTAACCTGACCACAAACCGGGTTTTAAGTTATTCAACAGAGTAATGCGTAACCCGCTGGACCAAATAAACTGAAAATTTACACAGGGGTACTGTATACTCCGAAATGATTGATTAGCTTTGCGGTTGACAAATATTCTTCTCCTCTCTGAGCCCCGCTTCTGCTATCTCCTCAACTACTAGATGGATTCTGAGCCAGTTTTTACTATTGAGCAGGTTGTTCATCAGGGAAAATTTTTACCAACTGAATCCAAACCCCCTCCGCTTCCGTAATCCCCCTCTCTTTCTGTCTTCTAAACTCCTAAATGGATTTTCATGGAGTTCTCACTGATCGTTCACCAGGGAAAATTTTTACCAACTAAATTCAAATTCAACCCTTTACTATAAACCCTCTCTCCCGCTATTTGCTAAACTAATGAATTGATTTCGATACAGGTTTCTTCATTACAGATATCCCCCCTCAAGGAAAAATGTCGTTAACTAAAATCTACTCGCTCCCCACTCCTAAAAGCCCCTCTTCAGCACTCTCTTGCAATTCAAGAGGAATTGCGATCCGGTTTTCACCGTTAGGGAGGTCAGCCTCGAAGGAAATTTTTCGCCCACTAAAATCTACACCCTCCCCACCCCTTGAACCGTTCTCCAACTATACCCTAAACTACTAAATGCATTTTGATGCGATTTTCTTAATTAGAATGGTCATCGCGGAGAAGTTACATCCAAGGCCGAAGACCGAGTAGACACCGAGGCCGGAGGCTGAGGAGGACCGGAGTGGGATGAATCGCGGAGCGGTTCGGGGCGGCGCCTCTAGTATAATTATTTATTTATATATTAAAGAGCCAAATACAATGATACCCACACAACATTTATGGCGACATTTCAGGTTTTAAACTCATAGGACTCTATGGTTCTATATACAATCAATCCGACCAACTTTGCAGCCGTAAAAAGTTTAATCGAATTTAACTTTTGTCGGTCAGCTCGCCCACAAAATTTAGTGGTTGATTCAAAATGAAATCTTATGGCGATGTCATAAAATCTAAATTTCTTCACTTAAAGCAAATATTAGGAAATATAGTTCGTATGCTGTGTTGCTTAGATTGTATGATAATTGGGTACAAAAAATGTTATATGTAGCTCACTGACTGTCACAATTCAAATGAAAAAAATGAAGAATAATCAAGACCAAGGAATGAAAAAATGAATTTCGAAGAGCAATTAATTGAGTGCGTGCGTGAATTAAAAGTTTTATCTGTGAAAAGCAAATTATGTTTAGAACAACAAAGTGTGCGCCATTGTATATGGAGGGCGTCATTGTCGCCGTAATCTGTAGCCGTAAATGTTGTGTGGGTATCATTGTATTTGGGTCTTTAGTCATACAGAGTAATCTCATAGACAATTATTCTAACAAACAAACAGTACACTTGCGATTATATGAATATGAAATTTTCAGCTGTTCATATAACAGAGTATTTAATATCAAATATTTGCTATGCATTTAATCCAGCCTAATTCTCATATTAGACTGTTCATGTAATCGCACCTCTACGGTATTTATATAAAATTTAGTTATAGAGGTTTCGTTATGTGGATGTTGCACTGCCTTTCAAAATTGTTCGTCTCCGACGCCTTGTCCAATTGTACTTATTTATAAAATATAAAATAGCACAAAAAATGAAACTAGTCTTCGCTTGGAACTATGCACGTCTTAATTCAAATAATTAAGTACGTGCGACTCTGTTTAAAAAAATTCGACTGCAATGAATATTTGGTAATTATTTTTGCTTGGAGTTGTCCAGATTTGATTTCTTAATCTAGGTCCAAGTCATTCATTCATCCTCGGCGCTACAGCTCTCGAAGAGCCTGGGCCTCCTCAATTGAGGTTTCATAACAATTTCTTCCCTGTTTCACACCTACAGTTTTATATGAATTGCGAACCATGGACGAATTACAACATCTGTAAGGTTTTTACGTTGCAACCCATCAACAGCAGAGGCCGTGATAGCAATCTAGACCGATGATGTTGTTAACACCATTTCGTAAAGCAAGTTGAGTGGACTGGAATCAATGCGTGCCACAGTCGGGAATTGAACCACTGACCTCCGGAATGCGCGCCAAGTGCTTTACCACTTGGACTACGCTGGACCTTCCAAGTAATGTTTTTTTCTAAGTAATGTTTTTTTTCTAGAAGAAAACAGAATTATATGGAGTCCCAATGTTTTTTTTTCCTTTCTTTTTCCGGATTGTCATACAACTAAATTTTTGTTCCGAATTATTCGATTTGGTCTGGAATTCTAAAAAATTTTCGGTACAGGGCGTCAAATACGGTTTGGCAGCTGGTGCATGAAGAGTGAGTTCAGCCAAACCACTTGCAGATGCGGAAACAGCGACGTCAAATTACCATAAAAAGATTATAGAATATTTGGCAACACAAAAAAAAGTAGTTTTTTATTACGTAGTGTCATGATTGAAGGTTTTTCTGAGGATTTATATTTTTCCCATTTTAAGAAAGCGATAAAAATTATCCGATTTTTGAAACAACTTTTTTACAACATCCGTATAGCAAACGGCAACACTGATCATAATGACAACAAATAATGAACTCATATCACCCATTTTCATCTACATGTAACTGATAGAGGTCTGTTCCACACGCGTGACGCGCCACTATTGAAGAATATCTAATCCAGTGCCCATCGCCACAACAAAACTCCCTGCACAACCGGAAAAACGCCGGCGCTTCGTCGGCGATAAGAAAACGAGAAATGCGGCCCGGCATTAAAAATGAGTGCCTACGATAATTTATTTCAATTTGTTGAGTAGCAATGAGTGACCTGCGGCCATCCAAATGATCGTCGATTAAAACGTTTAAACTGAATTGTTTTGAAAAAAAATTCTAAAAGGTTTTTTTCACTAGAATTAAAATTGATAAACGATCAATAATTGCCTTCTAAACAAAAAGTCACGCTACGATCACGAAATCGTGAATACCGTCACGATCATTTTAGTTGAGAAAGTTGGCGTTTTGTGGTTTTTTTTTAACAGTATCTATGCCTAAGAAATTTCATTAACACTTCTAAAGACGGTGCGGTTTTTCAGTATGTACAGAGAAACCACAGTCAAGTAATCCGATTCTTTTCTTCTAAGTGTAAATTTCTAAAATGGTTTGAACTTAAGATCAATTTTATTTAGTGTGCAAGTTTTTATTGGCGACTGGTGCATAAAATATGACACAATTGTTTTTTTTTGACTCCTCCCCGTCTTTCATAATTAGCTAAAACACAAAAAATTGTAAAATAGGCGGCGCGACCATAAAGTCAAGACATTACAATGTAACCTTTGCAAGGTTGTGAAAAAAACCCGGGTTTTTTCTAAAAAAAGGCCAACCTACTTGGTTTTTTGGGTTTTATCTGGTTTTATTGGTTTTTTTTTTGTTTTATTGGGATTTTTTGGGTTTTATTGGGATTTTTTGGGTTTTATTGGGGTTTTTATTGGGTTTTTTGAGTTTTTTGGGTTTTATTGGGGTTTTTATTGGGGTTTTTTGAGTTTTTAAAAACATTTTAACTAACATCGAATATTAAACATTAATTATTTTGTATTTTTCTATTGCAAATATAACGGTAAAATCTATAATTAAACATAACAAAAGCTATAATTGCCAATCTGGTAATTATTGAAAACCCGTATGGTGATATAGAATTGTTCGAAGTTTAAGTGAACGGCGAACAGTTGTATCAAAATTCCAATTTCAAGTCAAACTTTTCAATAAGATTTTTAAAAATTTATTCCAATCGGATTTTAATGTATGGGAGTTTTATGTACAATTATTTGTAATGGACACAAAAACGAGGAGTAAGACGTCCATTTCTTATGAAAAAGTTCCTGAATTATTATTAAACACGCCACTCAAGAACAATTTTCCCACTAGTGGATTTCATGAAAATAATTGATGGAATTTTGACTTTTTAAATAAAAAGTACTTATTTTTATCTAATATCGACAACTAAAACCAAGTATTTTTCGCTGGGTTTTATTGGGGTTTTTAATGGGTTTAATTGTGGGTTTTATTGAGTTTTTTGTGGTGTTTTAGTGCAATTTTTCTCGGTTTTTTGGGTGGGCTTTTTAAAAAAAAACCAGTGGGGTTTTTTGGGCTGGGGAAAATAATAATAACCTTGGACCTTGGTCGCAGGGTGCCGGTGGCAATTCCGTTTGTGCTACGTTTGCTTTGTGTCTGGTCACAATGAAACCGGTTTCAAATTGGTTACAATATGACCGGTTACAAATTAACGCGTGGCAAATCGGTCACTTTTTGACCGGCCACAACGAAGCCGATCGCAAATTAATTACATTGTGATCGGTTACAAATTACCGTTACAAATTACCGTTACAAATTACCGTTACAAATTACCGTTACAAATTACCGTTACATTGTGACCGGTCACAATGAGACCGTTGCAAAGCGGTAACTTTGCGACCAATCGGAAAATTGTTGCCGTTTTTCGTTGTTTTCATTGTGCTCGTTAATAACCCACTTACAAATAGTGGTATCGAAGTTTAAATAGTCAACTTTAGACCAAGGAAATAATATTTACAGCGTTTTCTGATGTGCACTACGAAAGCAAGTTTACATTGGCGGTCACACGTGATCCACACACCCCCCCCCCCCCCCCCCACTCCATTCCCCAAACGCTGTCAAACTTCGTCACAAAAGAGTTTCGCGGAAACGGTTGCGTTTTGTAACTATAGTCACAAAAAACCCCTGGAAAAAACGGTCGGTTAATCGTCGCAGCACCCAATTTGTGATGCCATAGATTTTGCAACCCAGGTTTGGTGACCGTCGTGCAACCGGCATGTGACCATTTTTTAGTTACTTCGGCTGTACGACCTTTTGTGATTCTTGAGATTCATGTGATTATTGAGATTCATTTATTTGTCTTGAGATTCCTTTATTTGCCACTTAACGTATTTTACGAGCAGCCCCAGACACGTGACGCATTTTTTAGGCAAATGAGTGGTCGAAAAGTTGCCGAATATCGACGAAAAGTTAATACTAATAAAGATACAATTTTTTTTTTATCAATACGTACATTCACCACACATTATCCAACAAATGTACTGAATTCGGCTTCACGAAAAATTCTTTCGTTTGATTAAAAACTTTTTCCTTTAAACGCTTATCACATAAAAATAATTCGTCAAAACATAAAAATTGATTAAACACACTTCAACGGCATTTCAATCTTATCAATAAAAACATTGATTTCCATTTCCGATTTTACGTGCAACTCAAGCACATTTTCTTATCAAATTAACACCATTGGCCACACACACGCTTTGTTCGATTTTAATATGCATCGACACCTTTCGTTATCACTTCCGAATTATGCTAGGTGCGTATGTGAGTAGACAGATATTCACTCCGAGACCCCGTGGATCCATCCCGGTTCATTCACACGGAAATATACAAGAAGTTGACGAAATTGTCTATCGCCCACGTGCTGTAAGAAGACCGTCGAACACCTTTTGTTGGTGTTTCTTCTATAATAAATAGTCGCGTAGAAAAACTACTTAAACAAAAGTGATTGGGCGTCTATCCAGATATTATGTGGCAAATCGCTTGACGTATTCGTTCCAGTTGCAAACTAGGAATGACGACGTTCCAGACTGTGCAAAAATATGAAATTGAATCCATGGAAAAACTGAAATATGGATGGTTGGACTTAAAGGGGTTGAGTTTTTGTTGGCGGATTTCACCTGTGATTATTTTTAATGGTGGTTGTATATTTTTGTTTTCTTTTTTCTATGCATTTAGTTTGCATTCGATCGTTAAGGAAAATAATAGGTAAGGAAAATAAAAGAATCTACAGACTTTTCTGTCAATAACTAATTGAGAAACGGGGGAACAGGACAAATGACGGAACCCTGTGGAATCCCATATATCAAGTCGGCAATATCGAGCTTCGATAGGGTAAAAATCATTAATTAGTACAGGCAAAGCTCTATGTACACATAAGGTATATTTTTTTATAGGCTCAGCCAGAGCTTAGAGGATGACCCTTTAATGCCGAAGCACAGCTCAGGATGGTCGAAAGAGCGAAAGCGAGATTGCAACAATCGAATGTCCCAAAAAAAAACCTTGCTGGGAAACATGTTAAAAATATTTTAATTTTTTTAAGTTAGAAATATTTTATTTTTGCACCAATTTTCTTTATAAATAAATAAATGTTCTCGTATGTATTTCGAGCATTCGGAAAAATCGAAAATTGTGTTAATCGAGCTTTGCCAGTATTAAAAAAGAATATCTGATGTGAACAGCTATCTTAGACTATCTTATACCAAATCTAAGCTCCTTCGCAATTTACACTAAAACCCGACAAATAAAAGATTAGTTCACATCAAAATATAATTTTTTTTACAGAATTTGAAATATCTCAATAACGGCAAAAGATATCGATTTACAGCGGAAGGAAAATTCATAGATAATTTCAATATCTTTAATTCTTTCTTCAAATATCCTTTGGTGGAACCGTTGGCAAAAACCTAATTTTCCAAGCAAAAATCTAATTTTCCAATAATTGGCAAAAATCTATTTTTTTCCTTTTAATAAAAATATCTCGATAACGGTAAAAGATAACGAATAACTAAAGCAAACAAAATTTCCAGAATCGTTATTCTCTTTAATTTCCTTCATACACTGAACTACCAAAAAATCGTGAGTTTTCGAGATGGTCGCAAAAAAACTGATTATTTTTAAATTGCTCGCGTCACATAAAGAATCTGCCACACGTTCAATTTTACTTGACAAGTATTATTGATGAAAATTTTCGTCAAGTAACATTGATGGAAATTTCCTCCACACGTAACATTGAAGAGCATCCAAACGATCAATGTTACTTGAAACGTGAGTCATTCAAGTGAAATTGGCAAGCAACATTGAACGTGTGGAGGCGCCTTAAGGCGATAACATTGAAAAGTCGTAGAATCGACAGTCGCCTGTGATCGTACGGAATTCCTACCAAGATTGCAGTTACCCGTCATATAACGGGCTTTAATTCTAGTTTTCATTTGATAGTGGACGAAAACTGTCCTTAGGTTAAGACCAATGGCGAAAACAGTGTAAAAATTTCTCCAACCGTTCAGGAATTAACAAATTAACAAGAGAAGTGTTCACAGTTAAGAGGAGGGATCGATATTAGTCGGCTAAAAGTTTGCATGGGGGATAATTTACTCAATGGTGCAAACCGCGTTAAAAATGCTTCAACGGTTCAGAAGATAGCAGGAGAGGGGTTTACTGACAGGGGGGGGGGGGTATTATTTGAATAAGTGAAAACTTTCCTTGGGGAACAATTTACCTTATGGTGCAAAACGTGGCAAAATCGGTTCCCTAGGACCGGATCTACAATCGAAAACGGAGCGTTATGCATTTAACCCTCTAACCGGAATATTTCCGAAAAAAATTCACCAAAATATGACTTTCAACTTGCGACAGACCGTAACCAAGACAACGTACAGGGCTAAATTTTTTCCAGCATGTAAAGCGATAACTTACAAAAGTCAGTGTAACACGTTCCGGCGATTTCCGGCGATTAAAATTGTTACCCGTTATAAACAAGCGAATTTCCTGAAGCCCGCCTTTAGGCGGGCATTCCGGCTAGAGGGTTAAGTATTGTCAACCACACCAGCTAATCAATACATAATTTCGGAGTATATAAATATATGTAGTACCTCTTTGTAAATTTTCAGTTTACTCGGTTCAGTGGTTTACGCGTTATGCTGTTGAATAACTTTAAAACAGGTTTGTGGTGGGGATAAATGATTGTGGGGGAAAACGGGGGACTGTAGGAAAATAATACATAGCCTCAGAGGTCTAAGCAACATACAGGAAAAAAATCTCATCAAAATCGGTCCTGTGGTTTTCGAGCCAAGTCTGAACATACAGACAGACAGACGTTGCCTTTTATATATCTAGAGATTTAACTACTGATTAGTAAAATTTACTACTTTGTGGTTAAATTGACTATTTTTGTAACTCAAATTAACTATTTTAGTTATAGTCCCGATTCCCCATTACAAAATAAATTTACTACTTTTTGTTCTCAGCGTAAACTAATTCGCATTTTTATCTAAAAAAAACTCCAATAAAGAGTACAAATAACATAGCTTCACCCTATGCATAGATGTATCGGTATTGACATTGATAGCCTTTGCTTAACCAACGCAATACTCACAAAATCATAGAAAAAAAAATTATGCTCGTCAATATATTGTAGTTGCAGCAGTTTATATACGAAATGAATTTGCGAGTGTGTTTATTACAGAACGAATACTAGTTATTTATTTGGATATTCTTAAGGGATGATAACCGAAAGATGATACCCTTTCAGTATTATAGACTTAATATACCTGCTTTTCGTGCGGTGTACACTTATGTGGATATTATGTATGCCGGTTGAGAGATTAGAAAAGAAGAGCATTTAAAACAGACATAAAAAAGAGACGTGTGTTTATTTGACGATTAGAAGAAAATATCACCATTTGAGGAAAAACACCATTTGTAAATAAATGGAAATAGAAAAAATATATGAAAAAATGGGAAAAATTATTTAAGAAGGAAGACCTTGGCAATGTAATGCTTAACCCCAAGCCCATCTGCATGAGAACTTAATATCTTTTTTATTTATATTATATAATTTTTTTATTTATATTTGAAGACAATCTTTTCGATCTATCTTCTATGCATAAAAAATCTCTTTCTGCCTGTACATTTTGACGACCGATCTAATATTTTTTTAATCTAGCTTAGTTGTGATCAAAGCCAGCTGTAAGCTCAATTCAGTCTAACGATTGCGATTACGATTGCGATTACGATTGCGATTACAATTGCGATTGATGCTTCTCGACTAATGAGATCAATGGTTTCACTGATAGGAAAATTAAAGCTTTGATCTAATTGGTCGAGAAGCTTCAATCGCAATCGCAATCGTTAGTATGAATAGCTTGCTCACCTCTAGTTATTACCTCGATGTCATCACAAAAAAAAATGGTGCCAAGAAAATAGGCCTGATTCCAGCACAGACCTATTGGAAAGAAGCCTGAGGGGTGATGGAATAAGGAATAAGGAGAAGATGTTAAGTGAATCGGAATCTTAGATTTTCCCCTCTGTTGCTCTTTCGCGGGAAAACTACGAAACCGATCAGCCTGAAATTTGGCGCAGGTGTGTGTGTGTGTTCAGCTCCAATATAAGTCCACCAAAAAGAATCCCGTGAGTTGTGGAGTGCAGTAAGACTGGTTCGAATAGAGTGTTTTCAACTTTGATATAAATTTCTTTTAAACACAACTCCCACACAAACCAATCTCAAACCGACGTTTTTAATCGAAAAACTTTTTTTTTCCAATATTAAGAATAATATTTCCGAAGCCCAAAAGTTTTCCAATTATTTAAAGAGATTTATTTCCACATATTTCTTCTCCGAGTATGTGGTCTTAACATCCTATAGACATTTTTTCCGTATCAACATTTGTTCACCGATAGTGTTGGATAATTTTTATACCCGTATGGTGAAACCAAAGGGTATATTAACTTTGCCTTACCGTTTGTAACGCTAAGATCCCGTCATCACACACAAAAATGAAGTACACCAGTGTGTTTAGAATGATAAAAATAATTAATTTTTGCATGTCCGTCCGTCTGTCCGTCTGTCCGTCCGTCCATCCGTCCGTCCGTCTGTCTGTCTGTCTGTCTGTGGCGCGGATTGCGGGCGCATGGATTGAGCTAGAGACTTTAAATTTTACGCACATTCGTTTTTCGTAAAATGCGAGGCCAAGTTCGTTAATGGGCAAAAATGGACCATTAGGGGGGGGTGCCCGCATACGAACGAAAACGTT
Source organism: Chrysopilus asiliformis (assembly GCA_964034945.1). Lineage (NCBI taxonomy): Eukaryota > Metazoa > Arthropoda > Insecta > Diptera > Rhagionidae > Chrysopilus > Chrysopilus asiliformis. Next base: position 89,476,567 of record OZ035960.1, on the reverse strand, counting down.
TTTTGCGAATACCTCAAAAACGGTATATCTTATCAAAAAAATGCAAGAACAAAAGTTATTTAGAATATGATTCTACATAAAACTGCCATACATCAAAATCCGATTGGAACAAGTTTTAAAAAAATCTTATTGGAAAGTTTGAATTCAAATGAAATTTTGATACGCCGTTCAATTAAATCGCCATACGGGTTTTCAATAATTGCCAGATTGGCAATTATAGCTTTTGTTATGTTTCTTATGACCATCACATGAACTAATATCAAGTAAGACGTGAGACTACAGGAAGATTGGACTGCAAATCGGTAAGGGCAAAACCTGTAATTTTGAAAAAAAACACCACATATTTTATTTATATTTGGTTTTTAATAAAGATTTTCACAAGTGCTTTACATACGATATTACTATGCTTTCAACTTTATATTTGTTTAAATTGAAATATGCAAAAGAATATAACCAAAATGACTAACACTACTACGAGTAAAAATATTAGTAATCCAGCTATAATAAAGAAAATCAGTTGCTCATTTGATTGTTCCGACACTACGACATTTCCACAGACTTTTCCGATATTTTTACAAACAGCAGAGTAACTTTTAGTTTTGAGAGTTTTATATCGAGCCGTGGTATTGATAAAATCTTCAATTCTACTTGATGTCGCGTTCAAAGCATCAAAACATTTTTTCCATTGAGGACGTTCGAGATCTGACTTCACGATAAAAGATCCCTCGGAATGTGTTTTGGATCCTGTATGATTTTTGCATCCCCAAACGATAGCTAAGTCGAGCAAATCATTCTGTGAGCCATAAATTAATTGAAATTTCAAATCATCAAGAATTTTTTGTGGCTCATCTCCGGATTTTGTTTTAATAATTGAACATTGTTTCTTAGAATGTTTCGAAAAATCATCTCTCAAGCAATATATTGAAAATTCTGAATCCTCTTGTATGAAATGTATTCCAAGATTTTTAAAGAAATCGGTTGTATTGTAGTCAAGATTGCGGAATGTAAAAATCGTCTTCATGTCTTCATCAAAGGGCAGAATGTAAACTATTTGCCAATTATAAAGTCCTATTGGATTTTCTAGTTTAGGCGGATTTGGGCACGGACCATCGTAAATTTTTGAGAAAACTTTAATTGAACTTATTAACAAAATGCTGAGACAAAGTGTCTTTTTAGAAAACATTTTTCTACACGCTTCAGTGAAAAACGCTGAGTGACTAAAATAAAATTGGATTTCTAATATCCATCAAGACACGATAGAAAAATTTCAACATTATTAAATTTGAAGTTGAGGAACGTAAATAAATCGTTTTGTTTACATGTTTTCAACATTTATCTACAAAAAAAACACTATTTTGCCTTTAAGGTGTTATCCCACATAAGTACAAATGGTCTGAAAATTGTGAAAATAAAGAAAAACATAACAAAAGCTATAATTGCCAATCTGGCATTTATTGAAAACCCGTATGGTGATATTCATATCATAAATCGAGCAGTTGTACCAAAATTCCACTTGGAAGTCAAATTTTCCAAAAAAGATTTTAGAAAATTTATTCCAATCGGATTTTGATGTATGGGAGTTTTATATAGAATCACATCCTAAATAACTTTTGTTCTTGCACTTTTTCGATACGATGCATCGTTTTTGAAATATTCGCAAAAAACGTTCCCATTCGTATGGGGGGTACCCCCCCTAATGGTCCATTTTTGCCCATTAACGAACTTAGCCTCGCATTTTACGAAAACGAATCTGCGCAAAATTTCAAGTCTCTAGCTCAATCCGTGCGCCCGCAATCCGCGCCACAGATGGACGGACGGACAGACGAACGGACATGCAAAATTCAATTTTTTTTTATCATTCTAAACACACTGGTGTAGTTCATTTTTGTGTGTGATAACGGGATTTTGGCGTTACAAACGGTAAGCCAAAGTTAATACACCCTTTGGTTTCACCATACGGTTATAAATATACAGAGAAAAAGCAATTGATGTGAAAACTGTGCGAAAAGTCGGGAAGAGAAAATGTATTGTATTTATTTTGCTTTGCAGTGGGGCTAAATTAAATAAAAAACTTTGGATATAATTATCGCAAATACTGTTTTTACTTTATTGTTCACAAAAAAACATATAATTTTTTTGTAAGTTGAGAAAAACATTAAATTTTTTTGTATGCGTTTGTTTTGTTTGGTCAAAAATTAACAAAACCCACTTGGTGTTAAATTCGAGAGTTTGCTTGAATTTGAAGTTCAATTTTGTTCTGAAATTTGTGGAGGCGCTTTTTTCTAACACGTATATTTAGCTCTATCTCTCTTACCAATGAAAAAATCTCACTTATAAATGTGAGCTCAATTTTCAGATCATTTGAACTTATGTGGGATAATACCTTTAGACCATTAAAATATAGCCTTACAACCAAAACGTGGTCCGAAAAGTGTTTAAATACTTTGAGTCGGGGGGTTTTTTTTTATGAGTAAACAGTGTTTTGTAATTACTTTATGCGTTCTGCGTGTTGTAATTATACAAGAATTTCTAAAGTGATTTTTGTTGATTTCGTAACATTTGAGAGTCGTAACATTGAAAATGCTTCTGGGACACATTGGAATTATAGAGAGGGCTAACTTTTGACGCATAAACAAATTTTCCTGGGTTGCGTCCCGAGACAAAAAAAAATCAAAATAACCAAAAATGAACTATGCCTGACGACAGCACCTTTTCGCATCTAAAAATTACAGTATATCCTCTAGAAAGCATATAGGGAACGAAAGGGTTAAATAACGTAATATCATAGATTAGAGAGTTACTATAGATGAGAAGAAAACGTATTTTCCCATATACTTACGTAGAGTAAATAGCTGCGCTAGTGGAATATTTTCTGATGACATCGGTATTCCTTTTCACTCCTTCACGTTCAATTGGAATGCACAATTGACTCATAAGACACAAACACAAACATATCCGGGGCCAGTGCTTTGTTTACATTCGTCGATGGGAATCATTCGTAGGCGCACAGGTTTTCCATTTTACTTTTATTAAGGTTTTTATAGCACGCAAAATGTCCGCGAAAAAATATGTGCAATGTATTGTTAGGTAATGCTCGGCGGACAGCAAAAAAAATCCCAAAAGAAAGTTTTTTACACCATTTCTCACACAAAAGCAATTCTTTACGAAGCAAATGAAACAGATGCAAAGTACTCTTCTTCAGGAAAAAATTTCTTCCTCGTTTCTTATCTATAGTAACTCTCTAATCTATGGTAATATGTGGCCAAAATTTACGGTTTCTGAAAGTTTCTTTAGCGAAACTGTGAGAAGCTTTTTTACAATTTTCCGCACTTTTTAGTTATGGTTATTGAACGATGCAGGATTTTGCTCCTAAACTAACTTTTGAATCAGTGAAGTTTTCACTTTGGTTGAGGACATTTTGGAAAGGGCACCATATATGGCTTCAAGAGCCACCGAATCGCAGGGGGATGGTGAGGCGTTAACGAACTTTCTCGTGATTTTTCACAGAAATCGTGGCATAAGTGGAAGTTGTGCCCACGAGAAGGTTCATTCACCCCTCACCATCCCCCTGCGATTCGGTGGCTCTTGAAGCCATATATGGATGAAACTAGAGACTGTGCCCTTTCCAAAAAGTCCTCAACCAAAGTGGAAACTACACGGGTTCAAAAAACCAAAGGGGTACGAACAACGTTATTTCTTGCATGGTTCTTTGTGTTAACATAGAGCCTAAAAAGGGTTGGTTTCTCGGTGCATAATGAATTCATGTGGTTTTTATCCCCGTATGGTCAACCCAAAGGGTATACTAACTTTGCCTTACCGTTTGTAACGCCAAGATCCCGTCATCACACACAAAAATTAATTACACCAGTGTGTTTAGAATGATAAAAATAATTAATTTCTGCATGTCCGTCCGTCCGTCTGTCTGTCCGTCCGTCCGTCTGTCTGTCCGTCCGTCTGTCTGTCCGTCTGTCCGTCTGTCCGTCCGTCTGTCTGTCCGTCTGTCCGTCCGTCCGTCCGTCCGTCCGTCTGTGGCGCGGATTGCGGGCGCACGGATTGAGCTACAGACTTGAAATTTTGCGCAGATTCGTTTTTCGTAAAATGCGAGGTTAAGTTCGTTAATGGACAAAAATGGACCATTAGGGGGGGTACCCCACATACGAACGAAAACGTTTTTTGCAAATATCTCAAAAACGGTGTATCTTATCAAAAAAGTGCAAGAACAAAAGTTGTTTAGGACATGATTCTACATTAAAGTTCCATACATCAAAATCCAATTGGAACAAGTTTTAAAAAAATCTTATTGGAAAGTTTGACTTCAAAGTGGAATTTTGATACAACTGTTTGCCGTTCACTTAAATCACCATACGGGTTTTCAATAATTGCCAGATTGGCAATTATAGCTTTTGTTATGTTTGGGATTGTATACAGTTCCACACAGAAAAAAGATTAAAATTTAATCTCGCGAAATATTATTTTTCAAATCTTTTTTTTATTAAAACGTAATCCAAATAAGTTATTGATTTTAATACTTTTTTTTATTAAATTTTAATGCAACCGCATTATTTTCTTTAATGTAAGAAAACGCTGATTTTTTTTTAAATCTCCGAGTTTTAATACTTTGCATTTGCCTTATATACTCGGATGGTACTGACCATAATGCGAATTATAAGGGAAGGAAAAATTTTAAAAAAAAATATTGAAAAATAACACAAGTTTGATTAAAAATGTAGTTAATCATTTGAGAGGATTGAAATTTAACAGAAAAAATATTAAAAAATGTCGAATTCCAGAAATGAGATTAAAAGTTAGTCCAATAATTTTAACAGTGTATAAATCGCTCTCAAGGTATTAAATTCATTATTTATTTATGAAAACCATTTAAACAACAATTTAAACAAAAATCTAAACAAAAATTTAAACGTTTGACACTTGACTGCACGAAAAAAGATCCCTCGGAATGTGTTTTGCACCCTGTGTGATTTTTCTATCCCCAAATGATAGCTAAAGAGTGCAAATTATCCTGTGAGCAATAAATTAATTGAAATCTTAAATCACCATGATTTTTTTTCGGCTTAACTCCCATTTAACAACAATTTAAACAAAAATCTAAACAAAAAAAACCCCCCCCAAAATAAGAGCTTTTCCAACTGGGTTACTAAATAATTTTCCTATTGATTTCTCTATGAAAATCAAAATCCAACATTAGACCAACCTAATATCGACTACCCACACTGATGAAAAAAAAACGTGATGTACTTTCCCCTTAATGGTGATTTTTTATTTATTTGAAAACTCAAATTGACCCATAACTGATACCAATTTCCAGCGGACTGAAAATTTCTTGCCCACATTTTCAGGTAAGAACGACGCAACTTAACAGGTGGTTTTCACGCTTGACAGCACAACCCAAACAGTTGTCGAATGCGAATGACAACTACCAGATGAAAATGTAGGAATTTCATGAAATAAATTTAACACCTCTGCATATAAATTCCACATAAATTTTATAACAGTCAATGACAAAATTTTCTACATACATAAATTTGAAAACAAAACAAGATTTTTTTTAAACATTTTTTTTTTCAGTTTTTATAGTGTAACATTTGTGAATTTAAACTGCGATTGATAGATTATTGAATTTGTTTGTTTTGAACAAAATTACATGGAAATAAATCCGTTTAGGAAACGTTCCTATAAAATATGGGAAAGCTATTATAAGACTTGATACTCCATTTTGTACAAAAGGCTCCCATAAATATTGGAACTAGTCCTAGTTTTCGTGGAATCATTACTATGTATACAGGGCTGAGAGAAGAATGGACATATTCCAACAAAAGTAGCACCCGTTCCTAGTTTTTGCTGGAGATATTCCTATACTGAGAGGGAAACTATGCTATATTATGGAATGGAATCGTTCCCATTGTTTTTAGAAGTTACTCCAATATCATGTAAAACTCAGTCCTACAAAAAAATTGGAACGAATCCTAAGTGCTGGTGGACTCATTCCTACACGGTTAAAATTATTAAACTAACTTTTAATCCCATTTCTGGAATTCGACATTTTTCAATACTTTGTTCACCCAATTCCAATAACAGCCACCTAAAACCTCTCCCCTCTTCCTTCCACAAACAGTTCGAGTTTTCTTTTTGTTGATTTTAGATTTCGGTGAATTTGCCTTTCAGTGAGTTTCTTTCTGCACTTTCATTTCGGTGAGTATTTATTTCGGTGAGTTTTTCTTTTGGTGAATTTTTGTTTGAATTTCAATGAATTTTTCTTTCGGCGAGTATTTTTTGTGAGTTTTCGTTACGGCGTGTTTTTTTTTTTTGGTGAATATTCCATGAATTTTTTGTCCTTGCTATGCAATTTAAAAAACCGTAACCTAACGCCTCGTTTGCACTTGCGATTTTTTCTTGAATTTCTCTGCGAATTTTATTCAGAATTTATTACGCAATTTTTGTATTTTTCTTCATTTATCGCAGAATAAATTTACTGAGCAAAAGTTGTCAAAATTTAATTTTATTCCGGCGATTTTTTGATAAAAAACTCCAGTTCCGAAATTTTTAAAAGTTTTTATTTAGCTTGCTAAATAAAAAAAAAGTTTTTATCGTATTTGTTTGTTTGCCTGTATGTCAGATTCAAATCTTGCAATCCAATTTTGATCCACTTCCACTCCTCCAATTGACTTGAAATTTTGCACACATACGTAAGTCGGACGAAAATTCAATATTTTCACTACTTCGCCATTGTAAGGATAACGGAAAGTCCTGTAAGGATAACGGGATTATCCTTTCCCTCAAATTTCCCGGGAAAAATCTAATTTGGGGTTTTTGGGGTCGCTGAATCCTATTTTGATGTTAAGAAGTCTGTAAGGATAATGAAAGATCCTGCAAGGATAAGATTATCCTTTTTCTTAAATTTGCCACGAAAAAATTTCATATGGGGTGTTTTTGGGGCGCCGAATCCGATTCCGGCAATAAAAAATCTGTAAGGATAACGGAAGGTCCTGTAAGGAAAACGTAATTATCCTTTTCCTCAAATTTTCCGGGAAATAATCTCATCTCGATTTTTTGGGGTCTCTGAGTTAAGAATTCTGTAAGGATAACGGAAGGTCCTGACAGGATAATGTGATTATGCTTTTCATATTGGATTTTTTGTTATAATAATTAAATACAAAATGACTAAAAAGTATAAAATAAAAAATTTTTTGCAATTAAAAGAAAAAAATACGTAAAAATAAAAGCGAGATCAAAAAAGCATAAAAAATAAAATAAATTTATATTTTGGCTTTTATTTCTGATACACAGCGCCCAAAAAATCTTTTTATTTTTAGTAAATTTTTTTTAAATAAGAAAACTTTTTTTAAAAAAAAATCAGAAAAAATTTTGATATTTTTAATATTTAATTTTTTTGAAAAAAAATTGATTTTTGTTTTAGAAGTTTTAGAATTTTGTTTCGTGATGTAAACGTTTATGCAACAAGAATTTTCTGTCGCAGAATAAAATTCTCGGAATAAACTGTCAAATGTAAACGGCCCCTAAAGCTAATTTTTTTTTTGAATTGATCGTTTATTATTCAAAACTGTTTAACGCATAGTTTCGTCCATTGCCATTGCTATCAATTTCCTACTGTTATTAACTTAACTTGTCGTAAATGATTGCAAACAATTGATGTCAACAGAAGTGTTTAAGTGGCGTCTATCATGGATATTGACCCCAGAGAGAGACCATCAACAATTCAGTAGCCCAAGTGATCTCGTTTCCAAGTGACTTTCGCTATTTAAATGGCGACCATTTCTATTTATTGGACAATGTTTACATTTCCTATCGATCTGAACCTACAGACATCGAGAATTTGTTCCAGATCTCATCCAACTTCAAGACACTTTCGAGCTAAGAGACCCAATCAGATGGGGATGATGATTTCATTTTGATTAGAAACTTGTCTGAGACAAATTAAAATTACACACAATAGAAGTGGCAAATATGCGGTCCGATGACATCATTTTCGTGGCAATTTTACTTGCAAAGCATCGAATTAAGTGGCGTCCATCATGATATTATGTCAACATCAGAATCCACTATAATATCCATAAAAAAATGTTGTGGCGATGATGGCAAAACAAAAAGATTCACTGCTAGTAAATTTGCATGCAGCTAATGCTTAAAAATTTCACATACCATTGAACATCATGTCATAATATTCGATTTTTTTTCTGCTTTTGGTGCCTTGGAAGTCTCCAAAACAAGCTAAATATTTGCTTAAAATATTTTGCAAACATTTGCACAGTCGCGGATGAAAATTCCTTTCCATTTTAGCAAGAAATTCTGGTTATTTGCTTCGAAAGCGAAAACTGGTCGACGTTTTCAATGGTACCGAGTGATGCTGAATGGAAAATCTCGGATGCCAATTGGGGAAGTGGAACTGGTTTTTCATTATACGCTTTTCGGGGACAAATCGCAGTTGATTGTGCCGATTCTGGATGAGAGAGAATCGTCTAAGTGGGCTCGATCAGTGCCACTTTGGAAAACCTGATTTTTATCTCAAATATGCGTCCGCGATGGGATCAACTTTTGCAAACTGGTCCACTTTTGATAGTAGCCGCCCATTCATGAATTCCGGTGGATGTGACATTTGTAAATCTCATTGATTCAACGAATTCACATCTAAACATAAGAAAAGCTACAATTGCCAAGGGCCAAATCGTCAAATATTTCATTTGAGGGCAGATAAAATTTTTGTGAAAAAATACATTTATATGGGGAGGCATGAAGGAGTGATCCGATTGAATTTTGATGTATGGAACTGCTATGTAAAATCATATTCTAAACAGATTTTACTTTTATAAATTTTTCAATATGACTCTCCGTTTTCGAGATAATTGAAAAAAAGTATTCAATTCGTATTGTGGAGGGAGGAAGGATTGGAACGATTGGATTTTGATGTATGGAACGGTTATGTAAAATCTTAATCTAAACACATTTCGTAGTTACAAATTTTTCGATAATGTGCACCGTTTTCGAGAAAAAAAAATGAACCACATTTGTATGGAGGGAGAGGGGGGGGGGCGAGGGGAAGGAGTGAACCAACTAGATTTTGAAGTATGGATAAGTTGTGTAAAATCATATTCTAACCATATTTTGCCTTGATATATTTTTCAATACTACTCACCGTTTTCGAGAAAATTGTATAAAAACTGTTTCGTTTGTATGGGGGAAGGAGGAAGTAATGGTTGCCCGTTCAAGAACTTGGTCTTGCCAATGCCTATACAAAATTGCAAGTCTCTAGCTCAATTCTTTCGAAAATTGTGGTGTTCACGGACGGACTAACGGACGCACATGCGAAATTCAAAATCTTTTGTCAGCCCTAACACTTTGGTGTAGTTCATTTTTGTGTCTGATGATTGGTTCCATGCGTTATGAGTGGTATGCTAAATCTAATATACTCCTCTCCTATGCACTGAGAGAAAAGACAGTAAAAACTACTCAATAATAGGAAATCTTAACTATTACTAAAATAGTTCATTTTAATTACAAAAATATTCAAAATCGACAAATTTTATAAGAAATTTAACTGCTCGGTAGTAAAATTTACTATTTTGTGGTTGAATTAACTATTTTTCCCAATTTAAATCAACTATTTTGTAATTTGAATTAACAATTTTAGTGATAATCCCGAATGCCCATTATAAAGTAGTTAGATTTACTATTTTATTTCTCTGCGTGTTATGGGTGTTTTGTGTTTTCAAAATACAATAAAAATTGCGCCGCAGGCAAAACTTATAGAAACAATTATCCCACTATTGAAGAATATTTATTGAAATGCGCCGCAGCCGAATATTTTCATGGGAAATTTGCTATAGGCAGTAATTTTCGGTTCAATTTTTGGTTTTCGAGATCATTTTTTTGTGGTTAATAAATTACAAACCTATATTTGATAATATAATGCCGGGACAAAAGTTTAGTTTCTGGAACGCCCGAACAACATGCGTTCCTGGCCGTGATGATTCCCTTATTGCTATGTGATCCAACCCCTAAAGTTTAAAGGTTTAAATTTGTGGTTGTGGAATGATTTAGCCAATGGTAGAAACACGATCAACAATCCATTAAAATTGCAATTGTTAGTTCGAGAAGGGTGAATGTGGAAATGAGGGAGTAGATTTTTATGGGCGAATAATTTAAATAAGGGATAGCCTGACTATCAGCAAAAATCGGATTCAAATTTCTTTAGGAGATATCAGTAGAGGGGGAAAAGAAGGAAGCGTAACTTTGAACAACGGCAAAAAAATAATTTTAACTGCGGGCTTTACGAAACTTTTATTAGGGGTATTAACACAAGGTATTAAATGTAGGGGTGTTCACCTCTTTGGCCCCATACATGGGGGGGGGGAGGGGCGATTCCAGAGACTCTACAATGACGAGGTCTATGAGAGATATCAGAACGTACCCGTAATCAAGCTCATAAGACTCAACAGACTCCGGTGGGCTGGTCATGTCACTCGAATGAGTGAAAGTGACCCGGCTCCGAAAGTCTTCTGCGATAGGTTATTGGGCCAGATACTCGATACCCTGGCAAGCACGCAAGCAATGATTTGGCATACTCCATCCATTTTTTATATGCAATTTTTTGCTGTTCAGCAAAAAATCATTGCTTGCGTGCTTGCCAGGGTATCGAGTATCTGGCCCATTAACAACTAGGCGACGAGGAAGACCCAAACTCAGATGGCAAGATGGCGTTGACCAGGACGTGAAGCGAATTGGGATGCCATCGACACTGGAGGACATCGGCACGTGACTCGGACCTCTGGCGAGAGACATTGCGGCAGGCCAAGACCGGAAACCGGTTGTAGTGCCGAGAGAGAAAGAGTATTCACAAAAGGTATTAAATTTAGGGGTACGCACAAAAGGTATGAGGGCTAAATCGAGTTACCAGGCTCTGGTCGCAAAAAATTTCGTGAAACTCGCCGCAAGAATTTGGAAAAATTTTCATTTGGGAAAAAAATCGGCAAAATCAATCTCATTGGAGCTACTGTAGAATTGTCGAAAGTAATCCATATAAAATCGCTTAAGCCTAATTTACACGAGTGGTCTTAAAATTCCGGTTTACAATACAATATTTGCAATATCGTAAATCGAAATCTTAAGTCGCGTAATTGAAGGACTTGCAACAAAAATGGGTAACTCCATTTTTGGTATTTTTCGGAAGTACACATATTTTGGCACCATAATTATACAATAATACCAATTCGGAACGGGAGAAAATCTTTTAAATTTTGGAGTTACCTCCTTTTCCCGAATGTGGAGTTACAAGGTTCTTGCTGCAAGCCCTTCAATTGGAAAAAAGGTGATTTACAAAAAAGTACCCACCCTGGCCTTGACTGCAAATCGCCTACATTGGACAGGAATAGGGAGGGAAACGGTTAAAATGTTTTTTTTTTACCTTTTTTAAATGCGTTTTTTATTACAAAAATCTTGAAACCATGTCCATAATTTATTGTGAAACCGAAAAACCCTTCTACAAACAAAAAACACGAAAAAAACACGCCAAACAAATAAAAAACACTTCTTATAGATGCATTTCCCCAACAATAAACGATAAAGAATCTTCAATGGTTGTTATGATTTTAGATATGAGTAGTAAACATAATTTTATGTGTATAGGAAACCGATACCACCTCTTTCACAAACAAGTTGAATGCTAACCAAATTCTACCTGAGCTGAATTAATAATCCAAATTGATTCTATTTTTGAATCACGTTTCACATAATCGTTGCTCGATTAATTCGTTGTCGGAAGTCCGCAATAATTTTAAGAATTTCATTTTCATTATGATTTTCTTTCGGTTCATCGTACAAGAGTAAACTCCGTGGCGTAAAATTATGGAATTGTTTCACTGATTAAATTTTTAAGATGGCTAACAGAAGAGATTTTATTCTTAGCAGACGAGATGAATTTCTTCTGATAAGACGCTGTTTTGAGATAACTATATTTATTCAAATAAAGATGTTTTCATTGTTATCTCATAGTAAAGTTTTGATGGAATTCTCCAAGAATTGTTGGGATTTTTTTTATCAAATCTTGCTAAAAAAAAATAATTTTTAATATTTGCGCAGAAATATTTTCATCTTCAAAACGAAACTAAAATTAAAATAGGCAAAAACGAAAATAACCGGTATGCGATTATTCACCCCAAAAAATTGCATCCGCTGAACTAATTTTTGATATCCATAAACAGAAATAGCATATGTGCCACAAATACATCATAATGGGTTACAAGTTTTATCACCATTTCTATTTAGGGTCTAAAATTATCAAACATATTTTATTTTTGGTCTATCATAATCAGCTCGATTGTCTCAAGTACGATCTAAAAGTGGAATAACCAAAAATGTGTATTTCAAGTGTGGGTGTTGGCTAAAATGTTGCTCGCAATGAAACCAGATCCGGCATTTGGCTACCGTCTTTGGGGAATATTTTTTGTGTAATCTTATATCTGACTGTAAAGTGTTATCTGAGGTGGTCAGTGGATTTGTTGTTGTTATTTTTTGTGGTATGAAAACGTGCTGGTTTGCGGTTTGTCAATTTTGAGTGTTTAATTTAAAAATGGCCAATTTGAGTGTCAATTGTGAGTGTTCAATTCAAAATTGGCAAAAAAGGATGGAGCTTTAGGGCTCGATTAAACATAAATTACGACTTTTTTCTTGGCCTGTCATTAAAGTGACACTTCCAAACATAGTTTTCCCGAGAATGTTTGCCCAAGATATGAAAAAAAACCTGACAACTGTCTCCATGGAACATTTCAATGGCAGGCCATGAGAAAATCGCAATTTATGTCGAGACGAGGTTGACGGAAACTTTGTGTTCTGCTTGTCTGTTCGTTTGTCTGTAACTGGTAGAGAAAAAATAGGTTTTTTTTCTAAAAAAAAAAATCCCCATCACTTGGATTTTGGGTTATAGGTCTCATTTGACCTAAGATTTAAGAGTCTAAAAAGTCCATCAAATCGGGCGATTCGTTTGAAAAATATAACATTTAAAAAGTGCGATTTTTCCTACTTTGGGCGGCTACCATTTTATAACGGTACATTTCCGACAAAAACGGCTTTACAATATTTCAGGACACGTCGCAGGTTACTCAAAAATATTTACTTGAACTGGAAATTCGGGTTCCGCTACGGTAAAATCTTACCTAACTTATTATCGACTTTTCACTTCTCTGTTTACACGTTTTTCAACATAAAAATGTATTTCTATTAAAAACTCTTTGTGCTAGTGACTTGATATTTATTTTAATCGACTTAGCATGCCAAAAAGTGTAACAAATGACATCCCGCTTGATACATTTGGACAGAAAAACAATTTTTTGGAATTCCCGCTCCCATCCTCACCTAAAAAACCACTTTCCGCAACTCCAATTTTTATAGACTCTTTAGATTCCTTAAAAATGTGACTAATAACCAAAAAAAAATGTGACCAATAACCAAAATTTCGTGTGGGGAGGATTTTTTTTAAGAAACACCTTTTCTGGACAATTTTCTCGGTACTAAATGCCCAGTACACACTAACAAACGTTTGACAAACAGTTCGCGAAAAAATTGGCGAACAGTACTCGAACATTTTGAACGACGTCCTAATGGACGAATAATCCGTATAGCAGCCAACGAACAGTTGGTCGGTTTTCCCTGTAAAGCCCAATTCAGACTAACGATTCCGGTTACGATTACGATTACGACTGAAGCTTCTCGACCAATGAGATCGAAGCTTTCAACGATAAAGACATGAAAGCTTTGATCTCATTGGTCAAGGAAGCTCAATTGTATTCGCAATCGCAATCGTAATCGCAATCGCAATCGCAATCGCAATCGCAATCGCACTCGCACTCGCAATCGCAATCGTAGTCGTTAGTCTGAATTGGGCTTAAGAGCAAACTTTTCAAAGGAAAATTCGGAAAATATTCAAGTGATGTGTGAAACTTGGGAATTGGAAATGGTGAAGGGGTAATGGGAAAAGAGGAGAAAAAGAGGAGGAAAAAGAGGGGGAAAAAGGGAAAATAGGATCCTGAAGGAAGCAGGGGGAGTGGGGGGAGGAGAAGGTAAGTGGAAAGCGATTCTGAACGGGAAGATAAAGGGAACGTAGCAGGCAAGGCGGATGGTTTCTTCATTAATTTTTAGTCATGATTAATTTCGACCTCCCAATTTTACGTGAAACACTTTTTAGAAAAGCTACAATCGCCAATCGTCAAATACTCTATGATGACAGACAAAATGTTTATTTAAAAAAATGTGTTTGTACAGGAGAGGGAAAAAGGAGTGGTCCGATTGGATTTTGATGTATGGAACGGTTGTGGAAAATCATATTCTAAACACATTTTATGTCTATAATTTTGCAACACGACTCACCGTTTTCGAGAAAATATTGGGTTGTTCGATAATTCATGTCGTTTTTTTTCATGTTTTTCAAAGAGAATTTTTTTATATTAACAACAAACTTTAATCAATGATATATTGACCATTTTGTTGGATGACCTTTTGCCATCTTTCGGCAAGTTGAAAAATTCCACGTTCGAAGAAGCCTTGGTTTTTAGAAGCGAAGAACTGGTCCAACTCATTTTTAACAGCCTGATCGGAATCGAAAGTTTTACCATTCAAATGGTTTTGTAGGGAGCGAAACAAATGATAGTCTGATCGTGCTAAGTCAGGGCTATAGGGTGGATGTGGCATCAGTTCCCAATTGAGCTCTATTAATTTTTGACGGGTTATCAAAGAGGTGTGGGGTCTGGCGTTATCATGATGGAACATCACGCCTTTGCGATTGGCTAGTTCAGGGCGTTTTTTCTTGATTTCTTCGTTTAATTTCGATAGTTGACGACAGTAGACATTCGAATCAATAGTTCGGTTTCTTGGAAGCAGCTCAAAGTAGACTACACCCTTGTAATCCCACCACACAGAAAGCATAATCTTCTTTTGGTGAATATTGGCTTTGGATGTCGATTGTGGGGGCTCATCTTGCTTGGTCCATGATCGTTTACGGACTACGTTATCGTAAACAATCCATTTTTCATCACCCGTTATGATTCTTTTTAGAAATGGGTCGTTTTGGTTACGATTCAGCAAAGAGTCGCATATGTTAATGCGTTTGGTGAGGTGGATTTCCTTTAATTCGTGAGGAACCCAAACATCCAGTTTGCTTACGTAACCAAGCTGTTGTAAGTGCAAGTAAACGGTTGAATTCGATATGTCGAGCTTCTCTGCTATCTCTCGAGTTGTCATACGCCGGTTAGTTTCGATTAACGTCTTTATTTTGTCGTCATCAGTAGTGGTTGGACGACCAGTATGTGGTGCATCTTGCACATTAAAATTTCCAGAACGAAAGCGAGCAAACCAACGCTGACACTGGCGTTCAGTGAGGCAGTCCTCACCATAAACAGCACACAATTTCTTTCGAGCTTGCACCGCATTTTTGCCCTTTCGGAAATAAAACAATAAAATATGCCGATAATGCTCTCTTTGATTGTCCATTTTCAGGTTTATTTTTAACCAACTTGTTGTTTACTAATGACGCTCAACTTTTGACTGAAAGTAGTCTAAAGTCTAATCTTTAAAATAGTATATAATAATATAACCCACGCAAAGTACTACTACATGAAATATGCAGTTCAAGCCATCTATGAGAAAAAAACGACATGAATTATCGAACAATAAAAGTAAACAATTTGTTTTGGTGAGGGGAGAAGGAGTATTCCAACTGGATTTTGATGTATTGATAAGTTATATAAAATCATATTAAAAAAACATTTTATGTCTATAAATTTTTCGATACGAAGCACAGTTTTCGACAAAACAGGAAAAAGGTATACCATTTGTTTTGAAGAGGGGAAAAAAGTGGTCTGATTGAATTTTGATTTCTGGATGAGTTATGTAAAATCATATTCTAAACACATTTTCCCTTAATAAATTTTTCTATATGACTCACGGTTTCCGAGAAAGTTTCAAAAAAATGTATCGTTTGTATGGGCGAGGGGGGAAGGAATGGTCCGCTTTTTCCCGTTCACGAAATTAGCCCAGCCATTTACGGGAAACGCAACTATGTAGAATTTTAACTTTCTAGCTCAATACTTTCGAAAATTATGATGTAAAAATTTAAAAAATATTGAAAAAAAAACAATTTAAAAAAAAAATATCGAATTCTACACTCAGAAAAATGTTCAGGTCAACTTTTTGTCAGGTTAACTCTGACCTTACAGAGGTGTCTGTAAGCCAGCTAGCGGTCAGAGTTAACCTATCTAAGGTCAACTCGTGCAGCTCCCAATGCCCTACTTCACCTGATGGTGGCTTAATTTCAGAATTTCTCCGACCACAGGTCAACTCAGTTTTACTTGCCCACATGCAGGCGAACGCGCGCCTGCCCGAGGCCAATTACGCCGTATGTAGGTCGTCGAGTTAGCCTCCATTTTTCTGAGTGTAGAACTCGGATTAAAAGTTAATACAAAAAGCATTAAAAATATATCCATTTAATGCAGTTGGTATTAAATGTAATACTTTTTTTATTACAACCTATCAAACTCTAAAAAAGTATTGAAAAATAATACAAATTTGATTAAAAATCATCTGAGAGGATTGAAATCTAATAGAAAAAGTATGAAAAAATGTCGAATTCCAGAAATGGGATTAAAAGTTAGTCCAATAATCGACATCTCCTTTCGTTCTTCCGACCATCCTGAGCTGTGCTTCGTCATTAAAGGGTCTTCCCCTAAGCTCTGGCTAGAACTATATAAAAAAAGAAAAAAAAACCGTGTAGTGGACCAAAAAGGATTAAACAGGCCGACACATAAAAGTCTATTCTGGATAATTTGGAATCTAATTCCGATTTTTTTGCTGTAGGCGCTATACTTTTTCCGATATGAAGGGTTACTCATAAATTAGTTTACATATTTATAATTTGGAAATAAACAATTCTTTTTTCCTTCATATCTGAAAAAGTAGAGCTGGTTCAGCCAAACTACTGCCATATTCGGAATCAGCGACCCCAAATTACTCAGAATAGACTTTTATATCAAGTGCACTAGAATGAGTGTCCGTTTTTTAGTAATTTTTGGTCAACAATTCTAAAAACAGCATCCTGAGCTGTGGTTCGGCATTAAAGGATCTTTCTCGAAGCTCTGGCTGAAACTATAAAAAAAACCTAACGCCCTAAACACATGTGCAGATTTTCTGCATGCAGAGCTGCATGCATATCTGCAGCTAAGACACATGAGCAGATTTTTTTGACATTTAATCGCATCGGCTGCTGTCAACAATGGAAGAAGAATTGGCCAATTTTTATATTGGAAATGGATGGATCACCTCATGTTCCTGAAATACGTAGATAACGTCAATACAAAGTATTGAATATTTTCTACTGGACTTTCCTTTTCTTTCCTTTTCCACTGTGTACGAATTTAGTCCATAGTCTCTTTGCTAACAGTCGATTTTGTCAAACACCAAAAAAGAATCCTCGGTTGACATCACTAATTCTGCGCAGAGAAAGTTGAATTTGAGATACCATGCAGCTCTGCGCTGCATGCAGAATTTACATGTGTTCCACTTCATATAAACGAGTGTATTTAAATTCCGCTGCTTGCAGAATTCTGCACATGTGTTTAGGGCATAAAGATTTTCTTCGACTAGTTAGTCGATCAAAAGTAAGTTAGATGAAGCCACCCCAGTTCCAAAAATAACGACGATGTTTTTTGATGTCTTCTTAAGTCAGACGTTAAAGTCAGTTTTCACTGTAAATGTAAACATATTTGCAGAATTCAAACAAAATTTTATATCACCACTCAACCATTGACAAAAAAATCGATACACATCAAAATTTGACCTAAATTCGTCTCAATTCTCAATGACAACTGAACAATAAAAACCCTGACCATGGACCCACAAAAATCGATCGATAACGCAGCAGATGCGAAGCCGGCAAAACTTTCAAATTTCTTGATTAAGTTTTTGTTTGTATTCATTGAGCATTTGAGTGATAAGGGATAATAATTTTCGTCAAACTCACCGATAATAACAGGCTCCATGTTTTGATCAATTTGTGTTTATAAATTATGCATTCAGTGAGTTATCCATAAACGATTGTAATCCATAAAAAGTCGAAAATTGCGTAGAAAAGATGATTCGGAATGCCTCAAAATATCGCGAAAAACGAAAATACCTTCAAAACGATCGATAGCGAAGAGTTAATCCACGAACGTGAAACCGAACGCGATCCCGACCACGAACCGGTAACCGGCACCCTAAATGATCTCAAATGATCACCGATGATTTAGGAAATTAATTTTCCTTCACTCTCGTTTGACTTTTTAATTAAAATTTGATGATTTTGATTAGGGGAAGCCCTTACACCATTAAATAACTCGAATTCAGCACGTTTGCACCACTACGATTGCACTAGACGCCAAAACTCAAACTCATACACCTTGACGCTATCAAAGGTGTAAACAGAATTAATTCCCCCTTTGCACCGATTTTTATGATGATTATTCCACCTTTCTTATTTCAACCATGGATTATTGCAGGTAAATAACCTTAATCGCCACCTTTGGCCAAATTTCGCACACAAAAAACTTGACAAAAAATGATTTTCATCCGGGAAATTTCAAAATAATTCGATTGTGGCACAATAAACATACATAAATTGCATCAAGGTAAGATCAACAGGTGATCGTTCAACATGCACACCACAACGGATCCACGAAAAGTGGTGATCTCAACGAATTCACCACGATCGATCGGATTTTCGGTCGATTTTTTACAATTTTCGCTAAAAATTCGTTATTTCGAGGGTTCGATTTGTTGATTTTTTAATAAATACATCGTTTTATAGTTAGTACATGTGATCAACCATTGCAGAAATGTGATTTTGCAAGCGCAATGGAGACAATATAAAAGAAGACGCGAAACAAATTCATACAACAAGCACGACCGCGACCCAAGTAAAACTAACCTCTATCTTGTATTTGCCTTTGGTTTCGATCGTTTTTTTGTGAAATCTTTTCTTCTTTTGTACAAAGCAGTAAGCATTTAAGAAATTTAGATCTTGTTTGAAGCACATAGGTCTTATTTTCCCAGTTAACAGTTTGCATGGGAATATGTGCTTTGTTTGCTTGATAAACGGATCAAAATTCTATTCTATGAATTTCCGTTATAAAAACCAGTTTTGTACAGTTATGAGAAGTACAGTCAGCACAAAAAGTTAACAACGGTTTAGTATAACCGACATTTTTTTGTATTTCCCAAAATTATTTAGAAAAGTCTTGAGAAAATCAAAAACTTTATAGTGGCAATAATTCTCGCTTATACCTTGTATAGTTTTTCCATGTAAAATTAGTTACACTGAAAAAAACTATGGGTTATATTTTTTAAAAATCCATCAAGTTGCAAAATTCCAACTGTTTTCGTAAATAAACTGTAAGGAATGTTTTTAATATTCAAACCTAAAAAACAGAGGTTTTTTTTAAAGTTTCATTTTTTTCAGTTTTTTTTTAGTTTTTTTCATAGTTTGTTTTATGAAATCGTAATGTTATATAGGGTCTTTCAACAAGGACATAACAATTTTGTATTTTAATAGAAACGCACCCTAAAACTTTTTTTTTGATCTGGCAATGCTAAAACGTCAGTCAAGGTTTACATTTTTATCATGGTGAAGTTCACGAACGAGCAACGTTTGGAAATTATTAAAACTTACTACCGAAATTCTGAATCGGTGGTCGCAATCGTGTAATCTTGAGAAATGGTCCGGTCGAATGGCCACCTCGCTCATGCGATTTAACGTCGTTGAATTTCTTTTTATGGGGTTATGTTAAGTCGTTGGTTTATGCCAACAAGCCAACAACGTTAGAGGAGCTCAGGAACAATATCGAACGCGAAATCGCCAACGTTCCGGCCGATATGTGTGGAAGAGTGGTGGAAAATTGGCTCCAAAGAATCAATCAGCAAACGTGCTCGCGGTGGCCATATGAACGACATCGAATTTCATACTTAAATGTAACATGTCCACTACACCTGGAATAAATTTCAGCCCGATTTCTCAATTATTCTGTGTTTTATTTAAATACAAAATTTTTATGTCCTTGTTGAAAGACCCGACACATTTTATTTTGTAACGAAATTCAAATTTTATTTTGTTACGTTATTCCGCTTTGTACCGACAAAAAATCATTTCGTTACGTTATAACGATTTTATTTCGTTATACCTTGGGCCAAGTGAATAAAATTTAGCAAATGCTTTTACCAGTATTAGCACAAAAAAATTGAATAAAGTTGGCCAATATTAGTACATTTTTTTTATTTACAAAAAACATTTATTTACAAAAAATGCACTGAAAAGAAAAAAATAATTTTTTGGGCACTGTGTATCAGAAATAAAAGCGAGATAAATATTTATTTTATTTTTTATCCTTTTTTTTATCTCGCTTTTATTTCTAATACACAGCGCCCAAACACTTTAGTACATTTTTTTTTAAATAAAAGCTTTTTTAAAAATTATTTTTTTATTTTTTTTATTTTATCCTTTTTTGTAATTGATTATGACTGAAAATCCAAAATGAAAAGGATACTCACATTATCATAACAGGACGATCCGTTATCCTTACAGACTTCTTAATGTCAGAATCGGATTCGCCGATCCCAAAAAACCATAAATGAGTATTTTCCCGAAAAATTTGAGGAAAAGGATAATAACGTCATCCTTACAGGACCTTCCTTTATCCTTGCGGATTTTTTGACTACAGAATCGGATTCAGCAACCCGAAAAAACCCCAAATAGGGTTTTTGAGGAAAAGATAATCACATTATCCTTACAGGATCTTCCGTTATCCTTACAGATTTCTTAATATCAGAATCTGATTCGCCGATCACAAAAAACCCCAAATGAGTATTTTCCCCAAAAATTTGAGGAAAAGGATAATAACGTCCTCCTTACAGGACCTATCTATATCCTTACAAGGACGAAGTGGAGACAACAAAGTGTTGTTATCGGACTTACGGATGTCTGCAAAATTTCAACTCAATCGGATGTGTGGGAGTGGGTAAAAATTGGATTGCAAGATTTGAATCTGACAGACAGACAGACAGATACGAAGGGAAGTTAAATAAAAGCTTTTAAAAATATTAACTGTGATAAACACAAAACTTTCCTCTGCAATATTTAATTTCGAAAAAATATGTAAAAAAACAACATTTTTCAAATATCTCGAGTATCTTTAAATGTAAACATAACAAAAGCTATAACACATGGATCAATAAGTCCCGAGACTAACCCAGAGATGACGCTCGTAGTAAACCAGTAACCACGTCTTTCTAGAGTACTAACCTTTGCTTGAAACGTGTCAAAATTTTAAGTCGATCGGACCAGAAACAGCTGAGTTATCGAGGTTGGAGTAAAGTCGTTTTGTAGTTTGTTTAAAAAATGGAAAAAACCGAGTTTCGTGTTCTGATAAAACATTGTTTTTTAATGGGTAAAAACACCGTGCAAGCGAAACAATGGATTGAAAAATGTTACCCGGACTCTTGTCCATCAAAAGCAACGATTTGTCGGTGGTTTGCCGAGTTTAAACGTGGTCGTACCGACACAAATGACGCGGAACGCTCGGGTAGACCTGTGGAAGCCGTTACACCGGAAAATGTGAGTGAAGTGACAAAAATTATAATGAAAGATCGTAAAGTGAAGCTCCGTGAGATTGCTGAGATAACACAGATATCATATGGAAGTGCATTTACTATCCTTCATGAAAAATTGAGCATGAAAAAGGTTTTTTCCAAGTGGGTGCCGCGATTGCTTTCGATGAAACAAAAACAGCAACGAGTCGATGATTCAGAAAGCTGTTTATCGCTATTTACTCGCAATAAAAAAGATTTCTTGCGTCGTTACGTGACCATGGACGAAACATGGATACATCACTACACTCCAGAGTCGAAGCGGCAGTCATCTGAGTGGCGCACAGCTGGCGAAAGCCGTCAGAAGCGTCCGAAAACGCAGCAGTCAGCTGGCAAAGTCATGGCGTCAGTTTTTTGGGATACGCATGGCGTGACGATTGTATCACCCTAAAAGGTGATTATATTGATGAATAAAAAAAAATTTTGCAAAAAAAATGTTGTTTTCATTGTTAGTCTCGGGACTTATTGATCCATGTGTTAATTGCCAATCTGGCAATTATTGAAAACCCGTATGGTGATATTCGTATCAAAATTCGAACAGTTGTACCAAAATTCCACTTTGAAGTCAAACTTTCCAATAAAATTTTTTTAAATTTATTCCAACCGGATTTTGATGTATGGGAGTAGAATCATATCCTAAATAACTTTTGTTCTTGGACTTTTTTGATAAGATGCACCGTTTTCGAGATATTCACAAAAACCGTTTTCGTTCGTATGGGGGGTACCCCCCCTAATGGTCCATTTTTGCCCATTAACGAACTTAGCCTCGCATTTTACGAAAAACGAATCTGCGCAAAATTTCCAGACTCTAGCTCAATCCGTGCGCCTGCAATCCGCGCCACAGACAGACAGACAGACGGCCAGATGGACAGACAGACGGACAGACGGACAGACAGACAGACGGACATGCAGAAATTAATTATTTTTATCATTCTAAACACACTGGTGTAATTCATTTTTATGTGTGATGACGGGATCTTGGCGTTACAAACGGTAAGGCAAAGTTAATATACCCTTTGGTTTCACCATACGTTTTAGAAAAGTAACGGTAGCTATAACGGGTATCTCCAATACAATTTCTTTTGAAAAAATACAGTTTTTTGAGAATTTCTCGAAAACTATGGGCTTTTAAGAAAAAATGCATATTACCAAATTTAAAGGAAATAAAATTTCCAATATTTTTTCCTTCAACGGTTTTTACATATATTTAATAATTCTCGAGATATTTAAAAATATATATTTATTTTTACATCTTTTTTCGAAAGTAAATATGGCAGAGAAAAGTTTTGTGTTGATCACAACTGATATTTTTTATAAATATCAAATTCAATAAAAATCTTATGAAAAGAGTAATGGGTATAACACAAAAAAATATTTCTGAAATAAAAAATTCGCAAAAAAATATTTGCACCTGAAGCAACACGAATTCTGAAAGAACTTCAAAACATTTTTTTCTGATATCTTATCAAAATTTAAATAGACTGAAAGATTACTGTCTTATATAATTTTTGTATCTCACTAAGTTTGATGTGTAGTTAGTTTATCAAAAAATACCATTTTATCGTTTAATGAAGTTGAAGAAGAAGACACCACTAGTGAGAAAATCGATAAGAAATAGAAAACATTTGTGCTAAAATTACTTAAAAAGTAGTTATTTTTAGTGCCAATTGTGTGTATTCTAAAATGTTTAATAACTACAATGGAAAAATATTTTTACCTGAAAATTGCTTTAAATAATTTTCATACTGCCTCTTTTTACGCAGATTTACTTGAGCTGCAATTTCTTCCCCCATCAAACATGAAGTGCGTTTCATTTTCACGAATTTCCACTTGATTAGTACGTTTTTTGTGCGTTTCTTTTTTCACTTGTTAAATTAATAAATGGTATTTTCATTAATAAATGGTATTTTCATTAATAAATGGTATATACACAAAAGGATTTTTTTTTACACTAAATTCAAGATTTTTCTGATTTTCCGAAACTTGGCCTATACTAAGAGCAACATTCAATGGATGACTTTTGCGAGAAATTCACTGGAAATCTTTCAAGAATTTCCTTATCTCAGAATTTTCCCATTATTCAAGTGACTGCGGGCATTCAGGCCTCATCTCACATTGTATTAAAGAAGTCGTCGTTATTCGAATTTATCAACAATTTATGTTTTTATAGTCTTCGGTTTTATATATTTTTGATCTTCACTTTATAATTTTCTATGAAATGTGAAAACCGAGTACTATTCGTAAATTAACTGTGAAAGGTTAATATTAAGAAAATTTCTATATACACTCAGATAAATGGAGTAAAAATCGTCAACTCGTATACTGCGTAATTTGCTTCAGGCAGGAAAATTTAGCCTTTGCTACACTCAGAAAAATGTCCAGGTCAACTTTTTGTCAGGTTAACTCTGACCTTACAGAGGTTTCTGTAAGCCAGCTAGCGGTCAGAGTTAACCTATCTAAGGTCAACTCGTGCAGCTCCCAATGCCCTACTTCACCTGCTGGTGGCTTAATTTCAGAATTTCTCCGACCGCAGGTCAACTCAGTTTTACTTGCCCACATGCAGGCGAACGCGCGCCTGCCCGAGGCCAATTACGCCGTATGTAGGTCGTCGAGTTAGCCTCCATTTTTCTGAGTGTAGGCGCGTGTTCACCTGCATTAGAAAAAGTAAAAATGTGTCAACCTGCGGCGGGAGAAATCAAAAAAAAATAAACCTGCAACATGCGAAGTAGGGCTGCACGGGTCGATCTGAGACAGATGTTTCCAGGACGTAATGTGATGGACATCTCCGTCTGCCTGCTACAGACCAGAGTTGACTTGTCAAAAAGCTGACTTGAATCAGCTTTATTATTTGTTTGAGTCTTCGCTAAGCGAATAGTGGCTTGTGAGCGAGACTCGGCTCGATGAGTTTGGTTTTTGAATTGTTCTAAATGGGAGTTTGGGAAAACACCATGATGGTCAGTGTTGTGCGGGTTTTTTACGTGAAAAATGTAAAAAACTGTTTTTTACGCCGTTTTGCCCAACACTGATGATGGTTTAAATTTTTTTTGCGGTTCGGAAGGAGGACGGCGAAAGGGAATCGCGATGGGAGGCCAACGTAATTTTAAGAATCCCTTACAGACTCAGTCTGAATCCTTTACAGACTCAGATGTTTTGGTTATTGGCACTTTTTTTATATTGCTAGTGTCCCCGTGTCGGATTCTGACGAGACCCACCCCTCCGACGAGCTAGGTTCACGCGATAGTGCCACCGTCGTCAGGATCTTACCGGCAGACTTCGGGGCGATCGTCCTATGACGAAAAGCATGCCCCAAATTTCTGATTATGGATCTTCTCCAAAAATAACAAGCACAGGTAATTTTACTGTTCGCTACCAGTAAAAAAAAATACTTATGCTCCCAGTAAATATTTTGTTTGAGTCCCACCAAAATATCAGCACTGGAAAACTGGAATATTGTAGGAAATTCGTAATATATTACTAGAAGCCCTAGTAAAATGTACTAGGCGATAAGTCATAAATGCAGAAATTGGAAATCCGCATAAATTTTACTAACGCCCCAGTAAATCTATAGCGTTTTTCATTAGCTTTTATAATGTTGAAAACTCTAAAAATTTCTAACTTGTCAACATCATATTACCAATATTTTAAAAGCTTTAATTTAGCTTGCTTTTATTTAGTTTTTTTGTCTGTTTGTCAGATTCAAATCTTGCAAATTTTGCAGACATACGTAAGTCCGATAACAACACTTTGTTTTCTCCACTTCGTCCTTGTAAGAATAAGGAAAGGTCCTGTAAGGATAACGTGATAATTCTTTTGCCCTAATTGTCCAGAAAAAAAACCCTCAAATGAAATTTATTTCTCTGTCCCGGCTAATCTGGGATGTTTGGTCATCTCATGAGTAATCTACTTAATTTATTTTTAACGCAAATTTACACATTAATATCATAAATCTAATCTCTTTAAAAAAAACAATTATCGAAGCATGTTATGAAACACAAGTCTATATCAGTTAAAATTTTCTAAATTAAAATTAGTTTCATACAAAGTTTCACTCCGATGAATAATGACGAGAGTTTCAATACTTATTGCGAAGTTATTTACATTCTTAGAAAAATTATGTTTTATCTATTATTTATAAAATTTTAGTTCATGACAAAATTTGTTATAAAGTTTTTGAATAAAATGTCTTGGCTCAGTTGTACGTTTGATTTTTGCAAAATTATAACACAACCATGAAGTGCTGTGAATATTTCAAGTCTTATTTGATTTTTCGTATAATTTTGTTAATTATAGTTAGTACGATCGATTGTTCCAGTAAAATTATCATAAATTTGGAAGATGTTTGTGAGCCTTTCAATGAGAATAGAAAAAGTTTGATGTGTAAAAATATTAGTTCGGGTGAACAGCAAAATATTGATGAATTAAATGGAAGTCATTTTGAAAGTCTTCGACTGGAATCTTTATTCTTTTCCGGAGGCAGATTTGATGTGCTTCCTTGTATTAATTCGGAGGGCTTGGAACGTTTAACGTTTGTTTCCATCAAAATCAATCATTTCGATTTATCATCATTCAAATTGACTCCAAATTTGGAATATTTAAGATTTCAGTATAACGAGCTCGAAAACTTATTCGAAAATGCTTTTATTAACTTGTCAAAACTACGAAATTTATACATAATTTATAATATGCTGACAACATTATTAAAGGATAATTTCAACGGTTTACAAAATTTATACATATTGAGAATTTACGGCAATGACATAAAGCAGCTCCCATCAGATGTGTTTGAACATTTAATCTCCGTCATTGTAATTGATTTGAGTCATAACAGCATTGAATTTCTTCCATCAAATCTATTTGACAAAAATCCTAAATTAATTGAATTAGACTTGAGTCACAATAAACTATCCAAAAGTGAATTTATTTTTCCGCAAAATTTAGAGATCTTGGTTTTGACATGGAATAACTTTGAAGAAATTCATTTGGATAGACTGCCATCTACTCTGACTGAACTAAGATTTGGGGGAACTTCTTTAAAGCGAATCACTAAAGCTGATACAGCATTGAAAGATAATCTACAAAAAATATGGATCTCTACCTCTAGAATTGATAATTTCGAATTCTTGGAAAATTTATGCAATTTAAATAGCCTAGACTACAGTGCGGCAGAATCCTTAAATACATCTGAGATCTTCCGAGCCATTAATATACGAGAATCTTGCACTGGGGGACCAAATATTAAAGACTTAACTTTAAATAATAATGAATTAAAACATATAAATTATGAATATATGGCTAATTTTAAAAAATTGGAAAGTTTAGTATTACGGGATAATTATTTCACGGAAATACCATATGAAAATTTGATGATTGAACATCCCCAACTCAGAGCAATGTACTTAAGCACAGACCTTTTCAACTGCTCTTTCAAAGCGAAAATGACTGAATTCTTTGAGTCTAAGAGGATCGAAGTGTTTTTCAGCGGCTGCATCGACTGTAATACAGATTTCAACCATGAATTCTATAATAAAAGCTGTCCAGAGTCATTTTTATATAACGTTTCGACACCATCAATTGATATTGACTATAGCCGGAAAAATGTGGAATCTACAACCGAAGAAATGTCCCATTCTGAAAACCCCGCCTTCAAAGATGTGGAATTTTCAACTGAGGAAGTTTCCAACAATTCTAACGACGCGAAATCTTATCCACCGAAAAACGATCACAATGTAAACACAGAAACTAATTCAGTTAAAAATGATACACAGATTTTTTTGATCATAATTATAGGAATTAAATAATATATTAATTATTGTATGTTTAATTATAAAAATTTGGTTTTTATATAAATTTATTTTAAAAAAATAGAGCGTAAGAAGTATGTATCTTCCAGTAGATATGAGGCTATCAGAGCAAGAGTGGACCAACCCACATGTCGAAATCGTGATTTTTTTTGTGTTTGAATCTCTATTGCGAGTGAGTTTATAAAAACTTTTGGATGCACAAAAGAACATTTCAACATTGAGTAATAAAGTCCACACAATTTGTTTTCCAAAAATTTACAGTCAATAATAGTACAAAAGTGGAAAAGCTTCAAAAACTCGATTATGTGGCTTAGTACGTTATTGCGCTGAAGGCCTCATATTAAAGTTATATATATATTTTTTTTTTAAATGTTAAAAGCTTGACGAAATATTAACCAACAAATATGTCAGAAAAATATTTTATCAACGACAAAATGTTAATTTTGATACATTATAATAAAAATGTTACTCTTATTTGTCTGGTTTTTATATTATGTTTGTTACAGCATCACGCGAAAACGCCTTAACAAATCTTGATCAAATTTTATACACAAATGCAATTGAACACCTCGGTCCAAAAACCGGTCATTTCCATTTTTTGAAATTTTTCAGGACACACAAAAAACATAATAGTGTTAAATTTTACGTCTGGGGCAAATTTCACAAATTACAATTTAAATCAAGCGTGTGTCCTTACATAATTTTAATTGTAAATAAAGGTTTTTTTTTATTTTTATCCAACTTACAAAAAGGAAAAGGTTTTTATGTACTTTTCTATGTATGTTCACTGATATTAAGAAATCTGTAAAGATAACAGAAAGTCCTGTAAGGATAACGTGTGTTATGTGTGCTCAATAATGCCACGCACAAGTTAAGCGACGTCGAAAATCCCAATCTCCACGAATTTTGTTATCACATCTGTCATGATACCCTGAAATAAATGACTTGGAGTTATCTCAAAATGTTTTTTTTATCCTCTATTCGCATTCGATTTATGTATAAAAGGGGGAATTTAGGCAATGAATTACGATTAATGCCTAAAAATTCAAATGTCCCACCGGCCGGTTAATTAGTAGGGACGAACTATCTAAACTAAAACGATGAGGTGGCTCCCTGATGTGGCCAAGGTAATGCCAAGTATCGTCCTTTCCGGTTTGAAAGAATCGGATTGACTAGCTCTCTTCTTCAAAAGTTCTCGTAGGAAGCAGATCGAGGCTCCAAATTTCGCCAAGTTTATTTAAGTTGATTTTTGCATTTTGGAATAATTCCAATAAAAAGAAAAAAAGAAATTTCTTAATTTTGAGTGTACGTGGATGAAAATACGGAAAATAGAAGTAAACAAGGAAAATTCGTTTAAGGAAGCTGTGAACCTAGAATAAGGTAAGAGGGAAAAACTCCCCACGATCAGTGATGCGCATTTGATACATTTGTATCAATTTCGATACTTCTTTTTCATAAATTTCACTTTTGATACAAAGATACATTTTTCCCTAAATATCATGAAATTGATACTTTTTAAAAAAAATGACAGTAAAAGGTTTTTTTCAAATTAAAATTGTATCAGTCAACATTATGCGGAAGTTGGTAAACACTACACAAATTATCGCATTATCCTGAACTCAGCCTTCCTGTAATCTTAAGCAAGAAATAAGCCGTATTGCTATGTAAATACAATTCATTTTCCTGAATATGTGCAGACGAATAAGACGGACAGTTTCAGAACTAAATGTGATAAAAACAAAAAAAGTCCAACCGCTTTGACTTGAGCACGGTGGAATGTATTATGTTTGCAAAAGAATTATATGAAAATATTATACTCCAGTAATTCTGTAATTTTATTTTTTCTTTACGTAATTAGCTGTGTTATTTAAACCAATGAAATGTTTTTTTTTGTTATACGTTCGATTTTTTGTATGTGATTATATAGAAGAATCGACCTGCTAGTTTTGAATTTATAACAAATAACCTGAAAGTTATGATTTTTTTCCGAAAATAAAATTGTTGCTGCTTTTTTTACGTTTTTACATCTTTTTCTTAGGTTGATACTTTTTGATACTTTTTTCTGAAAAATTTGACACAAAAATTTTTTTATCATGCGCATCACTGCCCACGATACTTTTTAGCATAGATTAGAGAGTTACTATAGATGAGAAGAAAACGCATTTTCCCATATACTTACGTAGAGTAAATAGCTGCGCTAGTGGAATATTTTCTGATGACATCGGTATTCCTTTTCACTCCTTCACGTTCAATTGGAATGCACAATTGACTCATACGACACAAACACAAACATATCCGGAGCCAGCGCTTTGTTTACATTCGGCGATGGGAATAATTCGTAGGCGCACAGGTTTTCCATTTTACTATTATTAATGTTTTTATTGCACGCAAAATGTCCGCGAAAAACTATGTGCAATGTATTGTTAGGGAATGCTCGGCGGACAGCAAAAAAAATCCCAAAATAAAGTTTTTTACACCATTTCTCACACAAAAGCAATTCATGTGTTTACGAAGCAAATCAAACAGATGCAAAGTACTCTTCTTCAGGAAAAAATTTCTTCCTCGTTTCTTATCTATAGTAACTCTCTAATCTATGGTTTTAGTAATCCATCTGCTCCTTAGAGAACAAATCCACGTACACCACATTTCTTCCGATGAGCATCATTATATGCATGATGGTTACTTCATCGAGAGACACAAAATCTTATCGTCAGCATTTTTGATTTTGGGGGCCACGGCATTTTGATCGCATTTTTATCAAGCCCTATTTGCTGGGGTCAAACAGTAATCCCAAATAGCATCGAAAAACACAGGGACATGAGGCTTGTTCTTTGCGGTTTAAAAATCAGCAATTTACACAATCGGGGCTAAAGATTTAGACCTATAATTCACATCTCCGTATAAGAAGCGTAAGAAGTGACGAGAACGACACACTGATTAAGAATGTGTCTGCAAAACCACAATTGCTTTAATGAGGCAATTTGTAATCGACGTTTCGTCTCTGGGTAAATATTCGCTTCATAAAAATCCTGCAGCGATAAAGCGGCATTTGACGGTTGTCGGGTCGAAACAGTGATTAGCTGTGGAGCCTGAATGTCAGTTTCACTTTTAAGAAGCGTATAATGGAAACAGGGTCGACACGGTTGCCAATAGAGTTATCTCAAAGCCCACGCTTTACAAACAAAAGGAAAAAAGTTGATGCCTTCCGCCGCCATATTCCCCATTGGCATTTGATTCAAACGATTTCACTTCGAGTATTAAATTTCTTATTTTAGGCTAATAACTGAAGGAAATTTCAAAAAAAAAAAAAACGGATATGAGGCATTTTTGCACCAGAACAATTTTATTGTCATCAAAATTTCATTGTAAAAGAAAAAATAAATTTGACCGAAATCTGTTTAAATTTTATATTCAATATTGTCGAAAATTTTTAGTTGCCACTAAAATCACGACATACAATCGGAGGAAAAGTCCATTATAAAAAAATACTCCACAAAAAGTTCCCATTAATTTATTGCCGTTAGTTTTTCTTGTTCGCTTTCTGTTTACGTTTTTATTTGTTCATCTCTCTTCGGTCGGTAAGCTATGTAAGCGTTCGAGGGAGAAAGAAAACTCCGCTCGATGATTTGTGTGATGTAATGCCGTCAGATGACGCTGTCGGATAAAGCTTGAAGCAGCTAGGTGTCACTGGGCATCCCATTCGCACAACGGCGATGTGCCCGCGACATAAATCGCTTGTCACCGCGATTTGCATGCTGACGAAATATGTGAATAAACGGCTGCTTGAAATGCTATTTGGGAAGTAACAATATTTCAATATTGAAAAACTTAATAATGAAAACAGGTATGTCATTTCGAAGTGTGCCACAACGGCGTCTGCCTTTTTTTACCCGAAATTTAACTGGTTTTATATGCCTTGTCTAAAATTTATGCAATTAAATGCGAAGCTGAATCAAATTGGGGTAAATCACAGGAACACTAATATGTATTACTAAAAGTCAGTGTCTAATAAAAATAAAGAAAAAATAGCATAAATAAAACAACATAGAAACCTTTTTGAATGATAAAAATTTATTTCTCATTTAAATATTAATGCAAAATAATTTTTGATATAAGTACATAATTCATAAATTGTTGTTCATTTTTTTTTTCTTAATAAACTGATGAAATTACTTTTAGTCATCATTTTCATTCTTTCTATCTCGTTTCATAATTTATTTCATATTTTGAATATTCTCCTCAATGACAATTTTTTATTCTTTGCCGTATTGTAAGTTAAGTTTTTAATGCAATAAAACATTTCTTTTGCTAATTTTCAAGAAAAGTTCAACTTTTGTTACAGAAACTGCGATGTCTACAATGTTCTTAATATTTTAGAATTTATTGTGGAATTTTAAAATATTCGAAATTTAAAAGCAAAATTTGCGTTGAAAATTATTAATACATGATTTTTTCCATTATTATTTTTTTTTTTTTTTGAATTTATTTCATTAAGCATCACAATTTAGCTTTTCTTTGTGTTTTGAATTTCGGCCGTTTTTAATTTTTCTTCCTTAAATTTTTCATGGTTGTTTGATTTGTATGGCATCAATTTTTAAACAATTCAATAAACCGAATTTTTAACGAAGATTTTCAAAGATAAGGGATTTTTTTTCGTGTGTCGAATTGAAACCGAACAAGTGCACAGAAGATCTTATTCCAAGGTAAGAAAATCATTTCTTCGAAAAGAGTGACAATTTCCATGGGTTGCACTGTTTCGAATTAGGGTCAGATAAATTGGTTTCTATTCGAGACACAAATTGGTTTTTGTACAAAATAGTAATTGCGTTTTGAATTGAATAGTGAAAAAAACTCAAAAGTGGCCTAAAATGGTTTATGTCTGAGATGTCTTCATTTCTCGTTTTCTTACAGGATTTTGATTGGAGAACCAATTGTTGGTCTCGCAACATTAAAATGTTTAGACACATTTTCGTATTGTTTGGATTCATTCAGGGGTTACACACTCAATGTTTCTGTAATCATTCTTTTTATTAGAATGGGATGTAAGATTTTTGCAGACGAGATTGGATTCGGATTTCTACTTGTTTTTGTTCGACTTTAAAGGTAAAATTTAAATTTTACAAACAATTGCGTGGATCAGCTAAAATTTTAACTGAAACAAAATTTTAAATCTGAACAATTTTTTTTTTAAACGGAAATTGTTTTATTTTTCGAATTTTTGAATTTTTTGGACAAAAATTTAGAAAACTGATTTCAAATATAAACTTTTCAAAAAATTAGTGAAGGATTTTGCAAAAATTATGAAAATTCAGTAAAATTACCATCAAAATTTCAATATTTTGTTAAAAATGAAATTAATAAAAATGCTTTTCAATTTTTAACAATCTTTTTTTGTGTTAGGATTCATCCTCGGCGCTACAGCTCTCGAAGAGCCTTGGCCCTCTTCACTTGAGGTTTCAAAACAACTTCTTCCCTGCTTCGCACCTACAGTTTTACATGGATTGCGAACCATGGATGAATTACAACATTTGTAAGGTTTTTACGTTGCAACCCATCAACAGCAACAGCAGAGGCCGTGATGGTAATCTAGACCGATGATGTCGTTAACACCAAGCGGTAACTATTACTACTCATTTCGTAAAGCAGGTTGACTGAACTTGAATCACAGCGTGCGACAGTCGGGAATTGAACTACCGACCTCCACAATACGGGCCAAGTGCTTTACCATTTGGACTACGCTGGAATGCTTAATTGAAAATTTTGTAGCGTTTGATTTTTGCATAATTATTCAACAAAGGTTCAAATCTTTCTAAAGTGTTGTGGCTGGCACACTTTTTATTTCTAAAAACCTTTTTCGATGGTATAATTTCACACCATTGATTTCAGATTTTAGTAAAACTGAGATTTCAAAAACGGATTCGTGGGGAAAAAATTTGTCGAGTGAATCTCGCCTGACATCCTGTAAATTACTCGTGTAAACGTGTAAATTAGAAGTAAATTACATGTAAAATACATGTAAATTACATGTAAATTACATGTGAGTTGGTTTTTTTTAAATTTTATATGTTATTCTTGGCTCCTTTCCATAATTTCAGATTTGTTCTCTTAATATCTCAATATATTACTTAACATTTTTACATTTATTGATATGTACTGGTTGTCTGCTTTGCAATATCATCGGATTTTTCTTCAATTTAATTTATAATAATTTTTGGTTCATCTAATAAATATGTAATATGATATAGTATTTTAAAACACCAAAAAATAAACATTTTTATACTTTATTATACTTTTCTATAAGTTAAGTATATAATTTTTTGTAAATATGATATGATTTTTGTGATATGTATTTTGTTTGATTCTTAGCATCTAATTTATCTAAATTTTAAAGTGTTTGTTTATGTTTGTTAGTTGGAGGTTAATTTGGGATTTTTTTTCTTTTGTAATTTTGATTTAATAATTTTTTATAGATTATTTTCTTGTATGATACTGACTGATTTTTTTTTTCTTTGCATTTATTTTTTGTGTTGATAGTGTATACATAGACTTTTTTTTAAATATATTTGTATCTTAAATACCTTAAATATAATCGTAAATTAACATCATTCACGAGATAGACAAAATATTAGTTACCTTTCTTACTTAAAATATTTCTTTTTAACTTATATCTTAAAAATACAGCTGATTATATTTTATCTTAAATACAATCATATCGCAACATTTTTTTTTCATATTAATTTCTTATCTCTTTCATTTCGATCTTTGTCTAGAGTCTACTCAATTTTGTAGTAGTTTTTAATATTCTGAGTCATCATTTTCTTGAGGTGGTTTAGTTTTTTTAATAATTATATATATAATAATTATATGTACGAGTATTTTTAGTAAAATAAAGTGTTGCCAGACTACAGTAAATATGCATAAAGTGTATAAAAGCGTTTTAATAGAAACATTAAGATATATTTTAAAAATAATTTTTCTCAAATTTGTTGATTTCATAAAACTTTTTATTTGAAACTGTAAAATAAATCCAAATTGAAACCCATGCAAGTACTTTACCGTTCTGTGAATTTCTTTAATTCATTTTGCTCTTCACTATTTTTGTTAAATACCGTAATAAAGTTAGTGCAGACAGATATGATGTAATTTTTGTATTCTGTTGCTTTAAGTTGAGTTTTAAGTTGAGACTTTGACTACAATTTTTTTTAGTCCCTTTCTAGTTTATTTAAATACGTCTTTTTTTTATTTCTTATTTAATTACATTCATTAGGCATATACTATCACAAATAACTTTAGATGTAGAAATTTTGTTCAACATAGAAGAAGAGATTATGATTATTTTCTGTCTTCGATCTTTCATGATTTTTTTTGTGAGTTTTCTCTTAACGCAACATCTCATTTCCAGCCATTTGAGATGCCATAATAAAATGTTTTGAAAAAATTAATCAATAAAATATTTAAAAATAACTAAATAAAAATGAATAAAAAATAAAAGTCAACTCAAAAACTCGTTTTATTTACGCCAATCTCTTCTCTGTGACCATTGTTGCATCGAAAAAATTTAATTATTGAAGTTGTCCTGAACCTAGTGTGAATCTGGCTTTGCCATTTATTTTTTATTATTTGAAATGACTAATTAATTTCTTTGCCATCTCTACTCATATTTGACAGAAAATTATTTACTATGATTGCCAAAGCGCACTGAGGGTTACCAGAGTTGGGAAAAACGAAATGTCACATTATTCATATAAAAAAAAATCTTATATGAATAATGTGACATTTCGTTTTTCCCAACTCTGGTAAAGTAAATAATTTTCTGTCAAATATGAGTAGAGATGGCAAAAAAAATAATTAGTCGATCATTCGATTAATCAAAATATTTGAATCGACTTCCAATTTAATTGTTAACTAATAATCGATTAGTCAAATGTAAACTGCGCGCTTTGGAAGCAATTCTACGAATAATCATTAATAAAGCCAGATTTTAATGAAATTATCCCTTAAAAATAAAAAAAAACGGTATTCACTATTTTGTTAATTGGTGTAAACGTGGCGTGCTTTTTACAAGAAAGCATAGACACCCCGTTAAACATTTGAAAAAGCATATTTTTACAATTTCTAACCTCAAAATCTAACCTCAAAATCCAACCTCAAAATCTAACCTCAAAATCTTACCTGAAAATCTAACCTCAACCTCAAAATCCTCAACCTCTTCTTTCAGAATGTTAACAATCTCAGATTCACTCAACTTCTTGTTGGGCTCGAGGCCCAATTAACCATAGGGCTAATGGGGCTACAGCCCAGGGGCGCCATCGATCCGAGGCGATGAAATTTTGATTGCTTTTTTTTGAATTTTCTTTTGCGTAAATATATATTTAAGTTTTGAATTAAAGAATATTTTAAAAAATAAAATTGAATTTTTACAATAAAACTATGTAAGGGTGCAAAATTTTATTTAGCCCAGGGCGCTCAAACTTGTTAATACGGCTCTGGTTGGGCTTCTCCATTTCCGCTTTGCTCCTGATGAATATTCTGCGCCATATTGTAAAATTTTATTAATTTCTCGCCACTAAAAACTTTTCTATCGGAGTAAAACATGAAAATCGCAAAACATAACCTGAAAATTGATCGTTCCCGAGATATTCTTATTACAGTGTGAAAAAATTGTCAATTGTCTTAGAAACTAACGGTTCCTTAATAGTTGTCTGCTCGGCTACCAAAAGCGCTAGAACTCTGGCACCTGGAGTGTTTAAAGAAGTTGTATCAAAATCCAACTCCCCCCTCCCCCATCATTAGTTGAAAAAGTCAAAAATGGAGTTTGGTACACGAAAAAAATCAAGGAACGATTTGCTAAATCCCTGGGGCTGCCTCGCTATCTAAAGGCCTGTGTCCACATGGAAGTTTATTTGCAGAAGTCGCTTCTAGCAGAGACTTCTGGAAGTTTTTCCCGTGGAAACACTAACTGCAAGTGAACTTCCAGAAGTTGTGACACCAGAAATCTCTTCTAGAAGCGACTTCTGCAAATAAACTTCCATGTGGACACAGGCCTTAAGACGTATGCTCAACCAATCTTCTTATGATAAAAATAGTTACACGGAAAAAAATCCGCATAGGAAATGTTCCTGCAAAAGCGATTATAGGACTCGTTACACAATTTTGTAGCAAAGGCTTCTATAAATATTGGAACTAGTTCTAGTATTCGTTCAATCATTACTACGTATATAGGGCTGAGAGGAGAACGGACATATTCCAACAAAAGCAGCACCTGTTCCTAGTTTTTACTGGAGACATTCCTATACTGAGGGGGAAACAATGTTATGTTGTGGAATGGAATCGTTCCCTCTCAGTCCTACGAGAAAAAAATTGGTCGAATCCTAAGTGGTTGTGGCCTCATTCCTACGCCAATAGGATTCAGCAAATTTTTGTTCTTCAATTATAGTTCGCATACTCGTGGTTTTCGAAATCGTGGTTTATATAGTTTGTATCTGCCTACTACCATATTCTAACCCTTGGAGCACAATGAGCGCAACCAAGCCGCAACCATCACGCATCCAAATGTCACTTACGAGTTTATTTCCATCGACGCAAAAGTCGCCAAACTTTGAACTTTAACGCAACAAGTCTGCGTTGACAGTTCATAAAGTGAGGTTGGGGAAATGTCGTTCGAGGAAAAATTGATAGCTTTATTGCAATAACAATAAATATACAGACCAACAAAGCAAATTTTCGTTTCAAAATTATCCATTTTTTATATATTTTTCTATTTAGTTCACTTTTAATTTTTCTGTGTTTGTCTCACAACGCAACAGACGACGCTTCTATTGTGCTCAACCGCTCCTGAAATGCATTGCGTGACAGTTCGAAGCTTTTGTCTGTCCCTTTTAGAATGGACAGAATTCAATAAAGAAAGTAGTCAATCCTATTCGAGTAGGACTTGGTGCTATAATTATAGGAACGAATCCTATTTCGAATGGGAATGTCGCTCATATATATGGGAGAGAGTCCAGTAATCAATGGAGACATTCCAACGTTTTATAGGATTAATTCCTTTCACTTTAGGATCAAGTCTCTTACACAAGGGAATGGTGCCCAATTTTTTGTAGTAACATGTCTAACATATAAACAATCGCTCCCATAATCTTGGGAATGATTTCACAAAAAGAAAGAACACGACAATTTTTTTTGCTATGTGTCCTAAAAAATTTGTGAACAGTTAGAATTTTTTTTATAGGAATCGCTTGTATGCTTCAGTCCCACATTTATGGGAAAAACGGCATAGTGGCCAAATATACCACTATGCCGTTTTTTCCCATAAATATGGGACTGGAGCATGCAATTTTGGTGGAACGGCTCCCATATATTTTTTCATAACACATGCATCGAAAATATGCCTTTCGATGCCTTCGTAGCGGGTCCAAAGTTGCGTTTTCGGCCCTAGGGGCGAAAGTGCGATCATCTGGCCGAAAGTGTGTTTTCGCGACGTGTTTCTCGTACCACAGAATACCACAGAATACAGAAGACAAACTTCATAGGCAGAAAACACTAGAGTAAGCAGTACAGCCATATATGCCTCTAACCGAAAATTTGTGAATAAAACTGAACGAATGTGAAGTTAGCTGCACGAGCGAAGTGTGGTTTAGTTGAGCATTGTCGATTTCCATTTTTTGTGATGTTGATTTTTTATTTCAAAGGAGAGAAATTTCAAAATTAAAATTTGTTTTCACCAACATTTCTTAGCAATAAAACGAATTTATAAAATATAGTTATTTAGTTTCTTTTAAAAATTTACTTTTGCTGAAGTCAAGAGGGCTTCGCCCCCCAGACCGTCGCTTCGCTCATGCAGCTAACTTCACACTCGTGAAATCGTTGACTTTCGCCCCTTGTTGCGTAATATACTATTTCTGTGTACATAAGAGCAGTGGCGAAACGTCAAGGTAGACATCATTGACGGGGTATGGTCAAAAAATATTGTTTATACTCAATAAAGTATAAATTTATTGCGTGGTAAAAATAAATATTACTATTATCAGATTTTCAATGGATTCTGCTCTTTTGTGTCCTTAAGTGTGTTCTTTTGTGACTTAAGTTCTATCTATGCTGTCTACCTGAATGTCTCGCCACTGTAAAAGAGATTTGTTTTCAGTTAAATTCGCAAGGCCAAGTCACACCATGCCAGGACATCAAAAAAGTTTCTTTATGTTGAAATAAATACAAATAAAAATAAACTAAAATTATGACAAGTATTTTTAATATGCTTAGAGAGTGTCATGTTTTTTTCTTATTTTCTTTTGGTTTTTAAAATTTTAGTCTCAATCACTAATTGCCTAATCTAGTGTAAGGTACATAACTCCATTAGTAAATATATCTTTTTAAACTATTTTCCAAAAATGTCAAGTTTTTCTCATTATTTTGTTTATTATTTTTTTTTTTTTTTGGGTTTCAAACAATTACAATTTTGTGGTGTTTACTATTTATTTTTTTTCATCTACGAATATTTAACAGAATTTTTTTATCGTGATTATTCATCAATTTGTTTTGCTTGGTGCTTAAAAACTACATTCATATATCATCATATTCAAATTTTTGTTTATAATTTAATGCAATATTATTAATTTTAATTAGATATCTCTAAATGTAGTAAATCATCAAAATGCTGTCTTGTTTTAAATTTATTATATAAATATGATATGTATATATTGGATCTTATATTGTAACTGCATTCACATTTAATTAATAATTTCACATTTGATATGTATCGATCGTCATTATTCTCATCGAGGAATCATTTAGGCAAAGTTAATTTTATAAATTTTTTTTTATGCCAGAATAATTCCTTAAGAAGTGTTTCTCAGCGTTTACCTTTCATTGAATTTATTACTCTTAGTCTAAGTGTTTTACATTTAATTTAGAACTACAATTTTATCGTGGATTTAATTTTTTTTATATATTTATGTATATTTGATATTTTCATTTATTTCTCATATTTTTTATGTTTCTTCACTTGTAGTTTTTTGTTCTCCAGCAAAAAAAGGCTTCAGCGACTCTGTGCAGAGTATTTTGAATCCTTTTTTATGTTTATTAAATTTTATTCGCTTTTACATAAATATAATATTGATAAGTATGAAGAATTTCCACTCTTTATATGACATAAGAAACACATATCACATAACATGTAGATAAAAGCTTAAGAAATTTAAATAGGAAATAGAAATGCTTTTATTTTTAGTTGAAAAAGTTTCAAAGTTGTTCAATAGTTTAGTAAAATGACAAACAGGATTGGATTTCGTACATTTTCCCGCAACATTTATCAATTTTTGTTGTTGTTCACTAGACTTTTCTATAATTGATGTGGGAGATTTTCTACAGTTTTTGATGGGGATTTAGTAATTCAGTTTTTGGTTTTTAAATATACATAAAACAACAAAATCATAATGTTTTCTTCTAAAAAATCATGTTTCCGTCGCTTAATTGTATTCTCTTAAAGATGTTTTTTGTCGAATCTCGGAATAGATGTGAAGACTTTTCAAACAAATCTAATGTTTGAACATTCTTTAAATTTTTTTTCGAATTCTAGGACCCGAGGTGCCAGAAAAATAAAATAACCCAGTAGTAAAATTTTGATTTGGTCAGGGGTTGCCCATTAAACACTTAACAATGATTTTACGGCTTTCCTTCCCCCTTCCCCCTAGTGATACTTTTTCGTGATTTCTGGTATTAAGTGCAGTTCCATCGCCACACCACCACTTACTCGCCCAATTGCCGCCCAAAAGAGTATTTTTTAAATTTTTTTATGTTGGAATTTCAACGAGGAGGTTGCCTCCTAAAAGTGTTTTTTTTGGTTTTTTTTTATTGGCATTTCAACATTTGTAAGGTTTGTTGCTGCTCAACAACAGTAGAGGTTGAGACTTTAGAGCAAACTGAGCTGGCTAAACTCATACCTCAGAAGTAGAAAGCATTCGGTACTGCACAAGGGTTGTAAATCATCAATATTTAGATCTGATTCTGGAGTACCCCAAGGGTCGATACTTGGTCCTCTACTTTTTATTGTTTATATTAATGATTTGCCTCAATATATTGTATCGTAAAAACTTTTGTTTGCAGATGGCGTAAAATTTTTTAATGTGATAAACAACGTAAACGACTGTGATACGCTACAAGCGGACATCAATAATGTGTTAACTTGGTGCATCAACAATGATCTGTCAATAAATATATCTAAATGTTCTTTTATGTCCTTAAACTATAAGTCCAGTCCAGTATTAAATGTTTATCATTTGAAGGGCGTGTCGCTAAAAGAAGTGAGTTCGATAGTGGACCTTGGAGTCACTTTCGATAATAAATTAAAGTTCGACTTGCACTATACAGAAATTTGCCAGAGAGGTGCCAAATTATCAGGCTTTATCGTCAGATTATCCAGCAAACTCAGAAATCTTCAGGCATGTATTTTGCTGTTTCAAGCTCTAGTGAGGAGCATTTTAGAATATTGCTATGTAGTGTGGTCACTTCACTATAATTGTCATATTGCGCAAAAAGAGGCCGTTCAAAGAAAGTTTTCTCGTGGTATTTGTCGTAAATTCCGTGTTAGTTTTGAGTCCTATGAGGACCGACTCAAGATTTTAAAGTGGCAATCGCTATCTGTTCGTAGAACGTATTTAGATGAATATTTCCTGTTTAGACTGGTTATTGGTAGTATATCATCTAATGGCGGCGTTCAGACGAGGTTGAAACTGGTTGACTTCACCAAGTTTCCACTCGATTTTACGGGCCAGACGCTATCGGGTGTATGCGGGGAATTCACCTGCTGGCTAGGCCGGGTGAACTTGGTTGAAAACACATACACACATAGAGTTCAATGGTGGGGGTTCACAAAATTTTCTTGCTACACGTACACATTGACACAGCAATTGTAAATACACTGCAGCGCAAAAGTTCAAAAACACTACGTGAGAACGCAAGCAGAGTTTTTCACCCAGAGTAACTCGGTTGATTTCACCTACGAGAGAACGCGGCCAATGTTTTATTAACCCTAACCAGCAAGTCGCGGCAACAGGTGTGGCCATAGGTGAGAATTAACGAATATCTAAGTTGTATATTAAGATAGAGGGCTGTTTGTTTCTGACATCTCCTTTTGTGTTATTTGATCGTATTGTTTTGGCTTTTTGGAAAGATTACATTGATTTTGAATGAGAAGGAACGGTTTAAATTTACCTACCCGCATTTTACAATACACAGCCACAGATATGGCAACTTATAGTGAATGTTAGCATATCTATTTATTATTACAGAATAAAACAATGTATTTTATAGGTCTTCGTTACATACTTGATTATATTTATACTGAGTATATGCTAAGTGCTCAGCACAAATCGATTTATTGCAGAAATGATAAACAATCGTTGTACTTCTCCTTGTACCATTTGGACTACGTAACGCACCTGTATACTTATGCTCTATACAAAATCTATTGGCCACAAGTGTGGCATTTTCTTGCAACCACGATGCAAATTTTTGCCTGGAAGGTTAGGGTTAAATGAATTGTCTCCTCGTGTTAGCATCTCCAGAAACCACAAGGTTTTCAGTGCCACGTTCGCGTCTCATAACGTATATTTTCATTCGCCTATACTCAGAATACAGCGTA
Source organism: Chrysopilus asiliformis (assembly GCA_964034945.1). Lineage (NCBI taxonomy): Eukaryota > Metazoa > Arthropoda > Insecta > Diptera > Rhagionidae > Chrysopilus > Chrysopilus asiliformis. Next base: position 89,434,438 of record OZ035960.1, on the reverse strand, counting down.
ATCACGATAACCATGAGTTTGGTCTTTTCAATACTCTTTCACTGCAAAATTTTCAAAATTACATTAAAACTATACTATTCAAATGATCATCAACTCTATTTAACATATTTTTTTTTTCTTGACTATTTTATCTGCAGTGTAATTAGATGTAAATCTGTTCTGTGGTAATATATTAATAATAATAAATAATCACATTACAATCACATTACAATCACACTCCCTTGGCGATGTTTGGTGAGCGATTCCGGAAATCTTGACCAACGCGAATATGCCAACGTGCCAACGTTTTTATTTAATTAAAGATCATATCAAAACAACAAAATTTTGCAACCCAAAAATTCCAAAGAATGAAACATTTTCGCGTTTGACGAGTTGTCAAACGTTGTTGTTGACGAGATGCCAACGGGGTGGTGACTGAGTTAGTCACCACGCACTACAATTGGTTGTTTTCGTCACCAACTTAGCATAGAATTGAACTCATTTAGGTAAGGAGGTACGAGGGAGAGAGCGGTTGATTCATTAATTTGATTTGATCGGCAAAGTTCGGCCTCAAGCCGAACGTAGCCCAACTTAGGCGAATCACAGCAGATCAAAGCGAACCGTCTACACTTGCGCATTCGTCATGACTTGCGTACATTCGCCAAGAGTGGCGACAAGTAGATATTTTACTATAACGCAGAACTGTTGAAGGTTTTGGCCAAGAATTCGATACAAAATATCTTCCAAAGAACAACAGATATTTAGAAAAAAACATTAATTTATTTTACGTGAAAAAAGACATATTTTTTTTTAGAGAAAAAACCACCTTCCTACAAACTGTTAAGAAAATTTCCCATTTGTTGGACCGATTTTGAATGTCGGGCTATATAAAATACAATATTAATTAAATATTTGATTTGACATTTACATGAGACAAGACTGTAAGTTTCTGTTTCATAGAAGTTTCGCATTTGAAAGAACATAAACCTCGAGAATGTTAGAAAGAGAAAAGTTATTATTTTCATCATATTTATGTTGTTTTTTTGGGCCACATTTAAAAAATTTGAACATTAATAAACATTATCTTGCGCGTTTGATTTTTTTTTGCTTGAATAAATTTAATTGAATAAATTCTTGTTAAATATAATTTACAAAATTGAATATTTTTAAACATCATCTTTCTTTTAGTTTTTTTAAGGTTTGCGCTTTTAGCATTTTTTTTATTCATTGTTCGAGCCGATCCTGCTTCCATTTTTCTTTTGGTCATTATACAAAATAAAATGTTTTAATTTTTGAAAAACCGATAATTGTTATGCCATAATTTTAATTGATAATCTGATCGTTAGGTTTTTTTGTTTTTTGTATTGTGATACAGTTTTGTTTTTTTTGTAATTTATCAAACAAATTGTTGCAAAAAAGCTGTTAATGCAATTAATTGAAACGATTTTTCTTGTTCGAAAACTGATGAAAATGAACTGAAATTTAAAATAGCCCTTTTTTATGAACTTATGTACTTTCTTATAATATGGCCCTTCACTCAATTAGGTATTTTTCTGTAATTGGCTTTTTGATTTTATCGACTTGAGGGCTTACATTACTAACCAAAAAGGTTAAGGCTTATTCCGATATGTATAGGGCTTAACTTTTTTTAAATTTTGATAGGTTTTTTTTTAATTTATTTTAATTTTGTTTTATTATTATTTTATTTCTCTTTAATTATAATTTTTATGATTCAACATTTTTTTTTCAATAAACACAAAACGAAAATAATAGAGAACTCAAAGTGTAACAAAAACATTATCAACCAAAATTTTGAGCTATTTTTTTACATTTTCTAAAACAGAGTTTTATTTTTCTTCAGTGTAAAACTGAACAAAAAAATTACTGAAAAAAATATTTAAAAGCATTAAAATATTAATAGGATTTTTTAATAATTATAACCATCCATATATGAACCTAAATATGAATAAAATTGTGGATTAATTGGAACGGAATAATAGAAAACGGAAGCTGGCTCTGGCGCTACTCAGTCTAGGAAACCTGTATTGACCAATTTTTCCAGGAAAAACTTCACATCGCCCAATTCTGAGTCCTTGATGCCCAATGATTTCAACATGCCTAAGTCACCATTCTCAACAGCCATGAATACTGATCGTAAGTGCTCCAAATCAGATCTAATTATAATATAATAAATTTGTAACATTATTTAATTTATCCAAAAATGTGAAAAAAAAATTAAAAATTAATAAAAATGTAACCAAATTTTTTAACAACCAAAACTTTGACATTTTTTGATACAAAAAAACATTTAAATATAATTCATTATGGCACAATATGTTAGATTTTTGTTAGATTTTTGTAACTATGATCAGCTCGAGTTAATTCGAGACTCCGTTTATGGAAACAAAAATCTAGCGAAAAATTGCATTTATTGAACAAACAGACCTTAAAGACTTTGATTTTTTTAACCGAACATTTTTTTAAAAACCAAAAAAAAATTTTTTTTTGGTTCCCAGATAATTAAAAATTTACCTCATAAGATGCAGGGCTGCGCCGAAATCTTCAATCGTCTGTGATTCACTGAGTGCGATTGCAACCTTTTCGACGCCACCCAATGGTGCCAGAGCGTCTCTCGCTTTACTGCCGAATAATTTTTCTAGATAATTTGGTCCGTGTGATGCCAGGAGACTTTGCAGGAATGATGCGGTTTCTTCAACTGGTGGCCGTTTCGCTAAAAGTTTCCAAAAAATTTGGAGTCATTTGTCTTGCTTTTAATATGTATGAAGTTTATTGAATTATCATGAAAAATTTTATTGCTTAGTTAAAGCGTTTTTAAAAAATTTGGTGGTGATATTTTTCCATAATTACATGACTACATTCGAGTTAGGGCGACGATATTTTTACCCTTCCGTGGAACGGATGAAGAAGAAATTTTAATTGCTTCAAAATGAATTTATATTTTACACCCCCACAATAGAGAATGCAATTTTGCGCTGCAGGTAAAATTTTGAGTAAAAGTTCCGCAAGGGATAGTGGTAAAGTTTTCAAAAAACTGCGTCGGTACAACCCCTCACTAAACACCGGAACCAACAGACTTCATTCGGGTCAGATCAGAAAAAATTGAAAATGAGCCACAATAAAAGAGTGTCCATGTAAGTGTTTATTTGACCATACTTACATTTTTTTTTTGTGATTTTTCGAAGTTTTTACTTATTTATCAGAAAGAATCTAAACTATCTCCTAGAATCTAAACTATCTCCTAGACCAGGGGCGGGCAGACTTTTCCAGGGTACGGGCTACTTCTAATTTTTATACCCGTATGGTGAAACCAAAGGGTATACTAACTTTGCCTTACCGTTTGTAACGCCAAGATCCCGTCATCACACATAAAAATGAATTACACCAGTGTGTTTAGAATGATGTTTAGCTCTAGAACTCTCAGAACCAAATTTGATCAGGATTGTGTCATAACAACAAATAGACTACTTTAACGCAGTTCATTTAATTTCGACATTTTTCGGGGAAGAAATTAAAGATATCGAAAAAAACATCGATATTTTTTGAACCCTAGAAGAGTTGTATTACGGTTCATGATATAAAAATTTCCTACACTTGCTATAAAAATTTTATTTCCACATATTTCATAAGTATTTTTCTTGATTCGTTTGCGTTTTGATTTTCATCCAATAATTTGACGGATTTACGGGGAAGTAAAATGAAAGTTCGATTTGAATTTGAGCCGCTTTTGTTTTAACCCTTTCATGCATACATTTTTCTATGGAATTAATTTTCACGATTTTTGATATCCGAGGGTTTTTGGGGTCGCTGATTACGAATCTGAAGTCAAAACTTCAAAATTCAAAATGACGGATCCAATATGGCGGTGAAAAAAGATGAAATTCATTAGATTACGCTGAAAACTAGTACGTAACCCAACTAACAATTTTCGTCTCATAAGACTCTACTAGAGTCTTTTGAGAGTTTTCATACAGGGCTATTTCACCCTTGTAGAATGCTGCAACTGTTTTATGAGTGGCTCATGAGGCTTAAATGGCGCACTTATGAGAACTTTTTTATCTTATAACAAGACATCAGTTCTTTTTGTAAGAGTCACGAAAGTCTCACAAGAACACTATTTGAATTCTAATGAGAGTTCTCATGTTCTCATAAAACTCTCATAACAAGTACTTTATGCTTTGCTAAAAAGAGAAGAGTATATAAAAATATCTAGCCGGTTTTATTTTTGAAGAGCTAAAGTAATTATTTGAAGAGTAAAAGTTATTTTTGAAGTGTTTATTTATTTTCGGATCCGAGTTATGTCTACGTTTGCGTATGATAATATTGTATTAGAATTTCATATGACATATATTTTAAATTCTATTTTTTCAGATATATAGACAAAAATTATATGGGGAATGCAGTTTTACTGATAATATAACATATTTTACTTCGAAAAAACGCGGAACCCCTCGAAAAAATCGAAAAAATGAGATATATTATAAATCGGAAATATAATATGGAAAAATTAAATTTTTAATATAATTGATCAAACTGTTTCAATTGTTTTAATGCGTTTTTGTTTTTAAAGAAAATAGCTTTTTGCAGTGTTTTTAGGTCCTAATTTACATATATAAGCTGTTTTTGGAATTTCAAAGTTTTACTGTTAAAAAAGATCAAGGGAAAATATGGCGCATGTTGACGAAGATTTATTTTAAGAATAAAATTCTACTAATAAGAAAATAAGCTCGCGTTATGTCTCATATGAGCATTTTAACAAGTATTTTTATACTTAAACTTTTACAAGCGAGTTTTTATGAGAATCATACGAATTAACTGCTCATAACATTTTTATTTAAGATTTAAACTCTTTAAGTGTTAAAACTTTATAAAAACTATACAATGAGAACACAAGTTTTTAAAGGCTCGCTACAAGAGTTCAAAAATCGCCTTGCTATAAGCGTAAAAGATTCAGTAGCTCTAGTAGCGTCATACTCTTAGAAAAAGAACGCTATCAGAAAAAATTAGAGTGTCATTACAAGAACAATGTTATGAGAGTATCCAGTGTGTTAAGAAAGTTTAATGAGAAGATTTCAAAATTCGTAAGAGTTTTGGTCTGGAGAGTTTGTTAGTTGGGAATTTTATCTTTTTTGACCGCCATATTGGATCCGCCATTTTGAATTTTGAAGTTTTGATAATACATATTTTTCTACTTTAGTTCACTTTTAATTTTTCTGTGTTTGTCTCACAACGCAACAGACGACGCTTCTATTGTGCTCAACCGCTCCTGAACTGCGTTGCGTGACAGTTCGAAGCGTCCTTAGTTGCGGCTTGGTTGCAAAAAAAAAAAAAAATGTTTTTTGAGTTTAATAGTATTTCGTTCACAATCTTTTGAGAGATTTTTTTTTTACTATGGCAAGAGACATCTCGACTAAACCCTGCGTCGCAGGCGAAAATTTTTACATATAAAAAAATTGTGGCGTACGTGTTGTGACCAAAAAAAAGTACAATATTTATTATAATGTAATTCATCGAATCATTTGTTTAAGCAAACACAGTCGCATCGATTGTGAAAAGCTGATTCTCCAGTCCAGCTGTCGTCGGTGTTCCATAAATATGTTTCTTTTAGTACGCGCGCCTTAGGTCTTAGTAAAGGCGGTCACCCCAAAATGTCTTGGCGTTCCACCAGTCGATCGCGATCGACTTAATACCCACCCCTGTCCTAGACTAACCTATTCTTAAATAACAAGTCCAAATAAATGATAAAAAATGAAAAATAAAATAAAACATAAGAATAACAAAACCTAATAAAATATCGGGTGTTTCAATAAGGACATAACAATTTTGTATTTAAATAAAACACAGAATAATTCAGATATCGGGCTGAAATTTATTCCAGGTGTAGTGGACATGTTACATTTAAGTATGAAATTCGATGTCGTTCATATGGCCACCGCGAGCACGTTTGCTGATTGATTCTTTGGAGCCAATTTTCCAACACTCTTCCACACATATCGGCCGGAACGTTGGCAATTTTGCGTTCGATATTGTTCCTGAGCTCCTCTAACGTTGTTGGCTTGTTGGCATAAACCAACGACTTAACATAACCCCATAAAAAGAAATCCAACTGCGTTAAATCGCATGAGCGAGGTGGCCATTCGACCGGACCATTTCTCGAGATTACACGATTGCGACCATCGACTCAAAATCTCGGTATTAAGTTTTAATAATTTCCAAACGTTGCTCGTTCGTGAACTTCACCATGATAAAAATGTAAACCTTGACTGACGTTTTAGCATTGCCAGATCATAAAAAAAGTTTTAGGGTGCGTTTTTATTAAAATACAAAATTATTATGTCTTTGTTGAAAGACCCTTTATAAACCTACAATAGAACAAAAAAATAATATAAATCGAAAACACCAGAAATTAAAACACCTTTTATAATAAAAAGTTAAAATTTACAGAAATGTTAAAAATGTATGTGAGAAGACCCACAGCACCTAAAATAATCATTTTCCATCAAAGATGAAAACCCAAAATGTTCTAGCTGGGTATTCCAAACTAGAGGTAGGGGTGCCGGTTTAAATAGAAACAACTCTTAAATATTCTACTACTTTTGTTCTCTTCTTTATTTGTATTTTACAGATATAATTCTCTTAATCTATTTGTATTAATTCAATAATTCTATGAGCTATAATCCAATTTCCGTAAGATGTTGCCGCTAGAGGGCGTTGATGGTGTGTTGGTTGATGAAATCGCTAGTTGCAGCCGAATTAATCCTTTGCGTGATGCAGCACTTCGTCTGCTTGTTCAGCGTAACCCGCCGACTGATACCAATAAAGCGATTGGTCAGATGCAGCACTTCGTCTGCTTGTTCAGCGTAACTCGCCGATTGATACCAATAAAACTATTGGTTGAATGCAGCACTTCGTCTGCTTGTTCAGCGTAACTCGCCGATTGATACCAATAAAGCGATTGGTCAGATGCAGCACTTCGTCTGCTTGTTCAGCGTAACTCGCCGATTGATACCAATAAAACTATAGGTTGAATGCAGCACTTCGTCTGCTTGTTCAGCGTAACTCGCCGATTGATACCAATAAAACTATAGGTTGAATGCAGCACTTCGTCTGCTTGTTCAGCGTAACTCGCCGACTGATACCAATAGAGCGATTGGTTGATTCAGTGTGACCCACTGAGAGATACCATCAGCTTGGATGATGAAGTGATTCTGAGCCTGCTTGCTGGCTGCTAGTGCCTTTTATGTCCGTCTCTGGCCAGTCTATTTCAATTGAATCCGCATGATTGGGGTTAGGGAGATCGGTGTGGTGGTACTCTATTGTCCTAACTTAATTGTGCGTCTTGACCAGACAACTTATCTTTGTTTACAAAGGTTTAACAAGCCGGTTGTCAAAGTGGAAAATGGATGTTGAATTAGTGAAGCTGTTTTTAGCGTTTTTATTCACGGCCGCGGCCGCAACAAGTGGCATTTGGTTGAAAATCGAAAATTTTTTTGAAAAAAGAAATTTTTATAAAAAATGTTAATGCACTTCTGCTTCAATTTTTGTATTTCTTAAAGTTCCTAATACAAAACATGAAAACATGTAAGTATGTAAGTACAAATGTACGGACCGTGAAGGTCCTGTTGGTGGCGGATGTTCTTTTATCGAAATATACTACTATTTTTTTGTGAATGTAGTACGTTTTGCCAAGTTCCATTCCTCGTCGCAACCCACCGGTTGAGAAACAATGCCCTAAATAACTTTATATCACAAATTGAACAGAAATGTGTATTTTGATACTATTTTGCTTCGCTTGTTATTTCACATTCCCAGACCAGGTTTCAATCGGATTAAATTGCTAAAAAGAAGCATATCCTTTGCGAAAAGTCAAAATCAAAATCATCTCGTTATTTTGCTCGAATCGGCACCAAAACGCAAAAAAAGCAAATAAATAAACGAAATTAACTGAAATTCCATTATTTCTAGCATTCATCGATGTAAAATAGCCCTCAGACATCTGAGATAATCCTCTCCATGCACTCGTTTGATGATTTTTCTTCTATGGAAAAATAGAATGGAGTTTTCCCGACAGTTAGTGGAAAGAAAATCCTTCTTTCACTTCGGAGAATCGGAAAATGGAAACTGCATTACTTGATTCTAAACTGAAAATCGATTATTTTTATCTTTATAACGACGCCATTCTGGAATTCAGTAGTTCTCTGGTGCATTTGACTTATCCTTTATTCTCAAGTCTTGTAATTTTAGTCAATATTGAATGCCATAGTAAGCAAATAAAATGAAATTCGAGACCATTATATGATTCTCACTTTTATACTTCGTTACACAAGGAGTCATTCATATAGGAAAAAAACCCCCCTAGAGACTGTTCTATTATTCCCTAACTGGCATCATCTGAAGACAGGTAAATTATGTTGAATCGGAGGATATGCAATATTCGCCAATATAATGGCATCATATGAAGTTTGCGGTTTTTTTCTCTGTATCGATATTTATATTTGGGTACCATTGGAAGAAGATCTCCTGAGATTTTATATGAAAAGCACACGGTAACCATTGTGTCTATACAGAATTACTTCAAGACACTCCTTCAACAGGTAATATTTTCAAACTCACTTGTCTGCAGCGTCAAATAAAACCACGAACCAAAAAACTTCTTGAATTTTCTTAATATTTGCTGAATTTATGATGAGATATTTTTTTTTGGCTGGTTTCCAGTTTGCCACACAAATATATTAGACGGAAGTCTGATAAAAATTGCAAATAAAGTTTAAAACTCGATAAAAATATACCTGCAAAACTTTTCTGCTGGGGATTTAAAACCAAATTTGAATATTTAGATTTTTTTTTGTATTAATAGCAGTAGAAAGACATTAATTTGAAATAATCAAAATCTAAGACAATACTGCGTGGGACGAAAAAAAAACTTTTCTAAAGTTTTCATCTCATTGGGCTTTGATGTAAACATTAGAATAGGAGAATAATTTTTCGCACAATTCAGAGTTATGTCCTTCAGTGATTGGGACTTAACTAAGGCTTGTTTGCGCGTACTATTCTTAAAAAATTAGGGTGCGGTTAGCCTACTTAAACCGTAGAAATTCTGGTACCTACATAATTTAGGGAGAAACACAATTGACGCAGCGTGCTGCATTGTTGTGCGTTCACGCAATAGAATGCATGCAGCAGAGTTGGTTGATGACACAATTGATGCAGCGCTGCAGTACAGTGCCAAATGTCATTTGAAAACAAATTTATGATTGCGCACACTTCAATCTTCAATGAAAACACACATATTGGGATAAGCATTATTGCAGCATGCAGCAACGTTTTAATTTTTCAAATGCGTTTCTGCTGCAGTATCAATTGTGTCTGCCGCGATAAGAATATACACGTTTCATGCATGCGTCGTCGTTACTGCGTCAAAAGTTGTACATAAGTTGTTAAACTTTGTTGGTGCAAACGGCTCTAAGAGAAATGGAGTAAAGGTATTAAGCCTACTGTAAGTTTATTTTAGCTATTACAGGTTAAGTTTCTTTACATGAGATATCTGTTTACCAACAGATGGCATCTGCCAACTTGAGGGGGAGGGGGGGGGGGGATTTATTTGCAGCAATTGAAGTTACAGTACCATATTAAAAACGTTTGCCTGAAACAGGCATTGCATTGCGATAATGTAAGAGATTGTAAATTTTCGCATGCCTAAAGAAATCTACAATTTCCTCAGGACAGGTAAACATTACACTTGCGCAAGGCAAACTAAATAATTTGGCGATAAAACAACCTGCCACAGGTAAACAAAACATATGTTTATTTGTAGCACAAGTACGTGTAAAGTATTTTCAGTTGAACTGCCCAGAACCAGGATCCTAATGGGGATTCAGGGCAACCGTGCCTGACCTGTTGGGGGGAATATGGATGTGGAAGCATCCACACAAATGATATCACATTTTGTTATATTATTTTTTCTTAAATACCTATAAGCCAAGAAATTCCAATAGAATTCAAAGCTAGAAGGTTACGTAAAAATCATGAAAATGGTTAAACCCAAAATATAAGCAGTAAGCCCAGAAAAAACATAAGCAGTAATATTATACTTGCAGCAAAAGTAGAGTTAATTTGTGGGAGTAGAAAATAATAATAGTTAGCATACTCGAATCAAGAAGGCGAATACTTAAACGAAGGAAAATTTGCCATACAACCGACTTCAGTTGGCGAGCTTAAATCTCTGACAGCGTATTTATGAATTTTTGTCGCGTTTTAAAAAAAAAGATCTTTGAAATAAAAGCTTTTGCGTGAGAAAAATCATATCTAACTTCTGGAAATCAAAATTAACCACAAATAGCTTTAAAACATTTGTCTCAAATAAATGAAAAGCGCGAAGTAATTTAAAATCATTTCGAAGTGAATTAATTTCCATTTGCTAAAATTCTCATTTTTATTATGATAACGGTTATTTTTTTTAATAAAAATAAAATAGATTTCATTTGAAACGAGAGTTTATCCCAATATAAAATATATTCACTATTTCCATATAGACGTTAAAAAAGTTTTACAATATTTTATCGTCGGCTGAATAGGTAGTGTTTTACTAAATAAATACAGGAAATTCGATATACATACGACAAAACAATACTTAGTCGACGCTATGTTGACGTGAGTGTTTCAATGAACAGAAAAATTTTCATCACTTTTCCATTTATAAATTACACATCGCAATAAAGCAAACTGTTTGCGCCTCAGTTGGTAAAAATAAACGTTTTAAAAGTTTGATAAAATTGTATAAAAAATCCTCTTTCACTTTTCAATATTCAATGAAAAAATTTTAAATTTAATTTGTAAAAATCAAGGTTCGAAAAAACTCGAAAAAATGCTTTTATTAAACGCAGAGTGATGGGATTTTTATGTAAAGCATAAAATCTGATAAAATGTTCTGATTTTCCCCAAACTTTTTTTTAACAAATATTAATACTTTACAGGTTTTTTGTAATTTAATCGTGAAGGGAAAATTTTTACAGTTTTAATTTACAACAACTTCGTATTGGGAATATATAAATGGAGAAGTTTTTTTTTAAAATAATAAGTAATGGTTGAGTAATTTATGAAAAATTGACGAATAACATAGTGACTCGTGAAATATTGATAGAGTGAACTTAAATAAAATATGGACCTGCAAATTGTGACATTGGCGGTTATAAATTTTATTCTTCTCAAAAACGACTAGCTTCGCTCCTATATCGGATGGCACCATGCATCACAACTTGTGAGTCTTTTCCTCTGATGAGGTTTCATAAACATTTTCTCCTTCTCTATTTCCTCCTGGTCGCACCTACACTTTTGCCTGGAGTGCTAACGATAGTGGAATTGATATAATTGTAAGGTTTGTCGGTATCCATCAACCCCAAGAAACAAAAAATTGTCACATGCCGTTTACACGACGGTCACACAACATGGGTTACAAAATTTGTGGGGTTACAATTTGGTTGTTGCAACGTCACAGCAACATTTTTTGTTTTTGCCCAGTATTTTCTGAACCGTTTGTACCCAGCATTTTTCTGATTATATCGGGTCTTTCAACAAGGATATAACAATTTTGTATTTAAATAAAATACAGAATAATTGAGATAACGGGCTGAAATTTATTCCAGATGTAGTGGACATGTTGCATTTAAGTATGAAATTCGATGCGGTTCATATGGCCACCGCGAGCATTGCACTGATTGATTCTTTGGAGCCAATTTTCCACCACTCTTCCACACATATCGGCCGGAATGTTGGCAATTTCGCGTTCGATATTGTTCCTGAGCTCCTCTAACGTTGTTGGCTTGTTGGCATAAACCAACGACTTAACATAACCCCATAAAAAGAAATCCAACGGCGTTAAATCGCATGAGCGAGGTGGCCATTCGACCAGACCATTTCTCGAGATTACACGATTATCGAACTTCTCCTTCAATAGATCAATTGTTTGACCAGCTGTGTGACATGTAAACCTAAAAAAACCTTAAAAATAAAAAATATAAACCTTGACTGACGTTTTAGCATTGCCAGATCATAAAAAAGTTTTAGGGTGCGTTTTTATTAAAATACAAAATTATTATGTCGTGGTTTGCACCACCATTCCCGTAACACTCTTTTGTGACAAAATCTTACAAGGGGATAGGAACGGGAGGGGGGGGGGGGGTTGGGGGGAGGCAGTTCATGTGTGACGTCAATACAAGCTTTTATTCCAAGTATACATCAGAAAACGCAGTAAATATGATATTCTCTGTCCAAATTCGATTTTTTATACTTCGATAACACTTTTTGTTAGTGAATTATAAATGAGCTCCATAAAAACATCAAAAAACAACAACAACTTTCCGAATGGTCATAAAGTAACCGATTTGCAGCGGTTTTTTTGTGACTGGTCACAAAGTAACCACTTTGCAACCGGTTTTATTGTGACCGGTTCCAAGGCAACCGTCGCATAAACAGATTTGCCACCGGCACTTTGCAACCAGGGTGACATTGTAACCTAAGTTGTAAATAGTTGCTTGGGATAGTAAAAGCTGCAACAACAGTAAAAGCTGGACAGATTTTTTTTATTACCTGGCATAAAAGGCCCGGCAAATTGGGTCTCAGGTTTGTCTGAGATTTGTCTGAGATTTGTTTCAGATTTGTTTGAGATTTGTCTGAAATTTGTGTGAGATTTGTCTGAGATTTGTCTTAAATTGTAGTTTCGTAGGCAAAAAATAAATAAATAAAAAAAAAAAATTTATTCCACGAGTTTTTCAAGAAAAATGTAAATAAATTTTAGGGTTTTCTCAAAATTTCCTTTCAAAAAATGGTGTCTCGCGAACTGTAGATGCATGACATAAATCTCAAAACTCAATTAAGTTTGTAAAAATTTTGAAAAAATAGACATTTACATTTTACAAATTAAGGGCTTCGCCCCTAACCGCTCCTCAGTCCAACCCATACCCCCTACCCTTTTTCACGACCTTCGGCGTCGCGAACTACCCAGCCCCCGGTTTCGCACTAAACTACGTCAAAATCTCTTTAAAGTTTCAAAACATGATGGATGCGTAAAGAGAATTTTTCAAAACTAAAATTGTGTTTTTTCTATAACTATAACACGCAGAAGTTCAAGGAGAACATAAACCGACATCTCCTTTCGTTCTTCCGAACATCCTGAGCTGTGCTTCGGCATTAAAGGGTCTTCCCTTAAGCTCTGGCTGAAACTATATAAAAAAATAACATAAAAATTAAGTTTCCATAGATTTTTTGTATATTAGAAAATTGGAATTTTGATCTAGGAAAATTAAATTTAAATAAAACCTCAATTCCATTGATTGAGTCGGTTCCGCCACGATGTGGCCAATCTGTAAATTTTTCAAATATCCTAAAACACAATAAAAAAAAATGCCTCAACCAGAGTCAAATAAGAACTTTAAACTCAACAGATTCCTTCAATTTGCTCTGATTTCGTACAGTTAATTAAAAATTACCGCCCCAATAAGCCCAAATTTCCGATTTGAAATATAAGCGAATTTTTTGTTAAATCATGAAAAATTCTTTGTACGTTTTTTATTTATTTTGCCTTTATTACGAAACGAAAATGATGAAATCTGCTTAACTGAAATGTCCTGAATGCCAATGCAAATGAAAAGGGTTGACCAGCAAACATATTTTACAAATGAACTTAATTAGGGATTTCAATGTTAATTAATCAAAATGTTCGACGGGGAGTTTGTGGTTAGCTAAATGCCACCATTGAAACCCATAACGTCGTAAAATTTTATTAACTTCCTTGTGAGGTAAGAGATTTCTAGATAATTTCACGAGTTCATTTAAGGGGTTATGCAACAAATTTTTTGGCGATTTATATACCTACTGTTTAAATAAAACAATATTGTTTTGGATCTTTCTGCATTTTATTAAGCACATGATTAACTATGTTTCCGATTTTTTCACGTGAAAAATAGATCATTAGTCCCCGTTTCTGGAGGTTATTTGCGCTGACAACTGACGACAACGGGTAAATCATCTGAGACAAATCAAATGACTTTTTCTTATAAGTCTTAGAATTAAAATCCTGTCGTAAGACGGGTAACCACAATCTGGGAAGGCGGGAGATTCCGTAAGGTTCCTTTTTCTTTTCAAGTTGATCGCCTTGACGTAAGGCGAAAAATTTTAAACGTTGTCTAATCGACAGCCTGTAAACTTATGATCCTTTGTGAAAAAACTCCTAATGGAAAACCCATTTGATAGAGCAAACCGCTTCAAAATTGTTCCAACGGTTCAATAGATAGCAGGAGAACACTTTTCAGGCAAGGTGAATGGTAGATTTTAGTGGGCAAAAACTTTTCTTGACAGAAAACTTACCCAATGGCAAAAACCGTATCAAAATTGCTTTAATGGTTAATAAGATAGTATGCGAGAGGGTTAGAAGTAGCACGAACAATGTTGGCCTCCAAGACGTCAATTGTTGCTGGTTTATCAGCATAAACCAGTGACTTCACGTAGCCCCACAGGAAATAATCGAGAGGTGTTAAATCGCACGACCTTGGATGCCAATGGACAGTTCCATTTCTCGAAATCAAGTTATCGCCAAATTTTGATTTCAACAAGTCGATGGTTGCGGTCGCCGTATGGCACGTAGCGCCATCCTGTTGAAACCACAAGTCAGCTACACCAATATCTTGAATTTTTGGCAACAAAAATGCATTGATCATTGCTCTGTAGCGAGCTCCACTGACAGTAACACGCACTCCTTCCGCATTTTTAAGGAAATATGGTCCGATGATACTACTGCAGCAATATTTTCATTACTACGGGCTGTACGCACTCTGGTTGATGGATGAATGTCTAATAGTGTAAAATTAGCCGAAATTTGGTGATGGTTTCACGAATAGTGCGTTCGGTGGGACGATTATGACGACCAAAATGTGGACGAAGAGCTCTATAACAATTCCTAACTGAGCACTGATTTTGGAAATCAGATTCCACAATTAGTAAACGTTGTTTACACGTAAATCTATACATGATGATTTGCCAGAGTATACTAATCATAAATGTCAAAAAGTGAGCGCAGTATAACAGCTCGTTTGACTGTTAACCGTTTCGTAAGTTATATCTAAGCAAAAAAAACACCCTTTATAAAGTAAGATGAATTTGTGTACTAATTTGTGAGATACTGTGATGAGTGAGTGAGTGAGTGAGTGAGTGAGTCAGTCAGTCAGTAGTATTTGGCTTTTAAAAATATAACTTCATCCCCACCTACCCGGCCTTGGTTACTACTCGCTCTTCGGCCTCGGATCTAACTTCTCAGGGAGAAACGGAAGAAAACCGCATCAACATGCATTCAGTCGTTTAGGAGATAGTAGGAGAGTGGTTCAAGGGGTAGGGAGGGGGTAGCTTTTAGTGGGCGAAAAATTTCCTTTGAGGCTGACCTCCCTAATAATGAAAACCGGATCGCAATTCCTCTTGAATTACAAGATATTGCTGAAGAGGGGTTTTTAAGAGTGGGGAGCGAGTAGTTTTTAGTTAGCGACATTTTTCCTTGAGGGAGGTCATCTGTAAATCGAAATCCATTCAGCAAATAGCAGGAGAGGGGGTTTACTGTAAAGAACGGGGTAGGTTTGGATTTAGTTGGTAAAAATTTTGCCCAATAGTGAAAACCGCATCAAAATCCTTTCAGTAGTTTAGGAGATAACAGATGAAGGGATCACAGGGGAGAAGAATATTTTTCAAGCGCAAAGTTCAATGTCCCGGTGTAAATTTTCTGCTAATTCGGTCCAGTGGTTGACGCGTTATTCTGTTGAATACCTTAAAAACAGGTTTGCGATGGGGATAAATGATTATGGGGAAAAAACGGGGGACTGTGGCAAAATAATACATAGCATATAAACTGACCAGAGGTCTAGGTAACATATAGGAAAAAACCTCATCAAAATCGGTCCAGTGGTTTTCGAGCCAAGTTCGGACATACAGACAGACAAACAGACGTTGCCTTTTTTTATAAATGGAGATCTGCCCATCAACAAAAGAGTAAAAGGTCCTGGTTGTCCAGGACCTCCATAACCCCTTCTGGGCTTACAGGGGGTCATGACCCCCTTGACCCTCTCCTCCTTCTCTGGAACCGGACCAAGTGAAAGTGACACTCTGATGAGATCCATCATTGATTCTCTGGATTGAAACTTGATATTTCCTTTCAAAAAATCTTTTACGATTCCTGATTTAAATTCAATTTCATTGCGTTATTCGATTGTGGCTATGAGAAATCTGATACTTGAATAGAAATCGTTTTGTGGTTATTGAGTAATCGCTACCACCGATTTTGGAAATATTGTTGTGAGAAAATCGCAATTAAAGTTTGAAGTTATGTCGAAAATGCTCTAAATCCGGCTGCTCACTTGACTTTAAAGTCGCATAACTTCGAAAACTTTCATCCGATCAATTTAATATTCGAAGAGCTAAAAGTTGAAATGTTGTCTTCTAAGAATATGCAAAAAAGAAACCCGATTTTTCCAAAGATTGCAAGTAGGCAAACCTCCCCAAATAGCATTTTAAGCAGCAATTATGGTGTTCATCCCCATATTTCGTCACCATGCAAATCGCGGCGATAAGCAATTTATGTCGCAAACACGTCTTTAGTTGTGCCAATGAGACGCGCAACGACACCCATAGTGGGGAACACTTTTCAGCGGTTTGCGGCGCCGCAATTATAACGACAGGGACGTAATTAGTTGCCTCATGCGCGAGCGTCATCTGACGGCATTATATCACACAATTCCACAAATCATCGAGCGGGTTTTCTTTCTCCCTCGAATTCTTACTTAGCTTGGTGAGTCAACAGAGATGAACAAATAAAAACGTAAGCAGAAGAGGAACGAGAAAAATCTAATGGCGACAAATTAATGGAAACTTTTGTCGAGTATTATTTTATAATGGACTTTTCTTCCGATTGCATGTCGTGATTTTAATTGCCATTAAAATTTTTCGACAATATTGGATCTGAAATTTAAACAGATTTTAATGGGCCATCAAATTATTTTGTTTTTAATCAAAAATTTCTTTAATTTTATTTTATCGGTCAAATTTTTTTTTCTTTTGCAATGAAATTTTGATGCCAATAAAATATGCTGTTTCAAAAATGTATGGTATCCACTTTTTATGCAATATCCTTCAGTCATTCGCCTGAAATAAGAAATTTAATTCTCGAAACGAAATCGTTTCCATCAAATGTCAGTGAGAAATATGGCGGCTGAAGGCATCAATTTTTTTTTGGTGTTTCTCAGACGGGGAGCTTTAATGAAACTTTAGTGGCAGACTATTTCGACCCGAAAACCATCAAATGCTGCTCTATCGCTGCAGGATTTTCATGAAGCGAATGTTGCCCCAAAGATGAACCGTGGGTCGCCAATTTCCCCACTAAAGCAATTGTGGCTTTGCAGACGCATTATTAATCGGTGCGACACGCTCGTCACTTCTTTCGCTTCTTTTACGCGGATGTGAATTATAGGTGTAAATTTTTAGCCCCGATTGCGTAAATTGCTGCATTTTAAAGCCGCAAAGAACAAATCTCATGTTCCCGTACTTTTCGATGCTATTTGGGTCGTAACATTAGTAAAAATTTTGCCAACGTTAGTAAAAACGTCGCAGCGTTAGTAAAAAAAAACTTCGCAACGTAAGTAAAAATCGTGCCAAAATTCGCACAAAAAAACGTGAAGCTAATATTAATAATAAATAATATCTACTACAAAGTTGGCTTTCTTATATTTTAAAATAATTTTAAAAGTTCTGTTGTTTATTTACCTGCTGTACAAAGTCTCATATCTTCATCGTAGCCATCAGAACAATCTGGGGCTCCATCGCACAAATACTGAATGGAGATACAGTTTCCATCCCCTGGGCATTTGAAGGGTTCATAAGGGTGGCAAGCATCTGCAAACAAGAAAAAACATAAAAATTGAAATAAACCATGTCATAACAATTTCAGGAATGAGAAAATGTGGTTCTTCCTATACTTTTCGCAAACAATTCACATTAAAATTTATTTTTATTTTCCAGTCATCATTTATGATTGCTTCAATATTGAAGTGATATAACAACTGGTGCAGATACATTTTAAAGTGATTTTTTTTTGCTTAAAATTGTTGTCTATGACTTGACTTTAGACACTTCTGGTCTATCATTGTCTTCCACAGTCCTTTTTTTTATGGAATTGTGCTTATATTTAATGAATCTAGATATTGCTAAAGTGTAAAAATAATTTATTTAACATACAGTAGGATCGCGAAAAGTCGAACCTAAAAAAACTAGGGTTGTGTACTGGATACTTTTTGAATTACGTTTAATAAGATATATTTCATTACACAATG
This sequence comes from Chrysopilus asiliformis, assembly GCA_964034945.1. Lineage (NCBI taxonomy): Eukaryota > Metazoa > Arthropoda > Insecta > Diptera > Rhagionidae > Chrysopilus > Chrysopilus asiliformis. The sequence goes on along the minus strand of OZ035960.1, from coordinate 89,416,082 downwards.
GTAGTTTTAATCAATAAAAAAATGCAGTTAAAATTTTTCCCCTGCGGCGCAATGATTTCTACCTACATGGATTTTTTTAAAAACATTTTTGCCCGCGCCGGAATGGAAGGAACGCCAAATACAGGTTTTGTCCCGAGCACCGCTTTGCCTTGCGCTGCAAGCCGCAATGAGGAACACAATATCTACCTATCAACGTTTACTAGCCGAGTTAGCCCTTGAGTTTGACAGCGTTGCATTTTAGAATAGTCTGAACGGAAAAGAATTATAATAAAATAACAAAAATCGTCTAGCTTTCAACTTTAAGATATAAATATTATGGTCTAATTGCATGCGAAACGGTCTAATTGCATGCGAAACGGTCTAATTGCATGCGAAACGGTCTAATTGCATGCTAACTCTAGTATATTTTCATACTAGATTGCATTGCGAAGTGGAAGCTTTCCTGTAAAAACCGGAATTAAAACGGGATTTAGCACGCCCTTAGACACGCAAATATACATGAAAAATTTCACAAATTTTTCGTTTTCAAAAAATTTTGCGTCCAAAAAAGATTTTTCAAAAAATTTCGCCTGCGGCGTATTACTTTCTCCTATAATTTGATAGTATGTAAATTTTAAAGTATTTATTTCAGTACTAATATTACAGAACTGTTACCGTATTTTTTCTTGTGATGCGGCCAGGGTTTTGAAAAATCCGGGTTTTTTAAAAATCTTAACCCACTGGGTTTTTTGGTTTTTATTGGGGTTTTTTTAACTCGGTAATGCCCATGAGAAAACCATTGAATATTTTTAACACAAAAACCAATTTATTCTTATAAAATAAACAAAATAAAAAGAAAATTCTGAAAAAAAAATTGTAGGTACATAAATCTGTGGTAATAAGTTAAAGTAGCTTAAGTCGATTTTCAGGAAAAGCTAAAGTGATCTGTTTGTAAATGCAAATTCAGATCAGTTTGGTTTTGCATGAAAATCGACTTAATCTATTTTAATCTATTATCACAGATATATCCGGTGTACTCGCTTGAGTACAAATGGCGTTAATGGGTTAATGGTGTTTTAGTGCATTTTTCCGGGTTTAAAAAAACCAGTGGAGTTTTTTGGGCTGCGGAAAATTTGAACGAGCTGTTGTACATTTAGCAAATTTGACTCTTAAGCTAACGATTACGATTACGATTACGATTCAAGCTTCTCAACCAGTGAGATTAAAGCTTTCAACGATAGGGACATGAAACTTTAATCGTAATCACAATCGTAATCGCAATCTTAATCGCAATCGTAATCGTAATCGTAATCGTAATCGTAATCGTAATCGTAATCGTAATCGTAATCGTAATCGTAATCGTAATCGTAATCGTAATCGTAATCGTAATCGCAATCGTAATCGCAATCTTAATCGCAATCGTTAGGTTGAATTGGGCTTTACATTTAATTTTTTCTCTCCTGATTAGTTGAATTATTCTATACCATATAGGATCATGGGTATATTTCATAATATCTAGTTATTTTGCAATTAGTAGGTATATTTAGATAAAGAAGGAACGAAAGAATGTTCTCATACAACATTTGATGTTCAATTATCAGATCTTTTTATCTATTTAAAGTAGGTACAATACAAACTAAAACAACATTTGATGTTCAAATCTCCTAATTTTACATTTCTATGTAACTGACAGAATAAAAGAAACTTAAAGATTAGCGAAAAAAAAATTGAGGACAAGGTCAGGTCAACAATCATTTTCAATTATATGCTGTTGCGTTTTCTAACTTTTCCACTGCTATGACGTCGGACACGAATCCATTAAGCATAACCAGGTATGAACTTAATTTATATTGAATGTTACCAATTATTTGTAGTCAGTGGTGATGACAACCTACACCACAGTCACGGAAACCACTCGTACAGACATGGAATAAGTTCCCATAGGATTAATGCGGCCAGCCGAATTGAACAACATCAGATTATCAATTGCTATTACACCTACATATAGCACAGGTAATATCCATAATTATTAGTGATTGTGAATTACACTTTCTTAGGGTGACCACATTTGTTTTGACCAATCCGGGACAGGATGAGCAATAAATTTTATATAGAAAATAAAACTTATTTTAAATCGAAATCAAGGAACAACATTAGAAATGCTACAATTGTCAGGGGCCAATCGTCAAATATTCTATATGATGACAGACAAAATGTTTATTTCAAAAAAATCCATTTGTCTAAGAGAGGGGAAAGGAGTGGTCCGATTGGATTTTGATGTATGGAACGCTTATGTAAAATCATATTCTAAACAGATTTTACCTTAATAAATTTTTCAATACGACTCACTGTTTTCGAGAACCCAGCAAAAAAAACTTCAATTTGTATGGGGGAGGGGAGAAGAAGCAGTCCAACTAGATTTTGATGTATAGATAAGTTATGTAAAATCCTATTCTAAACACATTTTTGCCTTTATAAATGTTTCAAATTGCAAAAAACTGTTTCGGTTTTATGGGGGAGGGGGGAAGGAATGGTCCGACTGTTAAAGAACTTAGCGTAGCCGTTTACGGAAAACGCAACTGTACAAAATTTTAAGTCCTTTCGAAAGTTATGGTTTTCACGGATGAACAAACGGACAGACTGACGGCCAGATGGACGTACATGCGGGAATCAAAACCTTTTGTCATCCCTAACACCCTGGTGTAGTTCATTTTTGATGATTAGTTCAATTCCTTAAAAATGGTATACTAAATCTAATATACTTCTATCTAATATATCATTCAGAGTATAAAAATTACAAATCTGCTCCGCAGGCGAAATTTTTTAAACAGAATGCGGCGCAGGTCCTTAGATCAAGTGATAAACAGTCTCAAGCGAAAATTAACTTACATCTTCGCGCTCTTCATTTTTTATAAATACTCGCAACGGAAATTGTAAAAATACCCGTGAAAAGAAATCCGCCGCAGGCCAAAAGATTTGAGATAATGCTCCGATTTTGAAAAATTGTTGAAAAAATGTGCCGCTATCGAGTACGTTTTGCATATGTAGTGATTGTTTTTTCCCGCGTTTAAAAAAATTATTACAATAATTTTAAAAATCCGGTACAAAAGTTCAGTTTCTGGGACGCCGGGATTATATGCCAAAATCCGGTACTGGGACCTGTTGTCACCCTGCACTTGACAGTAGTTCGGATTTGTAAATCATGTCGGATTCAAATCGATTAGTCGTGCTAAATTTAGTTAAGGCCATTACCACGCAATGGGATTTAATATTGGCTACGATATAAATTATGCAATGAATGTTTTAATGCTTTTTCCCCTAATGCTTTCAAATGGTATTTTAAAAATTCTCAGCAAATCCATGTGATTCGTAAATTTTTTACTTAATAAATTAATGATGAGGTTCCGGGTTCCTGCACAATGGAGAAATGACATCCTTATTCAACTTTAAAGGACTTTTCTCTGACTTGCCTGTGACCTGACTGACTTCGTAGTACGTTTTACTGACTTCAAGGATTCGTCGACACCAGTACTGAATGTCAACGAAATCTTTAAATCTTGCAGTATAAGTGGTCGAGTGTAAAGTGCCCTCGTATTTTTTTAGAATTCATCCCTTCTGGAAGTATGTTTTTTCAAGGATCATATGGTGTTCAGCTGGTTCTAAAGCAACATGGTTTGCTTGCAGAATCCGTCGACTCTACTCAGTGATCTTCAATTTGACTGCACTAAGCGCCTTATGTACAAATTTCTTGTCTCTCACGTATCAGCGCTTTCATATGCACACATGTATTTAAATAGCATCCAAGTAAGGCTATACCTACATATGTTCCTAGTAAAATATCATTTGTACTTCCCAAATACCCTCAAGTAAATACTATTCCCTTCAATGCAAGTGAATATCAGGTTTTTAGTGTTGGCATCAAACCGCACATAATTTTGAGAATAAAACTTTCATAGCGGTTAGACTCTTGCGTTTTTCAACAAAGTAGAGCTGATTCTTGTTTATTTCTTAGTGTGTTTGTGTGTTGATTTATTGAAACCAAAAAAGGTTCGTTTCGGCTATGCTTTCTCTATGCTTAAGGTTACGTACTGAGCACTTATGTTTATTGAGCTGTACAATAAAACTTAGGACGAATGTACGTCGTTTTTTGTGATTATGGCAAATAGTTGAGAACTGTTTCTACAAATTATTATGAGGTTTTATACTTAATTACGACATTGTAACTTGCTTATATTTTGAATACGAGTAGCTAGAAGAATTATCTTGAAAACTTTGTTGTTTGAAGTTATCCATTAAATAAAAGTACCAGGAAGACCGAGCCATGCTCGGAGACCTCAAAATCCTACTTTTGCTGATTTTGGGGGAAAAACTAAATTCACATTATCTTTACAGAGGCTTTCCAGAGTTTTTAAATTCCCGACCTAGAAAGCTAGAACTAAAACTAACGCGCGATAACAAAATTTCATAGAAATCGGTTGAGTGGTTATTGAGTAGGGGAACCCGGGGCTAGAATTAACAGGGGTAAGTATTAACAAGCCTATTCCCGCCGAAATATACGAGCCAGAATCTCGAAATTTGGTTTTTGTCCATCATTCGATAAGGTCGATCATATCGTGACTCATCAGTTATAAACTGTTCATTGCCAGTGAGGGTTAAGCACAGAGGCCAAATTTTAGGTGGTAAACGAACTTTTCATGGTTTGGAATATTTTGATTTCTGTCTTAGTTTTTTATATTATTGAATATAACTTTGCCGATAATGTAAGTTAATGAAGCTATAATTAATAATATCCTTTGGTTTTATTACAATCCTTAACTATATTTTTGTGTGTGGTTAGTAATTCAAAAAAAGTAGTGTCGGGGCTAAAATTAACAAACCCATGGGGCAAGAATTAACAATATAATGTCATAGACATAGAGTAAGAATTCTCATACTATGTGTATATAGATACAAATTATGTACAGAAAAGCTTCCCTGAGACCTTTTTTTAGATAATAATAATTGTTTTTGTTTTTTTAAAACGACTTAATTTTTTTTGTCAATTTATATTCCTTGAAAGGGATATTTATTTGGTTCATTTTATTAGTTTTTGTGATAATTAATATATTTGAATTTAAAAGGATATATATTTTGTTTATTTTATAATTTTTGTGAAAAAAAATCTTTTCTTTTAATTATTTCCATGTTAAAACTTATGTTAATACTTGCCCCATCGTTGTTAAAACTAGCCCCGTGACCGGGCTTAGTTTTAACAGATGACATTTTGTCGTAAAAATGATTTTTTTCATATAGTGAGTACCTGGTTGAAACTTTTTTTTATTTCTTATGATACCTGAAGACCTACAGTATGGCTAGATATAAACACAATATCAAAAATATTACTTGTTAAAAAAAAATTTGGCCCAATTTCCAAATTTTGTTAATACTAGCCCCGGCTTCCCCTAATCGCTGTCACCGATTTTTGAAACGTTGTTTTGAGACACCAGGTGAGGGTTATCGAGGGGAGGGAAAAGTCAGGTTTGTAGTGGAAAGCCCTTAGCAGTAATACTGTAAAGTTTCATTAAAATCGGACCACCCAATTCGAAGATACCTGGCGAGGGGTATCGAGGGGAATTTTCTCAGGGGTGAGACCTATCTAGATCGATTCCTTGTCCCCGAAAATCCCTAACCCCCAAGTTTCGTGAAAATCGTTAGGTGGGTTTTCGAGATAGTTTGTGCAGACAGACAGACAGACAGACAGACAGACAGACAGACAGACAGACAGACAGATATTCCTCGTATTATATTATAGGATAATTCAGCAGAGTCAAAAAAAAACTGAATGCAGAATCATCAAAAGTGGCCAGCAAAAAAAAATTTTTTTTTTCGAAAATTCTGACGTTAAGAAGTCTATAAGGATAACGGAAGGTCCTGTTACATCTCATAATGGGATTTTTGGGGTCACTGATTCCAATTCTGTCATTAAGAAGTCTGTAAGGATAACGACAAGCCATATAAGGATAACAATATCATCCTCTTCCTTGAATTTTCCGGGAAAAAATCTCATCTGTGGTGTTTTAGGTTGCTGAATTCGATTTTGGCATTAAGAACTATGTAAGAATAATGGAAGGTCCTGTAAGGATAACCAAATTATCTTTTTCCTCGAATTTTCCGGAAAAAGTCTCATCTGCGGGCCTTGGGGGTCGATAAATCCGTTTCTGGAGTCAAAAAATCCGTAAAAACATCTTTAAGGCATCCGGGATATATCGCTCACCGGCTGCAATAGTGGCCCAACTCATTTTTTCCAGTTTCGAGATATAAGCGAATAAAAATCATGCTTTTTTTCAATTTGGTAGAAAAGTGAAGAAAGTTTAATAGCACTTTCGTCATCTTTCGGAATTGATAAGACATATCGAACTGCCGATTTTACAAAATTGTGGACAGATAAATTTTAATCATAATGGCGTTCACAGTTTAAATTTGCATTTTTTTGAGTTGTGCCACTATTGCAGCCGGTGAGCGATATATTCGAAGACTAAACATAACAAAAGCTACTATTGTCAATCTGGCAATTATTGAAAACCCGTATGGTGATTTAAGTGAACGGCGAAGAGTTGTATCAAAGATTTTTTTAAATTTTTTCCAATCGAATTTTAATGTATGGGAGTTTTATGTAGAATCATATCCTAAATAACTTTTGTTCTTGCTCATTTTTGATAAGATGCACCGTTTTTGAGATATTCGCAAAAAACGTTTTCGTTCGAATGAGGGGTACCCCCCTAATGGTCCATTTTTACCCATTAACGAACTTAGCCTCGCATTTTACGAAAAACGAATCTGCGCAAAATTTCAAGTCTCTAGCCGAATCCGTGCGCTCGCAATCCGCGTCACAGACGGACGGACAGACGGACGGACAGACGGACGGACAGACGGACAGACGGATGGACAGACGGACGGACAGACGGACGGACAGACGGACGGACAGACGGACGGACAGACGGACGGACAGACGGACGGACAGACGGACGGACAGACGGACAGACGGACAGACGGACAGACAGACGGACAGACGGACGACGGACGGACGGACGGACGGACAGACGGACGGACAGACGGACAGACGGACGGACAGACGGACGGACAGACGGACGGACAGACGGACGGACAGACGGACGGACAGACGGACGGACAGACGGACGGACAGACGGACGGACAGACGGATGGACAGACGGACGGACAGACGGACGGACAGACGGACGAACAGACGGGCGGACAGACGGACGGACAGACGGACGGACAGACGGACAGACGGACAGACGGACAGACGGACAGACGGACAGACGGACGGACAGACGGACAGACAGACGGACGGACAGACGGACAGACGGACGGACAGATGGACGGACAGACGGACGGACAGACGGACGGACATGCAAAACGCGAGGCAAAATGCTTTAGCGAATTTTAAAGAAGCTTTTTGAAACAAAACCTAACCAAAACTAATAAGACTTATTCTGGAATTATAATATATAAAAAAAAAGAAGTATGAAACATGAAAAAACTGAGAAAAATTTCCCTTGGGGTAATGTTGATTTTTATTAGTTTGATAAAAATTTGTATCAGTTTCTTTAGCCATTTTATTAGGCCCAAAACTGATAAAGATTTTATCACATTGATCGCTATTTTTATCAAATTGATCGCTATTTTTTATCAAATTGATCAAATTTTACGTTCAACGCGGTTCTAGATATCCAGTTCTTGTAAGAGATAAATTTATGGGAACTTTTTTTTGTCATATTTAAGACTTATTAAAAACATGTAGTTTTGGCGTAAATCCCGAAAAACGAATTCGACTGTTTCGAATTTGAGTTTTGGTTAGTCGCAAACTTCTCTGTAAAATTTCATGGCTCTAACTCTATTAATTTTTGAGAAAACTTGTACACAGACGTCTGTTACAGACTAACAGACAGTAAGACAGTTTTGTAATAATGCTCCAATCGACTCAGGAGGACTTTTCCCATGTTTAGGCAAAATTAAGGGATAGGTTTTTTTTATGATCACAATACTTTATTGTAATTCGTACTACTTATTATACTTCTTATCACTACGGAAAAGAAAGTAAAAATCACTGGAAGGAGAAAAAATAAACATTAAAGACAAATTCGAAACTTTTGATAGGCGGTTAGGAGTTCCCACTCATAAATCCTTATCGATGTTGCGCGAGTTTGAATCAAGGTCAGAGCAATGCTCCAATGGAGATGCTAAAAATCAAGTCGTTCATAAGCAGAATATGCTCCAGGGACAATTGAATAATTTATGCAAAATTATCTTTTGAATATTTCCTTAGAATCGACCGGAAAATGATGTCTTCATCCCCAAAAGGAATTTTTAAATTTACCAATTAACCCAGGGCCATCACGATATCAAACGCCTTTCAGCAAATATATTTTACATTTACGAGTGAAATATTGATATTCTAAGGGTGGTGCTATAAAGTCAAAATTTGAACATGGATTTCAATAATGGGAATCCCACTTCCATGCCACTACCGAAAACTACTGTCGACGAAACGATTGTTCACGCATACCGAAAACACAATTTTCTATTAGTTTTTTTCTGTTATCATTGCATCTGGCGTTGCTTTGTTGTGTGAAAGTCTTTCGGAAAAAAAGAGAAATTTTAATAATAAACAGAATCACCAAAAGAAAACCGATGGAAAAACTTATTTTTATTAAAAAACAAAATTCTTAGCGATACACGCAATCGATAACAACTAAACATCCCCAATTCACTCATCCACACCTACAACCCCCGAAAAAAATGAACTACATCGAGAGTGGCAATAAAACTTTCGTGGAAAATTGAGCCGATCGTGATTGATAACTATAACAGGGGCTAGTGCAACTTCCTGCTTTTACCCCTTTTCCAAAATTTAACAAAAAATCGAAATATACCACCTGACTTTTAAGGTTAGCAGGGAAACTTATAATGAAATCATTAGTGGTATCCAACGAAAACGACAAAAAAGCTGTTCGATTTTTGGTTTAAAGCTCGTTAAAGAGAAAAAGCGTGAAACGAATTGAGCCATCAATCAGGCTAGTCAAGTATTAACGATCAATAAAGTGGGCGTTGAGGGACTCCTGACATAGTTATGGCAATGGTTGGATGAAAGGACGCACCAGAAGCAATTAAAAGACTCAAGCGGATAAAATTTTTCCGTCATTAATTTAGATATTCAAAAATAATCAAATTAAGAAATTGGAATTCTCGCACTTCTAGCGAAGTGAAGGAGTGTAGCTTATCGAGCGATATGATGGTATCTTAATGGATTTAGGGTCGTAATGCCGATGATAGGCTAGCGTGATTTCATGTGTGATTTATAGATATTATGTGCCAATTTAGATAATCAAAGGTTTTTAAAATTTTCATTTTTATTTCACAGGTTTCGGAGATTTCATCTACAAGCTACAAGAAGTTTTCGGCTATAGGGAAAACGCGCGTTTTTAGTAAAATATAAGAAATCTAGTCTCAAGAGAGTGCATTGATAAGCCATACACCATTAATCAGAGAGAAATACACTGACATGTTGTGAGCTCGTTCAACAAAATTTCAAGTCGCTAGCTCAACGCGTTTACGTGTTATTTAAGATACGTATAACGGACAAACCGACAAACAGATGCACGGACATCCTCATAATTTCACATGAGACGGATTTCGTACTGATCAGAGTGTTTATGTCCGCCCCCTTCTCGAGTCTGTCTCCATCATCATTACAATGCTTTCCCTACATAGCAGAGGAAAGTAAAAATATGTAAATCTCACAAAGAAAATGAATTTTCTCTAATTTTCTGAAATATTTTGAATTAACGAGAAAATTTCACTGGCGAATAAATCCCATTTCTATGATCCGCCATTCACCAAATAACATTTAAAAAAACATAACAAAAGCTATAATGGCCAATCTGGCAATTATTGAAAACCCGTATGGTAATATTCGTATCATAATTCGAGCAGTTGTCCCAAAATTCCACTTTGAAGTCAAACTTTCCAAAAAGATTTTTTTAAAAACTTGTTCCAATTGGATTTTGATGTATGGGAGTTTTATGTAGAATCATATCCTAAATGACTTTTGTTCTTGCACTTTTTTGATAAGATGCACCGTTTTTGAGATATTCGGAAAAAACGTTTTCGTTCGTATGGGGGGTACCCCCCTCTAATGGTCCATTTTGGCCCATTAACGAACTTAGCCTCGCATTTTACGAAAAACGGATCTGTGCAAAATTTCAAGTCTGTTGCTCAATCCGTGCGCCCGCAATCCGCGCCACAGACAGACGGACGGACAGACAGACAGACAGACAGACGGACGGACGGACGGACGGACGGACGGACATGTAGAAATTAATTATTTTTATCATTCTAAACACACTGGTGTAATTCATTTTTGTGTTATGAAGGGATCTTGGCGTTACAAACGGTAAGGCAAATTTAGTATACCCTTTGGTTTCACCATACGGGATAAAAATACTTGAGTGTCAAAAAAAAGTTCGCTAAATTTATGTTTTTATTGTAAATGTCTGTACAATGAAAACAAAAATTTGGCGTACTTGGACCTTCGGCTTCGGCCAAAGCTTCTGCTTACTTGTGGGCGAACAAAAGTTGGAGAAAATGAAATTTTTCCACATTTTTGTCTTTTTTACTAGAACTGCGTATCTCAAGCTGTTTTTAGCAATTATCGCGAAAGAAACGGATTTTTGGTAGGTCAGTGTTTGAGATAATATTGAGAGCCACAACTCTGTCCTTCACAGTTATCCGATATATTTTACCGTTATTGGGATATTTTCATTAAAAAATCGAAAAACAAAAAAAAAACAATTAAAGGCACCACGAGTGCCTCTCAAGCACACTCCCCCTATTTTGAAAGTGACTCTACCGATTTTAATGAAATGTATAGCCTTAAGGTTTTCGGGGACGCGAAAGCGATTGAGCTAGGTTTCAAGTGTGTCCGAATTCATTTAAGTCCTTAAGGATAACGCGAATATCCTTTTTCCCTTGTGGTACAAGTATACATTTACGTGACTTCTGGTCTGTCCCCTCCGCCTCCCGTTGACAAACTGTGTCTCACAAGAGTTTTTGCGGAAACGGTTGCACAACAGTTATTTTTTGTAATGATAGTTACTAAAAAGTTTCTACTGTCATGGTTGTACAACGCTTGCTTTTCAACCTGGGTTACAAAAGAGTTTCTGCGGCAACCGTTACTTTGCAAGCTCCGTCACCAAAGAAGAAGCGGTTGCGCAACCGTTTGTAATGATAGCCACTACTCAACTGGGCAAAAACTGTCGCGTTAACCTTACATGAACGTTATTGTGACCAATTTTGCTGCTTACGTTCCGTGACCGTCGCGTAACTGGTATTTAACCATTTTTAATTACTTGACCTAATATAGTTTCAAAAATTCTATCTGTTTGCTACAATCCTTAAGCCTTCATTGGTGTGGTGGGGTATGGCATACCCCATAACAGAAACGAAGCATTAAAAAGCCGCCATTTTGGCTACTTCTGGTCAACGATATTTCACCAAAAGTTTAACCCATTGATTGACCAAATGTGTGAAATCTTTGTGAAATTTCATAACTATAGCTCAAGTAGTTTTTGAGAAATTTAACCCTTCGTTACTATGATGTACCCCTTCATATTCCACCACACTAACGAAGGTTTAAATATATGATACGAGCGGAAATTTTTATTTTGTAAAAACCTTTTATGCTAAATACTTAAAAAATATAACTTAAGATTCTACTATTTAAAAAAAAGCGACAGAAGAAATTTTTACGCAAAAGTATAGCATCCTTATTAACATAAAAGGTCCTAGAGTGGTCGTCGCGTAGTAGATTCGAAATAATTCCTTGGAGTCGTGGTCGCTACGCCTACCTTGCGACCTTTTGTGTTGCTAGGGATTAACTTTATGAAAATTGCAACAAATCGCCAAAATTTCAGGGGTGGACTGAATAAATTTGTGCCGAAACATAATAAAATAACACGTCTAAAGGCCATCAAAATTTTATTTTTAATGGAGTTTGATCAATTAAAATCAGCAGACGTCAATCATCGGCAATTTCGGCGGCAATTTTGTTAATAAAAAAAATTTAATGGACTCTCTCAATACGATGGTTAATTTTTTTTACCAATGGTCTACTGTTTTAGGCTCGACCGTCAGTTGTTTTTGTCGTCATGATTCCAAAAATGGTTACCACTTTTTGTCGTAAAATTTCTATCTCCGCCCCTACCATTGGCTGGAAGTCCTGTTTTCCAAGGATGAGGTTCATAAATGTTTCATAAGATACGAAAATATTACTACTATTTTATTTTAAGTTTTTATTTCGTTGGCTATGTTGCTACGTAAGCAACCATTAAATAGCAAAGGTTGTAGCTGGCTGGATGGCATTTAATGTGATGACGTGCTGGTCGTTATGATTAACTTGATTACCGGCAATTTCGTGTCCCCAAGACATGAATAATCACTTCAGGTCGACATAATGGGCTCAATAGAATGGAAGTTGGTTGTAGAACTGATGTCGGAGATATTTTTAAGGGGTGCTCGAAATTATGGTCAAACAGCAGGATAAATTCTTCATAGGGCAAATATTTTATGGTTAAATCCTTAAAGACCTTTATTGTGGTCCAAAAGAAATCATTCTATTGAATTTGTCAGCATCCTTAAAGTTTTTATGCCCAGTTACTTGTGAAGGTAAATTACCAAATGGCCATATGTATAAATTTGGCAAAACAATTTCATATTTTTTATTCTTGATTGGCAATACGTCTCAAAAATCCAAAGGGATCATTTTATTTTGATTAATCTGGCATAAAATTAAAATTAATCCCGTCTTGCTACCATAAAATTCGTTAAAATGTATTCTGGGAGTCGCTAGTGAAGTATAAAAATAATTTACCGGGACATTTTTAATTTTTTTAAAACCTTGATATCCCCGTAAGAAGAGATCTGAATATAAATTAGAAATTTGTTAAATCTAAATTAAGTTTCGAAGTGAAAGGCCATAGAGGGATAAGGGAACAAAAAGTGCCCCCAGAGATAGAAGCTTGAAATTTTTTTCGTAAGTTGCCACCATTACAACAAATAATTTCCCAAAATTTCAGTCCAAAAAAACCAGTAGTTTTGGAGAAAAAAAATAAAACATGATTTTTTTGAAAAAATTCTAGCTCCGTAACGGGTTAACCGATTTTGATGAAACTTATCGCAATTTTTTCGTTGAAAGTCATAGTTTTCAAAAAAAATTATAGCAAAAAAATTAAGTGTGAGGAACCGTTAGGAAAATATATTTTTTGTTTTTAAAAAATTATAACGGTAACTTAACGGTTTTGCACTACTTTTATTTTTCTCCCAAAAACTCCTTAATCCCTTACCTATAAAACAAAAAAAAATCAGGGCAATCAGAGAGGTACTTCATATTCAAAAAAAAATAAAATGTGAAGGTAGTCACATTATCATATGTGAAAGATGAATCAATTTGTGAACTAAATAATCTGGGAAAATTAGGATTTGATCTCTTAAAAAATCCTAGTTAACTGGATTTTTGCACAGACCTTTATTTTGACATAACAAACAACGTCCCCAAAGTCCATTCCAAAATTGCGCCGGCGTCGTGCGTTATTCAAGGTCAAAGGTCCCGAAAATCAGTTTTTTACGTTTATCTCACTTTGTACGGGTTATACGTCTTTGTGAGGTTCAGATGAATTAATCACAATAAAATTATCTACAAAAAAGGTTAAATACAATTTTCTTGTAGGACAAACAGTTTTCGAGATACAAGTCGTCAAACTATGCGTCGCACAGAGAAATTGCTATTATTCAAGGTCAAAAGTCAAAAAAATCGTAAATATCTCGCTTTGTATAGGATGTACGCATTTTTTGTGTTCAAATGAATTACTCCTACGAAAATTTTCTACAAAAAAGATTAAATAAAAATTTTTTGTAGGGCCAATAGTTTTCGAGATAGAAGTGAACTGTACATTCGTTTCCCCGCCGCCATTAAGGTAGAATGCAAGGCGCGCCTTTTAGATGGTGTCCTCATTAGGCCTAATCCATATTTTTCCACCTTCATTCATTTATTCTCAAAAATGTCCATCCAATTTAACAACAATTTCTTGGTACATTACTTCCACCAGCACCGAAAGAACTCCTGAATTCCGTTTTTTGCAATTGCACAAAAGGTTGTGGTTCCAATTGTGAATGCAGAAAAATTGGATTACCGTGCTCCATCGTTTGTAGCTTTTTTGTAGCTTTTGCCGGGGTCAATCATGTACCTTAACCCTGGACCCGTGTACTATAAAACTTCCATTTATCGTGTACTCAGTGCTCAGATGCAATTCCAATAGAAAATGTATGGCTGGTTTGTTTAAAAACCATAAAAATTGGTTTATTCGTTAAACAAGTAGAAATAAAATGGGAAAATATGTAGTAAACGGGTTAACGAAAAGTCCAGCGCAAGGCGAGGTCAAAAGGTTAAGAACCCCTGAATTTCTAGTTGCCATGCAAAAATGCCCTTATTAAGGTTAAATAATTGTTAGTTTAATTTATCCAGCGATAGCCAAAACGGTTCGAATAATTCAAATAACAATTCAGTCGACAACAAGGAAAGATTTTAAAAGTCAGTTTTATATCCTAGCGACAAAAGTTACATTGGGAATTTTGTTTGAATACCATTTTTTTTTTGGTATTATTGTCAATTTCAATAAAGTATTTTAAATCTTGGAATATTCATTGCTAATGGAAACAAAACCGAAAACGATTCAATTGCCGTTCTATTGTTGAAAAAAACGGAATTCTCGGACGTTCACTGAAAAAACGCCAAGTTCTGGCAGTGGTCAAGATGTTGAAATTCGAGCCGGACGGAAATTTGATTCTTTAAGCGATCCTTTTAAATTTTTTTATAGTCAGTAGTTTAACGATTAACCATCGATAAAATAATTGTTTTTATTAATTTTCTTAACTGAACGAATAATCCACGATAAATTTCGGAATAAATCTTACACGCGTTTTAAAGCGAATCTTTATGGAAAAGAATTTAGTTTTCTGTTGAAATAAATAAGTAAAACTAAGCTAAAATCAGCTGTATAAAAGGAATTAAAAATAGTGTATAAATTATGACTAGAATTTAAACTATCCTAATTAACCTAAGATATAAAAACACTAAATTTGAATTATAAAAGTGTAAAAATGATTAACTAAAATATCACAGTGGAACATAAATAAAGACCCAGAAAAAAAATAAGATTCGAAGGTGACATCGACAAGAAAAGTTTCTGTTATTACCATTAAATCAATGATCATGCGTTCAAAGCATCGCTCATATAAACCGTTTCTTGTGATCATTTAGAGAACAAAAATGACAAAATAAATAAATTTAATTACAATATAATAAAAGTGAATAAAAGATTCAATTTGGATACGCAAGTAGAAGACGACAAAACAACAGAAGCACGAATTTTACCAACACCAATTCATCACCACGCTTCGTTCTTCATGAAAACAGTAAAACCCACATTTGTCTAACAGCGAAGTTTACGGCGATTGTAAGTAACCAAAAATTTCACTTTTACACTAACAACACCGGCGTTCGACCATTACAAGAAAGGACATCATCAGTACAACACCACTCGCAGAGTATAACCGAGCATAGCATAAATAGCAAAATATATCTAAAATCAACTATCATTTTTATACAACGTAAAGCAGAAACAAGGACCAGTTTCTTGGCATCTTCTCATATGTCGCGTTAATTTTTCACTCAGCATTTCAACATTCAACATTTCATCATTCAACATGCAAATATCACATTTAACATAAAATATTACGGACTTTAAAACTAAATAAAATATATGAATTAATTAATAACTTAATACTAACAACTAGAATTAATCACAGATAATTTTGATAATTTTATTTTATATATTTTCATTTTTAAATTTCAACATTTTCTTTAGTAGAATTAAGATAATTACTGCAGGTATAGAACAGTTTAGAGTAGGATTAGTTTTTATGATCAATGTTTATAAAATTTCTTTCAATTAAATCTAAAATTTCAATCCAAAACGAGTTCTTTTTTTTATGATTCGTTGCTTTTATTTTGATCAAGGGAATTTATGAGATTCGAGAGTGTCGGAAAAATTCCGTTCGTCGAGTTTTGAAGAACGCTAGTTGGCAATAAAAATGCTTTGTTAGACAACGAAAGGTAAGAGAGCGAGGGCAAGACGACGTAGGGAGGAAGTTGACGAGGAGCGGATCTGAGATGGGTGAATTAATTTGAAATTGGTCTATGTAAATTGTAAGAGAGATTTGGTTTTTGGGAACCCGTTTGGTTACGGATATCCTTCGGGCTCATTGGTCCGGGTTTTGATCCTGGAATGGGGTGGGAAAATCCGTCCGTCGGCTTCAAGCTCTTTCGTCTATTTTCAAGGAATCATGTTTGTTATTCAGTCCGCAGCTACCTAGGACAATGAGGGGCGTAAGAACCCCTCCTCCCCAGTTGTCCTGCTGCCCAGTTTTAAGGCATACCACTTTATGTGTGGTGCGCTGAAAGGGAAAGACAAACTCACGACCCCGCCATGAGCTAGCTTTGGTATGCCGTCTTTACCCGCAGCGCCCGCACCGCACAAGGAGTAGAACTTGGCGATGGCGGCCTTGAGCGCAACTTCTTGGGCTGTGTCCTTACAAATATAATTTGCAAAAATCGACTGAGAATATAGACTACCTTGTAAGCTCGCGAATCTGCTACTCGATTTCTCCAACAAACCATGTACTCCACGAAAGACAATGCAATACATGACAACAATACAATATAAATATTATAATATAAATAATATAACAATACAATATAATATCTGCATACAAGAAAAATCATAAAAGGGGAAAAACCCAAAGCTGTAATCAAAATAAAAACAAAATTCATACAAAATGTACTGACTTGGGCACTCAGCACGATATTACGCTTTTTTTTGACAGCTTCCACAACCCCCCCGAAGATATGCAAATTGGATTTTTTTTTTGTTTTTGTACTCTAAATTTCAGTATCTGTCAGAAATATATTGCATTTCATCATATTCTTTATTAAAAAAAAAATAAAAAAAAAATTTTTAAAAAAAGCTTTTATTAAAAAAAATGCACTAAAAAGAAAAAAATAATTTTCTGGACGCTGTGTATCACAAATATAAAAGCTTTTAAAAAGCGAGATAAATGTTTATTTTATTGTTTTATGCTTTATCTCGCTTTTTAAAAGCTTTTATATTTGTGATACACAGCGTCCAGAAAATTATTTTTTTCTTTTTAGTGCATTTTTTTTAATAAAAGCTTTTTTTAAAAATTTTTTTTTTATTTTTTTTTATTTTGTTCTTTTTAGTCTTCGAATATATAG
Source organism: Chrysopilus asiliformis (assembly GCA_964034945.1). NCBI lineage: Eukaryota > Metazoa > Arthropoda > Insecta > Diptera > Rhagionidae > Chrysopilus > Chrysopilus asiliformis. The sequence goes on along the minus strand of OZ035960.1, from coordinate 89,398,696 downwards.
CTTTACATTTGAGATGTCCTTACAGGCTTTTTAACTTGAGAATCGTATTCAGCGAACCCCAAAACCCGCAGAATATATTTTTTCCCGGAACAATTGAGAAAAAGGATAATCACGTTATCCTTACAGGACATTCCGTTATCCTTACAGACTTTTTAATGACAGATTCGGATTCAGCGATCCCAAAAACCCCAGAATAGATTTTTTTTCCGGAAAATTTGGAGAAAAGGATAATCACGTTATCCTTACAGGACCTTCCGTTATCCTTACAGACTTTTTAATGACAGATTCGGATTCAGCGACCCCAAAAACCCCCAGGATAGATTTTTTTCCGGAAAATTTGGAGAAAAGGATAATCACGTTATCCTTACAGGACCTTCCGTTATCCTTACAGAGTTTTTGATGACAGATTCGGATTCAGCGACCCCAAAAACCCCAGAATAGATTTTTTTCCGGAAAATTTGGAGAAAAGGATAATCACGTTATCCTTACAGGACCTTCCGTTATCCTTACAGACTTTTTAATGACAGATTCGGATTCAGCGACCCCAAAAACCCCCAGAATAGATTTTTTTCCGGAAAATTTGGAGAAAAGGATAATCACGTTATCCTTACAGGACCTTCCGTTATACTTACAGACTTTTTAATGACAGATTCGGATTCAGCGACCCCAAAAACCCCCAGGATAGATTTTTTTTTCCGGAAAATTTGGAGAAAAGGGTAATCACGTTATCCTTACAGGACCTTCCGTTATCCTTACTGACTTTTTAATGACAGATTCGGATTCAGCGACGCCAAAAACCCCCAGGATAGATTTTTTTTCCGGAAAATTTGGAGAAAAGGATAATCACGTTATCCTTACAGGACCTTCCGTTATCCTTATAAGGACGAAGTAGTGAAAATATTGTATTGTCATCGGACTTATATAAGTGTGCAAAATTTCAAGTCAATCGGACAAGTGGAAGTGGGTCAAAATTGGGTTGCAAGATTTGATCTGACAAACAGACAAACAAACAAGATAGCGAGCTAAATAAAAGCTTTTAAAAATATGGTTAATTTCGGTTCGAAAATCGTTCTGGGCACTCAGTGCCCAGTACACGGGTCCAGGGTTAACATTAAATGTAAGTGAAAATGATACCCATATCGAAGATGAAGAGCAACAAGAACAAGAAGAAGAAGAAGCAGAAGGAGAATAAATGAATGAAGGTGGAAAAAATATGGATTAGGCCTAATGAGGACACCATCTAAAAGGCGCGCCTTGCATTCTACCTTAATGGCGGCGGGGAAACGAATGTACAGTTCACTTCTATCTCGAAAACTATTGGCCCTACAAAAAATTTTTATTTAATCTTTTTTGTAGAAAATTTTCGTAGGAGTAATTCATTTGAACACAAAAAATGCGTACATCCTATACAAAGCGAGATATTTACGATTTTTTTGACTTTTGACCTTGAATAATAGCAATTTCTCTGTGCGACGCATAGTTTGACGACTCGTATCTCGAAAACTGTTTGTCCTACAAGAAAATTGTATTTTACCTTTTTTGTAGATAATTTTATTGTGAATAATTCATCTGAACCTCAAAAAGACGTATAACCCGTACAAAGTGAGATAAACGTAAAAAACTGATTTTCGGGACCTTTGACCTTGAATAACGCACGACGCCGGCGCAATTTTGGAATGGACTTTGGGGACGTTGTTTGTTATGTCAAAATAAAGGTCTGTGCAAAAATCCAGTTAACTAGGATTTTTTAAGAGATCAAATCCTAATTTTCCCAGATTATTTAGTTCACAAATTGATTCATCTTTCACATATGATAATGTGACTACCTTCACATTTTATTTTTTTTTGAATATGAAGTACCTCTCTGATTGCCCTGATTTTTTTTTTTGTTTTATAGGTAAGGGATTAAGGGGTTTTTGGGAGAAAAATAAAAGTAGTGCAAAACCGTTAAGTTACCGTTATAATTTTTTAAAAACAAAAAATATATTTTCCTAACGGTTCCTCACACTTAATTTTTTTGCTATAATTTTTTTTGAAAACTATGACTTTCAACGAAAAAATTGCGATAAGTTTCATCAAAATCGGTTAACCCGTTACGGAGCTAGAATTTTTTCAAAAAAATCATGTTTTATTTTTTTTCTCCAAAACTACTGGTTTTTTTGGACTGAAATTTTGGGAAATTATTTGTTGTAATGGTGGCAACTTACGAAAAAAATTTCAAGCTTCTATCTCTGGGGGCACTTTTTGTTCCCTTATCCCTCTATGGCCTTTTATAGATTTATTGTACATACAGAAAAATTTGATGTGAGTTTGATGTGAAAAGTGTCTTAATAGGGTCCATACTTTTGGATAACTCCATTTTCTATCCATTTGGACAAACACAAAAAGTATAAAAAAAACTTTTATTTTAAAAAAATGTATTGTATCGGTAACAAAAGCGAGATAAATATTTATGTTATATTTATGTTTTTTTTTTTTGCGCTAAAAAAATGGTTTTCCTTTTACATTTTTTTAATAAAAGATTTTTCAATATTTTTTTATCATTTTTTATGAAATATAAAGTCATTTTGTATTTGATTAGTATAACTAAATATCCTTTTTAAACTTGAAAAACTTGATTTTCATTCAGCTATTATTTATTGGGTTAAATCCTACTAGTGTGGTAAAAGTTTTTCTGTTTTTTTTATGGCGTTTTATCGGACGAGATAAGTGTCTCTTCAGGTGTTCCACAGGGCAGTCACTTAGGTCCCTTGTTATTTTTATTGTTCATTAACGATGTTTTTACTATATTATTGGACTCTGAACTGCTTGGTTTTGCCGACGACTTAAAAATTTATAAATGTATTAGATTCTTCATCCGACACGTTATTCTTACAAGATGATCTTTGTAAATTTAGTTCTTGGTGTCTAAAGAATAGTTTAACCCTAAATGTTGGAAAACAGACGCTGTATGCACCGAGTCGTTTTTATATCCCAAGTTTTGTCAGGTGACTTAAATCTACCTGACTTGCTTTCTTCGGTCAAGCTCAATGTCCCAGTTCGTAAATTTCGCCATTCTAACTTAATTAATACTAAGATTCATAACACGAACTATGGGTTAAATAAGACAAATGACGTCTATGTCAATCTGCGGTTTTTGCCGGAAAAGACCTTCCGCTGTCCTTACAGGCTTCTCAATGTCAGAATCGGATTCAGTGACCCCAACAAAATCCCTGATTTTTTTTTTTTTGCAGAAAATCTATCCTTACATGACCTTTGGTTATCTTTACCAGAACGAAGTAGTAAAAATATTGTATTGTCATCGGAGATACGAATGTGTGCAAAATTTCAAGTCAATGGGATCAGTAGAAGTGGGTGGAAAATTATAAAATGTGACCCTATCAGAGAAACAGATACGAAAGCAAGCTAAATAAAAGCTTTTAACTAATCCATCATCTGATTTTTTTAAAGCCCAGTTTGGTGATAAATTTGGAGCATGTGGTGATTAAAAAACTTAAGAAAAGCTACAATTTCCAGAGGCAAATCGTCAAATATTCTATATGATGACCGACAAAATATTTATTTAAAAAAATCCATTTGTATAGGAGAGGGAGGAAAGGAGTGGTCTAATTGGATTTTGATGTATCAAACGGTTATGTAAAATCAAATTCTAAAGACATTTCACCTTCATAAATTCATATTCATTGATACGATCCACAATTTTCGCGAAAACAGGAAAAAAAAGTATTCCATTTGTATGGGAGAAGGGGGAAGCAGGGGTACGCTTGGATTTTGAGGTATGGATTAGTTATGTAAAATCCTATTATAAACACATTTTGTCTTAATAAATTTTTCAATATGATCCATTCTTCGAGGAAATTGCGAAAAACTGTTCCGTTTTTGTGTTAAAGGGGGGAAGGAATGGTCTATTTTTGCGCGTTCAAGACCATAGCCTAGCCATCTACGAGAAACGCAGCTATAGAAAATTTCAAGTCTCTAGCTCAATCGTTTCGAAAGTTATGGTGTTCACGGACGGACAGATTGACAGAATCAGAAAGTTCACAGAAAACATTTTAAAACAATAACACTTTTTAAGAGTATGAAAATAGTTATTATAACGGCACTTAAATCCAATAATTATTTGTCCACAATTTCGGCCGAGAAATAAATTCTGGAAATTCGTGTCTTCTTAATGAAATTTTTAAAGTTGACAAAACATGTTTAAAACTTGTACCACCTACTGAAAAACTCAACAGACAATTCCTTTTCCTACTTAAAGTTTCTTTGTAATCCTTTTGTTGGGCATAAAATATTTAACCAACCAAAACTTTTCTTTGGCGGCAATTGACTCCCACCGGAAGTTTTCTAGTTTTTCTCTCCCCTTTGCACTTTTGTGTAGGCTTCTGGAATACTCAATTGCCTTTAAGACAAAAGATAGATAATATTTTATTAAAAGTTAAGGTTAGTTTTTAAACCAAAAGTTTTAACAAACTATTTATCAATAATAAGAGATGGAAAAAATACACATTGAAATGAAAAACATCAACAGTAAACATGATTTATAAATTTAATATATTGTATTCTCTGTTGCAATAACGACGAGAATTTTCAAGACGATTTTTCTATGTCCAATTGGAATTGAAAATAAATTTATATCTTCAATATTTTATTATTTTGCTATCTTTATAAACTACTGAATAATATCAAAGGATGTAGGAATTTTTTCCATTTCTATTGAAAAAGTTTGTGAGAAACTTTATCATCCAGAGGAAAATTGAAACTGTTAGTAGTTTAAAATCTATGCAATTTATTCTCATGAAAATGCTTTTTGTCTCGGTTCGAAACTTGTTGCAGGCAAATTGAAAGTGTTGGGAAAAGGGTGATAAAATGCATGAAGTATGAACTGGAACTTAAACTATAAAAGATTTCTGCTCTACTGGAGTAGAAATTTTCCCAGTTTTCATTGTTGTGTCGAACGCAGAGATTGCTTGGTTTAGTTGGATATTAAAAAGTTAGAATTTTTGATTTACATTTTGTTGAAAAGTTGCTACTCTCAATTTCTAAAAAAAATGGGAAAATATTAGTTGATGACCTATTTTTGAATATCGATGCGAATTGAAAAGTTTTATTGAAAACTGCGAAAAAAAAATCCTACATACCTTCGACCTTCGTATAACTTAAAAGTAATTGCACATTTTGTGTAAAATTTGAATATCCTTGATAGGAAATTTCCCTTTTTGTATCAACTTTAATTAACTTGACCTTTTCAATGTGAATTCCCAACATTTGCAACTTCTGATTTCTAATTTCATGCGATTTCCATGAAAGCATAAACGTTTCAATTTGTGATCGATTTGTAATAACACCTGATTTGAATGAACAGTGATCGATATGTGTGGGGTAAATTAATTAGAATTCCGATTAAACTTCATACTCGAAATGCCAACGAGGGCACTGAAATGCCATTTCCAATTGACTTATTTTGAGGGAAAACTCACAGTCAGTTTTCAGGATCGTTTGAAATGCATTTTGAATGTGAAATTAGCTACGAAATTGTATCAAAAGACTAGACTTTTCAACGATGTTTTGAATATTTATCGCAGGGTGTAGTTTATCATGTCATCCCGTGATTTTAAAATGTTTCTGCACATTTCAAAATGTACACGGAAAAAACATATAGGAACCATTCCACCAAAATCGCATGCTCCAGTCCACCATAGATGGGAAAAAACGGCATAGTGGCCAAATATGGGAATCATTCCTATAAAAAAGGTGTAACAGCTCCCACATTTTTTAGGACACATTCCAACAAAAAAGTGGTCGTATTCTTTTTGTTTTGGTGTAACCATTCCCAAAATTATGGCAAATACTCCAACGTGTTACATGGGAGAGATTACTATATATGTTAGACTGGTTACGACAAAAATATGGCGACATTCCCTTTTGTAAAGGACTCAATCCTATAAAACGTGGTAATGTCTCCATTGATTATTGGATTCTCTCCTATATATATTCGCGACATTCTAATTTGAAATAGGACACGTTCCTGTAATTATAGCACCAAGTCCTATCTGTATAGGACTGGAGACTTTTTTTATTGGATCCTGTCCAATCTAAAAGGGACAAACAAAAATTCGAGTTATCGAATATTCGATATAGAGAAGTTCGGGGCCTCAAAATATTCGAGATATGAAATAGCTCGAGCAAAAAAAAAACGCCCCGTAATTAAAATAATTCTCCGATACAAGTGTCAGAGTGTGGCACTAGGCAGGTCCAAGCTATATATACTTCGAGTTCGCAAACTACGTGTGAATTATAATCGAAGAAAAAATTCGACTTGAATTATCATATTCGCTGCATCCCATTTGCATAGGAATGAGTCCACCAAAACTTAGGATTCATTCCATTTTTTTTGTAGGACTGAGCCCTACATAATATTGGAGTCATTTCTAAAAACAGTGGGAATGATTGCATTCCATAATATAGTAATGATTCCACCTCAGATTAACAACGTCTCCAATGCAAACTAGGGACGAGTGCTACTTTTGTTGGAATGTGTCCATTCTTCTCTCAGCCCTATTTACATAGTAATGATTCCACGAAAAGTAGGACTAGTTCCAACATTTATGGAAGCCTTTCCTACAAAATGGTGCAATGACTCCTATAATCGCTTTCCACCATTTTATAGGAACGATTACTATGTGGATTTTTTTCCGTGTATAGGAAATGTGATAGCTTTCAGTGACCTCAAATTGTGTATGTTGTATAATTTGTACAGAGACAGAGAGTTGCAATTCGATAAGGTTACAGAAAGAAAGTTTTACAATTTTTAATCTACAGCCAATAATGCAAAATTGTCATTAGATTCAACGAAAAAGCAGTTGAATCAAATAAACAAATTTCGCTAAATATGCACCAGCGGTTTTTGTATTTGATTTAAATGAAATGTATTTAAACCAAAGGATTTTTTTTTCTCAGAGAAAGCAACGACGCCACAACAAAGTATGCTTTCTTTTTCTACTCTATATGAGATTTATATAGAAGTACATTAGTTTTACTATACGGTTTGTAATGCATTAAATTAATCATCGGACACAAAAATGAATTACATCAGGATGTTTGGTTTTTAATTTCCGCAAGTGCGTCCATCTGTCTGTCTGTCTTTCAGTCTGTCTGTCTTTCAGTCTGTCTGTCTGTCGGTCTGCTTGTTCGTCTGTCTGCCTGTCTGACAGTGAACACCAAAACCACCGCACGGATTGAGCTAGAGACTTGAAATTTAGCATAGTTGTGTTTCTCGTAAATAGCTAGGCTACGTTCTTGAACGGGCAAAATCGTAACATTCCTCTCCCCTCCAAAATACCAACAAAAAAAACTTACATTTTTAGCCAAAATACCAACAAAAAAAACTTACTTTTTATCAAAACAATATTCTTCGAACCCATCACTCGTCAAGTAAAATGTCATCGACTGAAATACACGATCAAAACGAGTGAATCGCACACGAATTCGTGTTCCATGATACCATTTGTTTGAATTCGTGTGCCACACGTTTCAAATCGTGTTCCGTAATAAGGCCTCAGTAATGTGAACCCTCTAAAATGTGAAACGCCCTTGGTTTTAATTAGTTCACATTATCGAGGTTGTACAGCAGTACTAAATACTAAATGGATACAAAATATTTTAAAATTTGTTTAGAATACCAAAAACCACTAAAACCTAAAAATTATCATTTTCATCGTGCGTGAAAATTATGCTAAAATCGTTACATTGGATTTGAAACTTTACTCACATGAAAGATTTCCCAACATCCCATTATTATTGGTAAATTAAATATTTACCATTCAAATCTTTGCGGCAATTTCATAATAATCAAGCATTCTGTTGGATTTATATTAAGATATGAATAATTTTTGTCACCAACAATACTCGAAAAGTTTGAAATTTTGAAATATGAAGACATGCAAATTAGATACAATTTATCACTAATTTATTCAGATTTCACGATGAATACGAAAAAGTTTTTTAGTGATTATGAAAACATCTGTTTTGCGATGTTTATTTTGTTTGATTTAAAGATTTTGTTGACTTTTCGGGAAAGTTTAATCCAATCCAATTAACGATAAAAATCTCTAACTTTTGCCATTAATTTTTTATCACAATAATCTAAATTGAACGCATCGAAAGAACTCAAGCGTAGAAATTATTTCAAAATTATGGAAAAGTGAGTGGACCGAACTCTCATACTTTGACACGAATAAACAGAAACTTGAAATTTTTCGATTAATTAAAAAGGAAAGCATTTGCCGCTGACAGAAGTAAAAGTGAAAAACGGAATTAAATCTTTGGGGAATTGCTTAATTTGTCACTTGAACAAAATCAACATCCCAAGGGAGGAGAATTTCCCTCATTTGTGTAGGTTTTACTTAAAAATTCTCTTAAGCATCCATTTGACATTTGCCAGAAATTTTGTTTTCCAAGGAATCGTCATAAATCTTCAACATCTCGGGTAGATACAGTGAAAAGTATAAATTTAAATATGCTGGAGTAATTAATTCGATTTTTCCAGGGATAATGTGTTCAATTCTCACAACTTCCCCAAAAAAACTTTTTAACTTCAGTCTGCAGAAAAATGAAAATTGTGATATGACGAAAAAATTATTTAAGATGTGAAGTCGTAAAGTAGGAATTGCACCTATAATTTGCAACAATTTTCGACCTTGTAGTCGCCGCGACCAATTTGCGGCCGATTTGTGTTACCAGGGGTATTTTTTTAGAATTCTATACATCTTTAGGCTGTAAGAATACTTTTGGAACTATTCATATTTCTGACCTTTTAACCATTTCTAATCCCGAGTGCACCCAAACTAACAATTTTAAAAAAATTTCATAAGTTTATCAAAATTTAAGACTATTCTGTAGCCAACTACGGAATCTTTATGATCCCTGTTGGTGCCTTGAAGGTTTATCAACTAATATCTTATGCGACTTTCATTTCATTTCCCTTGGCACGGATCCTTTTATAAAACCCAGATTCAGTTGAAAGTGCCGTAGCGAAAATGGAAGAATAATGAAAATTTAGTGAATGTTAAATTAGGGGTTCATTATTGTAAAGGGATGAACCTTAATGAGAATATAATGTCTGTACTATGGACGACAGAATAATCAATTTGTCTGTCGTTGAAATTATTCCTATTTAGCCTTTCTATCCCAATAATATCATTTTTGAGTGAATTTTTCTTCATTTTAATGGAATTATTTGCTTAAAAGTTTTATGAAAGGAAAATTTTATTATTTTTACAAGCTTTACTATTTTATATATTTTCTCTGAGTATGACGGTGGAATTCACCCTAATTCAAAAACATAATAAAAGCTACAATTGCCAAGAGCCAATCGTCAAATACTCTATCTCAGATATGTCCAATTTACATAAGTGATAGTTCCAAAGCCAATTTGGAGCGAAGTATATTGATGCTAAAAAATGTAGTAAATGGAGTAAAAATAAAGATTGGACCCAAAAACACTGAGCCCTTAAAATGATAATACATCTGTTTTAGGATTCATATCTTTATTTACCTAATCTTTGCTAGAAGTTTTGAGATACAAAATATAATTTAATCAGGGACGGGAAACGAAATAAAAAATCGTAACGTTATACATTTCGTTACGTAACGAAATTGAACTTTTATTTCGTTACGTTATTTCGTTTTGTAACGATAAAAAATTTCCTTTCGTTACGTTATAACGTTATATTTCGTTACACATTGTATGGAAACTGAAAACAAAAAAATGCACTTTAATAATAGTTTGTCACAAAGTAATTGAGTTCAGTTTCCATAAAAATAAATTCTATAAAATATCATAAAACTTAGCAAAAAGAAAATACAAATAAAAACAAAAAAAAATATAATAGTGATTATACTAAGTTAAAAAATCGACATTTTGGTCAATATCAAAGTTATAGAATTTTATATTTTGACGTCGCTGATTCTGAGTCGCACTTAACTTTCGCGAAATTCTCTCTACTTCTGGAGTTACTAAAAAGAAAATATTTTCGATACCAACAAAGTTGCTTGAAAGATTTCCTGTATCGTATCTCCAGAAATAGAGGGAATCGGGCCAAAACAAAATCCGATTTATATAAGGGCCACATCTATCCGTTTTCCATCAGTCACAACTGTTACGGTACTCGTCAGTTTTCCATCAGTTGTTTACATCCAGTTAAGCGTTCACATCTATCAGTTGCGACTGACAGTTTTTTGTGAAAATTTTCCATTCATTTTGTAGAGTTCAAAAAATAATATTTGGTTCTATTCTATTGCGATACGACTGACGCGAACGTTCACACAAATCAGTTTCCCATCAATTTCCCAAAAACTGATGGGAAACTGATAGATGTGGCCCCTACATTAGAATCAAAATATGATTAAAAATACTACTCCAATATTTTTAATTATATTTTATGCAGGTGGCAGGTCTGTGGGGTATACTTGATGAACTTTTGTGGAAAATTTCACAAAAATATAATACTGAACAAAACAAGAAAAAATTAATAAATAACGAAAAAACGTAATATTTTTTCCCGTTTTTCGTTACGTTTTTCGTTATTGTAAAGGAATTGAATTTCTATAACGTTATAACGTAATTATGAGGAATAGCCCGAAAATCATTTCGTTATTTCGTTATTTCGTTACGTTACGATAACGTTTCCCATCCCTGAATTTAATAAAACAGCTTTGTAAAGCAATTAAAAATAAAAACGTTTTTCCAACGGAAATTAATGATAACAAAAAAATCAAAATATAATAAACAAAAAATAAAAGCAAAAATTAAGAAAATTCTTTCAATATTTCAGTTCATTGAATGCAGGAAGCATGTTTAATATTATTTTTAATAAAAATATCACATCTGTTTAAAAGAACATCCATGGTATTTAAATTGATGTGCAAAAACAATATAGCACTGAAAGTGAAGTAAATTTCATTTAGTGCGAAGTAACTTTTTAGAAGCGCAAAATGTAGAAAATCTACTTCAATCGAAGTAAAGGAATAATCACTGATTTAGATGTGTTGAATAACCACTGCTCGCCATTTTTTGGTCTCTTATTGCACACAAAAACAAAATTGAGAGAGTAGAGCACTCACATTCTCAGTGGCAACCAGGGATCCCGTTTACACTACTATCGTAGTTTTACACTACTATTTCGACATAATTTGACCTAACACTACTTACACTACTGAAAAACTCAAAACACTACCTTTTTCGCCATACAAAAACGTGCTACAAAGAAAGTTAATTTCTAGATTTGAAAATTTCATTTATCTGGAGAAAATTAAAAAATATGTAATATGTAATCATTCAGACCCTTTATCTAAAATATTTAAGTACTTTAGGCATTCCCTATGAAAAAGTGACTGACTAAACGCACTCAATTCTTGAACAAAATGGGATTAGTTAATAAACATAACAAAGAGCCTGTTCAGATTGGTTGAAATAGTCCGCCTAAATAGGACGGCTGAAATATTGCTCGTGTTCAGATTGAGACTATTTGAACCAGTAGCTGTGAGCAATCAGACTGGCGTGAAACATTTGGGAAACGGAACATTTCTAAAGAATTGCAAGTAATACGTGACTGCCTTTTGCTTTGCGACGTGTTGCATCGACGACGACCGAAACAATAATGACAATGGAACACATTCAGTGTGGCAGCCAACCAATCAGAGCACGACAGGCGGAACTCTGAGAACGGAGATTTTAGTTTTGAGGATGATTTTCCTATCAGCAGTCCCACTTCCTCACCTTGCCATAATGTTGCCAGTTTCTGTCCTATTTAGGCGGACTATTTCAACCAATGTGAACAGGCACAAAGGCTATAATTGCCAAACTGGCAATTATTGAAAACCCATATGGTGATTTAAGTGGACGGCGAAGAGTTGTATCAAAATTCCAATTTGTAGGCAAACTTTTCAAAACGATTTTTTTTTAATTTATTCCAATCGGATTTTGATGTATGGGAGTTTTATGTAGAATCATATCCTAAATAACTTTTGTTCTTGCTTTTTTTTGAAAGGATGCACCGTTTTTGAGATATTCGCAAAAATCGTTTTCGTTCGTATGGGGGGTACCCCCCCTAATGGTCTATTTTTGCCCATTAACGAGCTTAGCCTCGCATTTTACAAAAAACGGATCTGTGCAAAATTTCAAGTCTCTAGCTCAATCCGTGCGCCCGCAATCCGCGCCACAGACGGACAGACGGACGGACAGACGGACGGACAGACGGACGGACGGACAGACAGACGGACGGACGGACGGACGGACATGCAGAAATTAATTATTTTTATCATTCTATACACACTGGTGTAATTCATTTTTCTGTGTGATGACGGGATCTTGGCGTTACAAACGGTAAGGCAAATCTAATATACCCTTTGGTTTCACCATACGGGTATAAAAATCTACTGATATGATATGCAATAAAACATTAGACGGTAACACACAAAATGTGTTGTCTCAATAAAACTCTAAATGACTGTTAAAAAAGTTGACACTACTGAAATCCCTCTGACATTACTATTTTTCGATCAGTAACACTCCGCTTTTCACTTTTGGGGTGGGAACCCTGGTGGCAACCTGATGTCATATAAACACAGTGGACCACAAAATTTTACTTTCAAATAAAGTTTTGACATTTTTATTTCCTAGATTTTCCTTTTATTTTATTAATTGTTCTGACGAATGTCGAGAGAAATAAATCCATCCTGTCAGAGCTTAGGAATAGAATGGCAAAGCATTATAAAGGTGCTCATTTTTTTTTTTTTTTTTTTTGCAAATTTAACAACATTTTAAACACTGCGAATTTCTATTATTGTCTACAATACCTAAAAATTGTTTTCCCCAATCCGAATCAGGGTTTCAGCGCTTCATGATTGAAAATAAAAAATGAAAGAGACTTAGTTAATGGAGTGAATGTTTGTACCTCACTGTAACTCAGTCTACAAAAGGAAAATCGTGGCACGAAACCGCTCTCATCAACAGCAGAAATGCCACTAAACGAATGATTCATCTGACTCATAGAATTCGTTCATATTTTGTCAGCTGTTTAAAGCCCAAAATACAATTGGCCCAACACAACATTTACGGCGACATTTCAGATTTTAAACTCATGGGATTCTATGCTTCCATATACAATCAATCCGACCAACTTTGCAGCCGGAAAAAGTTTAAACGAATTTAACTTTTGTCGGCAGCTTGCCTACAAAATTTAGTGGTTGATTCAAAATGAAATCTTATGGGGATGTCATAAAATCTAAATTTCTTCGATTAAAGCAAGTATTAGGAAATATAGTTCGTATGCTGTGTTGCTTAGATTGTATGATAATTGGGTACAAAAAATGTTATATGTGTCTCACCGTCCCAATGTCAAAATCAAATGAGAAAGAAATGATTGTGTTCGCAATTGTATATGGAGGGCGACATTGTTGTCGTAGTCTGCCGTCGTAAATGTTATATCGGGCCAATTGTATTTTGGCCTTAATATTTGCATAAGCTTTTGGGAGGTGTAACTTAAAATGTGGCAATATTAGTTGTAATTGCGTAAAACGCTCTGTTGATATATTTAGATTAAAATTTTAAGCATGTGAGACGTTTAGTGAGCCAAAGGTGGACGAGTCTGCTCTATATGATGGCCGACAAAATGTTTATTTAACAAAATGCATTCGCATAAAAGAAGGAGTGGTCTGATCGGATTTTAATGTATGGAACAGTTAATGTAAAATCACATTCTAAACACTTTTCATGTTAATAAAATTTTCGATACGATGCAAAGTTTTCGAGAAAATAGGAAAAAGTATACCATTTGGGGGGAAGCAGTGGTCCGATTGGATTTTGATGTATAGAACCGTTATGCATAATCCTATTTTAAACACATTTTACCTTAACAAATTTTTAAGTATGACTAATCGTTTTCGAGAAAATTGCAAACAAACTATTTCGTTTGTATGTGTGTGGAGGGGAAGTGTGGCGGGAGGAGGGAGGAGGCAGTGTGTGGGGAGGGGGAAGTGTGGTGGGGAGGGGGAAGTGTGGTGGGGAGGGGGAGAGGGTGGGAGAGAATGCTTCAATTTTACCATTTGAAGAACTTAGTCTAGCTAATTACGAGAAACGAAACTGTACAAAATGTCAAGTCTATAGCTCCATCCTTTTCGAAAGTTATGGTAAGGTGTTCACGGATAGATGGACAGACAGGCGGACAAACGGACATGCAAAAATCAAAATGTTTTGTCATCCCAAACAATGACATTCCGTTTTCTTATGAGATGAAGATCATGTGGGCATTAGGCGAAGATTGGAAAAAAATGCTCCGCAGACGATAAAAAATTCACAGCAACGGTAAGGCCGGAATAGGCTCTCAAAAACTATCAATCGACACGCAAAAAATTCCAAAACGACCCCCAAAAATTTCAGGTTACCTCTTGGGATTGATATCGGCTAGTTTAGTGATCCCGTAATTAAAATATGGAGGTTTTACTATTTGAAAAAATGCGTATTATTTCTAATATGTTTTTGGGGAAACTATACTTAATGTACTATTTTTGGGGAAACTATACTCCGTCTTTCCGACTCCGCCACTACCCAAGAGACACTAGAATAGAAGTGAATTTAATAATTTGAATAATTTATTACAAACAAGAAACGAAATCACACCATTTTCCATTCACCTCAGATTCTATTAAAAGTGAAATGTATTAATTTAGTACTAAAACCCAATGTCAGTCCCAGTTAAAGCCAAAAACATTTGAATTGTAACATCCTTCCGTGAAAATGCCATCGAACTAATGAAATCGATTTCTGTATCAATCCTAATTGACGATGATTAAAATTAATTACAAAAGAGGATTGAAAAAAATTCTTCATTGCCTGGTATTTAATCAATATTTAATCAAGCATAGTTTCGTAACATTAAAGGAAATGAGTTTCACTTGAAATGTTTTAAACCTAGTGGAGAAATATCAAATAAAATTTTCATCAAAGATATTTTCATTTAAACAACTTCTTCAAGTGGTTCATACTCAACTTTATCTTCATCCAAAAACCATATAAAAGATTGTATACACGGAAAGAAATATTAGGACAGATTCCTACAAAAAATAGGAATATACGAGAAACTGAATTTTTTTGGTATTGAGTCCCAAACAAAATGGGAATTCATGTCAAAAATAGAAAATATTTCCAAAATTATAGGAATAATTCCATATTTTTTAGGGAATCACTGCAGAAGAGTGTCTCGTATATTCCTATTTGAATTTCTCTCCGTGTAAAACACCCTTAAATACATTCTTATTGCCCCCTTGATGTATTTCGTACTAGAAAAGTTTTCCGATGAACTTCCAAGAAGTATATCTAATCGAGTATAGTACAGATGAAATCTCATGGAAAATTCATTCCGAACGTGCAAACAAGGTTTACATTTTCTTAATTATGGATATCTGTATCATATTCGAGTTGGCAAATAGTTGCGGGTAAACAGTTGATTTTGAATACAATTAAGCTATCAATTTGCAAAAGATTTTACGTCTGCCATATTTATCGACCAGATTGTAAGTAATTCCGCAGGATTTAATTTCAAAATTTTAGGACAAAGTAGTTTTAGTGTAAATAATCCGTATTTGTTTTAACATAAAACAAAAACTCTTTGGAATTTACTTAAGGGGCTGTCAAAAAAAAGTCACGCAAAAATTAACCGTTTCGTCCTCTGCCCCCTTCACCATTGTCAAACATTTCAATTGTTGGTATTGCAGTCACACTGTAGGATACCCATACTTATTTTTAACTTTTTTTCAAAGAGAGCTTTCTTAGTTAACCCCCTCTTTAAAAATGTAAAATTTTGTCGTGTGCATCTCCGCCCACAAGTTAGCCCCCTATCGGCCTGCATCTGCGGATTTAACTTTTTCAGAGCTGCAAAACTTGCAGAGAAACAGATAAGTCAGATTTTAGTTGGCGAAAAATTTTCTTGAAGCTGCTCTCTTTAATAATGAGAACCGAACCCAAATCCCCTTAGCGATTCAAGAGATACCAGAAGAGGTGAAAAGAAGTAAAGAGAATGTGGAAAAATAGCATTTGCTTTTGCATTTTTCGCGATACCTAAAACCTAACGGTAAACTTTCATTACAGTGTGTTCCTATCGTGGCCACCCGTACAATATGTCGATAAAAGCCTGTTAGGGAAAAAGTAGTTCCCTCGAGGGGGAAGAAGTTTTCCAACCGGAATTTCATGTATAGACAAGTTATGTAAAATCATGTTCTAAACAGATTTTATCCTTATAATTTTTTCAATACGATGCACAGTTTTCGAGAAAACAGGAAAAAAAATATTCCATTTGTATGGGAGAGGAGGAAGCAGTGGTCCGATTGGATTTTAATGTATGGACGAGTTATGTCTAATCCTACTCTAAACTCATTTTCCCTTAACAATTTTTTTAATATGACTTACCGTTTTCGAGAAAATTGCAATAACCTGTTCCATTTGTATGGGGGAGAGGGGAAGGAATGGCCCGATTTTTCCCATTCAAGAACCTGGCCGAATTTGAGGTTTATAGCTCAATCCTTTTGAAAGTAATGGTGTTTATGGACGGAGAGACGGACATATAGATGGACGGACATGCCATCTTGTTATCTCTAACACCCTGGTGTAGATGCGTTGTATTTAGATGGTTCGATACGTTACAAACGTTTACTAAATTTAATATACTTCTATCTGATTCTCATACAGAGTATAAAAATTTATTGCAACAAATTGACCTCATTTCCCTTTCTTCTTCTATAGAGGGACAGTATTGTGTTCATCACGGAGACCGAGTCGAGAACGGGAGCAGATAGAAATTTTCTGATTAGTGCGAAATTCGTTCCAGTCAAAATTATGAGGCTGTCCGTCTGTCATCTGTCTGTTTTACGTATCTTAAACAACTCGAGATCGCGTTGACCTAGCGACTTGAAATTTCTTATAAATAAGTTTTACAGATGTCGTAGTTTTCTATTAACTTTTGGGAATGTGACTGTAGCTATAACTGGTATCCCCCGTACAATTTTTTTAAATACAGTATTCTAAAATATAGTATTTTTAAATTTCTCTAAAAATATAGTATTTTTAAAAGGCGCGTAGACCTTTGGGAAAAGGTGAATATAACACAATTTAAAGAATATAAAATTTTCTACATTTTTTGCTATAACGGCTTTTTTTAAATATTTTTTTTTCTTTGAATTTCTGGAAAACTATGCGCTTTTTGGAAAAAAATGAATATAACAAAATTTAAAGGATATAAAATTTTTTTAACATTTTTGCTGTGACTGTTTTTACATATCTTTAATGGTTCTCAAAACATTCGAAAAAATATTTATTATTTTTAATATTTAACTGATTTTTTGTTACAAAATTTTATGCTGTTTCAGAGTTAAAAGTCTCAAAATTTTATGCTGTTTCAGAGTTTTTTGGTTCTGTGGAAAAATTATGCAGTTTTAACCCTTTCGAGAGTGCTGGTTTGAAAACAAACCAGACAATGCTTATAAAATTCTGCTTATAAAAAGAAAGTGCCAAAAATATATGGAATATACGAATTTCCGATTTTATTTTCTATTTTATATATTTTTGGGTATTTTCCACTCCAAAAATGTTCTTTTATGTAATTTATTGCGCTCTTATAAATCATGACCCCATGAGAGCTTTTATGAGTGGTGTTAATAACAGTTATAGGATGTTGAGTTGATGTCGAATAAAACTCGATGTTTAGTGGGCAGCACTCATTTATTAACTAGCAGTAGCCCCTTTTCAGAACCTATATATCGAACGGTCTATTTATTTAAACCAACTGTCTATTATATAAATATTCTACACACCAAGAGACTTTTATTAATAAAATAAAGTCGTCTCGCAAGGGTTAAAGTCAACGCATTCCAAAAATTCTTTCAGATTTATCTTTAAGTACATCTAAGAGGAAAACACGATTATCTTAAATATTTTATACTGTTGCCAACAATACGAGGTTCAATTTTCTTGGTTTGCCACAAAAAAAAGATGATCAAATTAAAGGCTGTTTCTGTACTTTTCTCGCCCACAATGGCAGAAAATTTTTTTTTATTATAGCAGTACTCACTCAAGTGTAGATCTTCGAAATGGAAAAATTGAGCTAATCATAGACACTTGATGGTGCTTTTCACTTACTAAAGGTAGCTCCAGGGAAAATTTGCTGAAGGTTTTTTTTTACTCCTGTTCTTCAGCACAGCTCAATTGCAGGATTCTATTATCGGATTAGTGGAGGAAAATCCACAAAAGCGTAAAAAGGGTATACGAGGGGAGAGATTCTTGCCAGGAGAAAATATTTTCTTCTATTCACGATGATGTCATATTATCCATTTAAGTTTAACACAATAATCATTCCGAGAATTTTTGAATTGTGAAGGGATTTACCAATGTTGCGGTACAATTCAGGCATTCGATATATGGTGTCGAATTTAGGTAGGGTGAAGCCATTTTGTTGTTCCTTTTGAAGCAGAGCAACAAAATTTAGATGAAAACCTAGGAGAATATCATATCGTTATATCGCAAATTTCTGATCCTTTTAAGGATTCCATATTGACTAAGTGGTTCGTTGTTTGTTAAGCTATGCGAAGATAATATAAATAAACTTGTGTGCATGTGATTTCATTCACCTGTTCAGGTACAATAAATAAAACAACATTCAATTCACCTCCTCTATTTGTTTGTAGATATTTATGTACAAATCGATCTATTTAAATAGTCTCATGTTCGTATCTCTTATAAGCATAATATTGATTTTTTGAATTCTATTTTAAAATCATGCATTATTGTAGGTAAATATTATATCGGGAATTCCGCTGGGGTTTTGATATGCACAGAATGTTTGAATGTGGCTGATGCATTCGGTTCAGTACTTTCAACTACATATTTTGATGCACGTGTATTTTTCCAAATAAAAAAAAAGGTTAATAATTGATATTCACTGATGCCAACGGAATTCAATTTACAAATTCATTCTGGGTTTCAAATACCTGTGGTGAATTTTTTATTTTTGTGAAAGTACTATTGGAAAATGAAAAATTTCTCTAACGAAAAAAAAATCACTTTTAGCGGTTAAATATTTGCATATGTTTGAGTGTTTTATGTTTGGAAAGTGCTTTGGGAAATTTAAAAATAACATTTTTCACATGTCCCTCTATAGTGTGTTGTTTTTGTCATCCTGATCATCATCATCCTCTGCGCAACAGCTCTCGAAGAGCTTGGGTCTCGTAACAATTTCTTCCCTGCTTCGCACCTACAGTTTCACATGGATTGCGAACCATGGATGAATTACAACATTTGTAAGGTTTTTTTTACGTTGCAACCCATCAACAGCAGAGGCCGTGATAGCAATCTAGACCGATGATGTCGTTAACACCAAGCGGTAACTATCACTACTCGTTTCGTAAAGCAAGTTGAGTAGACTTCAAATCACAGCGTGCCACAATCGGGAATTCACCCACCGACCTCCGGAACACGGGCCAAGTACTTTACAACTTGAACTACGCTGTGTTTATGCTTCCTTTAAATTGAAAACAGTTTTAGAACATATCATTGAAGTCAAAGAAAATTTTGTTTGTGTTTTTCAATTCAGTTCAACTCTATATGTATTATCTCCGAAAATATTTTGAAAATAACCTGAAGCAATTAAGGAAAAGTTCACGCTAATTTTTAAATGACGGATAAAGCTCTTTGGTGTACTCTTTGGTTTACTCTTTGGTGTACAGATTTCCAATCTTTTCAGTGATCAGCACCTTTTGGAATCTCAAACCACGTTCCCGCACCACCGTAAAAAAATTTCGGGAACTCATAATATAAATATATTTGTCTATTATGTAAATATATTTGTTTATATACCTCATAATATAAATATTATAAACAAAAATATTTATGTTAAAAACAAACATATTTATATTATGGGTTCCTGAAATTTTTTTAAGGGGGTGCGGGAACGTGTTTTAAGATTCGTGGTTTGGCATTATTATTTAAAGCAGCGAGTCTCAACCTGTGGGGCGCGCCCCCCTAGGGGGGCGCGAGTACATTTAAAGGGGGGGGGGGGGGGCGAGCATATCCAAGACAAAATATTTAAAAAAGTTTATTAATTGACTGAGAGGAAAGTACATACCCACATACAAAACAAAATACATTTCGACATAATATTTAATAATTAACTTACGCTTGGAGCACAATGAACGCGAAACCAACGCAACTACAACGCTCTGAACTGTCACGCAGTGCAAAATTCTAGCGGCAGAGCACAATGGCAGCTCGTGAAGTAGTACAAGTGACATACTACAAAGTGGGTTAAAACAACTTCTCGCGAAACCGCAAAAATGACGCAAGAGCAATAAAAAGGCACCGGATTCTTGTTTTGTCAACGCTGGGGATCGGTGTTGCCAAATGCCAATAAATACCTGTTTTCTTGGTAATTTGTGTTTAAAATTAGGGTAGTAGTGTAGGTTTAGCGCCAAAATACTCAAATTAAGTTATTATTGTATACATACATTTTATTGTATGCAGAGGGGGGGGGGGGGGGGGGGGGGGGCGATGACAATTTTGATTGAAAATTGGGCCGCGAATACTGAAAGGTTGAGAAACGCTGATTTAAAGTATATGTTCTAATAGTGGTTAGACTTTTTATACCCGTATGGTGAAACCAAAGGGTATACTAACTTTGCCTTACCGTTTGTAACGCCAAGATCCCGTCATCGCACAAAAAAATGAATTACACCAGTGTGTTTAGAATGATAAAAATAATTAAATTTTGCATGTCCGTCTGTCCGTCTGTCTGTGGCGCGGATTGCGGGCGCACGGATTGAGCTAGAGTCTTGAAATTTTGCACAGATCCGTTTTTCGTAAAATGCGAGGCTAAGTTCGTTAACGGGCAAAAATCGACCATTAGGGGGTGTACCCTCCATACGAATGAAAACGTTTTTTTTGCGAATATCTCAAAAACGGTGCATCTTATCAAAAAAGTCCCAGAACAAAAGTTATTCAGGATATTTTTCTACATAAAACTCCCATACATCAAAATCCGATTGGAACAAATTTTAAAAAATCTTATTGGAAAGTTTAACTTCATAGTGGAATTTTGATAAAACTGTTCGCCATTCACTTAAATCACCATACGGGTTTCAATAATTGCCAGATTGGCAATTATAGCTTTTGTTATGTTTAATGGCTAGGTTGTTACTGCTTATTCCGAACGAATCATGTTTTGTTATACTCCGAATATTTGGAAATTTTTTGGTATAATTGAAATTCCAATTTTTTCATAGTAAAACATGTTCTATAGAGAAAAAAAAGAAAAAAACATAAGAAAAGCTACTACTGCCAAGGACCAATCGTCAAACACTTTATATAATGACAGATACAAAATTTTTTATTTGAATTCATTTGTATAGGATAGGGGGCAAGGTCTGATCCAACTGGATTTTGATGTATGGAACGCTTATGTAAAATCATATTCTAAACAAATTTTACCTTTATAAATTTTTCAATATGACTCACCGTTTTCGAGAAAATTGCAAAAAACTGTTTCGTTTGTATAGGGGCGGAGGAAAAGAATGGTCCAATTTTGTCCGTTCAAGAACTTAGCCTAGCCATCTCCAACTAGCATATCTATACGAAATTTCAGGTTTCTAGCTCAATCACTTTGAAAGTTATGATGTTCACGAACAGACGGACGGACATGCGGAAATCAAAATCTTTTGCCATCCTTAATACCCTGGTGTCGTTCATTTTTGTGTCCGATGATTGATTCGATGCACCAACTTAGACATAAAATATGTATGTTCTTTGGGTCACCAGAATGGTTTATAGTTAGGTGTGGTCCCGATATCGGCTCCTCTTTCAACCCTCGCCTGTTATCTTCTGAACCACTGAAGGGATTTGAATACGATTTTCAATGTTGGACAGACCGATCCTAAAGGAAACTTTTCGTGCACTCCAATTACTCCCCTCTACATGATCCGAACCTGCTAGCTGCTATATTCTAAACTATTGAATGGATTTTTTTTACGGTTGACTAGGTTATCTGTCAAGCTAAATTTTCGCCCACTCAAACCACTCCTACATGCTGTGGACTCCCTCTTCAGCTATTTCGAAAGCCATGGACGAATTCCCATTCTCCCAACAAATGGAAAAAAATGTTTGTAATTTTCTTGAAAACAGTGCGCCACATCGAAAAATTCCTAAAAAAATTATTTGAAATCATGCATAATTTTTCTATACACCAAAATATACTTTTGGAAAAACGAATGTATTTTTTCATATTCAAAAATTTATTATTACCCGAGTAACGCCAGGTACTTGCAAGCTAGTTATATTTGCACATTTTTGTCAAAATTAAAATTTGAAATTCCAATTTTTTTATAGTAAAACATATTCTATGGGGAAAAACAAGAAAAACGTGGCGGAGGCAAAAAGAAATTCAGATAGAGCCTCCATAGGCGTAAAATTTGTAGAAAAATACGTAAAATTTTACGTGCCTAGGTCTACTACATCCTAAAATTGAAAGCTAAATCACTTTATTACATTGAATCCAATTTTTGAATTGGGTTAGGAAATAAAATTCAAATACAGTTTAGACGAATTTATAACCTTATGTCACAGATCAAAAAATCCTTTTCGCACCCACAAAAATTTTGTTCCTGCACCCTTGAGGATTTGGGATCCTCCGGTACACAGGATCTCTACTAATTACTGGTGGAAATTCTCTACTCATTAGTAGATATAAATATTAATTTTATGTGATTTATTATTTTCTGTGCCTAATTTCGTTCGGAACCTTTGAAGGCAAAAAAAATAGTAGATCGGAATGAAAAACTCTTCAGTTTTCTGTGGAATCCCATATGATTTCGATTTAAAAAAAAATAATTTAAATCAGTGCAGCTGACCTTCATAAGTAGGATGTATTATCATTTTTTTCCTAATAAGGATTGTAAATCAATTTTCCTCATTAATTATTTAAGTTTTTTTCAAAAAGCTTTTTAAAAAGTTAAATAAATTAAAAAATAATTTTCTCAAGTAAATTTTAAATTTTAATTTAACCTAAAAAAAAATTGTTCCCCAAATTTCAGTTATTCAAATTATACAAGCTAGGTAAGACAAGTGATTTGTGGCCATTCCCCCTATTTCTTATTTCCAAGAAGACGTGAAAAGTAATTCAAAGATTCCGTTCAAGTTAGAAAGAAAATTCCAGCAAATTAAATGGGGAGTGGAATTGATTTTAAAATTACTCTAATAAAAAATTAACTTGTAAATTACCTCTGAATGAACCGACAATTTCAGAAAATATTCTATTAAGAAGCTTTAACAATCATATGTAATTAGAGGGCCTTTGATATTTATTACATCGTAGAAATTTAAAAAAAATCAGGAAAAAAAACTATAATTACTAGAAATACACCAAAAGAGTTTTTGTTTAAATTTGTTATTAACTCCCAAGTTTAGAAAAGAAGTCATAACTTTTAAAGGCTAATGTGAAATATTTCATTAAAAAAAATTTCAATTTTTTTTCAAAAAAGCTTTTATTTAGAAAAATACGTAATAAAAAGGAGAAAAAATAAGTTTTTGGGTGCTGTAAATCAGAAATAAAAACGAGATAAATATTTTTTGTATTTTTTACGCTTTTCTCTCACTTATATTTGTGATACACAACATCCAAAAAATTATTTTTTTCCTCTTTACTACAATTTTTTTTCATTTTTTTTTTATTTTATCCTTTTTAGTCATTTTGTATTTGATTAGTATGACTAAAATATGAGGTTTGTCTTTCGCCACGCTTTTTTACACATTTTCGTCTTCGAATATATCTCCTTTTTTCCGAAAAGATTTTTTCTGGAAAGTTTGAGGAAAAAGATAATCACATTATCCTAACAGGACCTTCCGTTATTCTTACAGATTTTTTAGTGCCAGAATCGGATTTTTTCCCGGAAAATTTGAGAAAAGAGATAATCACGTTTCTGTGGTGACAAGTAATAAGGGCTTAAGTCGAATTTCTTAATTTTTCAGGAGAAGCATTTTAGTATAAAACTTTCAATGGCAAAAAAGTATCAAACCGAATTTAAAAACCTATAACTACAAAATATAGTAAAAAAAAGCCCTGTACGATTAATTTAATCTGATTTATTAAAAGTTAATAGTTTCAGAGAAAATAAGGATTATAAGGATTATTACACTGACTTAACTGCACTTTAGAACTGAAATGTTTCAACTCCCGATTACAAAAAATGACTTAAATCACTTTAGCCACTCTTTTAAACTGAACCACGTCTAAAAGCTAAAAAAATAAATATAGAACAATGGCCAAAGTCAAGTTAAGTCGCTACAAAACTAAACCCGGCATTTGGAAGAAAGGCCAAAACAGACATTAGCCATTGCATTGCGTAAAAGTTAAACAACAATAATGAAACTAGCTCGACTTAAGCCACTATTTCAAATTCCGGAAACACCAAATAGATGCAGCCTCGCGGACAGAAGGGTGGATAAAAATGACTTTAGCCGTTATTACAAATGCAACTTGAAATTTTTTTGACTTAAGCCGTTTGGTGCAGTAGCCTGTAACGGTCAAAAATGGTCATAGAAACTAACGGGTCAGTGGAATTAAAAGCATTTTGGAAATAGAAGCCAATTCTGTAAAAACATTAAAAACGGCTAAAGTCGAGTTAGGCCCTTACAACTTGTGACCACAGATATTTATCGGACCTTCCGTTATCCTTACAGACTTTGTTACAGCTGCCTATAAAAAAAAGGAGAATGAGAAGAAAGATTTTCTGGATATCTATAAAAATTACTTCCCTGCAAAGAAAGCTGGCCGATTTTGTTGTTTGTCCGTTTAAATATTGTAGCACCTTTGCATCCAAACAATCAACAATTTTCTTCCACCTCTGTCCGGGATGTCCAGATTTCACTGCGCTGTGAGAACATCACTTTCGATGATTTTCCGCAAGATTTGCCTAAAAGAGAAAAAAAGAACCAAAGTAATAAATAAAAAGCATCTTCACTTGCAATCACAAAAAAATAAATAAATGAACAATATCACTTTTTGTTATCGCTTCGATATCATTTTCGATTTTTGTTTCGATTTTGTTTGGATCGATCATCGTCAAACTTGCTGGGATGAATTCTTTTCGCTTTGATCAAATTCCCCTTATTTCAACTGAAATGCAAATTAGGTCGAAGTGAATACGTCATACAGTCGATTTTATAAGGATTTACTTACCTGTTTTGTTTCTTATGGTCTATCAGCTCAAATTGATTTTTGATCAAATTTAGAGAAGCAAATATTTTTGTGTGCCACATTAGCCCCTACTTTCTATAAAAAATCACATTTTTCTCCAGAGGAGAGGGACAAAAATCCTTTTCCGGTGAAGATTGCTCGTGGTCACACGACAGGGGATTTTTCTCCTCCCCAATCTTTTTAAAATTTTGTACAAGTTTTGGAGAAAGTGGAAATTTAATATCCGAAATCTAATACGATCGAATAGATTTCTGGAAAATTGCATGTGAGTGATTTTTGAAGTGACCTGAAATGATTTTGTGAATAATAGTATTCTCTCTGGCACAGATCCTCATGGTTCACTTTTGAACATCTACTTTCATCTCCAACTTGTTCAACTAGATCGTTGTTTAACGAAGAAAATCTTCAGGAAAAGAATTCTTCAAACACGATTTCCACGTAATTTTGGCAGTGACCGTGAGAGGGGAGGAGCCCCTAGAATTTTTCTATAAAATAAAAAAAAAACTAAATTTCACTCTGGAAAAAAAGGGAGCAAATCATCGGATTAGATTTTCCCCTCCGAAATTGCTCAACATTTCTTCTTTGCATCGAAGGATTTTCTTAGTGGTGCTGCTAGTGATTCTCAAGAAAAAAACAGGAGAACCCAGCTAAGTTAGCTTCCCTACAGGCGTGTGGATTCTAATTTTGGTTGCTCCAGTTAACACCGTCGTTTTCAAACCCCTTGAAGGTGGGAAATATGTGAACCACGATCAAAGTAAGTCTTTTTTATTTTTTCACGGTTCGTCCGGAAACCCCAATTGTGGAAAAGCCTACGCCGGCAGATGAAGTCGTTAAAAGAGGACAACACTATCAAAATAACAAACATCGATTTACAAATACCTATAGAAAGCTCGTAGTTCAGATTTTCATTTTTCTGTTAGGGAAAAACCTTAGAATCATTTACTAGTTTTTAAAATTTCGTTTGAAATCTGTCTTGTACAGTTTCCACCACTATCGTGATAAATAATAGTAAACGTACGAAGAAATTTACAAACGTACGAACGTTATAGGTGGGCCCACACTAGTGACATTAAAATTTCGATTATTATAACGCATTTCGGGTGGTGAAAATTTATTTATTATATTTATTTTATTTATATATTTTGTATATTTATATTTTTTTTGTTGTTTTGTCTTATATTCATAATTTCAAATATTATTTAGAAGATTTAATTTGTGCACGAGTAGAGATTCTTTTTATTAAGTAGTTTTTTTTTGATTATTTGCTGCATGAAAACTATTAGATTTGCTTATTATTATTTTTTTGATTTGCTAATTTATTTATTATTTGCTTATACTTATTATTTGCTTTTTATATTATTATTTTTTTTTGGTTTATTAGTAGCGCTTATTTAGGCTAAAATTTGTAGATATTTTTTGTATAAATTTCATTATTTTTTTTATAAATTTGTATATTGAAATTTTTGGGTTACGATTTTTCATTATGGTGCATTAACCCCTAATTTATTCACTAGGAGTTAAGCCGAGTTAGTGAGTTAAGGGAGTTAGCTAACGTTATTTTCCATGTTAAAGGTGAGTTAAGGGAGTTAAGGCGATTTAACTCCTAGTGAATAAATTGGCCGTAAGTGTTTTAATTTTTAGGTGGTGAAACGTGAGTTGATAAAAATGAGTAGCAAGGATATCGAAATATATCATGCGCGTTCTACAATTATGCTATACTATGTGTAGCTTAAAGAGATAGTGCGATGATCATTGATAGTTTATTCCCTTTCCCCCATCCCTTAGATTTTTGATTTGATATTGTGGATTTGAGATGATGTAGTAGACACGATTTTTTTTGTTAAGGCCAATGTCGTTCAGACCAGACAAAGAACCACCCCTTTCCGGCGAGCTGAGCCCAAATACCATCCAGCGTGTCTACCTGTTCTGGTTCTGGCGATACCTTCCTTGGTCGTAACAACTTTCGAATGTCAGAGTCGGATTCAGTCATCCCAAAAACCCTAAGATGAGATTTTTTTCTGGAAAATTTGAAAAAACGGGTAATCACATTATCCTTACAGGACCCTCGCTTATCGCTACAAGGTCGAAGTAGTGAAAATATTGTACTGTCATCGGACTGTCGTTTGTGTGCAAATTTCAAGTCAATTGGCGCAGTGGAAGTGGATCAAAATTGGTTTGCGGGATTTGACCCAGACAGACAGACAGACAGATACAATGGGAAGTTAAATAATAGCCTTTAAAAACATAAGAAAATCTACAATTGCCAAGGGCAAATCCTCAAATACTCTATATGAGGACAGATGACATTTTTATTATGTGCATTTTTTTCCTAAAAGCTCATTTCCTAAAAGTTTCGAGAAATTTCCAAAAAACGGTATATAAAACTACAATGTTTGTAAAACATATTTACAAAAAAATTCAAGTCGCTAGATAAACGCGTTCTCGAGTTATTTAAGATACGTACTACGGACAGAGCGACCGACATATAGACCGACAGACAGACCGACAGACAGACAGACAGACAGACCGACAGACCGACAGACCGGCAGACCGACAGATCGACAGACCGACAGACAGACAGACAGACAGACCGAGACAGACAGACAGACAGACAGACAGACAGACCGATAGACAGACCGACAGACAGACCGACAGACAGACCGACAGACCGACAGACAGACCGACAGACAGACCGACAGACAGACCGACAGACAGACCGACAGACAGACCGACAGACAGACCGACAGACAGACCGACAGACAGACCGACAGACAGACCGACAGATCGACAATCAGACCGACAGACAGACAAACAGACCGACAAATAGACCGACAGACAGACATACAGACAGACTGACCAACAAATAGACCTACAAACAGACCGACAGACAGATAGACCGATAGACAGACCGACAGACCGACAGACCGACAGACCGACAGACCGACAGACCGACAGACCGACAGACCGACAGACCGACAGACAGACCGACAGACCGACAGACCGACAGACAGACCGACAGACAGACCGACAGACAGACCGACAGACAGACCGACAATCAGACAGACAGACAGACAGACAGACAGACAAACAGACCGACAAATAGACCGACAGACAGACAGACAGACTGACCGACAAATAGACCTACAAACAGACCGACAGACAGACTGACAGACCGACATACCGGCAGACCGACAGACCGACAGACCGACAGACCGACAGACCGACAGACGGGCAGATAGACCGATAGACAGACATACAGACCGACAGAACGACAGACCGACAGACAGACCGACAGACAGACCGACAATCAGACCGACAGACAGACCGACAGACAGACCGACAGACAGACCGACAGACAGACCGACAGACAGACCGACAGACAGACTGACAGACAGACCGACAGACTGACAGACAGACCGACAGACCGACAGACAGACCGACAGACCGACAGACAGACCGACAGACAGACCGACAGACAGACCGACAGACAGACCGACAGACAGACCGACAGACTGACCGACAGACAGACCGACCGACAGACAGACCGACAGACAGACCGACAGACAGACCGACAGACAGACCGTCGGACAGACCGACAAAAAGATGCACGGACTTCCTCATAATGTTTCCTAAAACGAATTTCGTACTGATCAGAAATTTTCTATCTGTCGTAGGTCTCGGCTATGAATACAATACTTTCCTTCTATAGACGAGGAAAGCAAAAATTATTTAAAAAGGTTAAAATTATATAATCACTGGAGTAAATTTAAAATTAGTGTGTGTCGGGAAAGCCTATTTGTCGCTGGATTCGTGTAGCAAGGCTGCATACCAATCTTAAATTTACTCCAATTTTTATATTATTTCATCCTCTTTAAAGAATTTTTTTATTTCAGGGTTTTTCAATTTTTTCAAAGGATTTTTTTAGTCGGGAGATTTTTAATTAAATGTTTAGTTGCATAAATGCTTAGTATGAAAAACGATAAAACCGCTATTTTAGTATTCATTTCCAAGTCATTCACAATTACTGAAAAGTAGCAAGAAAATTATAGAAATCCACCCACTGATGGCAATCATCTCTTAAAGAACTGTGGTAATGTTAAAATGCATTTAATTTGTATCTAAATTACATCATTCCATTTAAGATAAATTCAAATTATATAAACCTGTATTTGTCCGTGACAGCACAGCAACATTTATTCTACTTTAAAATAAAGAAATGTGAGTGCACCACATTTTATCCACGACTCAAGATAAACAAGTTCACGGTTCAGTTATACTCTTTGAATATAGAACGTGAGCGTATATTTTATAGTTCCAAAGATAGAAAATTCAGAAAAAAGTCGGTATCTTTTTTGAATAGAGTTTTCATCATGAAACTTGGTGAAATGAATGCACATAAATTAAATAGATTTTGCTATGGGCAGAGGATCACATAAAAAAGATGCAACTAGTACTGAAATATGTTGCATGCATTGCATAATTCCTATCCTTATCCCCATAGTATGCTACAAAATATTCAGCATGTGTTATTCATTATCAGCAGTCGGAATATCCTTGTTTATGAAGTACGGTTTTCCTTCCAAGTCAACAGGTATTTTATGGTGTCAGTAGATTTTCCCGATACGCAACCGGTCTTTTTTTTCCAATTTTGTTTGTTCATCTGTTATTTCAGTTTGTCATATCGAAGAGAGAATAAAATGTCGTTTAATTAGGCGCCATTAACATTAATTAGTGCGCGTTTGATACATGGAGAATAGCTTATAGTTTTTAAAGTATAAGTGGGTCATTTTCATCTACAAAACTTATGCGATTTTCATAGGGTTGCCCATGAAGGAAGAAAAAATTAGAGTCTGACCGATTAATCGGCTTCGGCTTTGACTTCGGCCACCTTCGGCGAAACTTAATCGCAGAAAAAAACAGTTCATCGCAGTATATTAAAATTCTCTACATTAAAATTCTCTACATTAAAATTCGCTACATTAAAATTCTCTACATTTTTGCCTTTTACCGGAAATCGAGATCTTTTACCGTTATCGAGATATTTCAGATTTTGTAAAATAAAAATTCGTATTTTTATGTACTTAATATTTAATTCGTCAGGTTATAGTGTTAATTGTGCAGAAACGTAGATCTTGTATGAGAAAGTCATGTGCTGTTCACATCAGATATTTTTGTTAGATGTTGAAATTTGTATTGCAATTGAATTTCTTGATTTTCCAAAAAAAAAACTGTTTTCAACATTTCTAAAAGCGCGTTGTAGACAAACCATTAGGGAGATGTCACACTGGCATTCAGCTCCTGCAGCTGCCTGATCCCGACATCAGTTGCACATGTAATCCAATGGCGCATGGCACACTGCAAAAAATGTGCAGCTGCGTGTCTGGGACACAGAGCTGACTTTTTTGAACTGACCTAAATGTAGCTGATATCAGGAACATGTCGGGTTGTTTCTATTGTCAATATTTTTAGATTAAATAAAATAAAATGATAATTTTCAATATTTTTTTCGTCTGGCGGTAATAGTTGTCATCAGTAGAACAGGGGCCCTATCGGCGAACTCGAATCGAATCGACACACGATACGATTTGCGCACACGAATTTATTTTGAATCGGCATCGGTGAACTCGTTAGTATCGTGTGTATTGTAGTGCCACTGTTTTCCAAAACTTACATATTTAACTTATTTATTTATATATTTTTATAATTAACAAAACTTACATATTATCCAACCTCACAAAACTTTGTCCTCCAACCACAAAACACACGGCAGCTGAAATGTCACCGAGAAAAATACTCGATGAAAACGAGTAAGCCATACACGAATTCGTGTTCGCCGATACCATTTTGTCGAATTCGTGTGCCACACGTTTCGATTCGTGTTCGCCGATAGGACCCCAGGCTATTAAGGTAGAATGGCCACTCTCTAGGTTATAGGCTCTCTACTTTATATAATGTTGATTTTAAAATAATTACTATTTGGGAACATCATACAATATTGACAAGTCTGTAAACTTTTGAACAAGCGAAAATAAATACGATGTATATCGAATAGGAGAAATTAAACACAGCAATCGTACAAGCTGTAGAAAAACGTAGATGCTTGTACGATTGCACAGATTCAGTTTTTTTAGCAGAGAAATAAGGAGAAGTTCTTCCTCCGAGTCCGACATTTTGACGTTTGAGGTCAGTTTATCCCAGTTCAGTGTGCCACGTCAACTGCTCGAATCAGTTCCTGCAGCTGCGCGACCTGATGTCGGGATCAGTCAGCTGCAGGAGCGGATTGGCCAGTGTGACATCTCCCTTAGAGTACAAATTTTCCGTTTTCATGACAATTTTTAAGATATCAAAATGTTGATAATATTTTCCTTTATTATTGATGTAAATTTTCAAATGTTTCTATTATTTTTAATGACAAAAAAATTATTTAAGTAAAACTGCAATTTCTTTTCCCTTATAGTAAACTTTCAACTCGACTTTTATGCAAACTTTTGGCTTCGGCCAAAAATTGACCTTCGGACGGACTGTACCTTAAATTTCAGTCCTTTTCCCCCTCTCCCGCTATCTCTTGAGCTGTTATAGAAATTTTGTTTTGACTTTCACTATTAAACAAGTAGCTTCCAAGGAAAGTTTTTGCCCACTAAAATCAACAAATCTCTTCTGCCTTAATTTTCTCGTCCTTCCAAAAGCCAAAAGGTTGAAGCCAAAAGTGGACGATTAAAATTTTTAACTATAAAGATCAGAATTTCCAGTAAAAGGTTTTGTTATTTTATGTTACGAAAATCTAAAAGCTGCACGTCTCATTTGTGCTTTTCGATTCAAAGCATCATATAAAACAAACAGCATTTAAGAATCAAGAAACAACAAAAAAAAATTTCTTTAAATATTGATCCATGTGCTTCGTCAAATAATTTGTTAAAAAATAAACATTAAAATTAAAATTCCAACATAACTAACATGTAAAAACCTTTGTCTACGTTTGCAAAATGTTGAACAAAACTCCAAATGTTGAACAAAACTTCTCAACGAACGCAAAATCTTTTTTTCCTTGCTCTTTAAAACGTCGCACATTATCCAGAGGAAAATTTATTTCTGACGTCAACATTTTCGTGTTTTGTTGGCTCAGTCCCAAAATGTTGTTTTTAAGGACATTTTCAGGGTTTTGGATAGGTAAACAGCTCTGAGGTTAAGTGACTTTAGCACTTGATGGAAAAGGGCTTTATGTTAAATAAATTAAAATTTCAGGGTTCTGTTGGATTTTCCATTCGGGATCCGGTGACGTAAAAGTTTATCACAAAAACATAAAAAATTAGTTATTTCATGAATTTGAAATATTCCTTAAGAATTAATTCTTAATAGAGCGTATTTGAAGTTTAAAAAAGTTCTTTTTTTCTGGTTAAAAATTATTTTCGTTTTAAAAACTTTTCAAAAGAATTTAATTTTCAGATTAAAACGTTCTTTTATTCTGCACGTGTAACCATCGTCAATTTTTTTTTCCTTTTTATTCTTAGCAAAGTTCTTAACACACTGGTGAAGCAAAAAAATTGAAAGGATTTACTTGAAACGGAAATTACCTTTGGCCAGGATGGAATTCTTGTAAAGAAACTTATAGCAAGGCATAAAGGAATGTGTTTCCTTTTTATGCAATTGATGCCTGTCGATTCATATAATTTTGCTGGTCTCAGCTGTGTACCTTCAGCTGATAAAAAGTAAAAAAACAATCAAAGATCTTTGTGCATTGAAAGAAAATTTATTTCGACGTTAAGAATATAGCAGGTATTTATTTAACAAATTTATTCTACCCGTAAAATGTTTACTGGTGAGGAAACTTTTATGTTGTTTTCAGTGGTACAGTGAAAAAAACAATGAAAAAAAAAATTCCCAAAAAAAAGGAATCCTTTTTCTTTTTTCTAAAGAAAATCCATTACATTATTTATGCATGAAAATAATTTTAAGTTTTGGTGTCCAAATATCTCGGAGAAAATGCCAGCAAATCACGCGAGTGCATAGTGTTTTTACAATACATGGTAAAAAAATCCTGAAGGACTTTCAATCCAAAAATTATATTGAGGAAATTTTAATTCAATTTTTGATTATAAAGGGTGTTTTTTTGGTTAGATAGAACTTACGAAAGGGTTAACAGCGCTCACTTTTGACATTTATGATCAGTATACTCTGGCAAATCATCATTTATTTATTTATTAATAATACCACAGAACAGATTTACATCTAATTACACTGCCGATAAAATAGTTAAAAAAAAAAAATTATGTTAAATAGAGTTGAGAATCATTTGAATAGAATAGTTTTAATGTAATTTTGAAAATTTGGCAGTGAAAGAGTTTTGAAAAGACCAAACTCACACTCAGAAAAATGGAGGCTAACTCGACGACCTACATACGGCGTAATTGGCCTCGGGCAGGCGCGTGTTCTCCTGCATGTGGGCAAGTAAAACTAAGTTGACCTGTGGTCGGAGAAATTCTGAAATTAAGCCACTAGCAGGTGAAGTAGGGCATTGGGAGCTGCACGAGTTGACCTTAGATAGGTTAACTCTGACCGCTAGCTGGCTTACAGACACCTCTGTAAGGTCAGAGTTAACCTGACAAAAAGTAAACCTGAACATTTTTCTGAGTGCATGGTTATCGTGATTACGCTGTATTCTGAGTATAGGCGAATGAAAATATACGTTATGAGACGCGAACGGGGCACTGAAAACTTTGGGGTTTCTGGAGATGCGAGTGCTAACACTAGGAGACAATTCATTTAATAAAACATTAGATGACATACTACCAATAACCAGTCTAAACAGGAAACATTCATCTAAATACGTTCTACGAACACATAGCGATTGCCACTTTAAAATCATTAGTCGGTCTTCATAGGACTCAAAACTAACACGGAATTTACGACAAATACCACGAGAAAACTTTCTTTGAATGGCCTCAATTTGGGCAATCTGACAATTATAGTGAGGTGACTACACTACAGAGCAATATTCTAAAATGCTCCTCACTTTAGCTTGAAACAGCAAAATACATGCCTGGAGATTTCTGAGTTTGCTGGCTAATCTGAGGATAAAACCTGATAGTTTGGCACTTCTCCGGCAAATTTCTGTATAGTGCAAGTCGAATTTTAATTTATTGTCGAAAGTGACTCCACGGTCAGCTATCGAACACACTTCTTTTAACGCCACGCCCATCAAATGATAAACATTTAATACTGGACTGGACTTATAGTTTAAGGACATAAAAGCACATTTAGATATATTTATTGTCAGATCATTGTTGAAGCACCAAGTTAGCACATTATTGATGTCCGCTTGTAGGGTATCACAGTCGTTTATGTTGTTTATCACATTGAAAATTTTTAAGTCATCTGCAAACAAAAGTTTTTGCGATACAATATATTGAGGCAGATCATTAATATAAATAATAAAAAGTAGAGGACCAAGTATCGATCCTTGGGGTACTCCAGAATCAGATATGAATATTGAAGACTTACAACCCTTGTGCAGTACCGAATGTTTTCTACTTCTGAGGTATGAGCTTAGCCAGCTCAGTAAGGAGCCTGAAATTCCGTATCGTTTTAATTTATCAACAAGGATTGTTATATTGACCGAATCGAATGCTTTTGAAAAATCAGTGTAAATGACATGCACTAATTTTCTATCTTCTAAGGCTTTAGCAACACAATGTGTGAATTCTACTAGATTTGTAGTCGTCGATTTACCTTTCATGAATCCGTGCTGATGAGGAGATACGAAAGGTGATAATTTATCGTACAAAAATGTATGTACCAGGCGTTCAAACACCTTACTAAAACAACACAACATTGACACTGGGCGATAGTTTTCAATATTTGATTTATTTCCGCTTTTAAGGATTGGGATTATATTTCCAACTTTCCATTTGTCCGGGAAGAATCCTTCAGCCAAGCTTTTGTTGAATATTATGTGTAGAGGTCTTGAAAGCCCTTCCTCGAGTCTCTTCACGAATGAATTCGGGATGTTGTCGTACCCACCATTTACTTTTCAATCCAGACTCTGTATTCCCATTTTTACTTCCTCTAAACTTAAAACTAACGAGCTAAATGTGTCTACGCTAGGTACTTGAAAATCGTAAGCTATGCTTCTAGTAGATGATGTATATACGGAAGAAAAATGTTTAGCGAACAGATTACAAACAGCCTGTGGATCATCAGATCATGAATAGACTTACGTGTGAACAACGTTTACTAATTGTGGAAACTTATTTTCAAAATCAGTGCCACATTTTGGTCGTCATAATCGTCCCACTGAACGCACTATTCGAGAAACCATTACCAAATTTCGAACTAATTTTACATTCATCCATCAACCAGAGTGCGTACAGCCCGTAGTAATGAGAATATTGCTGCAGTAGCATCATCGGACCGTATTTCTTCAAAAATGAGGCCGGAGCTCGCGTTACGGCCAATATTCAATGATTTTTTGTTTGAAAATATGTATAACATTGATCCGGACGAGATGTGGTTTCAACAGGACGGCGCTACGCGCCATACGGCGACCGCAACCATCGACTTATTGAAATCAAAATTTGGCGATAACTTGATTTCGAGAAATGGACCTGTCAATTGGCCATCATTCAACTATAACATATCCCTGTCAAATTTCAGAATCCTGGAGCGAAAAGGAAGTTAATGGGAAGGAAAATAAAAAGGATCTGAATTTGGTACGGATAGATGCCTCTTAGCGAAACGATTAAAAAGAACCATAATTGATTTAAAAAAAAATTGATCTCTGGACTTGAATATTAGAATAAATACAACACAATAAATTGAAAGATTTGAAAAATAGCCGATCGAATACTTGAGCTACTTCTTGACTCCATTGTGTTAGACTAGCGTGACCATTTTTTTTGTTGGTGCCAAAGGGAGATAAAATGGGGGGGATAAAGGGAGATAAAAAATAAAAATGAAAAAAATTGTATTAATAAATCAAATTATGGATTTTTTAAGATTCATTGTATTTTTCTTGGGAAGAGATTTGTTTCAACATATCTTTGTCCTTTTTCAAATAATCGAAAAACTCCAAACAGCTGAGAATGATATTGTTTTTGGTAAAAAGAATCGATTTAAGAGTTTTAACTTGTAAACGAGTCTTTTCCGGCGTCCAAATTTTATTGATCGTTGAGAAAACACGTTCCACTGGGGCTGATGTTCATGGCAGAGCGAACGCGTATTCGACAAAACTCGAAAAATGGCGTTTCTTTCATGAATAAATCTTGGAAAAAGGTGGATTTTTCAGGGGGATTTGGGCGATAGCCAAGTCCGAAAGGGGGATAAATGGTCACGCTATATTAGCCTCTACTTTGTTCGCAAGACCTTTCGTTTCTTTTGTTTAAACTGCGAATGGCGGTCAAAATATTGTTCTATTTTAGCTTAAAATTGATTCTTTTGATCAAATTTCTTTATGGCATCTATCTATATTAGAATTTCGAAATTCGAAACGGAGGGTCCTGTAAGCATGAAGTGGATGTCCTTTTTCCAATTTTTTCTCAGCAAAACTGGAGTTAGGGGGTTTTTAGGGTCGATGATCACGAATCTGGTGTTTAAATTTCAAAATTCGAATCGGGTGGCCCTGAAGGCATACCGATTTTTTTCTAAAGTTTTTAAGATATTTCTTGGTTTTTTGGTGCGAAAAAAAAACTTGTAAAAAAAAACTTTAACTCGCCAACGACCGGTATGCAAGCTAGTAGACTATAAAAAGAACCGGAAGGCACATTAATGTTTTATGAGGTTTTAAACTTTTCACCGGATATTGGGAAAACTATTTACATGAAAAATGAAGGTTCCATAGTGAGCGAAAATCGTATAGTACAACTTAAATCCTTTGACCTTTGACCTCTGACCCGAGAAACCGGAAAATTAATTGGTCATTAACCCATTTCCACACTGATTAATACCACATTGTTTATAGTAAAAAGTGGTCTTACGGTAACCATTCCTAAATAATGTTTCTAATATACGTGAGACACCTGGATTTTCAATTTTCTTGATGAAGCCGGTAATTGTGTTCATTAATCAGAACCTTAAAATAATTTTCAATTTACCTGGACACGTTCATAAAGCTATTAGTTGTTGCCATTGTTGTTTGTTATTTTCCAATGAAAAACAGTATAGTATCAGAAAATGTGTATGATTATATTTGCATAAATACTGAAAATACCATTAAAACCCGGAAATAACTCATAAGGCTGCCATTAATAATTTCGCTTACGTGCACGACAAGATAAGCATACTTATAACAAAATAATAAAAACCACTTTTCGTTTTTAGAGACAGGAAAAATTCTCCAGAAAATCTTTTGTGAGAAAATCATGGAGGACAAAAAAAAGTTCAGAGAAAAGAATTTTCTGAGAAATTTAAGAAAATTCTTGGAAATTATGATCGTCACGCCATTAAATCTTGAAAGAATTTCCTGAATGGAGTGTGAGATTCTTGAGAGTATTGTCAGCCAATAAAACAAAATTAAGTGCTTTACTGTAACACCCTTTGAGAAATTATATTTTGCTACAGACTGCGGAAATTAAATTATCGTTTGCTGCACAATCCGAATAGATACGTACACATATTTCCCATTAGTTTTCCTAGATGGTTTTTTTACACAACACATCGCCTGGGATCACAGGATCCTGGCAATAACCAACCCTGAAAAGCTACGCGAAGTCATATGAGAGCCTCTGTAATTGTATTTTTGTTAGTAGGGGAGCGTTCTGGAGACATTAAGAAAACGGAAACGTGCCTAGCCTAATAAAAGTGCTCTGCAATTAATTTTTCCACTCCATCTACACATTTAGCTAGCTGTCTTGCCGTAGTTGCAAGCGCCAAATGACTTAAATCGAATTAAGATTTTCACGTATGCTGGAGAAAAGGCATCTGGGAAAATTCATGCCTGAAAACTCCCCAAATAGTCATAAAGCGTTTATCAAGAGAAGAATTAAAATTATCACAACTAGAATAAAATTACGGTGTGTAAATTATTCGAAAATAAATGTGTCTGTTGTCAAAAATACACCACTTTCAGGTGTTAGATTAAAACATGTCTGGTGTGA
Organism: Chrysopilus asiliformis; assembly: GCA_964034945.1. Taxonomy (NCBI): domain Eukaryota; kingdom Metazoa; phylum Arthropoda; class Insecta; order Diptera; family Rhagionidae; genus Chrysopilus; species Chrysopilus asiliformis. Next base: position 89,360,322 of record OZ035960.1, on the reverse strand, counting down.
AACAGGATGAAAAAATAATACTTTCATAGATTTACGAAGGAAATTGGAAAACGATTTTTCTTGATAAAATCCAGTCCATGTGTAAACACTTTTATCACCCCGGAGTGATTTATTGGTTTGAGTGGCAACACGAGGACTCATCTGAGCAATGTTTAAATAAATAAGCAAAAAAAAAACGACTATATAAATACAGTATCTCGTAGATAAATTGAAGGCTATCACCAACCATTGAATGGATGTTTTTATGTCTACTAGTTTTGAGCAGGAATCATTATTCGTGCAAATAGCCAACGTAAATATGTTCGAACTTGGGGCAATTTTATGTTTTCATTGAATGTGCATAAATTCTTTTACAAGCATACGAGAGGAATTTCTTGGTTAATTGTTTTCATAGAACAACAATAAAGTAATTTAGATATTTTAGCATTGTATAATGCCATCATTAGACTTGTTAATTACATTGATTTTGGGGTTGCGGATGATAAAAAAAATGGACGATAAACGACCTTGAGAAACTTCAAGAAATTTTATTCGACAGATCAATTTTATTCAGTTATAATATTTAATCATTAGCAGTGAAAATCCTTATTAGGTGATACGGCCGTAGTCTTGTACTTCATATTTTTCTGGGCTTAGCGAAAATACATATAATTAGTTCTTTTTTAAAAGCTTTTATTTAGCTTGCCTTCGTGTTTGTTTGTCTGTTTGTCTGTCAGGATCAAATCTTACAATCCAATTTTGGCTCACTTCCACTCATCGAATTGAGTTGAAATTTCGCAAACATACGTAAGTTCGATGACAATACAATATTTTCACTACACCATCCTTGTTAGAATAAGGAAAGGTCCTGTGAGGATAACGAGAGTATCCTTTTTCTCAAATTTTCCGAGAAAAAATCTAATCTGGGTTTTTGGGGTCGCTGAGTCCGATTTTGATGTTAAAAAGTCTGTAAGGATAATGGCAGGTCCTGCTAGGATAATGTGATTATCCTTTTCTCCCATTTTCAGGAAAAGAAATCACATCTCGGGGTTTCCGGGGTCGCTGAATCCGATTCTGGCGTTAAGAAATCTGTAAGGATACCGCGATAATACTTTTCCTAAAATTTTTCGGGAAAAATTTCATCTGAGGGTTTCCGAGATCGGCAAATCTTATTCTGACATTAAGAAGTCTGTAAAGATAACGGAAGGTCCTGTTAAGATAACGTTATTATCCGGATTTTTAGTCATACTAATCAAATACTAGATGACTAAAAAGGACAAATTTTTTTTTATAAAGAGCCTTTTTTAAGAAAAAGCACTAAAAATTTTTGGGCGCTATGTGTCAGAAATAAAAGCTAGATAAAACATTAAAAATAAAATAAAATATTTATCTCGCTTTTATTTTTGATACATAGCGCTCAAAAAATTATTTTTTCCCTTTTAATGCATTTTCTTTAAATAAAGCTTAAAAATTTTTTTTTCTTTAATTTTTTTATATATTGACATATTTTGGTTATGAAGTCGCTCCGACCTAGACAGAAATTAATTCTATCTATTGGATTCCCTAAAAAACAACAACAAAAATCTGAACTTGCTTCGTTCGCCACTATGTAAGTTTAAAGCCTGTCTCGCAATAATAGCGAAAACACAATGGCGCGTCAACGCGTTCGTAAGCTTTGACATTTCAGCGCACCAAGCACGCTTTGACAATTGAACGCTTTGAAGCATTTGTGCTAAAATCTAATAACGCTTCGTAAAAACTACACGCTTCACTATTTTTATTTCAAATGAAATGGAAATAAAGAGATTATGTGAATTAAAAAGCATTTGGAAGACATAGAATTTGTTGCAGGAGTAGCACATAAAGCACATAAATTAAAAACATCAATTGATGATGGTGAATTCAAGAAATAAATATTGAAAGAGATGCGGACGACTTCTTTATAAAATAAGTGATTTAAATAAAAGCCACGATGATCCTTAGCATCTTTTAAAGTCACTAGAATAATCGGCGAATATATTTGAATTATTTTTACTTTATTTTTTGTCTTGTTATTCCGTATTTTCACACAATTCCGATTTTAGATTGCATAAATATTAATTATTTTTCTCTTTTTTAATTAATCGTTCCATAAATGCGTCATTTGCCCCACCATTTTCCGAAAATCACTCACAATACGCAATTTTCATTCAAATTTAAAAGCGCCATCGCGTCTGAAAGTAGAAAGTAGGTCTACTCCAAGCTTCAGGGCGCTTTGAGGCGTCAAGGCGAAGCGCCATTATAAATCGTCCCATAGTAAGCCACGGGTTTTACTTTTGAAGCGTCGAAATGTCAAAGCTTACGCACGCCTTGACGCGTCATTGTGTTTTCGCTATAACGCGCAACGCGGTGTGGCGCGGTGACAGCTGGTAGCAGAAACTATAGGTTTATATGAGTTGGTGTCTAATTGCGCGATGATCAAGAGTAGGTCTACTTTCTACTTTCAGACGAGGTTGGAAGCGGTGACATAACAGAGATGTCACAAGTGGTGAATTATGGCACTTTTTTATGACTTCGGCAAGCTCGGTACATTATGTCTGCCTTCTCCAAGTAGTTTTTTACATATTCTGAGTGGTGTAGCAAAAATTTTTATCAAGTAAAAAGATGGAAAATAACTTTGAAAACGTATTCGAAACGGAAAATGAAACCGAAAAATTAATAATCTTCAAATTCTCTGCGATTTGTAGGTTATGAGAACACAAATTGAGTTGTTACCGCGCCGCATCAGCACCGCGTAATTGGGGTTCAGGAAATGACTGCGGCTGTCGCCCTGCCGCTCTGAGCTAACCGCGCAGCGCCGCGGCCTCACCGCTCTAATTGAGAGACAAGCTTAAGACAGGAAAAAGCTCGTCTACCTTTCAAAAATGAAAACCTCATTTCATTGCTTTTAGGATAAACGTAATTATTGCCTATGTTCAAGGGTTAAACGCGTTGAACGCTTGAGGATAGGCAAAAAATTTCATTGTGTATTTACATTATTCATTTTCCTTTAATCATCTTTTACTACAGCAAATCAAAAATTTTAAAAAAGTATTATTTTCGAAAGGATTGAGCTGGAGACTTGAAATTTTGTATAGTTATGTTTCTCGTAAATGGCTAGGCTAAGTTTTTGAACGGGCAAAAATTGACTATTCATTCCCTCCTCATACATACAAACGGAACAGTTTTTCGCAATTTTCTCGAAAACGGTGGGTCATATTGAAAAAATTATTTAGCCAAAATGTGTTTAGAATATGATTTTACATAACCATACCATACATCAAAATCCAGTTGAACCAATCCGTTTTTGATATATGGGATAAAATCGTAAATACTACCTCGACTACTCTTAAGCGTTAATGTATTTGTGACTGACTACTTCAGGGCTTTTCTCTACGTCGCGTCGATTTTGTTGCATTGCGTTGCATCGAGAAAACACACGAGATTTTTAAGTGTGTATTGGGTTTGATTTTGTAAGAAAGGTTTGATCTCACCGCTAGGTACATTAAGCTATGTTTATTCATTAGGCGTTCCTTATATTACGAACAAAATGTCTTCAAAGTCCCTGCTATCCTTAGATCTTGATAATTTAATTATTTAAAGTAGCTCACCAAAATACTTTTAGCTTAAATTAACCCTGACCCATGAAAATTTACCGAAAAATATTTCACTGCCAGATCAGACAAAAAATCCTTTGAAGATTGGGATAAAGGACCAAAAATGTTATCAAATAATCTCTCTCTAAGGTTTTCCGTACTCAACATAAAAATGTCAAGGTTAAATTTAGGCGTAATTTGGAACTACAGTCCTTGGTAATAACTAAAAATGATGACGAAAGTGTTTAAGTGACAAAAAAGGATCTCTTCTGACTATTTGTCCTCATCATATCGCACTTAGGGATGATGATGATGATGACGAGAATCTCTAACTCTTTCTCAATGAGTTTTTTTTCCACCACATGCAAGTTGAATGTAAGACTAATATTATAACATTTTGGAGAGGAATACATAAGCAAGGAAAAACAGATCTGAATTCGAATGTGTGTTTTTTTCAGGGGGCATGTGTCAAGGTTAGATGAGAACTTGTAGTACTCCCCCTTAATTATGAAAATGCTATTTACACTAACCAGGGTACGGCATCTGCACTGTTGGTAATATTTATCCATTCTATGTAATATGGCAAATGACATTATATCTTGGAGAACATTTACAGATTACTGTAATAAAATAAATTTTGTACTAGAATTACCCATCAAGCAAATGGCTACAACGTAGCTACAGGATATACGACGAATATGTGTTGCAAAAAAAAATAAAAACCATTCATCGTCATACGGAAAATTCATCCCCAACCTCGAAATTCGCTAGCCACAAATTTTCACTATTTCCATCCTGTAATCCTGGTGTCGTGCTGCGGATCATTTGGTTCCGCCTTTGTTAACACAACTACCTTCGACAGCGGAACTGGAGGTCAGGGAAATACGTTTCATTCAAAAAAATAGCACCACCAACCCCCCATTCACACCTAAAGAAGTGTAGGCAGGCATTTTCCGAGTAATGTGCCATAAATTCACAAAAAATAATGAATTCGCAACCAAGTGTCATAAAGTGAGGCTATTTGCGGCTACACACTTTCTAAGTTTTATCTTTATTTCCATTCTTGCAACCTTAAAGTGTGAAAAATGTCGTCGTCATGAGGAAAACTCGCCGCGTAGAATGTGGGCCGTGGAAAATTCACGTTCTTTTCAACAATGGTTTTCTATTAAAGTCATATTTGCACAGAAAAGTCGTGAAAAGTTGTTTAGCAATTTGTTAGGAAAAAGGGGAAAAGTGTATACTGGAAAATATGAGAAACGATTCCTACTTTGTTACGAGTTCTTTTGTTTAAAACCATCAAAACATTTAACCTTGAAATGAGTTTTCTTTTTTGTAACTTTCCGCAAGAAAAAAAGAACATTTTGACCTTCTTAAAAAGGAAAATATGTAAATTGCTTATCATTTACGCTTCAATTGTAAAAATTTTATAGGTTTTCCTAACTTTTTTTTTCCTTTGTGTAATACATTATTTCAGGAAATTGCACATTTTTCTTAATATAATTCAGATGATTCTTTTTTCAAACTGTGATTAGAGATAATATACGAGTACTCTTGTTACAAGAATTTGTACGAATATTTATGAAACAATAAAAAATGTTAACTTTCTCTTATAAATTTTTAAAGAGTTTTTGGCAGGGCTGTGAAGGCGGTAGCTCAACCTTCGACTTCAACTCCGAAAATTTTAGAATCTCCGACTCCTGAAAATCTAGAAAATTCTGCCTCCGACTTCGTCGGCTAAAAAAATCATCAAATAACCTCAAACCACAAATCAAACATTGTTTTTAGTTGTAAACCATTGAGGTTTGCCATAAAGTAGAGGGACAATTAATTTTAGAGTGGCCAATGGAGGTTAAAAACCGGTTCGGATTTGGTTCGACAAATTTTCTCCAACTCCGACTTCGACTCTTAACCTTCATAGGGTCTTATGGTCACTTTCGACCAAAAGCATAATGTTTGGTATCATAACTTCTATAATTTTAAATATTTTAAGTAGATATTTTAAATCTGTGCTTCTTTTTTTCAAATACACCTTTTTCAATCAATAAAATAAAAAAAGTTATGTCAGATTTTTGTGTATAAAAAAACTCACATTGAAGGCCCTTTTGATCGAAAATGACCATAATCAGTTTTAGACATTTTTGAAATATAATATGCCCTGATATTTTCAGTAATATTCTTGAAAGCATCAAATTTAGTCATTACTATTGAATTTTGAAAAAGTGAATTCTTTCTAATATTATTTTACACTGCATTTCTCTCACGGTTATATCAAGATAATAAATAGTTTTTACTTATTTTGTTGAATGAAGAAACAATTACTTCTTTATCGATACATATAGCTTGAATTTGTAAAATGTGTAATCAAAATTTGACGAATTTTGAAATTGAAGACTTGAATATGATGAGCGACGAAGAAGAAGAGGTCTCCGAGGTCCGAAATTGAAGATAATCATGCCTATTTTGGAATCCGAAATAGCGTTAAGTTTGTTCGATTTTCCCTCAATTTGTATTCTTGATCTGCTGCGTCTCACTTCTGTTCGATTCACTACGATCAAGTTACGTTTTGAGGGTAGAATTGCAAGTTGTAAATTTCAGAATAGCAGAATACCAATTGAGTTTCGAATCGAATCGACTGAGTTTGGTTTTACGTGTTAACTTCGAATTCCAGAATAGCCATGAATATATCAGAAAATGATAAATATTTCTCGTCAGATGATGATGAAGTTTTTGAGTATGACCCCAATTGACCAATGTTGGAATTTTTGTACCGTGTCCAAATGTACCACGCAATTTTCCTTTATAAAGTTTAAAAATATTTGTGGGAACATTTGTAATTATGGACTTTATGGTACAAAAAGGACAATTTTCACAGGAAAAAATCTTGGATTTCCACTCAAAATTCCATAAATCGTACCTTCGGTACTTGGTACAAGATGATTGGAAATCCAATTGGTTTTCCAACCAATTTGGTCAATTGGGACGATGATCATGAAACCTTGTTGTCAAAAGATAAATTAATTCTGTGGCAATCAGAGCCATTTCAAGCAACAAAAAAAAGTTTTTTTTACATATTTTATACAAGAATGAAATATGTCCCTTATTTTTTTTCTATACTAGCAGACCATACGTTCCCAGCTTAAAGTTTTTTGTATAAATTTTAGAATGCCAAAAAACTATAAATAACTAAAAAGTTTTTTAAAAAACCTTACAGGACCTTCTGTTTCGAGTTTTGAAAATTTAATACAGGATTTATGATCAGCGACCCCTAAAACCCCAAATTGCCATTTTTTCCTGGAAAAAATGGGAAAAAGGATATTTGCGTTATCCTTACAGGACCTTCCGTTTCGAATAGCTAAAACCGGCTCCTGGCAACGCAGATCATTTTGCAAAAAACCGCGTAAAAATCGGTCCAGTAGTTTTTGAGTTTTGTAACTTCAAACCAACCAACCAACAAACTTCCATTTTTATTATATATATAGATAAAAATGAACTATTATTTTCTTTTTGTTAACAAAATACTTTTGTTTTTGTTTTGTAATTTTAAGATACTGAAATACAAATATTAAATATTGTAGAAAACATACTTATCAAGAACTTTTCATCGATAAACTACGCATTGGTCGAAAATGACCACTAAGATACTTAGCGTGCATCAGAATAAGGGACGTATGAAGGTTAAACTCTCTTGTGGAAATTGGCCGACCCCGACTCCTAAAGCATCAATTTTGTCCCGACTCCGACTCCGACTCCTCGACTCTGACTCCACAACTCTGGAGTGGTATTCCGTAACTTGATTCAAGCGTTTGTTTCGAGTTAGAAGAAAAAGTGGTATTTGCTATCTCGGTTTCTCTCTGTCATTTATTTCGGTCAAAACAGAGACAATGAATACTTCTTGTTCTTCTAACTCGAAACAAACGCTTGAAACAAGTTACGGAATATCACTCCTGGTTTTTAAAGCAAAATGGAAGCACTTAAAATCTTGAAGAAAGTAAAATGTTGGGTTTTTATAGTAAGCATTTTTTTAATGGTCAAGCATATTTTTTCAGCATAATAGAGAAATGGTTTTAGTATTCCGATTTTACTGGATTTAGGAAGTTTGTCGCAGATATTTTGCGAAAAGACCAGTTTTTTAAACCGAAGATATTTTGCCAACCGGTTTTTTAAACCAAAGCAAAAAATTGTTTTTTTTTTAAATAACGGTATATCTCGATACTGGTTTGAGATATCAAGTTCTAGTAAAAGACAAAAGTATAGAAAATTTTACTGTCTTCAACTTTTATCATACATAGAACTACTGAAAAATCTGTAGTTTCAGAGTAAACAGCAAAAAACGAAATTGCGGTTTTTAAAAATCCGCTAAGGGATTTCTACCAAAAGTTGACAGAAAAACATTTTTGCTCGGGAAATTTTTTTTAATGGGAAATTAATAGGTCGAAATTTTTCATGAATATAATACTTTATTATACTACGTATAAGAAAGTAAAGATATTGAATATGACGTAAAAAATGTCAAAGTATACAGGGTGCGCCATCTATTCCTCCGGTATGTAAACATTTGTAGAATTGAGTCTTGGTTGTTAGGCCAAAACTGTCTCCCGCTACCCGCCAGAGTCTCTGCATATCTTTTGCCGGCTTGAGCTCAGGGCAAGGGGTGTGTTCTTAGACTTACGGTATAGGGACTACAAATAAATTTATACAGTGGAGCCGATATGCCTTTGTTGTAACGAAAATTTCTCTTTCAGCCAAATTGTTGGAATACCTTTTTGAATTCCGCTACCCGCCCATGGCTTATCGATAGCTTATCGAAGCCTTTTCCCAGCCATATGCAGCGCGTCTAAATCATCGTCTCTTCACTGCCACTCCCAAACAAAAGAACTTAAAATTTCATTTTTTTATCCAAAACCCAAGGCGATTTTACTATTCGAATCAGATAATTCCGCATAGGCACAAGTGGAAAGAAAGAATGAAAAATCCCAATAGAGAAAGATAAAGAATTTAGAAATTTTGTTTGATTTAATTTTTATTTTAATAATTCATTATATTTTTCTTTTGTTTTTTTTTTTTTTTGATTTTTACTTTTCGCCTATCTATCCCTAACTAATCCTTATATTAATATATAATTCTTCTCTTTCTTAATTTTAAGCGATAGCAAAAAAAAACTAATTTACAAAATATACCAAAAAAAATTATCCATCATGCGCTGTTCATCTTTTACGCTGCAATCTCGTCCTTCTTTTACGTGTTGACTGTCTTTCGTGGGTTTGTTGCACGTGTTTTTACTTCTCCTCCTTGTCCTTTTTTTTTTTCTTTTTGAAGCACAATTTCTAATTGCTTTTACTTGTATATAATATCGTTATAATTTTAAACTATTTATTTATTTATATTTTTAACTTCTTAATTCATTATAATTTTAAACTATTTATTTATTTATATTTTTAACTTCTTAATTCATTATAATTTTAAACTATTTATTTATTTATATTTTTAACTTCCTTATTCATTTGCTCTTAACAATTCTTTTATTTTATTTCTTCTGTTCTATATTATTTTAATTCGCTATACATATCGTAAACGTTTTATTAATTCGCGTAATCCTTTTCTTTTATTTTTCTTATCCTCTATTATTTTAATTCACTTTTTATTTGTTCTTGTGAACAGTCTCTTTTACAATGATAATTTGACTTTTATTAAAATTTTCCTGTCACATTTTTTAACAAGAAGAAACTTTATTAAAAAAAACAAAATTCGAAGATTCTGCAATTTCTCGACTGGCCATCATGGCCTGTAAAAAATAGAATGTGGTTCTCTCAAAAAAAAACTCGAGACACCCAAAATTGGCATTTCAAAAAAAAAAGAAAGTATATATAATATAAAGCGTCGTACGGTTTATGCAGCAAAATCGCCCTGCCAAATTTTACACAATCACCACGCAACTTTAAAAAAAAGAAATCGTTCTAAATCTGTTTCTAGTTTGAACTTTGAACAAATATTTATTTTTTTTTCTTTTTTTTTCTTTATTAGGTAATGTGAAAGTGGCAGACCTTTCCCTGTTGCTACGCCCGAGTAAAATATCATATTATTTACTTAAGTCCATTGAAGTCGTAAATTTTGGATTGATTTCAGTCGATCTGCCATAGGGTGCAGGTCCTTATAGGAGTTATTACTTTTCTTATTATATATGATAATATTTTTATTTAAATATCGCACGTTACACATTCAATAACTTCGCCATTTGTCAACCGATTTGCTTTCCTAGACACGTTTTGGAAACGTCAAACCAGTACAATTTTAACCATGAACCGCTTCACACCGAAAGAACGCGCCGAAATAGTGACGATGTACATTGAAAATAGTCGTTCAATTGTGCTAACTCAACGTGCATATCGTGCAAAATATCGTGGCAAAAAAGCGCCTACCGACAAAACAATTCGGGCGCTGGGTAAAAATTTCTTTGAGCACGGAACAGTAGGCAATCTAACCTATAATCATCCACGCCCAAGACGTTCCAATGAAATTATTGAAGCCGTGAGAGAGAGTGTTGCCGAGGACCCAAATGTCTCGTATCGCCACCGAACTCAGCGGTTGAAAATGAGTGGAACCACGTTGCGGCGCATTTTAAAGGACGATCTCCATTTGTTTCCTTACAAAATACAACTAACTCAAAGAATATTGGCAACAGACAAGTCGCGTCGTATAGAATACGGCAAATTAGTCGGCCGAATGTTGGAAACCATGCCGGACTTTTGGATGCAAGTTTTAATGACCGACGAGGCACATTTCACTCTCTCTGGCGTTGTTAATAAACAAAATTGCCGCATTTGGGCGACAGAAAATCCTCACGAGATTCATGAAATACCATTGCATGATCGAAAAGTGACTGTTTGGGCCGGCGTGTGCGCAAAAACCATCATTGGGCCATTTTTCTTCAATGAAGGTGAAACAGGTAATGGTAATCGATATCGGTGGATGTTGGCACATTTTGTGTGTCCGAAAATGCGTGAAAAAGGTCTGACTGACTTCTGGTTTCAGCAAGACGGGGCGCCATGCCACACAGCGGACCAAACAATACGGTTTTTGCAACAAAAATTCCCTAGACGTGTGATATCGAAAAGAGGCGATATTGACTGGCCACCAAGATCCCCTGATTTAACCCCCCCAGACTTCTTTTTGTGGGGTTATTTGAAGAGTAAAGTTTACGCCAGCAACCCGAAGACCATTGACGAGCTCAAGACGAATATTCGTGCCGAAATAGCTGCCATACCGACGGAGATGCTCGAAGAAGTGATGGAAAATGCCCGAAAAAGAGCACAGTTTGCGGTGGCCAATAAAGGTGGTCATTTGATCGATGTTGTTTTCAAAAAGTAGTCCACATAAATTGTAAAGGATTGAACTAAATAAAAAAACACCATTTTTTGCAATCTATTGTTTCTTTCAAAAGTTATTCAACATTCTCATACCGGAGGAATAGATGGCGCACCCTGTATTTTCATGCATTACGCAGGAAAAACCTTTAAAGGTGCGATAACTCTGTCCTTAACGTACTAAATTTACCCTTCCCATTTTCCTGTACAGAAAGTTTAATAATTCCCAATTCTTCTCAACTTCATCGTATCTAACTGTGCAAAAACTTCGCCGTCAGTTCCGTTATCTGAATAATACATACCTATAGATATAAATACTCGTTCGTAACGATACAAGTCTGGGGTTTTTCCGGATTTTTCTAAGAAACCCCATCAGAAACGATGAAAACAAATCCAGTGAATCGTATCTCGTTAAGACAATTTCAATAGTCATCAGATTAATTGTTGTAAAAATGAATAGATGCTAAACATAGGGTAATCATGCAAACATTCAACCTCCGCATTTTCGTGTTCAACACTCTAAAATTGGTTATACATGTGTGTTTCCTTTAGAAAACATGAAAACCTCCAAAAGTTTATGGTTTATCATTGTCGTAATGACACATTCAAGAAAAAATGTGTGAAAACGTTACAAAATGTGGAAAAATTAAAAAAAAATTGTGAAAACTAGCTAATATTGCCTCGTCCTGCATACAATGTAATACAAAAAAAATTTTAGGTCAGTTAGCGCGTACTAATTAAAAAAAATTAAGTTGCGGATAGACAAACATATACACAGAAAAATCATATGGGATCCATTCTTCCAAAATATGATGTTCCAGTCCCATGTTTATGGGAAATACGGCATTGTGGCAAAATATGAGAGTCATTCCTATAAAAAATTGTGACAAATCCCAATTTTTTCAGAACACATTTCAACAAAGAAAGAATCTTTGCCAAAGTTATGACATAGACTCCAAAGTGTTATATGGGGTTGCGACCAAAAATTGGACAACGTTCATTTCTGTAAAGGACTCAATCCTAAAATGAAGGGAATGAATGCTATAAAATATTGTAATGTTTCCATTGATCATTGGACTCTCTCCTATATATGTATATGTGCGAGAAACCCTCATTTGAAATGGGATTTGTTCCTATAATTATAACACAAAGCACCTTTTTGAATTTCATTGGATAAGTACTTTTTTTTATTGGATTCTGTAACGAGTCCTATAATCGCTTTCCCATATTTTATAGGAACGTTTCCTATGCGGATTTTTAGCGATAACAGCAAATTGACAATTTAGCCATATGACTTCACATTTTCTTTTTACTTTCTTATATGTAGTATTATAGAGTATTGCATTCATGAAAAATTTCGACCTCCTAGTTGTGACTAAAAAAACATTTCCAGACCACTACCGGGTCAATTGGATTCATATTACAAAAATGTCTTTCTGTCTGTCAGTCTGTGTACAAGATTTCTCAAAAACTAATGGAGCTAGACCCATGAAATTTTACAGGCATGTTTGGTACTGGAATCGGACAGTCCATCAACTTTTAGTCGAAATCCGTTAAACGGAAGTCACCAAAATGGCGGCTTTTTGAGAATCGCAATTTCGTTTTTTGGTTATTTACTTCGAAACTACGCGTTTTTTAGTAGTCTTTTGTATGGCAACAGTTTAAGACAGTAAAATTTTCCATACTTTTGTCTCTTACTAGAAATCGATATCTCAAACTCAAATCGAGATATACCATCATTTCAAAAAAAATCAGTTTTTTGCGGTTATCTCGAAAAATAATAGGTTTTTAGTGGCTTATGAAGGAGAAGAATTGAAGTGAATTATGTTTGCCAAAATTTTGTCTTTTGCCGTTATCGAGTTATTATCATTGAAAATTAAAAAAATATGTTTTCGCGAGTCGCTTTCAAACTAACGGTTTTTTTAAAAAAAAACAGTGAACAGCAGAATTAAAAGTATTAAAATTCTCTACATTTTTGCCTTTTACTGTAAATCGATATATGTTACCGTTATCGAGATATTTCTGATTTTGTAAAATAAAAATCATGTTTTTATATAAACTAAAATTTTATTCGTCAGGTAAATTGCGAATAAACGTAGACTTTGTTATAAGAAAGTCATGTGCTTTAAAAATATGTTAGAAAACTAAAACGTTAGAAAATTTAAAAATTTTAAAAATAAGTTAGAAAATTAAAACGCAACAAAATTATTTTATTCATTCGAGTGCATTTAGAAAGTCTATATTATATTTTAAAAAACTTGTTTTTACGCCTATTTTTTGTCAACTTATTGTTTTTTTTTCTGTGAAAAATAATTTTTTATTGAAGAATTTCGTTTATTAGCAGCAATTGGTTTTTATGTTCAACAAGTTGATCAAACCGCACGAACCGAAAAAAAACTAATTTTCATGCTTCACTGTGATAGTGAAAATTTCGTTCACCACCAGCTGCCACGAAAAACCGGCCTTTACATAAGTTTGGGGTAGGTGGAAATTCGAAGTGGGTTTCAGCATTAAACACAGCAGTATATGGTGGTAAATACTATTTTTTGACAAAAGCTTCTCTTGCTCCTGCCTAATTTCGCCACAGGACTGTTTTAATAGCCAACCGTTTCGAAATGGCAGAAATATGTTTTACATGTTTTACTTTCATGATTTTCACATTTTTTTGTACATTTTGTTTTGTGCGCCATCATGGAATTAATGGGAAACATAAATTCATTTATGGTCCGTTTATTGTGGATTTTATGTTCGTGACTTTTTTTTCACCTGATATCAATTTTTTATTTGTTTTTCTCTCCCCCATACAAAAATAGCATAATTTTCGATTTTGACCATTTCTATCGGTGGCAATATAAGCTCTTGAAATATTAATGTCGTGACTTTTACCGAGCTGACAGGTGAATTTTTTCATTTGTTGGATTTAATTTCCTTTTATTGTCCAGAGATACCGAAAAAAACTGCCATACTTTAGTTATAAGTGCTTAATACTCATAAATTGAAAAGTAAACGATCCAAATGGTTTTCGTCCTTTTACGCATTATACAATATGTTTAGAACAAAGTGTGTTTCAAATAACAGATGTCACTGTTTTCTGTCTATACTTTCACATTACCCAAAAATTTTAGCTGATTGTAAATGACAGAAAATGTGTCATAAAATTAAATAACTTCACTTTATTAAGCAGGTGGTTTTTTTTAATGAAAATATTTAGTAAAACAGAAAATTTGAATAACAAATTCTTATGCCTTTTCCGATAAGAAAATTACAAATAACAATTTTGTCACAAAAAATGTGTCTCGCAATAAATTTCCGTCATGACTTCACAATTTGCAAAAAAGCTTAGTTTAAGACTAACTGAACATTTCCTAACATTGTAGTAATAAGTGGGACCTTCAAATCGCGCAAAAAATTGTTATAATTTTTCGAGATTTTTACCCATTTTCAAGTAAAAAATAGTATATTACGCAACAAGAGGCGAAAGTCAACGATTTCACGAGTGTGAAGCTGGCTGCACGAGCGAAGCGAGGGCAGATATCACACGAGTTAAATCGTTGACTCGCTCCGAGTTGCGTATATAATTTTTCATAACAAATTCATTGAAAATATGCCTTGAGATGCCATTTAAACACGATTTTCGTATTGGAGAGTAACGTAAAAAGGGGTTTGGCAGCAGAAGTAAATTTTTAAAAGAAACTAAACAACTATATTCTATAAATTCGTTTTATTACTAAGAAATGTTGGTCAAAACAGATTTTAATTTTTAAATATCTCGCCTCTGAAATAAAAAAGCAACATAACAAAAAATGGAAATCGGTAATGCTCAACTAAACCACACTTCGCTCGTGCAGCTAACTTCACACTCGTTCAGTTTTATTCACAAATTTTCGGTTAGAAGCATATATGGCTGTACTGCTTACTCTAGTGTGTTCTGCCTATGAAGTTTGTCTTCTGTATTCTGTGGTATTCTGTGGTACGAGAAACACGTCGCGAAACACACTTTCGGCCAGCTGAACGCACTTTCGCCCCTAGGGCCGAAAACGCAACTTCCGGCCCGCTACGGAGGCTTGAAAACAATTTTTCTCGATTTCATAAAGTTCCATAAATTTTTCAGAATTTAACACGATTTCAGCAATTTTTCCAAATAACGAAATCTCTATACACCAAAACCTCGATCTGCGTCTTTAATTGAAATCAGAGGAAGCCGACGTAAATTGAAATGTCCAATTTTATTTCTAAACTAATTTATTTTCATTATAAACTCATTTTTTTATTTTTGTGTAAAAAATTTTTTTAAACCTCACCGCAGTAATTATTTTAAAAATTAACTTTTTTACAAGAAAATTTGATTTGGGAAATTTCCTTTATATAAATTTGACACTTTATATAGATTTGACCCTTAAACGTCACAAACTGAGTCCTACATAATATTGGAGTCATTTCTAAAAACAATGGAAACGATTCCATTCCATAATATAGCATTTTTGCCCCTCAGTATAGGAATAAGTTCAGTAAAAACTAGAAACGAGTGCTACTTTTGTTGGAATGTGTCCATTCTTCTCTCAGCCCTATATACATAGTAATGATTCCACGAAAACTAGGACTAGTTCCAATATTTTTGGAACCTTTGCTAAAAAATGGTGTAACGAGTCCTATAATCGCTTTCCCATATTTTATAGGAACGTTTCCTATACGGTTTCTTTCTCCTATGGCTTCAAAGTCAATCACCATAAGGGTATAAAAAGTTGGTGCGAAATAAAGGCGTGCCATTCTCTTTCCTCCTTCTTTTGCTCTGAAACAGCAAGAGGAAATTCTGGAAACGCGAATCAAAATTTAATTTAAAAGCCACTGTATTTACGGTGAAGAATAACGTCATTTGTTGTCCTTTCGCACGATCCATAAATCAAAGCAATTAAAATGGGTTAAGTCTACGGCTGTAGGTTTCTAACCATAGAGTGACGAATGAGACCTACCTTCAGATGGCAATATAACATTGAATAAGACGCGAATAGACTTGGAGTGAGAAACTGGAGAACATCGGCATGCGACAGGATTTCAAGCGAGAGATATCCCAAGTAACGCAATTGGTAATCGGCGACCGCACTAAAGTCTGGCCGCCGTATATTCGGTCGAGATGTCCACTTCACTACCTATTAAAATTCCTCAAAGACGTTTTTTCCAATAAGGCGTATCGTCTGAACGAAAAGAAGACCGAGCGCCCTCAAAATAAACCTTAATGGAAGTATCGCCCAATAAGACCTGAAAAGAACTTAACGTCTTATATAAGGCATTGAGACCGTGTGACGCCTTCATACGATGTGGGACTTTTAAGGCGCATGGCAGACAATACGTCCATTATCGGTCTATAAGGGCGTCAATCCCTTATCTAAATCAAGCTGACGCCTTATAGGGCGTAATTTCTACTGTAGAATTCCTATTGGGCGTATTAGAGCAAGACAGAAAACCAAGTGCGAGAAGTTTGTCCTCTGATTAGAGAGGAAGCCTGGATATGGGGCTTATTAAGAGAGTAATTTTGTGCTTTGTCTCACTTTGTCTCAAGTTCTTTTGTCTCACTAAAACAGGTGACATTTTTTATTATCTCTGAAAAAATATTTTGGCGCCCTAACAGACTTGAATTCCACTAGACGCCCTTTTAGGCGTATTTGAAGATATTCACGCCCTCCCATTAGAACTGAACGTCTAATAGGGCGCGAAAATGAGCTGACGCGTCTTTGAGGGCGCACATGTTTTCATCCGCCATGTTCCACATTGATGTTGATTCAAATAATTTTCCTTCGAAAATTAAACTTCTTATTTTAAGCTAATCACTGGAGGAAATCACATAAAAAATAGATGGGAGACAATTTTGAAGCAGCACAATTTCATTGGCATTAAAATTTTATTGAATTAGGGGAAAAAAAATTTTGACGAAAAATAAAATTAAAGAAATTTTTTGTTGAAAACAAAATATTTAGATGGCCCATTTCAATATAAAGCATTTTAGATAGCATTTTGTCAAAAAAAAAATAGTTGCAACTGAAATGGCAGCATATAACATGATGAAAAGTCCATTTACGAAAAGTAAATATAACAAGTTTCCATTATTTCGTTGCTATCATCTGTAACTTTGTGCTGTCGTTTATCTTTCTACACATCTTTGTTCGCCCAGCAATTCATGTAAGTATAAGAGGGACATAAGTATTTCCGTTCGATGATGTGTAGCGAATGCAATGTCGTCAACAGAGAAGATTGATTCCCGATGGCTACCGACGCCTAAACGAAGACCAATTGACGTCCTAATAGAACTTTCGCCTTTGCGGACGTTTGAGTAGACGCTAAGTGGACATCACGTCATTCCCCACTTTCGAACTCGTTTCGAATCGACGTCGAATCCAATTCGACATTTGCACCAACGTCACGCCCTCTTGGTCGGACTTTGTGGCAACGACGTCCACTGTACGCCCTATTTGGTTACTTGGGATAACTGTAGGACAGGACCGGAAACCGATTGTAGTGACGAAAAAGAGAAATAGTAACAATAAAAATGAAGAGAAATGTGCCACAGGCAAAACTTTCTGTAAAAATTAGTTAATAATGCGCCATAGGCGAAATAAATAATATTTTCAAGAGATTTTGATTTCCGCTTGTCCATTTGCTTGTCTGTCAGTTGTCCTTAAATTAGAAACTTCCTAACGAGTTGAGCTAGAGACTTGAAATGTTGTACAAAACCATTTCCCATAAAAAAAAGTCTACACAAGGCAAAATGGGATTATTTCTCCTTTCCCCCTCGCCAGTACGAATGGAAAAAGTTTTTTAAAGCGATTTTCACGCATCGTATCGAAAACAAATTTATTATCAAAAATATGTTTAGAATATAATTTTACATAACTTATCCACGCATCAGAATCCAGCCGGAGCACTCCCTCCGTTCTTCCTGATAGAAATTGCAAATTGTCTATAAAAACTCGGATTGCACTCTTACAAGTGTAAAGTATTTCAAGATTACCCCAAGTTTCCTTGTATTTTTTTATCTCAACGAAGCAGACAATTAATTACTGGCACTTCTTTTAATTGCAAAGCAATTTACAAAATCAATTAGAAAGACGTAAACACTCAGTCAGTTTGGTTTACGTGGTGTCAAAATCCATTGAAATGACAAAATTAAGCAGTCAATAATATTTCAATCAATCATTTTAACCCTAACAGGCACGACGAGTGCTTCACAGACACATCTCGCTTTCAAACGCGATATTTTTCAATATGTATTGCTGTTTTGCTCTTGCAGATGTTTATATCCTATAATTTTACATTTGTCTGAAGAACTGCAATAAAATTGCATTTTTCGTCCTTTTTCATGTTCAAGAAAAGAACCAATATAAAATTTTTTATTACTTAAACACACGTCGTGTGCCTTTCAGGCACATCCGCTTTTTTTAAATGTCTCGCCCGATTTTAATGAAATTTATAATTTTTAGATTTTCGGGAACGAGGAAGCGATTGAGCTAGGTTTCAAGTGTGTCAAAATTCATTTATGTTCTGTAAAGTAAAACGCGAATATCCTTATTTGTAAGGTAAAACCCGATTTTTTTCCTTTTCCTAAGGATATTTTAAAGACAACAAAATTGTCCGTTTTGCATTTATTCTCACGAAAATCAGTCTTGCAGGGTCCTGAGAGTTGTTGGTTTCGAACACAATGTTGAAATTTCGAAATTTTAATCTTAAGAACTTGTAAGGATAACACGAATATCCTTTTTCAATGTTTTACCAAAATTTTAAATTCAAAGTTTTCTCTTCCTCAAATAATAGGCCTTAAAATAGTCGCAGCATCGATTTTTGCCACAAAAGAAAAAGAAAACAAGACTTTCGTGCTATCTTCACAGGTCCTTGCAATCCAACTTCCAAAATTTCAATCTTGTATTCGAAAATGGCATCTCCCAGGACCAACGAGACTAATTTCACTGGGGATAACTGCAAATAGGTTATCCTTAAAAATAAGTTAACCTTAAAATATCCTTAGGAGCCGAATTTTGAGATTAGAACATCAGATTCGTGATCAGAAACCCCATAATGGAAGTTTTCCCGAAAAAATATGAAATTATACTTACAGTATCTGTATGAATTTTGACAGACTCCAAAACTAGCTTAATCGTTTTCTCCTCCCCGAAAACATAAAGATTATACATTTAATTGAAATCGGTCAAGCCGTTTAAAAAAAAAAGAAGGTGTGCCTAAGTTGCACACGTCCTGTTTTTACATGGCAAAAATATTTCGCACCTTTTAGGGTTAAACGTGAAATAGCACTCTGACATTTTCCAATAAATTATCCTATCAATCGCAAGGAACAAATGTAATAACAATAATTCCGCCCGTTTTATGAATATTTTTACTTATTGAAAAAAGGCGATTATCAACGTATGCAGTTGAATATAACACACCAGGGAAAATAAAACATCAATACTACAATTAGGGTAAATGAGTTTTCTTTATAAATAATTAATTTCATGTGACTCTGATCTTTTACTACAATATCTTTTCCATTATTTTCACTAAAATTATGACCAGTCTGATATTTTGGGGGCTGTCCATATGTTACGGTCATTTTATGCTTTTCGGATCAATTTTTTCATTTTCATTTTAGGCTTTTCCGATTATTTTTATTTTTTATTTTAGGCTTTTCCGAGGCTTTCACTATATTGTGTATGGAGTTTAGTATCGCCGTCACACTACTGCAAATTCTTCCCCCCTGACTAAAAGTATTACGTATTTTACGGACACCCCTAATCGGAAAAAACTTTCTGTGATAGACAATTAAACACATATTTGAGGCTTTTTTGATTCGACGGGCCGTCTTTGGGTCAATATTCGCTTTATGAAAATCCTGCAGCGATAGAGCGACATTTGACGGTTGTCGGGTCAATACAGTGATTAGCTGTGCAACATATTGAAGAAGCGACTAATGGGAACAGGTTCGACACGATTGCCACTAGAGTTACCTCAAAGCCCTCGTTTTCCAAACAAAAGGAAAAAAGTTGATGCCTTCAGCCGCCAATGGGGAATAATTGACATTTAATTCAAACGATTTCGTTTTGAGAATCAAATTTCTTATTTCAGGCTAATAACTGATGGAAATTGCAAAAAAAAAAACAGATAGGAGACATTTTTGCACCAGCACAATTCTCTTGTCATCAAAATTTCATTGCAAAAGAAAAAATAAATTTGACCGCAAAATAAAATTAAAGAATTTTTTCGTTAAAAACAAAACAATTTGATGGCCCATTAAAATCTGTTTAAATTTTGGATTCAATATTGTCGAAACTTTTTAGTTTCAACTAAAATCACGACATGCAATTGGAGGAAAAGTCCATTATAAAATAATACTCCACAAAAAGTTGCCATTAATTTATCGCCATTTAATTTTTCTTGTTCGCTTTCTGTTTACGATTTAATTTGTTCATCTCTGTTCGGTCGGTAAGCTATGTAAGCATTCGAGGGAGAAAAAAAACTCCGCTAGAAGATTTGTGTGATGTAATGCCGTCAGATGACGCTCGCATAAAGCTTGAACCAGCTAATTTTGTTAATGGGGGGCGTCTTTTTTTATGAAATGGCAGCGTCAGAATTACGTTACTGTGGCTAACCATTGAAAAGTGTTCCCCACTATGGGTGTCATTGCGCATCTCATTTGCCCGCGACAAAAATCGCTTATCACCGCGATTTGCATGGTGACGAAATATGTGAATAAAGACGACACGGCTGCTAAAAATGTTATTTGTGTTCACATTAGATATTTTGACAAGCTTTTATATAGTTTCATTTATTAGTTTGTTAAGGTAAAATTTTGCAATCTAATTTTTACCCAATTTCACTCCTTCGATTTTATTGAAATTTTGCCCACCCACGTAACTCCGATGACAATGCTATATGTATGTAGATGTGTATGCGTGTACGATAAAATGGCGGACGCCATTATGTCCATTATGTCCAAATCGAACTAACGAAGTACCCATGATATGGGGTCTAATATGAAAGTGCTTAAAAAATAATTCCGGCAAACACAAATAGGCGACTAAATATATTTTTAAAAAATTAAAAAACGTGCTTTTTCTAAAAAAAAAAATGTTTATCCCAATTTTATTTCTAATGGGCTCTCTCCATTGCCAGGATATTTTAGTTGCGATAAAAATGTGTTACAAATAGAAAGAGACAGATAGCTGTAATTGTCAATGGGAAAGACAGAATACGGGCACGAGTCTTTATAGAAAGTTTTATAGGATAAAATCATAGGAATTTAAACCGTATTCCATGTCCAAAACATTCAATTTGCATCTCCGAATCACATATCTGTATGTCCTCTAATATCTCAAATTTCCTACCTGTAAATATGGTTATTATTATTATTATAGTCTGTATCTGTAAAACATGTAAAAAATATAAATACCTTCGTTGTTATTCATTGTATTACAAGTTTTGAAACTGCATTTGTCAAAATCAGACAGATTTTGACTACTTTTGTAGTTTATTTTATAGGAAGCGTACGTCAGTTCAAATACATCTACCAAAGCGACACCTGGCGACGAACGCTTCCTATAAAATAAACTACAAAAGCGACATCTGGCGACGTACGCTTTTTTTGTTCTCTCTCTTTCTTACCAAGCCTTTGTTATATAAGTGTGTCCCTACATTTTATCGCAACTAAAATATCCTGACAATGGGGAGGGCCCTTAATACACATCGCTCATTTTTTTTTTTTAAATTTTTAGTACATTTTTTCTAATAAAAGCGTGTTTCTAAGGTATTTTTTAATTTAATATTTTTGCAATCTATCAATTTCAATAGTCAGACGAAAATAACGAGAGTTTTTTACCATAAAAATATCACATTTTTTTACGCGTAAAATGAAAGCTGCAACTCCTAAATATTTTTTTTTGTTTTCTTTTTAAAAAAAAAATATTTTTTCGTAGTTTTTAAATCAAAAGTTCACAAAATCACAACACAAAAGTTCACAAAAGAACACAACTAAAGTTACAAAAAGATTATATAATGCTTTCTATTATTTTTGTATTCAAAACGTGTTTCGGGACATTTTGAAGAATATCACCACTAAGTGCACAGAGGGATACAAAACGACATCAAAAAGTCCCCTAAATTGGATTTCCCACTAAAAACAGCTACCAGAAAAGCGCAATAGAGTTTTATTTCGAAAAACTATTCAAAGTTGATTTTCCAAAAGTAGGAAAACGAGAAAATAGGATTCTGGGAAATAACATTGTGGGTAATTCATCACGTCTACACTGGATTTATGCTAGACTAGTCATATGTTTTATGCCAACATTTTCACAATTTTATTTCTGATGGGTTTTAAATTAAATTCTCCTGCAAACAAGAGAAATTCCAAACGGATTTCCAGGTTTATTTCAGCAGTGGAGAGTTGTTGAACGTTAGCAAAGAAAGAAATCCTTTCCAAACGACATTAGTGTTATTTTAACCCCTTTTTAAACAGCTTTACCTGACAATGACATTTCTTTGGAATCGACTGATAAATAAATATATCTTATGTGTTTTAATGAACAAAAGAAGAAATCACTTTTCAATTTACAAAAGTCAAACAGCAAATTGATACACTTTTCCACACAAAATTCCACACATAAACAATTTTGTTTGAAAAACTCAATTTAGTGTGCACAGAACTCATTTAGGAAGCATTTTGCAAAGTTTTCTATTTCTCTAATGCATCCGTGTAGCAATAGTTTAAATTTCTTTACGCAAAAAATTAACCAAACTTTTTCCTAGTTCGAAATGAACTTCTAATATCAAAGTTTTTCAACTCCCACAATTAAAGAGTTTTTCTGTCGTTTTTCTTGTTCAGAGTCTATCAAATTAAGAATCGTCGTTTAATGGCAGGTCAGTTTGTTTATCATCCGAATTGAATTTTCTTGAACTCATTATTTTGTTTTCTTTAGAGGTTTTTCGTATTTTTATAGAAAATGTTTTTTTTTTTTAAAGTTGGAGAAATTGTCTTGAGTTCAAGCATTAGCCGTGGTAAATAGAAAACTTTTTTTTAAATTTAAAGGCTAAAGCTTTGAATTCGAATAAAACATTAGTGGGCGGAACATGGTGGGCAGTAACTCGCAATTTAGGTACCCGAAGCAAGGCAGCTTACCTCTTATCCTATTTATACATACAGAGAAAAAAGATCTTACTAATATAAAAAAAAAATGAGTTAGTATCTGTCTGTCTGTTCTCCTTGACGTGAAAACGGTTGGACCAATTGACCTGAAATTAGACATAGATCTTCACTGTTGGCCTGGTTCTAACATAGGCCTATTGTAAAGTAACCCGAGAGGTAGTGGAATAAGGGAAGGGGGTCAAATGAATTCGAAGCTTGATTTTCCCTCTTTCGAGGGAAAACTATCGAGCCGATTGGCCTGAAATCCGGCATAGATACTCGCCGGGGTTCCATCTCTAACATAGACCCATTCCAAAGTAGTCTGAGAAGTGGTGGTGAGGGGAGGGGATAAAGTGAATCCCAAGTGAATCGCGGAAAAACTACGAAGTCGGGCGACCTGAAATTTGGCACAGATATCCGTTGAGGTTCCGGCTCTAGCACAAACCCATTGTAGAGTAGCCCGGAAGGTGGTAGAGTAAGGGGAGGGGCTATAGTGAATCAAAAACTGAATTTTTGCTCAATGGTACTCTTTCAGGGGAAAACTACCAAATCAATTGGCCTGAAATTCGGCACAGAAATTCCTTGCCCTCCATCTCTAACATGTCTCAATTTAAAAGTTGACCGAGTGGTGGGCGGAGTAAGGGGAGAGGGTACAGAGTGTCCGAATTAGAATGCCGGAACTTTTTGTCCTTTTGTTAATTTTTGAAAACCATTTTCCGAAGAGAAAATTTTTTAAAAAAAGCACGCTGGCTATCTAATTTATGTCCAAATGACTTTTGTTTTCCTAGATTTTGATCTACTCACGCTTTTATCCAGGCGAAGCCGGGTTCAAATTCTAGAAGTAAATATAACTATTTTATAATGGGTAATCGTGACTATTACTAAAATTGTTAATTTCATTTGCAAAATAGTTAATTTCAGTTACAAAAATAGTCAATTTAACCACAAAGTAGTAAAATTTTTTATAAAAATATTCGATATTGAGTTTTTCTATAAAGGAAATTAACTACTCACGATTCCCGATTATTAAATAGGTAGTGTGTAAGCAGTATACATGCACAGAACACTCGAAAGTATACTTTTTAATATAACTGTCGACCAAAAACTATTGTTTTAGGCATTCCAAACAGCAGGAAAAAAATTTAACAAAAACTAGACGGGATTGGGCCACGAGAATTGGTGAAGGGGAGGATACAGAGAACAAAATTTTAATAATGCTCAGCCTAATAGCCCTAGCCCACTCTAAGAACAAATGGTCTTAAAATTGAGCTTAGAATGGTAAATGCAAGGTTTCCGTGGGGATAAATATAATCATTAGAGGAGAACGACACGATAAATTTCAGAACAAAGTTGTACTGAAAATTGACTCAAGTTCTCGAATTTAAGACCAATGCGTGAAAATTTTACGTTTGCCTTTGTAAATTCGTGGTCTTAACTTTTAAGACCAAAGTTTTTCATTACTTTTTGGGCAAACAAACGCATAGAAAAGTTAAATATTCATCTCACCTCGTCTAATATTCTGTAAACAATAAAAAAGAAATAGTTTTTACGATAATTATGACTAAAAGTTCAAATTTTAAATTTAGCGTCATTTGAGTTTTAAATTGAGCGCCCTTTTGTTCGAAAAATATTTTTGGTATAACTTTTCGATTCAATTGTAAATATAAGCAGAGGAAATACAATATATTTTTTCTGACCACCTTTTTGGCGCACTTTTCATGTCAATAGTCTGATCTGTTTTCCACAAATCATACTATATATTTGCCACATTTTTACAATCTTAAGATCATTTTAAGACCAATAGCGATACCTATTGTTTGGTGCTAACAATACTATCGTTCTCAACTGCTTTCACAGTATCTGTTATCGATAGTTTTGAACAAAACCCCAAATATTCCGCAATTCATGCATGGTTCACAAACCTACTACACATTCTCAATTGAGAAGGTCTGGTCTGAGCGAGGAATATAAGTAATTTTATTACTCTACCACTACTCAGTTCCTCATTACAATGTATTTGAACTAAACATAAAACCATGATGACCAAAATGTAATCCTTAGAAAATGACCAAATATACATTACTAGGATTTAAAACAAATCCTCTCTTTATTTTGTATGACAACTAGTTTTATTTCAAACGACCCTCACATGAAATAGATAATATCCTTGGAATTGTGTATCATAAATTTCATGTCCAGAAATATGATCCCTATCTTAAATTTTTTTATTTATTTTAAATTTTTATGTAGATTTCTAAAAAAAACAATCTGAATTTTTCCTCCTTTTTAATTAAGGTGACCATACGTTCACGAATAGCAGGGACAGTCTCGGATTTAGGCATGTTGTCCAGCGATGTCCCCCTACTACAATTGTAGTAAATCTATTACTATTTTCGCTTTCAAAAGCCTTAGTGCGTAGTAAATCAAATCTACTACTATTTTTTGTGAAATACAAGTATCATCCAAAAAATTGCATTATACTTGTTAAATGTAGAAAGCTTCTAACGAAATTAAATATGAGGCGGCCAATACAAAAGAAGTTTTTAAATGTAATTTTCTGAACTACAGCAAGTTTTTTGTTGATAGAATTTTGGTATTATGAATGATAAAGCTATTTAGGTTTAGTTATACAAATTGGTATATCGGCATAGGTAGAAAAGGTTTTTGTTTTTGAAAATCTGCTACTATTAGTATCAATCTACTACTATTTTTGGTTCTATTTAGGAGGGAAGTAGCTCCTACGGCAAATTGGGGCCATCCCTGATGTTGTCCCGGCGTCCCGGAAGCTAAATTTTTGTACAAGACTTTTCAAATCAGTTCAAAAATTTATCAAAGGCTGAAAAAAAAGATCACTAAATATGCAAAACATACTCTAGTTTGGCTAGAGTTTCTGTAAATTGCATTTTTTCAAAAACCTTCCCCTCTCCTCCTTTTGAACTATTCAACCGATTGAGATGCGGTTTTCTGTATTGAATAAAAACACTACTCGACAAAAAGCGACTTTTTTGTGTTGAAAAAGATTTTACTATATTTTTAGGATAATTTCACGTCGGTCGCTAATTCTGAAAGTGCAAGTGATTTGGCCAGATTGGCTCTAGTTTTTAAGAAAATCCAAATATAATTTTTTTTTCGAAAAAAATCAATATAAACTAATTTTTTTAAATTTTTGTTTTTGCAACGGATATTTCAATCATTTTAGGGTAAGTTGAGATCGCTGAATCCGAATCTGGAGTAGTTTGGCTCACTTTATATGGAAATTTTTGGAAAAAAAAATTTTTAGGCTTTTTTTCAAAAACTAGATTCAATCTGACCAAACCACTTGCAGATTCGGAATCAGCGACGTCAAATTATTTTAAAATGATTTTAAAATTGTTGGCAGCAAAATGAGTGTTGTGCAGTGCAATTTAGCGGAAAAACTTCAGTCATTAAATAATTTACCCCTTTTTCTGCGAATTAATCCCCTCCTCTGCTATTTTCTGAACCGCCGAATATTCTGAAGTTTTCAACAAGTTGATAAGTCGGCCCTCTGACACCCTAAAATCTACTCCATTTGATTCTTACGAGACTTCCTTCCCCACTGACTCATTAACCTCTGCAGAAATTTAAAATCAACTCCATTTGTCTCTTACGAGACCACCATCCCCACTGCCTCATCAACCTCAGCAGAAATTTGATTCGAATATTTATCAGTTGATAGATATTTGTACTGAAAGACTTCAAACTGAATAAATAGGAAAGATCGAAGACCGACGAAAATTTGTGGGTTGGGTGCAATGAGAAATCGTAAATTTTTACAATTACTAACTTTGTGTCATTTTGCATTTTTTTGCTCAATGTAATTACACTCGAAAAACTACTCTCAATATATAAAAAAACATAAAAAAAAACTATGTTATAGAACCTGTATCCCATTTCAGCAAAACCATCAAAATGTAGTTAGGGGGTTAGCAAAAAAAAATGTTTACTTGTTGCCATCACTGGTTGATAGCATTTCTGTTTCCGCAATGAAAGATGGCTCTCAAACTGTCATCAAATAACATTCAAATTAGGCAAAAAAAAACCATCAAATGAAATTGTAATACTCAAGTCTATCCCACTATATGAAAGTTCCAAGTCACGCACAGACGGGTTATAAGATAATTTATGGGTCTCGTTCTACCATGTTTAATATCCTTCCATTGCGCTAAATATTTACGATATTTTGATGAGTTTTTGATAGGAAAATGTTAGTCTGGGATTATCTACCGAAAAATGCGAATTGTAGCTATTTTAGGATAGCATGCAAATAATCACAGAGGCAAAAGTGATGAATTTTAACCTCAAATGAACTACGTTACTCATCTTCACCTGTTTGCTGAATTTCCGATATAATTCACTTTTTGGGGTGAATATTTTGGGCTTCTGAGGCAAACCAAATATGATAGTGAAATTGCTTTCCAGCGCTTCGGTTGAGGAGAATTTTATGTTATGTCTATATATAGTGAAAGGCAGAGCGGGATATTTTTAGTGCTGAACATTTTTATGTTTTGATTTATGAATACTTTTATGGTACCCAATAGACGGCCCACATGGAAAATATGGAAACAAACGAAAATGTTTACTACACTTTCGCCTTTTGTGTGGATTTTCTGTTGGTTTTTTGCCAGGTAAAAGAATTTCTTTCATCAGCTTGGTTTAGGATAAACAAGGATTATATTTTATAGTAGTATTTTATGGGCCATAATATTAAACCAGAAGGCATATTTCAATATGTTTTATATTTATTATTATTCTTCTACATGTCTATGAAAATTCAGATCGATATTTCAAACATTTTTTTACATTATTGCGGAAATTTAGACAGTTTTTGAGATTTCATAATGAAAATATAATGAAAATCAGGTGGGTTAAAATTATAAAAAATAGAATGGGAGTCATAAAAAGTTTTGGGCCTCCTACAAATGTTTTTTTTTCGGAATTATAAGGTATGAATAGAGTGACCAGATCTCCGGTTTTGACTCGGAGACTCCGGGTTTCAACCCTGAATTTTCAGGGGTTTTGTAACAAATCTCCGGGTTACGCCAAGAGTCTTCGGGCAACGCCAATGTTTAAGAAAATTATTTTTTGTTTTGTTTTATTGATTTTTATACTCTATATCAGGCGTCATCAACTAGCTGGCTCATCGCACAGATTGGCTTTAACAGTGTAGCCACTATAATCGACCTTTTATTGTGTGCTGTAATGCTTGTGTGTGCGGTTTATGATCGCAGGAATAAAACGAGTCGTGCTTTGAGTTGGAATAGGGGCATTATTAGCATGACGCATTTCATTTTAAATCAGTTCGTGTCAAGCCATTGCTGTGGAAGGTTGTCTGTCCGTCCGCCTGTCCGTCCGTTTGTCCGTCTGTTCGTCCGTCTGTCTGTTCGTCCGTCTGTCTGTCCGTATGTCTGTCCGTCCGTCTATCCATCTGTCTCTCCGTGAACACCTTAACTTTCAAATGGATTGAACTGGAGACTTGAAATTTTGTATAGTAACGTTTGTCGTAAATGGCTAGGCTAAGTTCTTGAACGGGCAAAATCGGACCATACAAACGAAACAGTTCTTTGCAATTTTCTCGAAAACGGGGAATAAATTATGAAGGTAAAATGTATTTATAATAGAATTTTACATAACTCATCGACACATCAAAATCCAATCGGATCACTGCTTCCTCCCTCTTCCATACAAATGGAACACTTTCTGTTTTCTCGTAAACTGTGCATCGTACCGAAAAATTTATAGAGATAAAATGTGTTTAGAATATGATTTTACACAACTCGTCCATACATCAAAATCCAGTTGGAACACTTCTTCTCCCGTCCTCTATAGAAATCAAATGATTTTTTTTTGTGATTTTCTCGAAAACGTGCATCGTATCGAAAATTTTATAAAGATGAAATGTGTTTTTTTTTATATAGTTTCAGCCAGAGCTTAAGGCCGAAGACCATTAAATGCCGAAGCACAGGTCAGGATGGTCGGTAGAACGAAAGAAGTTGTCGGTTTATGTTCTACTTGAACTTCTGCAGGTTATAGTCCGGAGGAACACATCGGATGGCAAATCGTTCCAAAGGCTTGTTGTTCGTGGAATGAAGGTACCTCTAAGCGGTGACAGATGGTAGTAGAAACTATAGGTTTATATGAGTTGGTTTATAATTGCGCGGTGACCAAACGCGGCACCGCGAAGAGTAGGTTAAAGTTTCTACTTTCAGACGCGGTTGGAAGCGGTGACAGTTGTTTATGTTTTCTGAGTGTTGTTGCAAATATTTTTATCAAGTAAAAAGATGGAAAAGAACTTTGAAAACGCATTCGAAACGGAAAATGAAACGGAAAAATTAATAATCTTCAAATTTTCTGCCATTTTTAGGTTATGAGAACACAAATTGAGCTGCAACCGCACCGCGTAATTTCGGTTTAAAAATGACTGCGGCTGTCGCCCTGCCGCTCTGAGGTAACCGCGCCGCTGCCGCACCGCTCCAATTGTGGGACCAGCTTTACTGTACGAAAACGGAGAGGCTCAAGGAAGAAGTCGTGCGCACGTGCAGCTGCACGAGAGGGTCTAGGGAAAATATACCGTGGGGGAATAAGTTGGGAAATTTCGGTGGAACATTTCCCATGGAGATAAGAATATGATTTTTTAGAATATGATTTCACATAGCCGTTTCATACATCGAAATTCAATCGGATTCTTGGGTCCTTGGTGGTCATTGAGTTTAACAGCCATGTTCTACACAGGGTCTTATTCAAATCCTCCACCCCCGCCCCTACACGATAAATCTATAGTTACGCCCATGCCCTGGGTTAAGATATGGTGGCTCTACTCACACGCGAAGCGAGGCATGCATTTTACCTGTCAATATCTCCATGTTATAGAAAACCACATGGCATCTTTAAACCCCTAAATTTTAATATAATTATATTAATATACTTTCATTATTACTCTGAATTATATCACCTTGACCTTCACTTTCTCTATCGCTTAATTAGGAGTTTACCTGGTATTAAATAATTGTGTACATTTCAAACCACATAAACCATTCAAACTAACATAACTTTCCATATATCTATCAATTTACCATACAATATCACACAATCATGGATTTATCTAATAGATCTAAATATGGTTCTCATTGATCAAGCAAAGGACACGTTGGTAATTCTAGGATTAAGTGAATTATAGGTTCCAGCAAAATGATATATTAATCAGCCGTGAGAAAAGAAAGAATTTCGTCACGGTTTGTGGTTATATAGGTCATTGCTGCCTATTTCTTGATTATCCTGTTATTTTGATACCCATTCCAAATCAAATATCCCAACCTATTTGTCTATTCGTCTTTAATTCACCATCACATTTTTTTTCTTGTTGAAAAAATATAAGAAAACATTCGCCAAGGCAAGACGATAAAATAATTTGACACTGACAAATTGCCTTTGATCAAACAATATTTTATCAGTTACATACTCTATTAAGGAAAACTCGAACAATAATGGCGATTTATGAAAAATTACTCTATCACAGTGTTTCTTAACCATTTTCGCTGGCGCACCCCCTAGAGAGCTAGTTTTTTTTTCTCACGTACCCCCTTATACCGTTGTATACAAAATACAAAAACTGTATCGCAAAAATGCGAAAACTGTATCGCAAAAATGTACTCATTAAGAATTATAAGATTATCAGCCCTATTCTGGAGACTGTCTGTGACCGGTGACTAATCACAACTCCCTCAAATTCTATAGACTTGTGACCTGTGTCTTAAGTGTCACAACGCCACAATACGGCTGTATGTTCGAAAACCATACTGATAAATTTAAAAGAGATCAAAAGCAATTTTTCTGATTCGAAGCGATACTCATATACAGTGGAAAGCCCAAAAAAGGCAGTAAACCCCGTCGCACACTTCAGCTAAGCGAGCTCAACTACGTGAGCTAAGTTTCTCGCTGAAAGTAAAATCCTTAGCATTTGCATTGGCGACCGCACACTTCAGCGAAACTATGAAACTACATCGTGTCGTCATGGGCGACACGGACTAAGCTCGCTCGCGTAGTTCAGACCTCAACTACGCGAACGACTTCGTTGGCATCGCTGACACTAACATATAAATATTTTCGGCGTTATACAGTGTAGAATCGGTGTTTGCAAAAATGTAGTATTTTGTGGACATAAAAGTGTAAGGAAAACGTGAAAATTGAATTCTTTTGCGGAATATTTTCAATCGCGTTAAATAATTTATATCTAAAAATGGCTGCAGATAATGTGGAAAAATGCATATATTTACCGAAAATATCGCCGCGTAGCTTAGCTCAAGTGTGCAACGAGGTTAGCTAACCCAGCTAGGCTATGTAACTATAGCTAGCCTCGCTCACATAGCTTAGTTGAAGTGTGCGACGGGGGTAATAGTACTAAGGATAGCTTTAAAATAGAGTAGCTCCTTTATTTAAATTTTTGACATTTTAGTCATTTCGTATTAGATTAGTATCACTAAATATCCAAAATGACGATTGTCTTTCGCCACGCTTGTTTATATTTTTTAGTCTCTTGCTTTTGAATTATTCTTCGAATCCAGCGATCCCAAAAATTCCCAAATGATCTTTTTTTCAAGAAAATTTGCGGGAAAGAGCAATCACTTCATCCTAACAGGACCTTTCATAATACTTACAGACTTTTTAATGTCAGAATCGGACTCAACCACCCCAAAAACCACAAGGTGAGATTTTTTACGGAAAATTAGAGGAAAAGGATAATTGCGTTATCCTTACAGGACCTTCCCTTATCCTAACAAGGACGAAGTAGTGAAAATATTGTATTGTCATCGGAGTTACGTATGTGTGCAAAGTTTCAAGACAATCGGATAAGTGGAAGTAGGTCAAAATTAGATTGCAAGATTTGACCCTGACAGACAGACACGAAGGCAACCTAAATAAAAGCTTTTAAAAATCATCCGAGTTACTGACTTAGAATTGTCGCTGATGTTCCCCTCCCCTTCGACCAAGAGTGAGGAAATATTTAATGCTTCCCAATTCATTGTGTAATCACAAAAAAAAATTGAACCCTCTGCCTTCTGATGGGGCTTTCACATTTTTGAAAGCCCCATCAGAGGGCAGAGGGTTCAATTTTTGTTTGTGATTATAATCTCTCTCTTTTGGCACTACAACCGGTTTCCGGTGTTAGCCCGCCGCAATGTCTCTCGCCAGAGGTCCCGGTCGCGTGCCGATGTCCTCCAGTTTTGCATCCCAATTCTTTTCGCGTCCTGGTCAATGCCGTCTTGCTATCTGAGGTTGGGTCTTCCTCGTCGCCTTGTTATTAATAACCTACCGCAGAAGACTTTCCGAACCACGTCACTTTCACTCATCCGAGTGAGATGACCAGCCCACCGGAGTCTGTTGAGTCTTATCGGTTGAGTATTACGAGAGTCTTATGATGTTTTCAAAATACAACAAACATTGTGGTATAAACTTTTAGAAACAAACAATTTATTATTAAAATCTTTTTAAGAAAAAGTAACAAAATTGTATTGAATAAAGTAGGTTGTCTTTGACTCTAAAATAGAACATTCTCTGAATCTGTGATTCGAATTCGCCATAAGATTTTACAACACTAAATTGCGTTAGTCAAGAACAAAAGTTTAATTTCCGGAACGCCGGGACAACATGCCTAAATTCGGGACTGTCCCGGCATTCAAGGACGTATGGTCACCTTATGTAATAGTGAAAAACAAGATTCAAATTGTTTGAGAAATTCAGAAAAATGCAAGGGAAGCTGGTGAAGATATTCAAGAAAAATCTAGCTTTTTGAAAATCTCTCGAAAACTATGCTCTTTTGGCAAAAATGGATATAGAAGGAAATAAGATTTCCTGCATTTTTTCCTTGAACAATTTTTACGTATTTTTAAAGGTTTTTGAGATATTTGGGAAAATGTTTTTTTTTAAATATTTTTTCCGAAACTAAATATTGCAGAGGTGTGTTGATCACAACTGATTTTTTTTTAAATGAAAAAGTGACTCATTATTCCACTTTAACACTTAGACAAACCAGCACGACTTCTTTTGTTTCCAGAAATCAGTAATTTTTCGAGGTTGCTTGAAAAACACCGGTAAGAATATTTCTGGTATCATAAGAAATGATCTCCTGGCAGGACGTCTTAATTTCATTACATTGTCCTAAATTTAGCCCAAAAAAATTTCAAGAAAACGATTTTTCCAACAACACAAGAAATCGCCATGAAGTCTGATTTCACCTTTCCGGCGACAACGAAAAAAAATCCTGAATATATTTTTGCTAAGAGTAGAGTATTTTTTTTTCAAGAGTAGAGTTGATTAATGAGCCCGAGGTTCCCGTATCAAAGGAAAAATTATTCAGCGACCTTTACGAAAAACATTCGAAATTCAGCATAGCAAAAACACTGCGAGTCATATTTAACTTGGTAACATTATCCTGTCTAACCTGCATTGAGATGTGCTGTGATATTTTTCTTTTAACATGAATTTTACTTAAGAAAGTTATTTGGTTTCCTTTCATTTTGCTTTTGGGAATTTATTATCATGTCGAGTGATTTCAAAGGACAATCATGCGCGTTTTTGCAATAAAACTCCTGTTGCTAAATTATTTGATAAGAATTACAGGAAAAATAATTAATCTCGACTTGTATGATTTTTTTTATCTGACATTCTCCTACGAAAATATCTTTTGGTTTTTATTGAGATTTCTTCGAAAAGGCCAAATCTTTATGTGGGGGACAAATAAAATTAATGAAGTCTTACAGTTTTTTACTATTAAGAAATGTTTGAATGTTTCTTTAATTTTTATTCAATGGAATGATACTTTATGTACATTCAATTAATTATATCACTAAAACCATATATTCATATTTGATAAACCGACACATCAGCAAACATCACTCAAATGTAAGGTGCTCATATTTATTTTGGGTTGGTTCGGCAAACGATTGGAGAGGCAAACATTTTATAGACTCCAATTATAGTAGGGTGACCATATTTTTTATAGGCGTGAATCCTAGGGGGGAGAAAACTACGGGGGGAAGGGGATTACGTGAGGAAATACCCCGAAATTCATCAAAAACTGCTCAACAAGTAAAAAATTCGGACAACTGTCAAACTGTCATGGTCGTATGAAGGCAAATAGGCCCCTGGAGATTTTTTTTTTATTTTCCATATTGATAAAAATGGATTTCTGTAGGTCCGAAAATTTTGAAACCCCAGCAAAAGGCAAGAAGGTTTGTTTCAATTTTTGTTTGTGGTTATAAATAAAAACATAAGGCAAGTCACAATTGCCAGGGGCAAATCGTCAAATACTGTATGTGAGGACAGACAATAATTTTTGTGAAAAAAAATCATTTTTGTGGAAGAATTTTTGTTGAAAAATTCATTTGTGTGGGAGAACTGAATTTCTGTGAAAAAAAAATCATTTGTGTGGGAGAAGAGGGAATGATCGCTCTGATTGGATTTCGATGTATGGACGAGTTATGTAAAACACTATTCTAAGCACATTTAATCTTTATAAATTTTTCAATACGACCTACCGTTTTCGAGAAAACTCAAAATAACTGTTTCGAAGAGGGGGGAAATATTTGTCCGATTTTGTCCGTTTAAGAACTTAGCCTTGCCCTTTACGAGAAACGCAAGTATATAAAATTTCAAGGCTGTAGCTCAATCCTTTCGAAAGTCATGGTATTCAAGGACAGACGGATGGACATGAGAAAATCAAAATCTTATATCGTCTATAACACTGCTATGTAATATATCATATAGAGCAGTAGTTCTTAACCTGGGTTCGATCGAACCCCAGGGGTTCGGTGAGTCAGTTCGGTGAGTCAGGGTTCAGCGGAGGTCAAAACACACACTTTTTGTTTTTATGTGAAAATCATGTTGGTTTTGTTCTTTGTTCTTAATGGTTTTGTTCTTTAATGGTTTGTTCTTTAATGGTTTTGTTCATTTTGTGCACCTATGTATAAATATATATCTAGTGGGACGAAAGAAAGGTCCCACTAAGATAAATATTTAATGAAAAGCGTACCAGGCGATGTTTTAAAGAAATATGTTCTAGGCGTAATGGTTCCTGAAAAACTGCGCCGCCGGCGAACATTTTGCTATTTCCAGGTACAATTTTTTAAAGATCAAAGAGTTACAACAGTAGATACCCGTTTAGTTTCCGAGACGCTGCAACAACATGCCTAAATCCGGCACGAATGGTCACCCTAGTCAAGTAGGAATATTGTTACTATGGAAATAAATGTAATTTTATTAACATTTCCATGAAGAAAATATTAATGTTTATTTATCCATGTTTTTGGATGCCGTCTTCCTAATTATGTAGGTAATAATATCCTGACTGAAAACAAGAAATGGCAGACGGCAATGGTTCTACAGCTTATTCGGTAGGAGTTGAAAGCTTTAATCAATGGCGGTTTTTCACAAGATACTCTTTAAGGTTGTCATATTGAAATTTGAAGGATTTTTAATAGATAAAAAATATTAATCGTCTTTGCTTTTCTTGAAACATAACAAGTTTTGTCTCTGCTACTATAGGCTTACAATATTTTAGAGGGAATTCCCCTCGAAAATCCTATATGTAGACCAGTCGCGTCGTCGCCAGGTTCAAGTCTATCTAAATTTCACTTTCGTGGAGCTTTTCGAGAAAAAGAACTGAAATTTAAGATTTTTGACGTGCTCAGCGATAAACTCCCTTGTGCCAACAAAATGAAATTTCTTTATTTGTATGGGGGAGGTGGACAAAAGTGGTTACTCAATATTCAGGGCGATGTGACCAAAAAAAGGAAGCGTCGATTTAAGTTTTTTTTTGATATTTGCTGGTTGTAATCTAGCTAGTGAATCGGCAGTGTCGCTCAAGTGGTAAGACACATTGTGTGTAATCCAGAGGTCTCTTGTGAAAATCTCGTCTGCGCCACACTGTCATGCAAGTCCACTCAACTTTATTAAAATGAGTAGTAATTATTTCCGCTTTGTATTAACGACATCATGGATCTAAATTCCTATCACGACATCTGCTGTTGACAGGCTGCAACGTGAAAACCTTACAAATGTTGTAATTCATTCATAGTTCGCAATTCATGTAAAACTGTAGGTGCGCAGCATATAGGAGTATATTAGATTTAGTATACCGTTTGTAACGGATCGAACCAATTATAGGACACAAAAATTAACTACATCAGGGTTGTAGTGATGACAAAAGATTTTGATTTTTGCATGTCCGTCCGTCTGTCCGTTCGTCTGTCTATCTGTGAACACCATAACTTTCGAAAGGATTGAGCTACAGACTTGAAATTTTGTACAGTTACGTTTCTTTTAAATGGCTAGGCTAAGTTCTTGAACGGGCAAACTTGGACCATTCCTTCCCGATCCCCCATACCAACGAAATAGTTTTTTGCGATTTTCTCGAAAACGATGAGTCATACCAAAAAATTTATAAAGATAAAATGTATTTAGAATAGGATTTTACATAACTCAGCCATACATCAAAATCCAATCAGGCTACTGCTTCGCCCCTCTCCCATACAAATGAAATACTTTTTCGTATCGTAAAATTTACACAGATGAAATGTGTTTAGAATACGATTTTACATAACCTATCTGTACATCAAAATCCAGTTGGATCACTCCTTCCTCCCTCCCCAAGACAAACTGAATACTAATTTTCTATTTTCTCGAAAACTGTGAGTTGTATTGAAAAATTTATAAAGTCAAAATCTGTTTAGAATATGATTTTACATAACCGTTCTATACATCAAAATCCAATCGGTCCACTCCTTTCCCCCTCTCCTATACAAATCGATTTAAAAAAAACATTTCCTCTATCATCATGTAGAGTATTTGACGATTGGCCCCTGGCAATTGTAGCTTTTCTTATGTTTTAGGCGTAATGTTGTACGTGTAAAAACTTTGTAAATTGCTTTACTTAAAAAAACCGGCATAGCACTGGTTGGTGCAGAGCAGAGTTGGGCGGATTCAATTCAAAATTGAATGCATTCAAAATTCCATTCCCATTCACTTACTGAATGGTATTTGAAATTGTCACTCCATTACCATTCAGTAGGAGTAGGAAGAAACTTACAAATATCTATATCATGGGTAGCAAAAAAACAAAATGGCGGCTGTTAGACGACATTTTGTCCAAATTACCCCAATAAAGACCCATTAAGATGGATATCAAATGAAAGAGCTCTGGAAGAAACTTATAAATATCTATAACATATTTATCAAAAACCAAAATGGCGGCTATTAGACGCCATTTTGTCCAAAATACCCCAATAAAGACCCATCAAGATGGGTATCAAATGAAAGAGCTCTGGAGGAAACTTATAAATATCCATAACATGGTTATCAAAAAAAAGAAAATGGCGACCAAACACCGTAATAAAGATCCATCAAGATGGGTATCAAATGAAAGAGTTTGGGAGGAAACTTATAAATCCCTATGTTTTATTTTTTTTTTTTGAAGAAACAATTGACTTATTTTTTATTTTATTCAATTTTGCTTTCATTATCACTAATTTTTCATGAAAGCAAAATTGAATAAAATAAAAAATAAGTCAATTGTTTCTTCAAAAAAAAAATAAAACATAGGGATTTATAAGTTTCCTCCCAAACTCTTTCATTTGATACCCATCTTGATGGATCTTTATTACGGTGTTTGGTCGCCATTTTCTTTTTTTTGATAACCATGTTATGGATATTTATAAGTTTCCTCCAGAGCTCTTTCATTTGATACCCATCTTGATGGGTCTTTATTGGGGTATTTTGGACAAAATGGCGTCTAATAGCCGCCATTTTGGTTTTTGATAAATATGTTATAGATATTTATAAGTTTCTTCCAGAGCTCTTTCATTTGATATCCATCTTAATGGGTCTTTATTGGGGTAATTTGGACAAAATGTCGTCTAACAGCCGCCATTTTGTTTTTTTGCTACCCATGATATAGATATTTGTAAGTTTCTTCCAGAGCTCTTTCATTTGATACCCATCTTGATGGGTCTTTATTGGGGTATTTTGGACAAAATGTCGTCTAACAGCCGCCATTTTGGTTTTTTGATACCCATGATATAGATATTTGTAAGTTTCTTCCAGAGCTCTTTCATTTGATACCTATCTTGATGGGCCTTTATAGGGGTAATTTGGACAAAATGGCGTCTAACAGCCGCCATTTTGGTTTTTCCAGAATGCCTCATATCTAGTACTATAGGCCACACTGATCCCTATCCAATGTGATATGGATCATAAAAAAACTTTTTAAAAAAAAGTAAAAAAAACCGACTTAAAAATGCACTAAAAAGGAAAAAATAATTTTTTTGGAAGTTGGTGCCAAAATAGAAACTTAAAGAGGACTTCTATTCATATTTCTTGAGTGTTACAAATAATTTTATTGTAACAAGAATTGTTAAGACAATCAAAAGCTTTTTACAGTTGTCGAGTACTTTTATGTACAATAGACTCGCGGTTAAAATATCACAATGACTATAATTTTTACATCCCGCGTTTCGTTTAATGCATTGCAAATATTCGATGTGATAAAAATAAATTTTTTATAGTGACAAGAATCGATATTCAAAATTTGGGGAATATAAAACCCATTCAATATGTATTTTAATACTTTTAGATTGTACAATAAAAGAGAGCAAATTGTTTGTTTCTATTTTGGCACCAACTTCCAAAAAAATTATTTTTTCCTTTTTAGTGCATTTTTAAGTCGGTTTTTTTTACTTTTTTTTAAAAAGTTTTTTATTTTATAATTTTTAGTGATTTTTGGTATATACATTATATAGATATATTTAATGTTAGGAAATGGGTAGAGCTGCGCCCCACGTGCGAAAACGGCGTTACGAATCGATAGCCTTCAACCCCCTTAGTGTCACTGGAAAGTTTCATTAAGATCGGACCAGCCAATTCGAAGATACCAGGCGAGGGGTATCGAGGGGAGGGAAAAGTCAGGTTTTGTAGTGGAAAATCAAACCCCTTAGCCTTCTTAGTAATACTGTAAAGCTGCATTAAGATCGGACCACCGAATTCGAAGATACCGGGCGAGGGGTGTCGAAGGGGAATTTTCTCAGAGGGGATACCTATCTAGATCGTATTTTTGTCCCCGAAAATCCCTAACACCCAAGTTTCATGAAAATCGTTAGGCCTGTTTTCGAGATCCATTGTGCAACAGACAGACTGGCAGACAAAAGGACGACAGTCCTCGTATTATATTATAGGATATACCTATTTAATGTTAGGAAATGGGTAGAGCAAAACTTTGATCGTTCCAAACAGCGAATTTTTAGGGATGGCAACAGTAAGTTGTAAACTAAATTTTAGAGGTCGACAGCAAAAATTTTGGGGGTCGTCACCAACATTTTTTAGATCGACAGAAACCTTTCGTTAACCTTACAGACTTCTAAACATTAGAATTGGATTAGGCGACCCTAAAAACCCCCATATGTGTTTGTTTTTTATCTGGAAAATTTGAGGGTTGAAGGATTCGCTGCCCCCCAAAATATACGCATAAAAATTTTCAGACCGATCGGACCATCCGATTAGTGGACAGGGGAGGGGTTAAGAAGCGAAAGGGGTAGGGGAAAATAGATAAGGGGAAAACACTAGCCGTCCCCCAAAATGTGAGCATACAAATTTTCAGATCGATCGGACCATCCGATTGGGAGTTGATAGGGGAGGGGTTAAGAAGCGAAAGGGGTGGGGGAAAATAGATAAGGGGAAAACACTAGCCGTCCCCCAAAATGTGAGCATACAAATTTTCAGATCGATCGGACCTACCGATTGGGAGTTGATAGGGGAGGGGTTAAGAAGCGAAAGGGGTAGGGGAAAATAGATAAGGGGAGAACAATAGCCGTCCCCCAAAAAGGTACGCATACAAATTTTCAGACCGATCGGACCATCCGATTGGGAGTTGACAGGGGAGGGGTTAAGAAGCGAAAGGGGTAGGGGAAAATAGATAAGGGGAAAACACTAGCCGTCCCCCAAAAAGGTACGCATACAAATTTTCAGACCGATCGGACCATCCGATTGGGAGTTGACAGGGGAGGGGTTAAGAAGCGAAAGGGGTAGGGGAAAATAGATAAGGGGAAAACACTACCCGTCCCCCAAAATGTGAGCATACAAATTTTCAGATCGATCGGACCTACCGATTGGGAGTTGATAGGGGAGGGGTTAAGAAGCGAAAGGGGTGGGGGAAAATAGATAAGGGGAAAACACTAGCCGTCCCCCAAAATGTGAGCATACAAATTTTCAGATCGATCGGACCTACCGATTGGGAGTTGATAGGGGAGGGGTTAAGAAGCGAAAGGGGTAGGGGAAAATAGATAAGGGGAGAACAATAGCCGTCCCCCAAAATGTACGCATACAAATTTTCAGATCGATCGCACCATCCGATTGAGAGTTGGCAGGGGAGGTGTTAAGAAGCGAAAGGGGTAGGGGAAAATATATAAGGGGAAAACACTAGCCGTCCCCCAAAATGTACGCATACAAATTTTCAGATCGATCGGACCATCCGATTGGGAGTTGACAGGGGAGGGGAAGGCCGGGAAACGTCGGAGAGAGGGGAAATTAAAATGGGACCAACTAGGGAGTGAACTCTGTCATCCACCAACGTTTCAACAAAATCCATGCAACGGCACCCAAGTACTGCGTGAACATACAGATATAAAATAAATAAATAAATAAATAAATAAATAAATAAAGTTTGACCAAAACGAATTGATAACCTCCTCCTTTTTTTGGAAGTCGGTTAAAAATCGGTCCTGTCGTTTTGAGGCAAATTAACTTTTCCCTCATTTCGATCGATTTCGAGCATTTTTCCATATAAAAAAATCATTTGACTAAATTGAATTACCATTCACTTAAAATCATAAAATCTCAACTCAAATCGAATGGGAATGGAAATGGATTGACATTCCCATTCAGTGAATGGAGAGTTGAATTTTTTGGCCATTACCATTCACTACTGAATGGTAATGGAGTGACAATTTCAAATACCATTCAGTAAGTGAATGGGAATTGAAATTGAATGGGAATTGAAAACGCCCGACTATGGTGCAGAGTAATGCGGGCGTAAACTTATTCGAGAAGTTTGAAGGGCGACACACTTAAGAATATTATGCGATTAATGTGATTTTTCGTATAACTTAAGAATATTATGCGATTTTAAATCGTTTATTCGAATTTAAATTTCAAACAACAGAAAATCTACGAACTATATTGCATTTGGAAACTGTGGAAGAAATTTAAAAATTGAACGGAAAACGAAAGGAAAATCAAATCAATAAATTGTGATCGAATTAGACATGTCTTTACCAGTCTTTTGTTCTTCGTCAATAAATTTCCCTTACTTAACCATATTTTCCCTTTTCGAGTGTAGGACTGTCCCAAATTCTGTATCGATTAGCTATGCAAGACAACATTGCTCCCAAGGGACAACCGGACATCATTCCCCATCGATCGATTAATTTTCCCATTTACTTTCATCTGTCCCACTCCCTTATGGTATTAAATTTATGCTACATGGGTACAAATTTAGCCCTATATGCCTATACTGAATCTATTAAGTCTTTAGCTTCATGCTCGTCATCCAATTTCCCCTCTTAACGATTTATTCTCAACGGCAACAAGTTAATTTTCTACTATGTTTCCATACTAAACTGAAGCAAAGTAGGCGTTTGGTATCCAAGCGGGACAAACTTAATAAAGGACACATTATTGAATTACCTGATGAGGAGACAGAAGCAGCAGCAGGAGCACATCCTTGCCACTCATTGTTCTCATGGGCCAATATCCTGGCACAAGGTCACAATTTTCCGCATCTACCGATGGGGCTTTCTGAATTTTAGCTCTTCTATCCCAATGAATGTCCTTTCAGTTTCCTGTGGCAAACCAGAGAATTAAGGACACCATCGACGCCGCCCATCCTATTAAAAGCGAACCCTCAAAGGGTTAACTTGACATTCGACACATCAAAAGACCATAATCAACATGTTTCTTATTAGACCTGTACCATAGCCACCCCCAAACCAACCCCGATCGTGCATCTTCGAAACTGCCCATAAGCAAACGAGAAAATCTCTTCGATCCATAAATTTATTTGATGAAACAAGGGTTCGTCTGGGACACATCGGGGGTGGGAGTTGTGATTCATCTGTGACTTTGTCGATGGGATTTGATTCAACTATGCGAAAACCAAATAAGTAAAACGTAATTACATAAGAACGAAACTTGCAAATTGCTATTAATTGGACTTGAATGGCTGTCGTTAAATGGAAATTTCGAATGACAATAGAAAGGCTATTTATGAGGGATTTTCCTTTTGAAAGGCAAGAAACTTTAATGAACAATGGTTTTTATCTAAGGTGTTTTATCGGTTTTTGAAACAACAGCAAAACCTTTTTTTATTAACCAATGTGTTAATTTGAAAATCTTTCATTATTTTTTGGATATGGGAAGATTTCTGTCAATATGAACCACATTTAAAGATTCGAAATGTTGAATACTTCGAAATGCTCGTGGTTTGACGCAACTGTTGCCACACTCCGCTGTAAGGATATCGCAAATATCCTTTTCTCATTTTTTTTCAGAAAAACTGGCTTTAGGTTTTTGGGGTCGCTGTTCACAAATAAGGAGTTAGAATTTCAGAACTCGAAGCGGGAGGTCCTGAAGGCATAAAAAATTTTTTTTTCAGAAGTTTTATGTTTTTTTTATTGTTTTTTTGTGCAAAAAGACTTGTTCAAAAAACTTCAACGAGGCAAATATGGATATGCAAGCTAATACGACTATAAGGGCATAATTCAGATCACCAGTGCCGCTTGGTCCTCACTGCAATCGACTTGATGGACATCATACCTTACACGGCGGCCTCATTGATCTTGGTGTTGTTTTAGCGACTAATTTTTGGGCATCATGACTGAAACCAAGTCGTAAAACCCACTACTTCTTTTAATTGGTTTGGTCATAGGTAACAGAAAATACGTCCATTCGATATGAAACTGAAAAATTAAACAAAAAAAAAATATGCAGACGGGTGGTATTTTTTTTAGAATCATTTGAAAATGAAATTTAGTTGAATTTATGTGTATTTCAAATTTAATTATGAAAGACTATTCTTAAAAGATAGTCTAGACTTTAGTTAGCCGTTTCTTGAAGTTCTTGTGAAAAATATTTACGTTAACCACATTGAAAAAGAAAAATAAACAACCACAAATCAGAAAATAAATCTTTTACCTTTTAGCATCCATTAGGCCAGTCACTCATGTTTTGAACTTTTGAAATATTAACTAAAATTTCTACTTAATCTATTCCACCTTTCGCTTCTGGTTGCTTAACTTTAATGGAAAACGTTTTAAGAATTCTTGTTATGGGACAGTGAACGGGTGAAATCATGGAATACCTTAATTTTTTTTAAGGATCAAAACCAGTAAACTTTCGAAAGCAAATTGGTTCGTTTAATTTAGGATCGACTGTTTTAGATGTTTTAAGCGGAATAATAACTGAGCTCGTTTTGTTTCAATTTGGATATTGTTTAGCGGTCGATATTCTTCGCTATCAATTATTGTTAAGCACCGTAAAATCGTTCAATATTGGAAGAAACAAAAGCGTTGAATAAATCCGTGTTTCAATTGTAAAATCCAATCCTCAGTACATTTTAGAAATGAGTCCTGGACTCACCAAATTATCTCGACTTGGTCGAATTTAATATAGTTTTCATTTTTAAAACTAATATTTAAGTTAAAAATAACCTGGTTCGGGTAATTTAAAATAGTTTAGCTATCGAAAAATCATAGATTTAGTGGAAAATTTAATTTGAGGTAAGCTAAAAATGTGCTTAAAAAAATGTAGGATCTTCGCTAAATAAAAAACGTGTTCTTTTGTGTAGAGAAAGTTCGGGAAATTGCTGTATAGTATAGAAGGAATACCTGGCGGAAAATTAAAGGGTTCAGTGGCAGTGAAAATTCTGGCAGTGAAAATTCTCGATGAGCACATGGCTGTTGGAGCATGGCAGCAAATCTATAAGAAACGCCATCGAATTTAGTGAATTTTCCATGATCAAATCGATCTTTCCGCTGGAAAACTCCACAGGTTGAATCCCATCTCTAATTCCGTTTGCATGAATCAATCACCGAAATTTTCATTCTACACGAGGCAAAAAGATCGTCTAGTTTTTCC
Organism: Chrysopilus asiliformis; assembly: GCA_964034945.1. Lineage (NCBI taxonomy): Eukaryota > Metazoa > Arthropoda > Insecta > Diptera > Rhagionidae > Chrysopilus > Chrysopilus asiliformis. The sequence goes on along the minus strand of OZ035960.1, from coordinate 89,316,013 downwards.
GGATTTTCATCAGAGAAATTGCAGCAGCAGAACTTCAGAATTTTCAAATATCGGCTCTTCATTTCTAAATTGATCATTTTTGTGTATAATTGTTGTGTAAAATCATCGCTTTTCATCGTCGAAATCACACCGAAAAATCCATGTGGAAATCGGAAAACGTTCGACCATTTTTTTTTTGGTTGAGACATTTTTTTTATCTCATAAATATTACGATTTAAAGTTCCAGCAAACGAACGTCACCCTTGTGCACAGGAGCGGCGGACGCAGCGGAAAATCACGTAAGTGCGTAAATTTTATATTATTTAAAAGTGAGATAAATTTCCGTATATAAAAAGTGTTTCAACCGAGGACTTTGTGAACACACCACGAATTTGAATATCAAAGTAGCCTACAAGTATGCTTTGATATTTATCAAAGTTTCAAACCAAATTTAGTGGATCTTGAATTGGTCTTATGGTAAATAGCCTACGGGTATGCAAAATTTTGTTGCAACAAGAAAAAGCTTTGATTCCCACTTAGGGTGGTGCGAAAATAATTTCGTTTTTTTTTGTATTTATAATTATTTGTTTTTTTTCGATAATTTTTAAAGAGAAATTTGTTTCAAACTAATTTTTTTTGAAATCCTTGCCGACGATTTATAATTATTTTTGTTTGAGGAATTAAAGAATCCTAGAAATTCATTCGTTTGATTTGATTTGGTGTCAGTTTCTTTTTCCGTGTTTTTTTTGAGGTCAGTGAAGGAAATTTTGTCGATTTCAAGGATGGGCCTTGAAATGTTTTAAGTTCAGTTCAATTAGGGGGGAGAATCAATTAAGTGTCCCGACGATGGGGGATGACGGAGGATTCGGCTGAAGAAATGGCTCGACGTTTCGGATTCATTATGTTCTCCGGAGCATGCGTGTCTAGATTTTGGTCTTTCTTTTCGAATTTTCTTTTTGCTTTTCTTTTTTTTGTGATCGTGACTCAAGGCATGGTAAAATTCTATCTTCCATTACATCCCGAGGCAAGAACCACCCACCCGACGAGCGAATAGCCTGGAACGACAAGCATGCCAGCTGAGGGGTTAATGGAGCGGACTTTGGGGCACACACGATGATTTTGCCGTGTTAAGCATGCCCCAGAGCTTGTTGTTCGTCCGCCGTTGAAAATGGGAGAACGCTTCTGTAACAATAAAGCACCCAGCGTTTACAACAGGACGCTCAGATAACAACATGGCGCCCAACGGGAGAGCAAATTTTGCGTAAATCCCGAAATCATAATTCAGTTTTCAGTTTTCTTCTATTAGTTTACTTTTGTTTGCGATCGGTCGGAAAATGCAAAACGAAGTTTATTCGTCCTGCAAGAGTTGGAAATAAGAATACTCTTCAGTTGCGAATGAAGTGATATTTTGTTACGTTTCCGTACCTGGACCTGTCGTCTTTCTATGTCCTTCGTCCCGACATTGGGTAGTCCGATGTTCGCGTTGCGTTTGGAATAGAATGTCAGACATTTGAGGGATGAGTTTATTCCATTGATATCTTCACACATATGGTGACGTGTCGAATTGTATCATGGAAAACACATCCAGATTATATGAAAATTTTTCAAAAGCTAGTCTGTTATTATGAGAGCATATTGGCTGTAACATTGCTAAGCTGGAGAGAAAATTTTCATCAGTAGGTTATTTTCATTTTTTTTTTTTTGCTATTTTCATTTTTTTTTGAAAACATTTTCTACGTAAAGTTTTTTTTGAGTACAATTTTTTTTCCCGCGTGACAGCCATTGAGTCCGTCACCCAAATAAGAAGGACCTTTGTTGATTCTCCCCATTTTTATGTATGTATTGAGTTTATAAAAGAAAAAGATTTGTTTTGTTGAAAATTCTTTTGCGAATTTGTTTACGAATTTGGTTGCGAATTTTAGGTATCGAATTTGGTTAGTTGAAGCTTATTTCGATTTTGAGTATACTTGGTCGTATTGAGTTTCACTTGATTGGTAGAAATACGAAATAGTATAATTAAAATTTTTGTTAGTTCATTATTTAGTTAGGGTGTTACGTTCTGATCTATTCGTTAGAGGTTGAACTTTCAAAACTTTGGTTTAATTTTATTTATCGTTTGGCGAATAAGAGGAAAAATCGATATAAGATCGTTGCGTTTAAGTTAGGAGTTATTGGTCAGAGAGCAAAGTTTATTAAGTCTACGAATTTTGAATATTAGAAACGAATATGTCCGAAACAGGTGCGTTACCTAAACAGGGATCTGGTCGTGGTAGGCCGAGAGTACAATTCTCAAGGTCGTTAGAAAGGTCGTTCGAAGATGCCCGAGCATTCGGAGCGCGGCGTAGCCTATTACACACACCCGTTCCGAATATACCTTCTCAAGGATATGTTCGAGAAACTCGACAGACGACGAAACGGCAAGCCGAGTTGGCGGCACAGTTGGGAGCAACCGCTCTAGAGCCGAACCCAACTCCAAGACTGGTCGAAATTGAGGAACCAAGCTCGGTTCAAAACCCCAATTTCTCACGCCATGAAAATTCAGATCGCATTAGCTTAGGTCTGGGATTGAATGATTCTTTCGGGTTAAATCGGCTCGAAAATCACAACCAAGAAAATGCCCAAGATATGAACAAGTCCACAGTGAATGAGATACAGCCTGAGGTGATGAAAGAGTTGTCCAAAATTTTAGATAAACTGGGGTTGGAAATCGTTACCAAATCTTCAACGGCAAAAACACCCAAAGCGGGTGGCATACGCCCAGAAGACACCGTTAAATTGGATAACGATTTTATGCGAAATCTAAATACCTCATCTGCTAATTGTGAATCGGATGATCTGGAAAATTTGGTTTCGGCTGCTTCAGAGATATCTAGCAGAGCAAACCTAGCGCGTAATTTAGAATCAAACACTGTGAATCCACAAATTTCAAACCGCTATAACCAAGGACGCAGTCACACTACAAGTCGAGGGTCTATTGCTGAGTCGAGATCAAGTGAAGTTGACCTCGCTCGAGAATTCGAGGACTGGAGGATAATGGATGCACACCACCGTCAAAATCGAAATGCAGAAAATCCGGGTATAGGTTCGCGTTGGTCAAGAGCTCCACCAAATGCATCAAGATTTAACGATTTTTATGGTCGCGAATGCAAATTGAAACGCTGGGGGTTTAAATTCGACGGGGTATCTCGCGATTTAAGCGTCGAAGACTTTATCTTCAGAATCGAGAGGTTGAAGGTCGCCTACAGCTACAATTGGAATCAGATCTATGCAAATTTTCATGTTTTGGTCACTGGTGAGGCTGAGATCTGGTTGTGGGACTATTTGAAAAATAATCCTAATGGGAATTGGGCGGATTTAAAAGCCGCATTGCTAAAAAGATTCAAAAGTCTCCACACCGACTTAGATATCTTACGCTCTGTGATAGACAGAAGACAAGGGCCTAATGAGTCCTTTGAGACGTATCTAAATTCTGTTCTGAGAGAAGTCGGAAAGCTCAGAGCACCCTTACCTGTGGCTGAGCTAATAACTGTCATCAAAGGCAATGTCAAGGAGAAGATCGGTCAGTTACTGTTTTCTCAACCTATCTATAGTATAGAACAAATAAGGGAGATAGGGAGAAAAGCCGAACAGTTTCTCAACCGCAGATACTTTCCTACAAATCGAACGCAATTCTTTCAGCAACCCAGAAACGTCAATGAGATTGAGGTAGGTGGAAACGAAATGTCGTCAAATGAATCTGAGATGCGAGGAGAAGTGGAGGCGATTCAAAATCAATCACGAATCAAATGCTGGAACTGTGATGTGGATGGACACATGTTCCGGGATTGCCCTTCACAAGATAGGTCGACCTTCTGCTACCGATGTGGCAAGAAAGGTGTAAAGTCCATTTACAAGTGTCCAGATTGTGCAGTGGGAAACGAATTACGGAACGGACGGGACTCGGGTGGAGTTCGTTCCAGGAATTCGAATCCCGGAACACAGTAAATGAAAATTTCGATCCGTCGAAACGATCGAACTTTGTTCGACAACCTACATCAACATTGTCCATTTTAAGAAAACAAAATAATATACCTGAAAAGTCTAGAAATCAACCTGAAAACAAGAAAAATTTTAAGTCACTCCATCAGAGAAAATTAGATTATGAAGAGGCGAGAGCGAGGATTTTCGGCTACAATAAACCGGAAGTCATACTCAGCGATAAAATAAAAAAACTACGTCATCGATTCAACGAAAAAAAGAAATTGTATCACGAAGTTGCTGTATCTACAATATCCACGGAACGCGATGGTAGGCCATACGCAGAGGTCAAAATCGGAGATAGGAAATTTACTGGTCTTTTGGATAGTGGAGCGTCGATCAGCTGCTTAGGAATAAACGCAATTAAAATTTTGGAGGAACTTCAAATCCCAATCACTGAAGTCACATCGTCAGTCAAAACCGCGGATGGTCACAGGCAGCGAATAATAGGAAAAATTGTAGTACCTGTAACATATAAAGAGCAGACGCAGGATCTTCTGATATTCGTTGTTCCAAACCTTTCTCAAACTCTTTACCTGGGGATAAATTTTTGGAAACAGTTTAAGATTGCGCCAGAGATAGTTGCAGAGTTAGAGCAGAGCGAGGAATCGGAAACCACTTGCAGCAATAAACATGAGTTGACCGAGCAGCAGCGAACACAATTGGAAGCCGCCATTGCGAATTTTCCGTCATTTGCGACTCATGGTTTGGGGAAAACCACTCTCGAGGAGCATGTCATCGAGGTGGACGATACACCCCCAATCAAGCAACGGCATTTTCCGGTTTCTCCAGCGGTCCAGCAGCTTATATATGAGGAATTGGATCGGATGCTCCTTCTTGGTGTTATTGAGGAGAGTGCGAGTGCTTGGAGCTCCCCTGTCGTGTTAGTTCGGAAACCGGGTAAAAACCGACTCTGTCTGGACTCACGAAAACTCAATAATGTCACCAAGAAGGATGCATTCCCTCTCCCTCATGTAGAAGGCCTGCTAAGCCGCCTTGACGACACCTACTTCATAAGTAGCGTGGACCTCAAGGACGCGTTTTGGCAGATACCGCTGGAGAAACGATCAAGGGAGTACACAGCCTTCACGGTACCGGGTAGACCTCTCTATCAGTATACAGTTATGCCGTTTGGGCTTTCAAATTCCGCGCAAAGGCTTTGTAGGCTGATGGAGAAGGTCATACCGTTCAGGTTGCGAAGGTGGGTGTTCGTCTACCTCGATGACTTGCTCATCGTTGCTCAAACTTTCGAGCAAATGGTAGACTTACTAAACGAAGTTGCTGAACTTCTTCGGCAAGCTGGCTTGACGGTCAACTTAGATAAATCTCGCTTCTGCTATAAGGAGTTGAGATATCTTGGATATATTGTTGGAGGGGGGTGCTTAAAAACTGACCCCGACAAAGTCAAGGCCATTAGAGAGTTTCCAGTACCCACGTCGCCTAAGCAAACACGTCGTTTCCTTGGGATGTGCGGGTGGTACCGGCGTTTTATAAAGAATTTCTCTGCCCTCTCAGCCCCGATCTCTGACACGCTTAAAAAAGGAAAGAAATTCGAATTTACCACCCAGGCTAAAGAAGCACTCGAACTTTTAAAACGTGCATTGTGTACAGCACCTGTGTTAGGCCATCCAGATTTCTCGAAAGAGTTTATTGTCCAATGCGACGCGTCAACAGTCGGAGTAGGTGGTGTGTTGCTCCAGCTCGATGAGGAGGGATGCGAGAAGCCGATTTCCTACGTTTCGCAAAAGTTGAACTCGGCCCAAAAGAATTATACGGTCACCGAGTTAGAGTGTCTTGCTGCCATCGTTTGCATCAAGAAATTTCGGCCATATGTGGAAGGAATGCCATTTCGAGTCATTACTGACCATGCTAGCCTGAGGTGGCTCATGAGTCAGAGAGATTTGAGTGGAAGGTTGGCCCGTTGGAGTCTGAAACTCCAGGCGTTCGATTTTAAAATCGAGCATAGAAAGGGGAGCCTCAACACAGTCCCAGACGCCCTGTCGAGAGCACATCTGGACGAAATCGATTCGGAAAGCGCGCAAATGGTCGAAGTAAATTTTGAGTCTGAGGAATTTCAATCACAAGAGTACAAGACGTTGATTGAAACAATAACAGAAAATAGCGAGAAATTCCCAGATTTACAGGTGTCCGAAGGATATGTTTACAAGCGTCTGGGATTCAATACAGGCGAACCTTTACAAGAAGACTTGACGTGGAAACTCTGGATTCCAACGGGTTTGACCGGAAATTTAATCTCGATGGCTCATGATACGCCTCAGGCTAGTCATGGTGGGGTGGGAAAAACTCTGTCTCGCCTTCGAAATAAGTATTATTGGCCCAATATGGCTAGCGAGGTGAGAGAGTATGTGGGTAAATGTGCTACGTGCAAGGAATCAAAGGCACCAAATTACGTCATGAGGCCGCCCATGGGGGAAATTCAAATACCCGAACGGCCATGGCAAAACATCTACATAGACCTTTTGGGGCCGTATCCGAGGTCGAAAAAGGGGAACACATCCTTACTCATCATATTGGATCAATTTACCAAGTTCCCACTAGTGAAACCGATGCGTAAAGCCACTGCTGTTGGGGTAGTAGATTTCCTGGAAAACCAAGTCTTTCACATATTTGGGGTGCCTAATAAAATACACAGTGATAATGGACGTCAGTTTATTTCGAATGAGTTTAAGTCCCTTTTGAATAAATATGGTGTACAGCATGTAAAAACAGCGGTTTACTCACCTCAGAGTAATGCTTCGGAAAGGGTGAATCGTTCAATTTTGGCGGCTGTTCGAAGCTTCATTAAGGGGGATCACAGAACTTGGGATCAATATATCGGTGAGATCATGAGTGCTCTTCGAACATCCGTACATCAAAGCGTGGGAGTTTCACCGTATGAAGCTTTGTTCGGACTAAAGATGATCACTCATGCATCTGAATATGCCTTGTTGAAGAAGTTGAAAGCTCTGACGAATGGTGAGATACAGATAGAACCTTTTAATTTGAGGCAGCAGCTTAATCGTGAAACAATAAGAAAGAACCTTCAGAAAGCATATGAACGTAGCTCACACACTTATAATTTGAGATCTCGGTTTGTTGAGTATGAGCCTGGACAAAAGGTTTATCGTCGAAATTTCGCTTTGAGTGACGCAGTCAAAGGAATTAGTGCTAAATTAGCGAAAAAGTTTCTGGAAAGCAAAGTGATAAAAAGATTATCCAAAAACATGTATGAGATCGCTGAGCCAAATGGTAGAAGTGTGGGTGTGTATCATGCAAAGGACTTGAGGACTTAGTACAGAGTTAGCACATATGAGTCAAAGGCTGGTCTTTTGGAATGCCCGGCTTTGTCGAAATTGCATGAGACATCTCTTGGTCGTGGTCGTGCCCCACGGTTGTAGAAAATAAATTCGTCTAGATGTCCATTGTGGGTCCGTCTGTCCAGCTTCTGATCTTTTAGATCCATGTCCGTTTTCCGTCCAAATCCCTTAGAAGAAATTCATTTTTCGACTTCGGTGGGACATACCCTCATAGATATCTGACGAATTTCCCTATTCTGCACGTGGAATAATCGGCTTAACACTTCTTCTCACCATAAGCTGTGGTTATTATAGATAAGCGTTGACCTTGAGCGTGGTCGTACACCATCTTGCAGAAACTTCGATTTTTTTTTGTTTCACTTGAAATTATCCTTCTAAATCTCGTTACTCAACGAAAAAGAAACATTTTCAAGATCTTTTTATAAGCATCACACACACGACTAGTGGTACATTAGCGGCACGATTTTTTTCGAGAATGCTTTTCTTTGGAATTGTCACTAGATGCGGCGATATATGTTTTAGCATGACATATTTATACAATTTTTTTTAGGCTTTTGTTTAATCAGTTGTTGATTTTACGCATGAGTCAATATAGTAAATACAGGTTGAATTTGCAGTCTATCAGCTAGAACTTGCCCCTTTTTCAAAACCATTCGTCATTTCAGGAAAAGTCGACTGTTTTTGTCCTGTTATGGGACAGTGAACGGGTGAAATCATGGAATACCTTAATTTTTTTTAAGGATCAAAACCAGTAAACTTTCGAAAGCAAATTGGTTCGTTTAATTTAGGATCGACTGTTTTAGATGTTTTAAGCGGAATAATAACTGAGCTCGTTTTGTTTCAATTTGGATATTGTTTAGCGGTCGATATTCTTCGCTATCAATTATTGTTAAGCACCGTAAAATCGTTCAATATTGGAAGAAACAAAAGCGTTGAATAAATCCGTGTTTCAATTGTAAAATCCAATCCTCAGTACATTTTAGAAATGAGTCCTGGACTCACCAAATTATCTCGACTTGGTCGAATTTAATAAAGTTTTCATTTTTAAAACTAATATTTAAGTTAAAAATAACCTGGTTCGGGTAATTTAAAATAGTTTAGCTATCGAAAAATCATAGATTTAGTGGAAAATTTAATTTGAGGTAAGCTAAAAATGTGCTTAAAAAAATGTAGGATCTTCGCTAAATAAAAAACGTGTTCTTTTGTGTAGAGAAAGTTCGGGAAATTGCTGTATAGTATAGAAGGAATACCTGGCGGAAAATTAAAGGGTTCAGTGGCAGTGAAAATTCTGGCAGTGAAAATTCTCGATGAGCACATGGCTGTTGGAGCATGGCAGCAAATCTATAAGAAACGCCATCGAATTTAGTGAATTTTCCATGATCAAATCGATCTTTCCGCTGGAAAACTCCACAGGTTGAATCCCATCTCTAATTCCGTTTGCATGAATCAATCACCGAAATTTTCATTCTACACGAGGCAAAAAGATCGTCTAGTTTTTCCGGATTTTCATCAGAGAAATTGCAGCAGCAGAACTTCAGAATTTTCAAATATCGGCTCTTCATTTCTAAATTGATCATTTTTGTGTATAATTGTTGTGTAAAATCATCGCTTTTCATCGTCGAAATCACACCGAAAAATCCATGTGGAAATCGGAAAACGTTCGACCATTTTTTTTTTGGTTGAGACATTTTTTTTATCTCATAAATATTACGATTTAAAGTTCCAGCAAACGAACGTCACCCTTGTGCACAGGAGCGGCGGACGCAGCGGAAAATCACGTAAGTGCGTAAATTTTATATTATTTAAAAGTGAGATAAATTTCCGTATATAAAAAGTGTTTCAACCGAGGACTTTGTGAACACACCACGAATTTGAATATCAAAGTAGCCTACAAGTATGCTTTGATATTTATCAAAGTTTCAAACCAAATTTAGTGGATCTTGAATTGGTCTTATGGTAAATAGCCTACGGGTATGCAAAATTTTGTTGCAACAAGAAAAAGCTTTGATTCCCACTTAGGGTGGTGCGAAAATAATTTCGTTTTTTTTTGTATTTATAATTATTTGTTTTTTTTCGATAATTTTTAAAGAGAAATTTGTTTCAAACTAATTTTTTTTGAAATCCTTGCCGACGATTTATAATTATTTTTGTTTGAGGAATTAAAGAATCCTAGAAATTCATTCGTTTGATTTGATTTGGTGTCAGTTTCTTTTTCCGTGTTTTTTTTGAGGTCAGTGAAGGAAATTTTGTCGATTTCAAGGATGGGCCTTGAAATGTTTTAAGTTCAGTTCAATTAGGGGGGAGAATCAATTAAGTGTCCCGACGATGGGGGATGACGGAGGATTCGGCTGAAGAAATGGCTCGACGTTTCGGATTCATTATGTTCTCCGGAGCATGCGTGTCTAGATTTTGGTCTTTCTTTTCGAATTTTCTTTTTGCTTTTCTTTTTTTTGTGATCGTGACTCAAGGCATGGTAAAATTCTATCTTCCATTACATCCCGAGGCAAGAACCACCCACCCGACGAGCGAATAGCCTGGAACGACAAGCATGCCAGCTGAGGGGTTAATGGAGCGGACTTTGGGGCACACACGATGATTTTGCCGTGTTAAGCATGCCCCAGAGCTTGTTGTTCGTCCGCCGTTGAAAATGGGAGAACGCTTCTGTAACAATAAAGCACCCAGCGTTTACAACAGGACGCTCAGATAACATTCTTTTTGTATATTTTTTTTAAATCAGACCTTTTCCCGCCGGATAAACGTTTTTCCCATCACTGTTCACGTGCTGTCGTACACAAGTTCTATACCCAAGCAACACAAGAGGCCGTAAAATTAGCCTTGCGACCATAGAAGCGAATATAAGACGTGACGACCACTTTACGACCTCCTGTGGAACTTGGGTTTACATTATTGCATTTACCTCAAATAATCTAGATTATGAAAGAAATATAAAATTTCCTATAAAATGATTTGCATATCCTTATCATACATCATTATTTTCAAAAGCCAACATCTCACTACAACATTATTTATCACTCCCAATTTGATAAACACATTTCCAACATAGAAAACATAAAAGGCACGAATATAGAAAATAGAAATCCTATTGATGTTCGAGGGTGGACTGAAAAGTAAATGGCTTAGACAAGAAATCATAGCTTTTTGCGGCAAAACTCATATTGTTTCTCAACATAGCCTACTTTTAGGGCGATACACTTCGTCCAACGATTCTCCCATTTTTTGATATTGTTCAAATAATACGATTAAGAAGTCTGTAAGGATAACGGAAAGTCCTGTAAGGTAAGAGTATAATCCTTTTTCTTGATTTTTCCGGGAAAGCCTCATCTGGGTATCTAATTATTGCACGCACTGCACGGTATTCAATTTTATTTGTAGAAATGTTTTTGGCTTTCAAAAACTGTCAAACACTAACTGAATGACGCATTTGGCTGAAAATTTGACAAAAGTAATTTGACGGATAATATTTACGGGAAACAACATTTCTCTGATACTGGGGGCCCTAGCTCTTGCCTAGGCCGATTACTTTTCAGCCCAACCACATAAATTTTGCTGTAAACAACCTTGTAGATAGTCTTGTCGCTGTCAGGCTACAAAGAACAGAAAAAGGTGGTAAAATTTATCTCCATCAGTGCCAATTCAGATAGACAGGAAACATGTTAACACATACTTTCTTCTCAGGTGTTTTTCAAGAATATGTAGTTCAAGACTCCCCTAACCTTTATGTAATCAACATGAAATTTCTATTTTAATATCTTAAAGATAACGTCGGTGAAACAATGTCCCTGCAATAAACTCATAAACTCATAATGCTTTAAGCTTTTGAAAAGACAATAATTTAATTACTAAAATTTGTTTCTAGTAGTATGTTTTTCGGATGTTGCAAACAAGGCCGAGAGAGGGGCAAAAAACATCAGTAGTTTTCAAAAAACTGAAATATTTTGAGAACCATAAGAGACACGAAAAAAATACCGTTAAGAAAAAAAATTTAGAAAATTTTATATCCTTTAAATTTTATTACATACTCATTTTTTCCCAAAAGCGCAAAGTTTTCCAAAAATCTTCAAAAAACTTATTTTTTTAAATATGTTGAGAACCGTTAGAGATACATATCGGGTTTTTCAATAAGGACATAACAATTTTGTATTTAACCCTCATACTGTCCTTAAGAAAAATAACGTATGATGGCTTCGTGGGTCAAGAATGACCCATTATGACCCATTTATGACCCATGAAAACTATAGTGCTCTTCAATGGATTAAAATATGAACAAATAGATTATTGTTTTCGGTATTCAAAAGAAATTTGTTCACAGAGCCTACACCATACAAACATTGTTCATGTAGTTGAGAAGATACTTTTAATTAAAATCGAATTTGGGTCAGAAATGACCCGAGGACAGTATGAGGGTTAAATAAAACACAGAATAATTGAGATATTGGGCTGAAATTTATTCCAGGTGTAGCTCATATGGCCTCCGTGAGCACGTTTGCAGTGATTGATTCTTTGAAGCCAATTTTACACCACTCTTCCATACATATCGGCCGGAACGTTGGCAATTTCGCGTTCGATATTGTTCCTGAACTCCTCTAACGTTGTTGGCTTGTTGGCATAAACCAACGACTTAACATAACCCCATAAAAAGAAATCCAACGGCGTTAAATCGCATGAGCGAGGTGGCCATTCGACCGGACCATTTCTCGAGATTACACGATTACCGAACTTCTCCTTCAATAGATCAATTGTTTGACCAGCTGTGTGGCATGTGGCACCATCTTGTTGGAACCACATATCACTGATGTCAAGTCCATCCAATTCTGTCCAAAAACAGTTTTCCAAAAAGGCACGATAGCGAACTCCATTGACCGTAACATGGCGATCATTTTCATCGACGAAAAAATACGGTCCAATCACACCTCCGGCATGAAATTCACACTACACGGTCACTTTTTGTGGATGCAATGGAGTCTTTTGAAGCACATGTGGGTTTGTTGCTGTCCAATAACGCATATTTTGCTTATTGACAAAGCCATTAAGCCAAAAATGAGCTTCATCGCTGAAGATTATTTTTCAAGTTAAAAAATCTTGAAGTTGCGACTACCGACTCAGAATTTCGGTAGTAAGTTTTAATAATTTCCAAACGTTGCTCGTTCGTGAACGTCACCAAGACAAAAATGTAAACCTCGACTGACGTTTTAGCATTGCCAGATCATAACAAAAGTTTTAGGGTGCGTTTTTATTAAAATACAAAATTGTTATAAACAGTTAAAGCAAAAAATGCAGAAAATATTTATTGGTTATATGCATCTTTTCATAAAATTGCAGTTTTTGAGAGATTTTCATAAAACAGATTTTTTTTTTCAAATTCGGAACTGTAAGAGATACAAAAAAACCGTTATATACTTTAAATTTTGTTATATTCATAGAATATTCATTTGTTATATTCAAAAGTACAAAAATTTCGAAAATTTTTCAAAAAACGGTATTTTTTCAAAAAAATTGTATGGGAAGTACCCGTTACAGCCACCGTTAATCTTCCAAAAAGATAGAAAACGAATTTCGTATAGAAGAGGAAATTAATGATAAAACGTATTTTATTAGGTCTAAAATTGTCGAAATTTTATTTCAGTATGATAAAAATTCGTCATTTATCATATTGATAAAAATTTTGTTAATTTAAGAACTCATAAAACAAATTTTATCAATTTTTTGGTGTGGTTTTTGATGGATGCCAAAACCATCTTAGCGGCATTTAAGTCAGCCGTAACGTTATTGTCACAACATATCGACCGCTAATTCCGCATTTAACCGAAATGCCGCGTAATAGCGACTGTAACGCCAGGTGTACAAGGAGCAGCTTAAAAGAAACAGAATTGGTTTGTGATTGAAATTACTAACCGGTTACTAACTCATTAATAATGCAGTTCCGAACACGCTGCTTAGAAACAGAGAAGAAATAGTTGATGTAACTATTTTATAATGGTAATAGTGACTAAAACTATTAATTTCAATTACAAAAAAAAGCCAAAATCGGATATTTTTATAATAAACTTATCTACTTAGTAGTAAAAGTTAGTAGTAAAAACTTAGTAGTAAAAGTTTTTGTATGACGTATTTTTTAGGGAATTGCATATTATTGTATGTGGCAGCTCTGAATATTAATATGAATAATCGGTATAGGGATTGAATAATATTCCGTCGGGGTCCTGCATAAGCATTTTTTTTCCAGAATTTAAATTTCCCAGAATTTACTAGCTTTGTCCCTTTTTTTCGTCATAGCTTTTTGACGTTTCAGTGGCCCATTTGAGATAGCAAATGGCTTGATCTAGTTTAATAGTACGATATCTGTGCTTGACACCCATAAACTTTCGCCTGCGTCACCTTTTTCACATAAACATTCGTCTGGTTACCAGACACAGGTTTGCTTAACGCTCGCTCAGCCACAAACAAGGAAACATTTTAATGAGATTTTATTACCACAGACCTTCATCAGGAGCAGTTTTATTGACGCAGATTTCCATAAAATGGGCGCAGCTTTGCTAATTTTACACACAGGTTTTCCAATTGGTTTCATGCCACTTCCAAACAAGTCATGATTTTAAGGGGCTCATGCCCCTAAGGTACAATACTGCGTAAATGGGGAATACCAGTACATTTTTAAAAACCGCACAAAATATGTAAGTGATTTTTGATATTTTACATCCGTATTGTTTATGATTATTTTCTTTGTGTATTCCACATCTGTTCAAAAAATTACCTTCAAAGTAACGTGCAAGAATAATACATTTCACATGCCCACAAAAAGTAATTGCCCCAAAAATTCTTAAATTCGTAACAACTTCTTAGAATTCTTTGACTATATATGTGTTTGTGTGATTTTCGCTTCATGTAAAACACAAAAATTTATGAATTTCGCACCATCAAAACGCTGTATTTTCGCATCCCCGCACCTCAATTACAATGGAATGAGTTTCGTATTCATCTGCTCCATTTTGTTACATTTAGTAGATTGTTATGTTTTATGATGTTATATGTGCTATTATGATATACGAGTCCATCCTACTACGTCTCAATATTCTTATCTACATACAACATGAAGTGTTAAATTGAGCTGTTATATTAAGTTAACCGCTTATATTAGGTTAATCGCTGCCACCAAATTGTTGTAGCGCTGCCAAAATTTGTTGTATTAAAATGTTGACCGCTGGGACCAAATTCGTTGGAATGTGACACAAATGGATAGAATTTTGTTTAAACACCTTTAATTTCTTTGCAACAATTTTATTATTTTATTAACCTTTTTTAAAATTAACAATTTTATTATTTTATTAGCCTTTTTTAAAATTAACAATTTTATTAGCCTTTTAATGTTTCCAACAATATTTAGATATCTCAAAACACACACTCAATCTCCCGCTTCTTAAAGAATTATTCGATTGCAATTCAACGTTAAAAAAAACCGCGAGTCAAACTTAAGAACCAACTGCTATTACTCCAAAAACCGAACTCTTCAAATCTTAATCGCGACCTGTCTACTCTGTGGATGGTATTCGAGTCTCTTGTCTTGCTAAATTTTTATATCTAGGGAAAAGATTTTATCGGAAGATCGCTTGGACATTTGATCCAAGCGTCTGGAGTTTGAAATAGGAGATTAAGTACGTGTCGTTTGATGAATTTTATGTGCACAAATCACATGTTTATCTAGAATAGACAACGTGATTTATGGAGTCTGGGAAAATTGGAGTTAAAGGAATGTTGAAATGGAATGCATGTGACTTGCACTACAACATCCCTTCCCCCTTAAAAAAAAAATTTTTTTTTTTCAAAAATTTTCTTTAGAACTTTTGGTCAATATTAGTTTCGTTTTTTTTTTGAATACTTTTTACCAAAAATAAGGCTTTTGTTGTTATAAAAATTGAATGAATACTTTTATTTATGTTTATATTTGTTATTAAAATTGAATGTTTACTTATATTTTTATTTCGATATAAAAATTGAACGTTTACTTATAAAATTTTTTTTTTTTTTTTTTTTTTTTTTTTAATTGAATGGATACTTATATTTATGTTTATATTTTTGTTATAAAAATTGAATGTATACTTATATATTTATATTTTTTATAAAAATTGAATGGATACTTATATTTACTATTTTTTTTGTAAAGAAAAATTGAAAACAGGAAGGATATTTATATGAATAATTTTATTTGTTTATTGTGCTCAAGTTATCTTGGTTTGTTCTTTTTGATGGTTTTGGTGGAGGTGTTAGTTCGAAACTTGATTTTAGTTCTGTGATCGTTTTTCTTTCAATTGGATCAGATCTATTCGAAATCTCACAACTATTTTGTTTTTTTGACTTATATTGTTTGTAAAAATATACTAGTACGAATATTAATATTGCAGTGAGTATGGTGTATATCATCGTATAATGATGGATATTATTTTCTTTTGCGTCCAAAAGGCTAACTGATTCTTGTTTTTCTTGAAACTTGATTGATCGTGAAAGCTCGTCTATTTCGGTCTTGTCGAAAAGTTTTATTAAGACAGGGTTTTTAGGTAAAGGGCTTTTTTCTGTGTGATTTATTTTTGATAAAATTTCAGTAAGATTGATTGAAGGGATAAAAAAATTATTAAGTTTAGAGTATTTTTCGTTACTGCTGTGCAGTAAAAATTCTTTATTTCGGATGTAACAACCTTCTTTTATTTGTATTATTCCTTTTCCGATAATTAAGAATGGGTTTATCTTGTCATTGCAAACGACATCTATGGATGTTTGTTGTTTTATAGAGTATAGCCATTTGTTCGTTTGTGAAAGTTGTGCCCAGAATGAAGTTTGATTAGTAAGTTGATAATTACATTCATTCCCAATAGGTTCTGATTTTAGTAACCGTATTTCACAGTTAGGATTTCCGGAATGTGTGTTAAAAATTGGATATTGGATTTCGCAATAGAATAAATTGTGGTTATGTGTTTTACATTTTGTAATATCGTTTATATTTAACGTGTAATAATGTTCTCTGGTATAATCAACTACAAGGTAGTCGTATGTTGGCTTGATGAATATATATTCATTATTTACGGGTGTAGGGAATGGGATAATTTTGAAAATTTGGTACGATTCTTTGAAGGGTATAGGTAACTTTATTTCGAATATAATCTTATTTTTTATAATGGTTGTGGACACCTCGCTTAGTTTGTATATTTGGATTAAAATGTTTTCTTCATTATCTAATGGTAATGTCAGATGGGAAGGTAATTCTGATCTTATTTTACTAATTAATTTTGTTATTTGTGTTGGCGAAATTATGATGGGGTGAAATTTTCCATGTTGGGTGTCTGTGACAAGATCCAAAATTTCATTTTGGGTATCCTTGTATCTCATAAGAATAAGTGTAGTTAAAGAAATTAGTGAATCTAATTCGATTGCTATGCTGTTGTCTGAGGTTTTTGAGTATAATTCTGATAATGTTGATTTTAAAGATGATACTTTTTCGTGGATAATTTTGAATTCGTTCTCTATTTTCTGAATTGATTTGTTAAAAAGGTTCGCTGTAGCGTCTAATATTATTGTTTGGTTTTTCATTAATGATACTATAAACTCTTGATTTTTTTTAAGATTTGTAATTTGTTCGTCATAGTGTTTCCCGTCGTCTTCGTTTAATGTTCCAAATAATGTTTTGGACAATATTCCAATTGCATTAAATAACGATCGTTTTTGTCTTGGATTTAAGTTTAAAAGCTTGTTCCTTTCCTCGATAGTTTTTATTGAACTGTTCAATTGGAACATTGTTCCGTTACAAGTATGTAAAAGTTCGTTAGTGTTATAGAATTGTTTACATATATTGTTGATTTCGGACGTTAGGAATAGAATGTTTTCGTATTCTGCTTGATATGCTTCTAAATCGTAGTATGTTATAATTTTCCATTTATTCGTGTATAGTTTTCCTTTTCCGATTTCTTCGAAGTATACTCCTGATGATTCTTCAATTTTTTGTATTTCGATGCTGTCCTTAAGACCATGAATGATTCGGGGTAGCAGAAGAATTGATATGAAGATAGATAACATTTTCTGAAAAAATTTGTTTTTTTTATTCCAAGTGGTTAATTTTGGTAAAAGTTGTGGGAGGGTAATATTAAAACTTTGTAATTTATTCGTAATATAACTTTAAATCGTTATTATGTACTCTTCGGAGCTTATTACCAATTTTGATGGTAGAATTTTGAGGAGTGTCTATCGATGTGACTTGATAGGGTCCTAACCAAAGTAAGGAAAATTTATTTTTTTTTGTATGGTTTTTGAGGAATACTTTGTCTCCAATCTTAAAATTTTTTTCTTTTGAACTTTTGTCGTAATTTAATTTCGATTTATGTTTGTTCTTCATAGCCGTTTCTTTTGCTATTTGATGACTATGTTGAAGTCTGGCCTTTAGTTCATTTGCATAATTGTCGTAATTATAGCAAACGTTAGGGTATGCTTTAAGGTTCTGTGGAATTGTTACTTGGAATCCATATAATAATTCATGGGGGGAATAATCTGTACTTGAATGTGGAGTGCTATTGTAGACAAACATCGCATAGGGTAACCACGTATCCCAGTTTTGAGGATCTTTGTCTATATAATTTCTTAAGTATTCTGTTAGTGTTCGGTGACTTCTCTCAAGTGCACCGTTTGTCTGGGGGTGATAGGGTGTTGTTTTTAATTTTTTGATTTTCAACAATTTAGATACTTCGAGAAACATGCCAGCTATTAAATTTTGACCTTGGTCCGTGAGTATGCTGCTTGGGATTCCATGCCTACACACTATATTCGTTACAAATGCTTCTGCTAAAGTTTTCGACTCCATGTTTTCGATTGGTATGGCTTCGGAAAATTTTGTCAGATCGTCCTGAAAGGTTAAGATATATTTTTTTCCAAGGTAGCTTACAGGGAGAGGTCCTACTATGTCAAGATAGACTCTTTCGAAGGGTTTGGAACTAATGCAAGAAATAGCCATAGGGATTTTCGGATTTTTCCCTGATTTATTAGTTTGACATAATTTACATTTTTTTATGAACTGAGTGACATCAGTGGACATCCCTGTCCAAAAAAATTCCTTTTTTATTCTGTTTATTGTTCTAGAGGAACCTTGATGGCCTCCCGTCGGAAGGAGATGGAAGTCTCTTATTATCTGATCTTTGTCTGCTTGATCTGTTATGTATTTGATTGAATCTATGTATAGCTCGAAATGAATACTTTTGTCTATGCTTATTTTTTCTAGCATGTTTTTTAATATAAAAATGGTTTGTCTGTTAGAAGTGTTTATCGAAATTGGCAGAAATGAAATTTTTTCTGAACTTGCAAGTTGTTTTATTTCATTTACTATGTCCTCTAGTTCTTTTTTGTCTCTATCAGATCTTATTGGAATGTTTAATTTTGTAATGAAAATATTAATGTTTTGGTATTTAACAGAAGTAATTTTTTTTGATATACTTGATTTATCTGTTATTACGATTTTTGAATATATGGTTTCTTCTAAATTTGATTTGGCTAGGGGTAGAATGAAAATTTTATTCTTTTGATTCTTTTCAGTTAGAAGGGACGCGTTTTTCTCTGGGACAATTTGCGGAGACAGTGGATCTGTGTTTTGAATGGTATTTTCACATTGTACATCGTCTTCGGTTCTCTCTTTCGCTTGTTGACGAGTTATGACATTTATATTAGGAATTGCTCTACTTAGTGCATCGGCGTTGGAATTTTGTTTTCCTGGTTTATACATAATTTTAAAGTCGTATTCTTCTAAACGAATTTTCCAACGCATTAGTCTGGAAGATGGGTTTTTGAGGTTCATTAGCCATATCAATGGTTTGTGATCTGTAATTATTGTGAATGCCCTGCCGTATAGATAAGGTCGAAATTGTTCTACAGCATATATTATTGAGAGTAGTTCTTTCTCAATTGTGGAGTAACGTGTTTCGGCATCATTCAGAGTTCGACTTGCATAGGAAATTGGATGGTCGTCTTGAGACAATACTGCGCCGAGTGCGTATCCACTTGCGTCTGAAGTTACGTAAAATTCTTTATCAAAGTCGGGGTACGATAGTACTGGGGCTTCCATTAGTTTGTTTCTAAGTTCACTGAAGGCATTATCGCATATAGCGTCATAATTGAAGGGGGTATCCTTTTTCAAAAGATTTGTAAGAGGTTTGGCGATTTTCGAGAAATTAGGGATAAAGCGTCTATAGTATCCTACAAGTCCTAGGAAAACTTTTATCTCTCTTTGGGTTTTGGGTCGAGGATAGGATCTTAGAGGTTTTAGTTTTTCCGGATCTGGCATTACTCCGTTTTCTGTAATTTTATGGCCTAGATAAATTATTTCTTTTCTTAAAAAGTTACATTTTTCTGGTTGTAATTTAATGTTGTGTTCTCGGAGACGCATTAGAATAGCTATAAGTTTGTTGTTATGGTCTTGCAATGTTCTGCCATGTATCACGATGTCGTCCATGTAGACAAAACAATAAATGCCGTGTAGGCCTGATAGACACGTATTCATGCAACGCTGAAAACGTGCAGGGGCACCTTTTAACCCAAAAGGCATACGTATGAATTCAAAATGTCCGTCTGGAGTGCTGAATGCTGTTTTTTCGCTATCTTCTTCATTCATGGCTATTTGATGGAATCCGTTTGCCATGTCTAAAGTTGTAAAAAATTTCGCTCTACCTAGTTGGTCTAAAATATCCGTAATATTAGGAAGCGGATGCGCGTCATTAATAGTTATATCGTTGAGACCACGAAAATCGACAACGACTCTCCATTTTTTGTTGCCATGTTTATCTGGTTTTTTGGGAACAAGTAGTAATGGTGAATTCCATGGACTAGTAGAAGGACGTATTATCTGTGACTCTAACATTTTTTTTATTTGTTTATTTATTTCGTGTTTTTGCGATTGTGGAAGTCTGTAAGGTTTTTTATATATTGGTGGTTTATCAGGAAGGGTTGGTATTTTATGACTCATTATGTCGGTGTGAGTCAAAAAATCTCCTTCCAAGTGGAACAGCTCGTGAAATTCTTTACAAATTTCCCGGATACTTTCTGCTTCCTCTTGATTACAATGATCCAACATAATGAGGTTTTGAAGTTTACTTATTCTTCCCTCGATGGGATCTTTATTATAATCAGTTTCCACTAAGTGGAAGTCTTCTAATTTTTCGAATTTTGGTTTGATTTCTAATGGATTTATAAAGGCGTCCTTCTCGTTCAAATTGAGAATTAGGACTTGGGCCATACCATTTACCGGTTTCACGATAGTGTTACCTAGAATCAGACCTGGTTTAATTTCTTTTTGAAGACAGAGCATTTCCTTCGGATTTGTTATTGGGATTTTAACTATACTTTCTGTTCTTGCTGGAATTGGAATTGAATCTGGAATACAATTCTTTGCAGGAATTGGAATTGAATCTGGAATAAAATTCTTTATTGGAATTGGAATTGAATCTGGAATAGAATTCTTTATTGGAATTTGAATTGAATCTGGAATAGAATTCTTTGGATATTTTTCTTGCGGGAATCTGTTTGAAAGGTCATTAATATGGTCGTTAATTGTTATACCTTTAGTATTAGCGTTTATGTTTTTAGGTGAACAATTAATATTTGGATAGATTAAACTCTTAGGTTTTGAATGTTGATTTTCATCTCTTAAATAAACATAAAGATAATTAGCACGGTATTGATTTATAGGATAAAACGTATCTGAGTTATTTATTTCCAAGATCATGCGTTTTTCTTTATAATTGATAGTGACTTTATATTTTGGTGGGAAGTGATGGCCGAATTGCCCCTCGTAGGATAATACGGAGTTGTTACTTACGAATTGAAATGGATGTTTGACAATTGATTCTTTTTTCTTGTTTGGATTTAAATTTAAGTTTGCAAGGATTAATCCCTCTATTGACGCGGATGAAGTGGATAATGTATTTATTTTACAGATTGCGTTTTTAAGGTAGGGTTCATTATGTGTTATACATTGATGATTTGTTATTGGGATTTTAGATATTCTTTCTGTTTTTGTTGGAATTGGAATTGAATCTGGAATAGAATTTTTTTGATATTTTTCTTCCAGGAATGTGTTTGAAATTTCATTAATATGGTCGTTAATGGTTATACTTTTAGTATTAACGTTTATGTTTTTAGGCGAACAATTAATATTTGTATAGCGCAAACTTTTAGGTTTTGAAGGTTGATTTTCATCTCTTAAATAAACATAAAGATAATTAGCACGGTATTGATTTTTAGGATATAATGTATCTGATTTATTTATTTCCAGGGATATGTGTTTTTCTTTATAATCAATGGTCGCGTTATATTTTGATAGGAAGTCATGGCCGATTAGGCCATCGTAGGATAAGACGGAGTTGTTACTTACGATTTGGAATGGATGTTCGACAATTGATTCTTTTTTGTTGTTTGGATTTAAATTTAATTTGGCAAAGATTAATCCCTCTGTTGACGTGGATGAAGTGAATAATGTATTTATATTACAGATTGCGTCTTTATAGAAGGGTTCATTATGTGTTATGCACTGAGGTTTTAGTAAGCTAATTTCTGCCCCTGTGTCTATAAGAAAGGTTGTTTGAGATGAAACACATACATTAGTTGGTAATGATATTGTTATTGCTTGGTTATGTACGTTGATGGGGTGAATTATTCTAATTCTACGATTGATATTTGATTTGGATTTGAATGGACCTGGGCTTTTGTTTGTATTCGCGAGAGAGTGCCAAGCTCGATCTCTCGCTGATAGGGGTTTCCCTGATTTGAAGTGTTATTAATTGGTTCGAAAGTAGTGTTTGTTGTCTGGGTATTATTTGTTTGTGTGGAAAAATTAAAATTATTGTGTCGTTTGTTTTTAGATGGATCAGGTCTAGAATTTTCTTTCTCTGGTATATGTTTATTAATTGAATTAGGATTTAGTCCTTGTTGATGCGATTCGGATTGCTGGCTGTTATTAAATCTAGCATTATTAGCTGCTCGTAATCTACATTCTTCTAACATGTGACCTATCTTATGGCAATAACGACAGATTGTAGGTTGTTGATTTGTTGGTCTTGAAGAAGATGACCATGTTTTTGAATTTACGGGTGTGTTTTTAGGGGGAAAATTTTGTTGACATTGTGAGGCTAAATGACCTGGTTTGTTACATTTGTAACAAATTAGATTTTGATTATTTCTATTAGACGCATAATGGGATGTTTCATATTGATTTCTTTTACTATCTATTCGTGTAGAATGTTCGGATATGTATTCGGTTATCGATTTTAGGGATTTTTGTGCGTAGATTTTTGCTAAGGTCTGTAATTGAGGGTCTGATAACCCGTCTTCGAAAATTTGAACCGCCTGGCTTTCATTGTCGCTGATGAGAGATTTTAGAAGGATTCTGTCGCTCGTATATTTATACGTAGCTTCGTTTAATTCATTTAGTGTTTTTGTGACTCTATTTCCAAAATCTTTCGCTGATTCGTTGTGCATTTGTTTGAGACTTTGCAGTTGTTTTTGACAAACTGCCCTTGGTAAGTTATTACCGAAATTTTGCAGTAATAATTGCTTTAGCTCCGGCCAATTTGAAACTTCACTATATTTTAATAAATCGTACGCTTCTCCGGAAAGTTTGGCCCTTATGAGATTAAGAAGTGCTCTCGACTCATTTTCGGAGTTTGTTGTTTTGTATATTTCATCACTGCATGAAATAAATTTGTGAAGGTATTTTTGATTTCCATGAAATTCAGGGATAATTGAATTCGCAATTGCTATAGAAAAATCGGATTTTCTTTCGAATTCTTTATTTTGAATCGTGGTTGCCGTTGAGGCTTGTGAGAAATTGTTCTCGAGTTCTTCGCGTAAAGTGATCATCGTGGTTTTAAAAATAGATTCCGTGGAATCGAAAATGTTGTTTACAAAATAGGGATCGCTTTGATCGATTTCTTCTTCTTGATCTAATATTATATCTGTGTGGATATTTTCAAATTTTTGATAGTATTTTTCGAGGAGGGCAATATTTTGTTCTAGAAAGTTTTTGCTATGTGCTTCTGTATTTACTACGTCATCTGCAATCTTTTTTATTTGATTGCTGTTAAAAGTTTGTAGCCTAATTTTATTTTTTAATGTGTTTTTAGTGGAATCTGTCAAATTTAATTCTGAGGGGTCTTCATTGGCAAGAATTGTTTTTGTTGGGGCTTTTATATTGAATTTACTTTTTTGTAATATGGAAGGTGATCGTTGTCTGTCGGCCAACGCAGTTCTGGTAGTTGAATACCAATCATCACCTTTGTCAAAAACATTATGGCTGAAATACTCGTGATTAGAGTCGAAATCTTTGTGATTTCGTATTTCTTCGTCGGTTTTTTGAAATTTTGTCCAAAGGCTCTCTAATTTTTCTATTTTATTTGAAAGATATGTCGGGGTTATATTAGATTTTCCTGCCTTTCTGTAGTTGTCGTATATTTTTCTAATGTCGTCTACGATATCTATTTGGGTAGCACAAAGTTCAGGGAAATTTGTTACGTTTTCTGATTCCGACATTTTTGGTAAGGGAAAAGGTTGAACTTCCAAGGAACTTGAGATTTAGCACAACAATTTTAAATTTAAAAGGAATGTTTTCAATTAATATTTACTTACAATTTTTTTTGTTGACTTTTAAATGATGAATTTTGTTGATTTTTAAATGATGAAATGGAAAAATGTTGTTTCTGCTGCTGTTGTCCTTTGTTTGCTGTTGGGAAATTTTTTGTTGTTGCTGCTGTTCGTTTTTCCGCTGCCACTTTTAAATGATGAAATGGAAAAATGTTGTTTCTGCTGTTGTTCGTTTTTCCGCTGGCACTTTTAAATGATGAAATGGAAAAATGTTGCTTACGCTGCTGTTGTCCGTTTTTCCGCTGCCACTTTTAAATGATGAAATGGAAAAATGTTGCTTACGCTGCTGTTGTCCGTTTTTCCGCTGCCACTTTTAAATGATGAAATGGAAAAATGTTGCTTACGCTGCTGTTGTCCGTTTTTACGCTGCCACTTTTAAATGATGAAATGGAAAAATGTTGTTTCTGCTGTTGTTCGTTTTTCCGCTGGCACTTTTAAATGATGAAATGGAAAAATGTTGTTTATGCTGTTGTTCGTTTTTCCGCTGCGTTTTCTTCTGTTGTTCGTTTTTCCGCTGGCACTTTTAAATGATGAAATGGAAAAATGTTGTTTATGCTGTTGTTCGTTTTTCCGCTGCGTTTTCTTCTGTTGTTCGTTTTTCCGCTGCCACCAAATTGTTATATTAAGTTAACCGCTTATATTAGGTTAATCGCTGCCACCAAATTGTTGTAGCGCTGCCAAAATTTGTTGTATTAAAATGTTGACCGCTGGGACCAAATTCGTTGGAATGTGACACAAATGGATAGAATTTTGTTTAAACACCTTTAATTTCTTTGCAACAATTTTATTATTTTATTAACCTTTTTTAAAATTAACAATTTTATTATTTTATTAGCCTTTTTTAAAATTAACAATTTTATTAGCCTTTTAATGTTTCCAACAATATTTAGATATCTCAAAACACACACTCAATCTCCCGCTTCTTAAAGAATTATTCGATTGCAATTCAACGTTAAAAAAAACCGCGAGTCAAACTTAAGAACCAACTGCTATTACTCCAAAAACCGAACTCTTCAAATCTTAATCGCGACCTGTCTACTCTGTGGATGGTATTCGAGTCTCTTGTCTTGCTAAATTTTTATATCTAGGGAAAAGATTTTATCGGAAGATCGCTTGGACATTTGATCCAAGCGTCTGGAGTTTGAAATAGGAGATTAAGTACGTGTCGTTTGATGAATTTTATGTGCACAAATCACATGTTTATCTAGAATAGACAACGTGATTTATGGAGTCTGGGAAAATTGGAGTTAAAGGAATGTTGAAATGGAATGCATGTGACTTGCACTACAACAGAGCTAGACAAGAAACACCGAGAGTCTTTTATGATTAATTGTCATGACGGGGTTGATAAATTATGTATAAAGGAAAGAGAAAGTGGATTCGTTGTTCTGCGCTGTTTAGGAATCGGGCCTATATTCCAAGCGTCCAGAAATCCTTGGTTACATAAGGACACTATTTGTAACTATTCTTGTGGATGATTTATTCTAACTGCTGGAAGAGAGAATTTTGGTATGAAAGGCCGTGTCATTGGCAAGAAAGGGGAAACCTTTTGATATTTACAGTAAAACCCACAAAGAACGATCATTCTCTAACAATAAGATGAACTGTATAAAATGTTTAGGCGATAAACAGAACCTTACTATTCTAGCTGGTAATCGCATAAACTTTTGCGATCTTAAACGTTATTGCCACAACATACGGCTTATTAACATAACCCACAAATAATTTAAATCCTCTGTACGCAACACGCAGAGAAAAATATCTTATATGAACTTACAAAAAATCTACGTTTTTGCACAATTTAAGGCCGGAATACAATTGGCCCGACACAACATTTACGGCGACAGATTACGGCGACAAAGTTGTCTTCCACATAAAATTCCGCACACTTTGTTGTTCTAAACGTCATTTGCTTTTCTTTTGATTTTGAAAATGTGACGGTGAGCCACATATAACTTTTTTTGTTACCAATTATTATACAAATTAGGAATCTGAATGTAAGCAACACAGCATACGGTCTATATTTCCTAATACTTTCTTTAAATAACGGAATTGAGATTTTTGGACATCCCCATAAGATTTCATGTTGAATCAACCATGACATTTTGTCGGCGAGCTAACCGACAAAGGTTAAATTCGATTCAACTTTTTACGACGACAAAGTTGGTCGGATTGATTGTATACAGAAGCATAGGGTGCTATAAAATCTGAATTGCCATAAATGTTGTATCGGGCCAATTGTGTTTTGTGCTAACCGGATGAATAAAATATTAGTTTACAAAAAATATGAGTTTTGGTTTTACAAAATTTGAAATACCTCGATAATGGTAAAAGGAATCGATTTAGTGTATAAGAATTTCAATACGTTTAATTCTGCCTTTAACACATTTCGTGCCACGTCATACATACATTATGCGTATGACGGCTACAGATGAATAAAAACTAAAAAAAATAAAAAAATTCACTTCTGGATAATGTTGCATGGAAATGTAATGGAATATTATTAACCAGTAGCCTCTGGCAAATGTATGTGTATAGTTGGTTTTCGGAAATAGCTGTGAAAGTACCTACTAAAAGGAATAAAAATAAAGTTTTGAAGATCCACTCAGCTTGGCACGCAATGTGTTAAATGTTTTGCTTTCGAAAAACCGTTAGTTTGCAAGCGATTCGCAAAAATCTGTTTTTTAACTTTTAATGATAATATCTCGATAACGGTCAAAGATAGGTAAAAGGAAAAGGAATGCTTTTCTCTTCAATTTCTCTCATAAATTAACCTGTCAAAAAGACGTTATTTTTTTAGATGATCGCAAAAACCGATTTTTTGAGAAAACGGTTGTTTTTGGAGATTAGCGCAAATAACTGATTTTTGAGATAACGGTATATCTCGATAGCGGCTTGAGATAAGCAGTTCTATTGCAAGACAAAAATGCGGAAAATTTTATTGTCTCCTAATTTTTCCCTTCCTCCAATTTCTTTAAAGCTTTTATTTAAAAAAAACTGCACTAAAAAAGGAAAAAATAATTTTTTTGGGCGCAGTACCAGAAATAAAAAATATTTATTTCACGTTTATTTCTAATACACAGCGCCCAAAAAATATTTATCATTTTTAGTGAATTTTTTTTATGTAAAAGCTTTTTGCTCATACTTTTTTTTATTCTTACGAATTTTTTGACTCCAAAGTTTGTTTCATCGACTCCAAAACCCCTTGATGAAATTTTCTCCGGAAAATTTGCTGAAAAATATAATCACGTTATCCTTACAGGACCTTCTGCTATCCTTACAGACTTCTTAACATCAAAATCGAATTCAGCACCCCAAAAACCCCCAGAATAGATTTTTTCCCGGAAAATTTGAGAAAAGGATAATCATGTTATCCTTACAGGACCTTCCCTTATCCTTATAAGGACGAAGGAGTGAAAATATTGTATTGTCATCGGACTTACGTATGTATGTAAAATTTCAAGTCAATCGGATGAGTGGAACTGGGTCAAAATTAGATTTTAAAATTTGACCCTGACAGACAAACAGATAAACAGACATGAAGGCTAGTTAAATAAAAGCTTTTAAAAATGCGTAGTTATGGAGTAAATGACAAAAAACGAAATTGAGATTTTTTACGAAATTGAGATTTTTAAAAAGCCGCCATTTTGGTTTCTTCCGGTTAACGGATTTTCACCAAAAGTTCCATTCCATGGTCAAACGTGCCAGTAAAATTTCATGTCTCTAGCTCGATTAGTTTATGAGAAATCTTGTACACAGACTAACCGACAGGCAGAAATACATTTTTGTAATAATGCTCCAAGCCACTCAGGAGTGCTCGGGAAACGTTTTTAAGGCAAAATCAAGAAATCGAAAGTTTCCATGAATACAATACTTTATTAAACTACGTGTGAAAGAAAGTAAAAATTGTTGGAAAAATTACACCTATTTGAAATTCATGAACAGTACCAAGTATTTATCTGTTGATAGTCTTGTGTACCAAACATTCTATCTTGAGTTCACTGTTAATAAATTATGAGGAAATTGCTATTCAATTAAAGTTGCCCACTTATGTATAGTTAAAGATACGAGTATCTCAACAAGCAGAAAATATTTAGATAGGAAATAAATACCGCTTGTTGTTTCAATTAATTTTGAATAATTAATTGGCTTTGAATGTTTTCGTTTCAACATTTCAAATTTCATCTAATTGTAATGAATTCCAACTGGCAAAATAGGAAAACTTTGCCTAAATTTAATAAGAATTCTGAAATTCTTTCAAATAATAATAGAAAAAACAAGGAATTGAAAACTTTTCACAACAAAAAATCGATTTTCTTTCTATTAAAATTAGTTAGGCAATAATTTTTGTTTAATTTATGAACACAAATTCTCCGTGTCTAATTAGTTTAAGGGACATTATCCGGCAAAAGTCCGGAATTAAAAGAAAATTTCCCTTTCAGTTATGAGTTATGATTAATTCTCTTGTGTGTACGTAGAAACCGCAAAATTTCCCTTTTCGTATAAAACATTTTTCATTTCAATGTTTTCCGACTGCCAAAAAAGTGGGCGGCCAAAAGTGAGAAATTTATTTGTGTTCAAAATAAACTTTTCAACATTGAATCGGGCTATATTTGAGGAAGGCAAAAACATCTCCACGGGTGGTGGGTTTTCGGAAAAATCGACTAATAAAACCCTTTTATGGTGTGTAGGGACGTTTATTTTCGTTTGTAACTTTTCCTATGGTTTAGAGTTCATGTTTGTAGATTTTCTGAATAGCGGGTAGTCGTCGTCTTTTGACTTTTGCTATTACGTATCCCGATATCAAACATCGTCCTGTATAGAACTGATACTCCTTCGGCATAGCATAGCTTTTGTATGTTTTTTCGTGTTGTCATCGTTGTTTATGTGTGACGCTGTATTCTCGGTAATGCAGAACTTGTGACTCGTAATGAACTTTATGTTAATTATTATTATCTTAATTAAACAATAATGGAGAAATCTTTCGGCATAAGAATGGATCTAATTGGCATTAACGATACTCAATTTTTACTAGTTAGATAAAGAACGATAAAACTTTGTCTATTGATTAGATATTTGGTTTAATATAACAGGAATTTAGTGAGGAAATTTTTCGTTAATATTCAAAATGGATTTTTTATTAAATTGTTTTAGAATTTGTCCGTTAACGAAAACTATTGGCTTATTTCATGTTTTAATAAAAGGAGCTTTTTCCAATTAATTTTTGTCGGTTTTCTTTTAACCGAATTCTTTTATGGTAGTTATCTCAAAATAGCTCCATGAAATTTTCTATTCTTGGAAGTGGGATTCGGTTGAAGGAACAGCCCAAGTAGCACAAAAGGTATATAAGTAGTCGTTGCGACCATAGAGTCACGAATTTAAAGTCGTTACAACCACTTTAACATCGTTTGTGCTCCTTGGGAGACCTGCATTACATAAAAATTCATAGCAATTTCCACTTCCGCTACCGCACTATTCTTTTCAATACGACGCACCGTTTTCGGAAAAATTTAAAGAAAAAAAGGTTTTGTTTGTTTGGGTAGTGGAAAAGGAATCGTTCAAATCGAAAAAAAAATTTATTTTATTTTGCTTTTTATGCTTTTTATCTCGCTTTTATTTCTAATATACAGCGCCCAAAATTTTTTTTTACTTTTTAGTGTCATTTTTTAAAAAAAAAGCTTTTTATACCCGTATGGTGAAACCAAAGGGTATATTAACTTTGCCTTACCGTTTGTAACGCCAAGATCCCGTCATCACACACAAAAATGAATTACACCAGTGTGTTTAGAATGATAAAAAAATTGAATTTTGCATGTCCGTCCGTCTGTCCGTCCGTCCGTCTGTGGCGGGATTGCGAGCGCACGGATTGAGCTAGAGACTTGAAATTTTGCGCAGATTCGTTTTTCGTAAAATGCGAGGCTAAGTTCGTTCATGGGCAAAAATTTACCATTAGGGGGGTACCCCCCATATGAACGAAAATATTTTTCAAATGTCTCGAAAACGGTGCATCTTATCAAAAAAGTCCAAGAAAAAAAGTTATTTAGGATATGATTCTACATAAAACTCCCATACATCAAAATCCGATTGGAATAAATTTAAAAAAATCTTTTTGGAAAGTTTGACTTCAAAGTGAAGTTTTGGTACAACTGTTCGAATTTTGATACGAATATCACCATACGGGTTTTCAATAATTACCAGATTGGCAATTACACCTTTTGTTATGTTTTAACACTCTAACTGCCACGACAGCCTTTTTCGAATATTTAGTTGTAAGTCAAAAAGGATGCACTAAGAGAAAAAAAATTGAAACAAAATTATACCTAAATGTTATTTTATTACCATAAAATGTGTGCAACTACAAAAAATCGTTGCGGTTGCAGCGAACACTTTAATAATTTTCATTGTGGCCGTTGTGTACAGTTAGGTGTCAGGTCATTTTGACTGACGTGGCAGTTAGGGTGTTAAAAAAAATTTTTTTTTTATCCTTTTTAGTTATTTTGTATTTGATTAGTATGACTAAAAATCCAAAATGAAAAGGATAATCACATTATCCTAACAGGACCTTCCGTTATTCTTACAAACTTCTTAAAGTCAGAATCGCATTCACCGATCCCAAAACCCCGAGATGAGATTTTTTCGGGAAATTTGGGGAAAAGAATAATCACGTAATCCTTACAGGACCTTCCGTTCTCCTTACGGATTTTTTTGTAATGCCAGCGACTCCAAAAATCCCCCGGAATAGATTTTTTCCCTGAAAATTTCAGTAAAAGGATAACCACATTATCTTTGCAGGACCTTCGGTTATCCTTATAGATTTCTTAATGTCAGAATCAGATTCTTCGCCCCAAAAACCACCGGAATAGATTTTCCCCCGAAAAATTTGAGAAAAAGGATAATCGCTTCATCCTTACAAGACTATTCGTTATCCTTACCGGACCTTCCATTATCCTTACAAGGAAGAAGTCGAGAAAATATTGTATTGCTATCGGACTTATCTATTTGTGCAAAATTTCAAGACAATCGGATGAGTGGAAGTGGGTCAAAAGTCAGACAGACAAACACGAAGGCAAGCTTAATAAGAGCTTTTAAAAATATATGACTTCTTTTATAATCGGACTTATCAATAACGGTATGTTAGACTTTCATGAAAATCCATTCAGCCGTTTTCACGTGATGCGGGTACGGACACAAACAGACAGACAGACAAACAGAGAAAACTTGAGTTGGACTCCTTTTTGGACGTTACTCGTCTAAATTGGCGTAAAAACGTAATATGAGGAAAAAATTTCAAACTGAACAGAAAAAGATGAATTTATGTAGGAAAGAATAGGGAGACTTGATCCTTATTTTTGTTCTTTTAGCAACAACTTTTGTTGTTATTACTTTAAACATCCCTTATTTTCCCACGATGTGTAAAACTTATGAGCTTTGATATTTGATACCATAAGTTCATAAATTTCAAGCAAACCTGAACTTATACATGGAAAAACGAAATCTTATAAAAGGATCAAGTCTCCCCAATTTATCTTGAGACTTGATCCCTTCGTCTGGGAGACTTGATCCCGGGAGGTAAAATCTACTTGAATAAATAAAATCCAGAATAGCAAAATGCCTTTCGTCATTCATAACAATCAAAAAAGAGTACATAGTTTTCAAGGAGCATAAACATTTGTCTCTAAAAAGCCAGAAAATACAAACGAAAAGTTAAAGTTTTACTTCGCAAATAAAAAATTAAAATACGGGTAACCCCCATATATCGGCATACTTTAAGAACGCGACTAAAAATTTAAGAAAATTTTTGTATAACGCGGCCACAGATAACGCGGGACATTCATTCAATGCGGCAGAACATTTCTTCAATTTGGAACTTAACACTCTAACTGCCACGACAGTTTTAAGCCTTTTTCGAATATTTAGTTGTCAGTCAAAAAGGATGCACTAAGAGAAAAAAAAAATTGAAACAAAATTATACCTAAATGTTATTTTATTACCATAAAATGTGTGCAACTACAAAAAATCGTTGCGGTTGCAGCGAACACTTTAATAATTTTCATTGTTTCACTGTACACAACAGTTAGGTGTCAGGTCTTTTTGAATGACGTGGCAGTTCGAGGGTTAAGACATTATTTGTATAAGTTTTGTCATAAACATTGTGTGTTGAGGTTTAGGATGCGAGCTTAAAAGCACTAAAATTCGTGGATTAGCACATCTTATAAAGGAATATACAGTCGAACCTCGATAAGTCGAATCTGATGAAAATTCGAGCTATCGAACATTTCGAGATATCAATGTTCGTAGAGTAGGAACGGAAACTTCAATCGAATTAAAAGTATATATCGGCACTCCAAAACTTTTACTAGCGTAATCACTAATCTATATTATCACAATCTTCGTGATTTGTATAACCCGACATTTAACAGAAACCAAATTTTTTTTTTATGTAATAAAATTTTTCTTCATTTCATCAGGAAAGTCTTATATGTAGATAAAATTTACCACATGGACAAAACTTTTTATCATATGAAGAGTATTTTTGTTAAATTTGGACTAAGACAACCAATTTTGTTATATGGATCAAATACTTTTTTTAAAGCTTTTATTTAGCTTGCCTTCTGGTCTGTTTGTCAGATTCAAATCTTGAAATTCAATTTTGACCCACTTCCAATGACTTGAAATTTTGCACATCCTACGCAGGTTCGATGACAATACAAAATTTTCACTACATTGTCCTTGTAGGGATAAGGGAAGGTCCTGTAAATTTTTCCAAAAAAAATCTCATCTGGGGTTTCTTGGGACCGGCGAATCCGGTTCTGACATTAAGAAGTCAGTATGGATAACGGAAAGTCCTGTAAGTATATAAAGGTTGATACAATAAGAGCTTCCTATTTTTTTTTTCAAATAAAACACATAATAATTAATATATTGAGGAAAATTTTTATTTAAGTTGTTAGTTTGGTTCATGCCATTTAATGTTTAAAAATAATTTCCTTCAAATGTTGCTCATTTAAACTCTTAAATGGTTCATTCTGTGGGTCCAATTTTCGACCACTCTTTCAAGCATATCGGTCGGTATGCCGCGAATAGCACGGGTTATGTTTGCTTCCAAAGCTGTAATCGTTCCGGGTTTATCGTCGTAGATATCCCCACAGCAAGTAATCCAATGGTGTCAGATCACAAGATCTCGGTGGCCAATTAACAGGACCATTTCTTGAGATGATGTTTTCATCGAACGTTTCCCTCAATAAAGCGATTGTATCGTTAGCTGTGTGACATGTAGCGCCATCCTGTTGAAACCACAAGTCAGCTAAACCAATATCTTGACTTTTTGGCAACAAAAATTCATTGATCATTGCTCTGTAGCGAGCTCCATTGACAGTAACACGCACTGCTTCCGCATTTTTAAAGAAATTCGGTCCGATGATGCCGCCTGCCCATAAACCGCACCAAAAAAGTGCTATACGCACTCTGGTTGATGGATGAATGTCTAATAGTGTAAAATTAGTTCGAAATTTGGTGATGGTTTTACGAATAGTGCGTTCAGTGGGACGATTATGATGACCAAAATGTGGACGAAGAGCTCTATAACAATTCATAACTGAGCAATGATTTTGGAAAAAAGTTTCCACAATTTAGTAAACGTTGTTCACACGTAAGTCTATTCATGATGAAATGGCACTGAATACTGAACACAAACGTCATATAGACAAGCCAGTTGACACATAAGAACTGTCAAAACAACCCTAACGGAAAAAGTACCTGCAATTGGATCACCCTTTACAACTTTGGTCCACGTGCCAGGTCGGCACTACAACAAAGGAATTATGGGGTGGCTTAATTGCAAACCTTACTAAGAGCTTCTTAAATCTGGAACGGAATCCTCTTCGCCTAACGACTAGGATTCTAACTGGGCACTCCCTCCTGAAGGATCACACCTTCAAGATGAGGCTGGTGGATAATCCACAATGCAGGGGTTGCGAGGAAGAGCAGGAAACGGTGGAGCATTTTTTGTGTCACTGTCCAGTCGTAACCCGTACTCGCGTCAAATGCTTCGGCCATCCCTTTCTACAGGAACTTTATGAGGCAGGAACTCAGGTCTGGGAGCCGATTCGGAAATATATAGCACTGTCGGGATGGCTGAACAACCGGATTTGAGCTCAATCTGCTCCAGCGAGGGACATTGGAGGTGTACAATGGGCTCAAAAATAAAACAAAATAAATATTTATTTTTCTTTTATTTCTGATACAGAATGCCGAAATTTTTTTTTTTTTTCTTTTTTAGGTTATTTTTTTTTATTTGGTCTATGTAGTTTTTGGTTTTTACGAGATTATCTGTACATAATAATTACTGGCCCTTTCAAAAAAAAATTCTTTTTAATCTCTCACTTTGTATTATAGAGCCTGTTCATTTTGGTTGAAATAGTCCACCTAATTCTGACAGAAACTGAGTCCCACTTCCTCACCTTGCCCTAATGTTGCCAGTTTCTGTCAGAATTAGGCGGGCTATTTCAACCAATCTGAACATGGTCATAGTTTTGCAACATGGCTGGAAATAAAAACGCACCAAATATGAAGTGTTCCAGTTCCAGCGAGAGTTACAGTCGTCCATAAAGGATCAAGTCACCCCGGATCTTGTTTTGTAATCATACTCCCTCAGGAAAAAAGTAGAAACACACGATTTAATGGTTGGAAATAATAAGGGGTGTTTTTTAAGGCCGATAGAACTTCAAATTTTAAAAAATAACACAAAAAATTGAATTTTAATCAATTTTTTTTATTTATTCGAAAGATTAATACATGGCATTAGCATTTGAAAATGATTTCGGGCATATGTCCTCCCCGCGGCTATTCTTGACGAAGCGCATTTTGGACGTCCAATTTTGGGCCACTTTTTCCTGCACTGCTGGCTGTATGTTACGAATAACACGGATAATGTTGGCCTTTAAGGCGTCTATTGTTGCTGGTTTAACAGCATAAACCAATGACTTCACGTAGCCCCACAGGAAATAATCGAAAGGTGTAAAATCGCACGACCTGGGAGGCCAATTGACAGGTCCATTTCTCGAAATCAAGTTATCGCCAAATTTTGATTTCAATAAGTCGATGGTTGCGGTCGCCTTATGGCACGTAGCGCCATCCTGTTGAAACCACATCTCATCCGGATCAATGTCATTCATATTTTCAAACAAAAAATCATTGATCATGGTGCGGTAACGATCTCCATTGACCGTAACGCGAGCTTCAGCCTCATTTTTGAAGAAATAAGGTCCAATGATGCCACCAGCGTGTAAACCGCACCAAACGGTGCATTTTTCTGGATGTAATGGAGTCTGTAGGGTCTCTTGTGGACTGGTCTCACTCCATATACGGCAATTTTGCTTGCTCAGATGGACGATTATGTGCGCCATAAAAATCACGAAGTCGTCTATAAGTTGTGCGAATCGACGAATGATTTTCAAAGTAAATTTGGATAATTTGGCAGCGTTGTTCAAGCGTGAGTCTATTCATGATGATTTGCCAGAGTATACTGATCATAAATGTCAAAAAGTGAGCGCAGTATAACAGCTCGTTTGACAGTTAGCCCTTTCGTAAGTTCTATCTAAGCAAAAAAAAAACACCCTTTAGTTGATGATATCCAGTATCGAAGAAAAATATTGAGAAAACCTTACCTCAATATTCACCCCTATAGCGATTTTCGCTAGGGGCACATTTTTTTGCTGTTTCTGCTTTCATAAAATTTTAATTTGAAATTTCATTAATCAGTTGTTTATTTGGCATCTCAAAGTAAGCTTTTGTTATACTAAAGGAATCTTGCAACAAGGCATCTTTGTAGGAGAGTTCGGGCCCAGAAGACCTCTGTGCGCAAACAAAAATGTCAGCTTTTGTATGAAATTTGCGCACCTGCTAAGGGAGTGGAAAGGACTTTTGGAGGAATTTTTTAATAGAATAAATACAATTTTTTTTGATTAAAATATATATTAGCTTTAAAAATACAATATTTGAGAAAATATTATCTTAATTCTTATTCAAACAATGGGCCGCTATTCTGTACGAAAATTTTTATCATTTTATGTCATTTTATATGTTAAAATAGACGGTTTAAACATTAAATTTTTACTTTTATGGAGCATAACATAAAAGAACCTCCGTCATTTTATTATCTTTTATGAAATCTATTTGTCTTTTGTGAAGGTCGTGTTCTAAAGAATAGCAGCGTATAAAATTTATAAAAAATAAATGTCGAACACTCTGAGAATTATTAATTTGTCCGAAATTGTGGAAAACATAATTCGTAACATAATTTTAAATTGCCAGCACAGAATATGAATTTCAAAAAACTTGTATTTTCTTTTTATGAAGAAGAAATTTTATCTTACAAATTACAGAATACAGATGATTAGCGATATTCCGACGTCAGTTGCACATGTAATCCAATGGCGCATGGCACACTGCAACAAATGTGAAATAAGGAGAAGTTCTTCCTCCGAGTCCGACATTTTGACGTTTGAGGTCAGCTGATCCCAGTTCAGTCTGCCACGTCAACTGATCGAATCAGTTCCTGCAGCTGCGCGACCTGATGTCGGGATCAGGCAGCCTGCAGGAGCTGACCACGAATGTGACATCTCCCTTACAGAATAGAGCCCAATATCTTAAAAATATTGATTGAAATATATGACATAAATTTGGATTTTTAAATATTATATTGTATACAAACACAATAGAAGATATTGAATTTAAAAAAAACTCCTTAATAATTTAAGCAAACAACAAAAAAATTATTATTGATAATCACAATACATAATCATTGCAATTGGTACAACTTTAAAACCGATTAATTATTTTTTAAAAAATAAACAACATTAAATACTAAATAGAATAGAAGTCCAAAGCTAATCCATGATTGCCAATAACTTTTAGAGTTTCTCTTAAGATTCGTGCCACAAACTTCGTAAAACTTTTCACACACAGGAAATTTATCCGGTGCACGTTGTTGTGTTCCACGCGGTGCAATTAGAAAATCCTCAAATTTACTCGAAGTCATATTTAAAGCTTTGTGACATTCATTAATTCGTTTTTCGGTAACGTCTTCCAAGCTCCCCACCATAAAACCGGCTTCAGAATGTTTTCCGAGTTTTTCGAAATTTTTGCATGCCCAAATAATCTTAAACTCTACATAAATAGTGCAAATCACTTGAAATTTCATTTCGTCTGGATTTAAAAATTCGTATAGGATTTCATTGTTCTTCTTGTACTCTCGATAGTTTGAACACTGTTTTGGTATAAACTCTCCATTAAGTTTGGTCAAGCAATTTATCAAAATCTTTTGATTCAGTGGATTTGCCACCACTGCCAATGACAAATCATCTAACCAATTTTTATTCAAAGAATATATTTCGTCTAAATTGAAAATTGTGTTCTTATCGGGTTCATCATCCATAGGTAAATATGAATACAGCACCGAAAATACACTTATATAACTATTATCGGTCGGATCTTTTGTGATATTTGGTGGATTTGGGCAAGGTCCATTGTAAAGTTTTGTTAACACATTTAAAATACTGAGCAATAAAATTGCAATTAGTAATAAAATTTTTAAAAACATTTTTTCAGTGTATATATTAAGAAATCAAGATGAAGTGTACTATTGGAAATAAGGAATCACAGAAACTGAAAGGAAAATTTCCACATTCATGATTTTTAGAATCTAATTAATGTCTTCATTTTCTTTATGACTGGTGTAATTCCTTATGGGGGCTTTAAATAAATTACGCATGATTGGCAATTTGACAAAAAAAACATAATTGATAGAAAATTCAATTCATTTGATTAATAAAATATTATGGAATAAACGCATTAACGGCCAATTTATTCACTAGGAGTTAAATCGCCTTAACTCCCTTAACTCACCTTTTACATGGAAAATAACACTAGCTAACTCCCTTAACTCACTAACTCGGCTTAACTCCTAGTGAATAAATTAGGGGTAAGCAACCTATCCTCATTATCAAAAAAAAAACGCAAGGTTAATTGTCTATATTTTTTTTAGATTTTGATTAACTAAACATTCTAGAATATTATAGAAAATATGATGTAATATTCGAAGTCAATTAAGTCGGGTATTTAAAAAGTTTTACCGTTTTTTTTTGTTTCGCTCTATCCAGTAATGAAGTGTTTTAGTTTCCCCCTATTTTTACCATGTATTTTAAATTGTGTGTCAAAAATACAGTAAACCGCATCAAAAAGCCATTTACACATCTTCACTGGATAAAAGATCACCACAACTTACACTCAAAAATTTATTCATTTTCCAAGCATCGTTTACGTCAACCGTGATGTTAGCAGTTAACATATTTCGTACTGTTGACGCAAATGCCGCTTGAATGAGTTATAAGACATTGTGGACAAGTTTTATAGTTCTGTGAAAATTTTGAGAAAATATTTTAATTATAGTTAAATAGAATCAATTTTTGAAAACCTTTTGGAAACGTAACATTAGATATAACTAGGGTGAGTAGCCTTTGAAAAAAGTGGTTTATGTACATAAAAAATCACACCATTGAAATATTAATTAAAACATAAGAAAAGCTATAATTGCCAATCTGGCAATCATTGGAGACCCGTATGGTGATATTCGTATCAAAACTCGAACAGTTGTACCGAAATTCCACTTTGAAGTCAAACTTTCCAATAAGATTTTTTAAAATTTATTCCAATCGGATTTTGATGTATGGGAGTTTTATGTAGAATCATATCCTAAATAACTTTTGTTCTTGGACGTTTTTGATAAGATGCACCGTTTTTGAGATATTCACGAATCTGCGCAAAATTTCAAGTCTCTAGCTCAATCCGTGCGCCTGCAATCCGCGCCACAGACAGACGGACGGACGGACAGACAGACGGACAGACGGACATGCTAAATTCAACTTTTTTATCATTCTAAACACACTGGTGTAATTCATTTTTTTGTGCGATGACGGGATCTTGGCGTTACAAACGGTAAGGCAAATCTAATATACCCTTTGGTTTCACCATACGGGTATAAACATAAGAAAAGCTACAATTGCCAGAGACCAATCGTCAAATCTATATATAAATGGATGTTTGTTTGTTTGAGATTACAAAACTCAAAAACTAATGGACCGATTTTTACGCGGTTTTTTTTTCAAAATGAT
Organism: Chrysopilus asiliformis; assembly: GCA_964034945.1. Lineage (NCBI taxonomy): Eukaryota > Metazoa > Arthropoda > Insecta > Diptera > Rhagionidae > Chrysopilus > Chrysopilus asiliformis. Next base: position 89,276,853 of record OZ035960.1, on the reverse strand, counting down.
CTGCGTTGCCAGAAGCAGTTTTTTAGCTATGTTAGATTTTCAAAATTCGAAACGGCAGGTCCTGTAAGGATAACGAAAATAACCTTTTTCCCATTTTTCCCCGGAAAAATTGGCATTATAGGGTTTTTGGGGTCGCTGATCGCGAATCCGGTGTTAGATTTTTAAAATTATAAACGGAAGGTCCTGTAAGTGGAACGCAAATGTCCTTTTTCCAATTTTTCTCGCAAAAACTGGCTTTGGGAGGTTTTCAGCGTTGCTTATCACGAATCTGGTGTTGGAGTTTCAAAATTCGAAACAAAAGGTTCCTTAAGGATAACGTTTTATCCCAAAAGTTTTAAAGTTATTTATGATTTTTTGGCATTCTAAAATTTATACAAAAAGCTTTAAGCTGGCAACGAAGGGTCTGTTAGTAGTCTATATGATGACGGACAAAATGTTTATTTAAAAAATCCATTTGTAAAGCAGAGAGGGAAGGAGTCGGCCGATTAGATGTTATTGTATGGATAAGTTATGTAAAATAATATTCTAAACAGATTTTACCTTTATAAATTTTGCGATATGATGCACCGTTTTTTAGAAAACAGGAGAAAAGCATTCCATTTGTATGAGGGAGGTGGAAAGAAGTGGTCCAACTGTATTTTGATGTATGGATAAGTGATGTAAAATCATATTCTAAACACATTTCATCTTTATAAATCTTTCGATAGGATGTACAGTTTTCGAGAAAACAGGAAAAAAGTCTTGGGCGGGCCGATATTTTAAAAAATAAATTATATTTTAAAAAATGAACAAAATGGCGTACGTTTCAAAGTAAAATATGGATTTTGTGGTAAAAATAGGTCTATTTTTAAAAGCTTTTATTTAGCTTGTATTTGTGTCTGTCTGTTTGTCTGTCAGATTCAAATATTTCAATCCAATTTTGACCCACTTCGACTCATCCAATTGACTTGAAAGTTTGCACACGTAACGCGTAGGACGTAAGTCCTATGACAATACAATATTTTCTCTATTTCGTCCTTGTAAGGTAAGGATGAGGGACGGTCCTATAAATTTTTGGGGTCGCTAAATCCGATTCTGACATTAAAAGTCTGTAAGGATAACGTGATTAATTGCCGTCACTAAGTGTAGGTATGACTCACGATTTTCTTGGTCCTGTTTGCTTGTTATGATGCCTAAAGGCAGTTTTTCGCAACACGACGTACATGCATGCCTTTGATAAGTACTCAAAAGTGCATTAATCAGTCAAATTATAATTCATGAATTATCCCAGTTGGATTTTCAACTATGAAAAAGTGTTCAATTTTTTTAAATCACTTTTTTGAAAATCACAAAAACCCTAACAATTTACTTATTTAAAAGAAACACGTGTTTGCAGAAACTTCAAGGTCGCAATTCATAAATCACATAAAATACAAAAAAAAAACAGGATCCTATTAAACTTTTATAACAACGAGCTGGTTATAAAAAAAACTTTCGAAAAAAGTTTTTAAAATGTATTCCGAATTTCCGATTAGTTTTTTATCCTTTTGTCTCGATATATCAAGTTAGTTTTTCTATGGTTTTAAAATATGCAAGGGATTATCCTTATTCATCATAAAAAACAGACAATCTTAACCAATTTTTTGTGTATCTAACAAAAGATTTTTGTGAATATCACGGAAAAGAGCTGGAAATTCGCTTTTGTTGAATTTTCTTGGTACGTAATTCTTATCTTTCATTTTTTCTTTAACCCTAATCAGCTCAGGCTAATTTTATCCTTAATCCACGCAGGCGGTGTCTGAAAGACACCATGCCGGAAAAAATAGAATAATTTAATAAAAAAAAAATTTTTTGAGTTTGCATTTTTTAATTCAGTTAATAATATTTATTTATTTGTATATACATTATTCGTACTTTTTATAATTGTAGCATAAAATTGATTTTTAAGAAATTTCGTTACAAACATTTTTCTTGGATTTGCACTTATCTGCTTCAAAGCGCGACCTTAGAAATGGGGACACAGGAAGCAACGTTTTCTCTTTTGGGAAGTGCTACAGTTATTATCGCCTACTACAGTCCGATATTTTGCGAAATAGAAGCAAAGTGATACCAAAATAACCTTTCTTTGCTGGTAAAACCGTTACGGTGTCTTTGAGACACCGCCTGCGTGGATTAAGGGTAAATTTCATAAAAGCGAAATATTATTGTTGTAGTAAAAAAAATTAATTTTTTTTTTCGTTTTTAAATAGTATTGGCTTAAAAAAACAAAGTCAAGGAGCATGAATGCAATAACTTTTTTAACATTCGTAACAATCACTCTCAAAACTGCATCGGTGTCTCAAAGTCACCGCGAATGCGGATTAGGGTTAAATCCGTGTGGGTGGAAAACCGCTTTTCCTGACTGTCTTTTTTTCGTTCCCTGGTTTATTACGCTATCATAAAAATTTTATCTCTCTGGAATACAAACAAGTGATATTATTTTTTATAGACTTTGATATGCTGTCATTGGTTTATTCGTTCTTGTCACTCGTGTCAGTAGTTAGATACTTTCTTCTTTATTCCTTAAATTCGACATCATTATTGTTACTATTGCTATAAGAATTATTTATATAATGTTGATGTACAATATATAAAAAGTGTTTTCGAAAATACCTTTAGTGGTACGAATGATAAACAAAGTTAATAGGGTGGTATTACCAGTAAAAATTTATTTTAGCAAGCACTGAGACATTAATTGGCTTTTAAACTACTGAACCGATTCTATCCTGTTCTTTTCTTTGCACACCCCAATGGCACCGAAAAGCACAAGCACACGAGGTTTGTTCTGTGCGGTTTAAAAATGAACTAATTTACGCAATCGTGGCTAAAGATTTAAGCTAGCATCAGACGAGCACACAAAACCTTAACACGTGTGATGACTGACGTAATTTTGACGTCACAAAATTGTAACACCAGTTAACACCGTCTGATAACTTAAATTGTGACAGAATTTTTGTTTACACACCGTGTTATAACCTGTGTTACAACAATTTTTTTGACGTGTGTTAAACGAATTTTGCCTCCGTCTGATAACCCTGTGTAAAACGTGGTATGTGCGATGACATTTTTCGGTCTGTGTTAAGACTGTGGGAAAATGTCCCAATGTGTAAACTGGCATGAATTCGTGCCATTTCACACGCACTGTGTTATAGCGAATATCTTAAAAACGGCGCATCTTATCAAAAAAGTGCAAGAACAAAAGTTGTTTAGGACATGATTCTACATTAAAGTTCCATACATGAAAAGCCAATTGGAACAAGTTTTAAAAAAATCCTATTGAAAAGTTTGACTTCAAAGTGGAATTTTGATACAACTGTTCGCTGTTCAATTAAACTTCAAACAATGCCATATCACCAAACGGGTTTTCAATTATAGCTTTTGTTATGTTTCTATCTGCGACTTCACCAATTGTTAGCAAATTATCGAATTGACCGACCGACATCCGTAAGAAATTCCGATACAATTCGAGTTCTTCAGAGCGCAATTCCACCATCAATTTGGCAAAAAAAAACCCTCCTTCTCGCGACGCGACACCCAATCCTTTGTCCAACAACTGCACTTTCGAGCCATTGACTCGTCGTCGTCGTCGTCGTCACTGCTTTTCAAAATATAGGCTGCCAAAACCTCCATATCCAACATCTCCTCATATTTCCTTTTTGACATTTTAATTTAATTTTATTTTTCTTCACAAATTTAAAATAGCGCACAATTTTGACAAGCAATGACCGAGAAAAATACACAAAATGTCAGAGAGCTATCACACCGTCTGATAGCAAATCAGTGTGTCAGACGATTTCGACTGCTGTCAAACGTCTTTCATCATCACACGTTTTAAGGCTTTTCACTCCGTCTGATAACTACTCAATCTACGTCACACAGTGTGTAATTGTGTGACAAAATTTCGTGGGAAGACTAGCGACGTTAACACGTTTTGGGACAAAAATCCGATTGTGTGGAAAAAAAATCACACCGTCTGATAGCAACACTTTTCAAGTGTAAGGACGTGTCGTGTCAGATGTGTTTTGAGTTTTTTTCGTGACGTCAGTCATCACACGTGTTAAGGTTTTGTGTGCTCGTCTGATGCTAGCTTTAGACCTATAATTCACATGCGCGTACAAGAAGCGTAAGAAGTGACGAGCACGACGCGCTGATTAATAATGCGTCTGCAAAGCCACAATTGCTTTAGTGGGGAAATTTGTGATCGACGTTTCGTCTCTGGGTCAATATTCGCTTCATAAAAATCCTGCAGCGATAAAGCGGCATTTGACGGTTGTCGGGTCGAAACAGTGATTAGCTGTGGAGCCTGAATCTCATTTTCACTCTGAAGAAGCGTGTAATAGGAACAGTGTCGCCACGATTGCCACTAGAGTTACCTCAAAGCCCCCGGTTTGCAAACAAAAGAAAAAAAGTTGATGCCTTTAGCCGCCATATTCCCCATTGACGTTTGATTCAAACGATGTCGGTTCGAGAATTAAATTTCTTGTTTCAATCTAATATCTGAAGAAAATTTCATAAGAAATGAATATGAGACATTTTTGAGATAGCACAATTTTATTGGCATCAAAATTTCATTGAAAAAAAAAAACAAAATTTGACCGCAAAATAAAATTAAAGAATTTTTTCGTTAAAAACAAAATAATTTGATGACCCATTAAAATCTGTTTAAATTTTAGATTCAATATTGTCAAAAAAAATTAGTTGCAACTAAAATCACGGCATGCAATCGGAGGAAAAGTCCATTATAAAATAATACTCGACAAAAAGTTCCCATTAATTTATTGCCGTTCGCTGTTTACGTTTTTATTTGTTCATCTCTGTTCGGTCGGTAAGCTACGTAAGCGTTCGAGGGAGAAAGAAAACTCCGCTCGAAGATTAGTGTGATGTAATGCCGTCAGATGACGCTCGCATAAAGCTTCAAGCAGCTAATTTTGTTAATGGGCAGGTATTTTTTGTGAAATGGCAGCGTCAGAATTACGTTCTTTTGTCATAATTGCGTCTTGGCAAACCACTGAAAAGTGTTCCGTACTATGGGTGTCACTGGGCATCCCATTCGCACAACGGCGATTTTCCCGCGACAAGAATCGCTTATGACCGCGATTTGCATGGTGACGAAATTTGTGAATAAAGACAACACTGCTGCTTAAAATGCTTTTTGGGCAGCTTCATTTTGATTGTTAGCACATTCACGTAGATTTTGTATAAAAGGCTTATCACACCTAAGTTGATTTGAAAATTGTACTTGATATGGTAAATGATTTTCCGTTGATAAGAGAAAAAAAATATGCTTGCCAGAAGAGAGCGACACGTTAAACTTCAAATCAACATTGAATATAAAATTAACGCAAGTTCTCGATCTTAATACCAATGCGAGAAAAATTTGTGTTTGCCTTTCTAAATTCGTGCTCTCAACTTTTAAGACCAAACTTTCAAAGCAATTCGTATAATATTCTGTAAACAATAAAACAAAAATATTTTTTTTTTCGATAATTATGAGTTCAAATTTTAAATTGAACGCCATGGGATTTTAATATTCAGCGTCCTGTGTTCGAAAAATATTTTAGGTATAACTTTTCGATTCAATTGTGTGAGCAAAGCAAACACAATATATTTTTCTCTGCCTGAGTTTTCGCGCAGTTCTTATGTCAAAAGTCCTATCTCTTTAGTCTTTTTATCGCTCACATTTATACAATTTTAAGGCCAAATCCACGTAAGTGTGATTGGGCTATAAGAAAGTTATGTGCTTTTCGCCTTAGAGTGGTTATTGTATTAATAGTCTTGATGCTAAAAGTTGAGCTAAGACTCGAACGCGGTAAGGAAAAAGATATTTATGGATCACCAGTGATACATTATGCAATGTAGAGTGAAACTGAAAAGTTATTGTAGCCGGCGAACTATCGAACTTATCATCCACTGCGTCGCTTTTTAAAAGCTTGCTTTTATGTCCGTCTGTCAGGGTCAAATCTTGTAAGCCCATGCCGTTTAGCAGTGTTGGCAGTGTAATTTTCATCGAATTAAATTCGCAATTAATTACGTGTAAAGCGTAATTAAGCGTAATTAATGTATTAAGTATTTAAGCCGATTGACAGCGTAATTAATGTATTTAAGTATGTAATGTAATTAACTGGAAGTACACCGTGTACAGCAGATCAAATACAAGTATTTTTATATGGAAATGAATGTTTGAATTCTTCGTAATGAATTTATTTGGCTCCATATATACTTACTAGCTTGCATACCCGTCTTTGCCGGGCTAAAGTTTCTTGCATAAGTTTTTTTTGCACCAAAAAAAAACAAAGATACAAATTAAAAACTTTTGAAAAAACAAAATTTATGTCATGAATTTTGAAATTCTAACACAAGATTTGTGTTTAGCGACCCTCTAATGACAATTTATTGGGGGAAACTTGGTGAAAAAGATATTTGCGTAATCTTAAGAGCTCCGCCAGTCTGAAATTTTGAAATTCTAGTACCATATTCGTGATCAGCGATCCCGAAAACCCTCTAATGCCAGTTTGCCCGACGAAAACTAAGCATTTTTCAATATCCTTACCGGACTTCCGTTTCGAATTTTGAAATTCCAACATCAGATTTGTGATCAGGGACCCCGAAAACCTTAAGACCCGTTTTTCCGAGAAAAAAAAATGGGAAAAGGGATATTTGCGATATCCTTACAGAACCTTCTGTTTCTGTGTGCAAAATTGCATGGCAATCGGTTTGGTGTTTCGGGAGAAACTGTGTTGAGTGAGTGGTATTTGGCTTATAGATAGGATAGAAAGTACTGTACTTTATTTCAGGCACTTTTTTTAAATTTAAGAAGAATCGATCAATCTTCATTATCGTCGTGAATTTGGGTAATGTCTTCTATTCGAAGGGATATGTAGAGAATAATTAGTTTTATTCAATGTTCAAAAGATAGTTTTTTTTTGTCTATAAGACACGCTGAATTTCCGAAGGTGTTTTTAAGACCTTCATAGCTAGATTCAAAAGCGATGGCGTATACAACTCTGCTGATTTCCAAAAAAAAAAAGAATCGGTCAAATCAAAAGACTTAAGGAAAAGCTCTGAAAATATGTCTCGTTTTGTTTTGTATTTATCCCATTTATCAATCTACATCCGATTTCTTAAAAAGAAATTTTTTTTTGTTAAGTAAATGTACCTTGGATAAAGCCTCGTTTTGTTATAAAAATAAGATGCACATTCAAAGCAATTTCATCAAAATTATTTTTTTGATTTTCTGGGATTTTTTTATAGTTCCAGCTAGAGCGTAGGAAAAGACCCTTTAATGCCGAAGCACAGGTCAGGATGGTTGGAAGAACGAAAGGAGATGTCGGTTTATGTTCTCCTTGAACGTCCGGGGGGAACACATCGGATGGTAAATCGTTCCAAAGTCTTGTTGTTTGCGGTATGAAGGAACTCCTAAACTTTACTGTACGAAAACGGGGCGGCTCAAGGAAGAAATCAAATTTAACCATAATCTAACTGTGTCTGCGACTGTCTCCTGGTTTCGGCATATATTTATAGGAGCATGCATAGGATCAGATATCTAAATACTTGTCCTGCTTTATATTTTCCTCGCCTTTCGCGTGCCATATTAATGTTTTTTAATTAAGTACCTAATCTTTTAAATAAATTCTTTCCCAATTATATCTACCTCTACTAGGAAATTTTTGGACAGCAAAATCCAAATTACAAATTTAATGACATTAATTACAATTAAATACATTATTTACACTTATTTACATTAATTACGTTAATGTATCATGAGCTCTGAGCTAGAGCTTTGAAATTCTAAACACTTGCATGATAATAAAGCGATAAATAAATATTTTTTTAAATATCATGAAGTACGCATTGATAAGTCGAATTAAAGATAGATAATTAAATATTGGTGATACCTACAAGCATTTTTGATGTATGGCGGGGGTCTGCCACTAAATAACATACATTTCTAGTGGCAGAAACGTCCCATACACCCAAAATACTAGTAGGAAGGAATCCGAAATATGATTTGTCTTCGGTTATCTGGTAGACGCATTTACGAATTTTGATGTGGTTTCCACAATTGTATTAAGAACTGAAGAAATTTTGATTCAAAGTATTTTAATCTGCTTACATTCAAAATAACAATAAAGCTGTGTCAATTGGCATCCTTTCCAGACTGTACATAACACGCTGAAATACCACGGATCATTGAACTCTCCTGTGCACCGGAAGTGAGATCTAAATCCAGCGATTATATGAACATGAAGTTTTAGCTGTTAATTTAACAGAGTATTTTATCTCAAATATTTTCTATGAGTTTAATCCAGCCTAATTCATATAATAGAATGTTCATATAATCGCGAGTCTGATTATTTCTATCAGGTTTCATCAAAAACAAATATTTCCATCTGTTCATTTACTGGTGCAATTGCCCTAAAAATAATGTCAGCTAAGCAACAAGGTCTGATCCTACTTCCAACGCTCAATATAGCACAGCATCTGTTTTTGTCCGTGATATTAGGTTTCCTATCCACGTTCTAATACCCCTCTATCCCTGTCATGCAGGATATATTAGTAATATTATTTAGAGAGAAAGCATAGAATGAGCCTGCAGCACATTGGGGAAGAGATTTTGATGTGGGATATCTGGGTTTATTGCGATTTTATCCTTCTTTTTATAATCATATCGAGCGAATGGAAGCCAGCTAAGAAATCGATGAGGCCACGAATAAACTTCTTAAGTTACATTAAAGTCGTTAGAATTGATTGAACGTGCTGAACCTGCCAAAGATATCTCGTGGCAATTTCTTGCTGCAAATGTGAGACACATAATCTTCGTTCTGCCTAGAAAGTAAAAACAAAATGCACACCTCGATAGTAACCGACACTAAAAATATATCCTTTGAAAATTTATTGTTACAAATATCCAGTTTCAAGGATATCACGTTAAGTTATTATTTATTATATGAACTCTGCGGCCTGGTAAAGAAGGTAAAAGTACCAAGCACCTGAAGGCACGTCTGCTACATTCGCGATAATTAGAAATTATTTGCGGCTAGAATGTTATGAACTCAATTCGTATCAGATTCCAAAATATGAAATTGGCTTAAAATTCTGGTAAATTGCCATAAATTCACCTTTAAATTTATATAAAAACTTGGTATGGTGCATATTTATTAACGTTTCATGGATCTAATATCTACGGCACATTGCATTTCAGCTAGAAACGACGCGACGTAAAATTGCTAAATAATCTCTTTTATTATAAATTATCTTAAATTCCATTTGATGAGAGAGATTTTCCGGTGACATCATGTGGAAAATTATTTTGATGTGTGGTAATCTTATATAAATATGTTCAAATAGCACCAATGCTGTATGCAATATACATACATACGTTTAAATTAATCAAAAATGAAATATGAGTGTATGAAGAGCTTCGGAAGTTTTAGAGCTCTTTGGGACATTTCGTATGCAAGTTTTAATCCGTTATTGCAAATTTAAGGGTGATAAAACAAATATATAGTCGTAGTGTACGTGTCACCATAAACGGTGATAATTTCAGGCAACTCAAATCTGCACGTGTGTTAATATAGCCTTTTATGGAGATTTTTTTTAACTTGGTTCACTTTAGATAAGTATTGAGCTTTGAACTTTGAAATGTCCAACTGCAAAATCCAACTTTTTTTTAAGTTCTTTGAATATCAGGGTTTTTTTTGAAGTTCTACTAATTGGATTTTATACATATAAAATATATGTATCTAGAATCATATTTTAGCAACTCTATACAAAAAACACGTTAAACGTTCGGGGATGAGTCAAACGGGTTGTTTTTCTTATTCCACACTCAAAAAAATAATAACTATTGAAAAAATTTGTTTTGTTGAATCTCAACAAATTTTTTTGTTAAATTGATAAAGGAATTTTTTGAAAAACAAAAATTTTATAATTAATAACAATTTTTTGTCATTTCGACAAATTAGGTATGTGTTATTAATTTCACTATTGTTTTACTGATTTAACAAAACATCATTTGTAAGTTTATTTTTGTTGAAATAACAATTTTTTTGTAAGATTTCCCTCCAAAAATATTTGTTCCTATTGACAATTTTTTTGTGATTTTAACTGTTAATTTAACAATGATTCTATCCTTACGACCAATTTTTCATTTACCGAAGAATAAATTTCCGTTTGTTAATTCAACAAAATTATTTTGGCTGGTATAGGATAAAAATTTTGTTAATTCAAAAATGATTTTTGCGTGACGGTCGAAGACAGGACTCTTGCTTTCGCCATACTTGGTCTGCATTCGCTATATTTCGCCAGCACTCGCCATGAGTGTGGTTGTACCATTAAAAATTTTAATTGCATTCAGAGAAAAAATTGGTCATATGGATAAATATGACTATGATAAATATGACCAATTTTTTCTCTGAGTGCAACTACAATTTTTAATGGTGCCACCACACCCACGACAAGTGCAGGCGAACTTTAGCGAATGCAGGCCAACTATGGCTAATGCGAAAGTGCTGTCCTCGACCGTCACACAAATTCCGCTGCAGTTCTCTACTTCGACGTCCGACTTGATAGGTGAGGTAAGAAAATCACAAAAAAATTAGTACACAATTTTTTTCTGAAACTTTTCCAACAAGCAAGGCCAAGTGAAGGCAAGGACCACCCAGGAAAAAAATGTATTTGACGTTCCACCCTCTAAAAAAATGATGTGTCTGTAAATTTTGAAAATACTGAGAGAAAAAGGTCTATCTGAATTTTTACATGCTTTTTTTTGTTCTTGAAATTTGCCACAGGATTTGCTTGAAGTTGTTCTGATGACTACGCAATTTTCTTTTAAAAAATTAAGAAAAGCTACAATTATCAGGGTCCAATCGTCATATTTGGGAAGTATTGGTCCGATTGGATTTTAATGCTTGAAATGGTTATATAAAATCATCTTCTGAACACATTTTACCTTCATAAATTTTGCAATACAACTCACCGTTTTTGAGAAAATTGTAAAAAACTGTTTCGTAAGGGAGAAGAAATGGTCTGATTTTGCCCATTCAGATATTTATGCAGAAAATTTTATTTCCATTGAATCATCTGAGTTAGGGTGTAAGGAAAATCGAGTCCGGTTAAATGCATTTTTTCATAATAGCGCATGGTTTTCGAGAGATTTTCAAAAAACTGATTTTTTTTTCAAATGTCTTGAGAACCGTTAGATATACAAAAAATCCGAGAATGCAGAAAATGTAGAAAATTTTATATCCTTTAATTTTGTTATACTCATTTTTTCCCAAAAGCGTATAGATTTTGAATTTTTTTTTCGGGTGAAAGTTTCAATATATGCTTAAATTAGAAGCCTTAAATTGTTTTAATTTCTTAATACCCATTGTTTGATCAAAACTTTCAAATTCCTTTAAGTTTAATAATATTTTCTTAGAGGAAATTCTCTTTTGAATTTATAAAAACTGAATTCACATGAAATTCTCACATACCCGTAGGTGAATTTTTCATTTACGAAATGAAAATATTTAGTTTTCATACATGAAAATAAATTTGAACTTTTCAACGGTTTTTCGTATGGAACTTCATAAAGTAAATATTGGCGCAGGAAAAAAAACGTACACTGAAGACACTCAATAAACGAGACAGAAGGGTGAATTTCAATAAGAAGTACCAAAAGTTGCCTCCTTTTTATTTCTACATCCTCGAAGGGAAAAAAACTTTTTTTGTAGATATCTTTCTCTTTCGAATATTCAAAAACATTGAATGATTCTATGGATTTTCCCTCGGCTTTGACTCATCTGAATTGCGGTATAAGGAAAATCGAGTTTTCCTATCCCTTATCATTGTCGAGACGTATAAGTTTTTTTGCCGAATATCTTGTAATGTTGGGGTTGGTCGGATGGTTTTAGAAGCAAGGACAACGCAAAATACTGGGATTGGGGGGTAGGATAAGGTTGAAAAGTAAACAACTTTCATATACGTAACATTTACAGACTTTGTTCAAAGTCTCGTAATGGGCGTCCTTGTGTCGACGCTTTTCCTTTCTTATGGCTTTAAAGTTTTCCTCAATTCCAAATAGAAAGCAGCCCGTAGGCGAATCAGTAGAATGTTGGTAAGAAAGTTTATGTTTTGCGAATGACAGACGATGCGACGAATGAAGGGGTATGTTTTGGTATTACTTTCATACCCCAGAATTTTCCATTTTCTCCCTAGTCCTCGGGTATACACCTGCTCAAAAACGCTGTATGTTTGTTTTGCGGTTTACAGCGAGAGCGAGCAGTCGTGCTCTTGTGTGGAAAAGCAGAATGTAAATATAAAATTTCCTAAACAGAAATAGCAAGAAGGCCTGGAAAAACTCGGAGGGGGCAGAGAAGCAGGATACAGCCGAGGTATAGAAAAATCAATAATATTAGCACTTGTTACTCACCGATAGAAATAATGTGGGGAAAGAGGGATGAGTTTAAAGTTGCAGGCGAAAATATATTTTAACAGAAAAACAAAAATAAAAAATGTATAAATTTCGGCATGATGTTTGATGATGTTGTGATGCTGTGAGCATTTTTATGACTTACTCACTGTGATTCTCATTTTGTTGGTGTTTGCTTTCTGGTCTTACCTGTGATTAGGTAGAGGCATTTTTTATTGAGATTGGCAGGGGATTTATGGTTGAAAGGTATTTCTTCCTCTTTATTCAGTTTATACGAAAGGCAGAATGAAAAGTGAAATGAAATGCCATAATCTGTATATCTTTACAATGTTCTAAAAAAATACGACTTGACAATAGAGAAATGAATCTTGAATATATTTTAACTCTATTGTTTATGATAATAGGATTACATAAACTAATGTTTTCTCATTAAAAATTATCAGTTGTGATCAACACGAAATTTTTTTAGGAAAAAATATGTAAAAAATAATATTTTTTTCAAATATTTCGAGAACCTTTAACGTACAAACCGGTAAAGGAAAAATGCGGAAAATTTTATTTCCTTTGAATCATCTGAATTGGGGTGTAAGGAAAATGAAGTCGAAAAATAAAAATAAAAATTTTGTAACGAAGCTTTTATTTAACCCTAATCAGCTCAGGCTAATTTTGTCCTTAATCCACGCAGGCGGTGTCTGAAAGACACCATGCCGGAAAAATAGAATAATTTAATAAAAAAAATTTTTTTTGAGTTTGCATTTTTTAATTCAGTTAATAATATTTATTTATTTGTATATACATTATTCGTACTTTTTATAATTGTAGCATAAAATTGATTTTTAAGAATTTTCGTTACAAACATTTTTCTTGGATTTGCACTTATCTGCTTCAAAGCGCGACCTTAGAAATGGGGACACAGGAAGCAACGTTTTCTCTTTTGGGAAGTGCTACAGTTATTATCGCCTACTACAGTCCGATATTTTGCGAAATAGAAGCAAAGTGATACCAAAATAACCTTTCTTTGCTGGTAAAACCGTTACGGTGTCTTTGAGACACCGCCTGCGTGGATTAAGGGTAAATTTCATAAAAGCGAAATATTATTGTTGTAGTGAAAAATTAATTTTTTTTTTTCGTTTTTAAATAGTATTGGCTTAAAAAAACAAAGTCAAGGAGCATGAATGCAACAACTTTTTTAACATTCGTAACAATCACTCTCATAACTGCATCGGTGTCTCAAAGACACCGCGAATGCGGATTAGGGTTAAACAAAGCACTAAATCTTATCGGGTGCTGTGTACCAGAAATAAAAGCGAGTTAAATGTTTATTTTTTTAAAAGCTTTTATAAAAAGCTTTTATTAGAAGCTTTTATTTATTAAAGGCTTTTATTTAGCTTGCCTTCTGTTTGTCTGTCTGTCAGGTTCAAATCTTGCAAGCTAATTTTGACCCACTTTCACTCATCCGATTGACTTAAAGTTTTGCACACGGACGTACTTCCGATGAAAATACAATATTTTCACTACTTCGTCCTTGTAAGGATCACGGAAGGTCCTGAAGGGATAACGCGATTATCCTTTTTCTCAAATTTTCCGCAAAAAATCTCATTTGTGAATTTTTGGGATCGCTGAATTTGATTCTTGTGTCAAAAGGTCCGTAAGAATGACTCAAAAGCAAGGATGTATATTCGAAGACTTCAAAGTATAAACAACGGTTCTCAAGATATTTGAAAAAAAAATATTACTTTGTATATATTTTTTCCGAAACTAAATTTTGCATGGGAAAGTTTGTGTTGATCACACATGATATTTTTTTTATGATGATCCTTTAGTACCTATACAACATAGTAAAATTTCAGAAAACTAGAACATAGGGTTTGTATGTACCTATAGTGGGGCACACTTTTCAGTCGTTTACCACGCCGCAATTATTACACAGGAACATAATTCTGACACTGCCATTTCACAAAAAAGATGCCCCCATTAACAAAATTGGCTACCTAAAGCTTTATACGAGCGTCATCTGACGGCATTACATCATACTAATCTTCAAGCGGAGTTTTCTTTCTCCCTCAAATGCTTACATAGCTTACCAACCGAAAAGAGATGAACGAATAAGAATCTATATATTTAAAAGGCAAAGCGATTTTGTATGGATTTCTTTCGACAGAGCTCCTGGAGTTCCTATTGAACCGATTTTGATGATTTTTTTTTTAAATGAAAGCTCTATAGCTGTAGATATGTCCGTTTTACTTTTTTCCCCATTTTTAATAATACTTTATTAGTAATTTGCCTTTCAAAATTATAAATATGCCGCTAACTAAGTCTTCAATGTTAAAACGACATTTCGTACTGTTCGATTAGTGCAGTGAGTTAGAAGTTGGACTACCATGCGCCAGGCCCGGGTTCAATTCTTATCGATGACAAATTCCTTTTTTTTCTTTTCAAATTTTTTTTTTGATTTTTTTACTTTTATTAATATATTATTACTTAATTTATCTTTAAGTTTACATTTTTACTCCTGAATAAGTGTTAGACTACAATGCGCCAGATGTGCTGGTTCGACTCCGAGTGGTGACAAAATGTTTTTTTTTTAATTTTTTTTTTGACCTTAAATTACTTATTTTATTTATATTATACTTCTTTAGGCACGTTGGGTGATTTTTGGATGGGTAAAATCTCATGAGTTCGCGTCACCGACATGCTTATTTAACAGCTTAAGAATGCTGTGATTCGCTTTCATTTGATTTTTTTATACAGAAAAAATTGATTTTTTTTGGTAGACAGTACAGAGCAAAATAAAATTAGCGAAGAAATTTCTGAACAGCACGTGACTTTGTTATACAACAAAAAATCGATTTTTTTTTGGAAAATTTCATACGGCAAAATAAAATGAGACAGAAAATCTCTGAACAGCGCGTGACTTTGTTATACAACAAAAAATTAAATATCTAGCCATTTTTTGTATAAGAATATCATGCGCTGTTCAGGAATTCAAACCTTAGTATACATAATTGATTTTTTTTTAAAATTTACTGTTTATTAGCATATATTTTCGAAATTTCAGGTTGAAAAATATATAGGTACACGACAAAATTACCTTACATATATTATTGTTTTCACTTCTGTTGGCAGTCCCCAATGACTGCCTGTTTTTTTATTACTTAATTTATCTTTAAAATTTATATTCTTACTACTGAATAAGTGTAAACTACATCGCGCCAGGCACGGGTTCAATTCTGAGCGGTGGCAAAATATTTTTTTTATTTTTTTTTTGTTGAAATTGAGTTTTTTAAACGTAAAATTAAACATAACAAAAGCTATAATTGCCAATCTGGCAATCATTGGAGACCCGTATGGTGATATTCGTATCAAAATTCGAACAGTTGTACCAAAATTCCACTTTGAAGTCAAACTTTCCAATAAGATTTTTTAAAATTTATTCCAATTGGATTTTGATGTATGGGAGTTTTATGTAGAATCATATCCTAAATAACTTTTGTTCTTGCACTTTTTTGGTAAGGTGCGCCGTTTTTGAGATATTCGCAAAAAATGTTTTCGTTCGTATGGGGGATACCCCCCCTAATGGTCCATTTTTGCCCATTAACGAACTTAGCCTCGCATTTTACGAAAAACGGATCTGTGCAAACTTTCAAGTCTCTGGCTCAATCCGTGCGCCTGCAATCCGCGCCACAGACGGACAGACAGACAGACAGACGGACGGACATGCAAAAATTAAATATTTTTATCATTCTAAACACACTGGTGTAATTCATTTTTTTGTGCGATGACGGGATCTTGGCGTTACAAACGGTAAGGCAAAGTTAATATACCCTTTGGTTTCACCATACGGGTATAAAAATATCTGTTACGCATCGTCTTTTATTGGAAAAAGTGAAAACCATCTTCTCTATATATAAAATCGTTTAACCTGACGCCCAGCCCAAACCCCTGAAGATAGAGACTTGAAACTTTCAGAATATGTCCCAACCATCGCGTAGGCGCTCACTAAGACGAGATTTTTCGAAATTTTAGCACTAAGGGGGTGAACGGGGAGTAAAGGGGGTTTGGGTGTTTTTAAACCGTGATTTTCGCCATGAATCCTGCTCAATAGGAGGCTGAAAAGTATCACTCGGGGGTTTTGAGGTCACTGATCACGAATCCGGTGTTAGATTTTCAAAATTCAAAACGGAAGGTCCTGTAAGGATAATGCAAATATCCGTTTTCCCATTTTTTCCGGGAAAAATGTCATTAGGAGGTTATCGGGGTCGCTGATCACGAATCTATATATTTAAAAGGCAAAGCGATTTTGTATGTATTTCTTTCCGCAGAGCTCCAGCGGCTCCGATTTCGATGATCCTTTTTTAAATGAAAGCTCTATAGCTGTAGATATTTTAATAATACTTTATTAGTTATTTCCCTTTCAAAATTATGAATATGCCACTAACTAAGTCTTCAATGTTAAAACGACATTCCGTACTGTTCGATTAGTGCAGTGAGTTAGAAGTTGGACTACCATGCGCCAAGCACCGGGTTCAGTTCCTATCGGTGCAAAATTCTTTTTTTTTCTTTTCAATTTTTTTTGTTGATCTATTTACTTTTTTTAATATTTTATTACTTAATTTATCTTTAAGTTTACATTTTTACTCCTGAATAAGTGTTAGACTAAAATGCGCCAGATGTGCGGGTTCGATTCCGAGTGGTGGCAAAATGTTTTTTTTTTAATTTTTTTTTTGACCTTAAATTATTTATTTTATTTATATTATACTTCTTTAGGCGCGTTGTGCGATTTTTGGATGGGTAAAACCTTGAGTTCGCGTCACCGACATGCTAATTTAACAGCTTAACCCATTTTTCGCCGCTCTTAGACGCGTGGGAATTTTTCCATCAAAATTCGTGTGGAAGCTACTTTTGGGTCGAATATGACTTTCAAAAAGTTTCAGAATTTTCCGACCCACAGTTTTCCGGAAAATTGTGGTAAAAATTCTTAACCACGACAAATAGCCAATACTCTGATATGCTCAATATGTGGTATTTTTTCCAGAAAAACGTGAAAATTTTTATTGATTTTGGAATAAAAATGATCTAAGGGCTCAACCCCTTACCGCTTTGCGGTACATTCTTCGAAAAAATAAACAAAAATGTGAAAAAAGGTTTTGTAGTACGAATTCTTACCAATGGCGAGAAACGAGTATTTTTACGTTTCTGGGAGGGTTTTTGTCTGTTTTGTGGCCAAAAGTGGGAAAATCCAATTACCCAATCAACGAAAAAGTAATTTGATGAGCTTTGATGAACATTCAAAGTTGTGGTAAGAATTCTTACCGGGTGGTGAATAAATGGGTTAAGAATGCTGATTTGCTTTCATTTGATTTTTTTATACAGAAAAAATCGATTTTTTTTTGAAGACTGTATAGAGCAAAATAAAATTAGAGAGGAAATTTCAGAATAGCACATGACTTTCTTACACAAAAAAAAACGATTTTTTTTTTTGGAAAATATCATACAGCAAAATAAAATGAGACAGAAATTTTTTTTGGGAAAATATATACAGCAAAATAAAATTACACAGAAAATTTCTGAACAGCACGTGGCATTATACAGAAAGAATTAAATATCTGTAGCTATTTGTTGTATAAGAAAATCATGTGCTGCTCAGGAATTCAAACCTTAATATGCATATTGACTTTTATTTGACATTTACTGCTTATTAGCATATATTTTCAAAATTTCAGGTTAAAAAATATATAGGCATAAATACACGACAAAATTACCTTACATATATTATTGTTTTCACTTCTGTTGGCAGTCCCCAATGACTGCCTGTTTTTTTATTACTTAATTTATCTTTAAAATTTATATTCTTACTACTGAATAAGTGTAAACTACATCGCGCCAGGTACGGGTTCAATTCTAAGCGGTGGCAAAATATTTTTTTTTTGTTGAAATTGAGTCTTTATTGGAAAAAGTGAAAACCATCTGCTCTATATATAAAATCGTTTAACCTGACGCCCAGCCCAAACCCCTCAAGATAGAGACTTGAAACTTTCAGAATATGTCCCAACCATCGAGATTTTTCGAAATTTTATAGCTAAGGGGGTGAACGGGGGGTAAAGGGGGTTTGAGTGTTTTTAAACCGTGATTTTCGCCATGAATCCTGCTCAATAGGAGGCTGAAAAGTACCACTCGGGGATTTTTGGGGTCGCTGATCACGAATCCGGTGTTAGATTTTCAAAATTCATAACGGAAGGTCCTGTAAGGATAATGCAAATATCCGTTTTCCCATTTTTCCGGGAAAAAATGTCATTAGGGGGTTTTCGGGGTCGCTGATCACGAATCTATATATTTAAAAGGCAAAGCGATTTTGTTTGGATTTCTTTCCGCAGTGCTCCAGCGGCTCCGATTTTGATGATCCTTATTTTAAAACATAACAAAAGCTATAATTGCCAATCTAACAATTATTGAAAACCCGTATGGTGATATTCGTATCTAAATTCGAACAGTTGTACCAAAATTCCACTTTGAAGTCAAACTTTCCAATAAGATTTTTTAAAATTTATTCCAATCGGATTTTGATGTATGGGAGTTTTATGTAGAATCATATCCTAAGTAACTTTTGTTCTTGCACTTTTTTGATAAGATACACAGTTTTTGAGATATTCACAAAAAACATTTTCGTTTGTATATCGTCATCAACTCAAGCTCTGATTGGTCAATTATAAAATCTCTGCGATGAAAAATCCCAAGTCAAGACACGGTTTTAGCTTGCCCGTGAGGAGGCTGAAAAAACTAATTGGGTATTAGAGTGTTTAGAATGATAAAAAAAAATTGAATTTAGCATGTCCGTCCGTCCGTCCGTCCGTCCGTCTGTCCGGCCGTCTGTCCGTCCGTCTGTCCGTCCGTCACTCTATGGCGCGGATTGCGGGCGCACGGATTGAGCTACAGACTTGAATTTTTAAGCAGATGCGTTTTTCGTAAAATGCGAGGCTAAGTTCGTTCATGGGCAAAAATGAACCATTAGGGGGTACCCCCCATACGAACGAAAACGTTTTTTGCGAATATCTCAAAAACATCTTATCTAAAAAGTCCAAGAACAAAAGTTATTTAGGATATGATTCTAAATAAAACTCCCATACATCAAAGTCCTATTGGAACAAATTTACAAAATCTTATTAGAAAGTTTGACTTCAAACTGGAATTTTGATACAACTGTTCGAATTTTGATAGGAATATCACAATAGGAATATCACAATAGGAATATCACAAGGAATATTATAGGTTTTGTTATGCTTAAAATTTATGTTTGTACATCTGTCTGTATGTCGGTCGGTTTTTCTGTCTGTTTGACTGAATGTTTGTTCCGGCATCACGCAAAAACGGCGCGGCCGATTTTGATCAAACTTTGCACACAGGTACAGTTATTGACAAGAATAAAGGATATGATTCTTTTTGATATCAATCCCCGTTTCTTCTGATATCTCTTACTCAAGGGTGTCGGATCCAGTTTAATAGCAACCCCTTTCCCTCTCTTGAAACCTCTTTATGCGCTTAAGGGTTTCGGATCCGGTTTTGACCATGAGAGAGATCAGCCCGCAGGAAAAATTTTTGCTCACTAATATCTACCCCTCTTTTTTATGTATAGTATCTTTTTTCGGACAAAAAACAGTATATTTCACCTAAAAATTTAAAAAAGCAGTAAATCGATTTGAAAAAACAGTATTTTTCGCAGTATAAATTTTATTCAATGAAAATTTGTGTCTTTGCTCTTAATTTCGGCATTTTTATTCTTTTAAATTAACAATGGAAAGCAAAATCAAAGTAACGCGTTCTGAAGAAGGATGAATAATGACAAGACAGTAATCGATGGGGAAAGGAAGAAGCGAATCTATATGACATGTTGCCATAAATACTTCGCTGTTCGTCGTTTGAATGTATTTACACTTGCCATGTGTTGCCACTGTTTTGTGTTGCCACTGACGTTTTGCATTGCTATTAATAAATTTTGAATTTCGAAACGTTAAAGAATTAAAGTTTTCTGAGTATTTAAATACAGTATTTTGGGGAAAAAAGCAATTATGCAGTATTGGAGTCTGAAAAACAATATAATACTGCGAAAAACAGTATAGACACCATCGTTATGTATAGCCCTCACCTGCTATCTTCTGCAATTCTAAAGGGATTTGGTGCTTCAATGTATGACATGAATTAAAAAGAATAACATTTCCCACAATATTGTCTTTCCCCGTGTGGATAACCACCTTTTACCGTTATTGAATAGATTGTAAGTAAACAGTACGATTTTGTAATACACCGTTGAGTCACAAAGAAAAATGTCTCTAAAAAAATTTCCCTTTTTTGGGTTAACTATATGCATTTGAGTCGAGGCCGAAGGCCGAGTAAAGAGGAAGGCGAGAGCTGAAATATATTTAAATAATTTTACGTAACATCTCCATACATCAAATTCCAACAATTCAAGCGCGAGGGGCGAGGCCGAAGGCCGAGTAGTTGTGGAGGCCGTAGGCCGACGGGGGCAGGGAGGCCGAAGGCCGACCTGTGGAAGGGGGATGAACCGCGAAGCGGTTCGGGGCGCAGCCCCTAGTGTAAACAGAAAGCGAACAAGAAAAATCTAATAGCGATAAATTCATGGAAACTTTTTGTGGAGTATTATTTTATAATGGACTTTTCCTCCTATTACACGCCGGGATTTTAGTGTTTAATTTTTACGAAAAATGTGTTTAATTTTTTTTACCCGTCAGTTATTAGCCTGAAATAAGAAATTTAATTCTCGAAGCGAAATCGTTTGAACCAAATGTCAATGGCGGCCGAAGGTATCAACTTGACCAACAGACGAACCAACAGCAACTGATAGATGTGAATTTTGACCAACAGACGAACCGTCAATCACTAATTTCCACATTAAAGTAGGGCACACATCTATCAGTTTTCGATCAGTCGCGACTGTTACGGCACTTGTCAGTTTTCCATAAGTGTTTTACATCTAGTTATGCGTTCACATCTATCAGTTGCAAGTGACAGTTTTTTGTGAAAAGTATCCATTCATTTTGATGGCAGAATTCAAACAGTGAGGATGAATAATGAAGAGAGAGCGTGTTTATGCATTATTATTGCATTAAGTTCAAAAAATAAAATTTGGTTCTGTTCTGATGCGATACGACTGCCGCGACTGACGCGCACGTTCACACCAATCAGTTGGCCATCCATTTAAAAAAAAACTGATTTGCCCACGAATTTTTTCGTAGTTGCCCATCAGTTGTCTGATTTTACGTTCACACCAATCAGTTTCCCATCAGTTTCCCAAAAACTGATGGAAAACTGATAGATGTGTAGCCTACTTAACCCTTTCACACCTGAATTATTTCTGGCGGTGAAATAATTTTTTTGATGTGAGATTCTTATGTTAGAGATCAGAAGCAGCTTAAATTTCAATTTTTTTTTTAACATTACTTGTTTGCTTCTGACAAAATATGAAATATTTCTGACAAAAAAGTCAGATAATTGGTTTTTACGGAGTTGCGTAATTAACAAAAGGCTCATTCAAGGATTTAAACAGTAATTTCAACGTCGGATAGCTGTAAAAACTAGTTTGAGGAATTGTCCCACTGGTGGGACATCAGGTCTGAAAGGGTTAAAGCAATTGTGACTTTGCAGACACTAATAGTGTGTCGTTTTCGTCATTTCTTACGCTTCTGGTACGCGGATGCGAATTATGGGTCTAAATCTTTAGTCCCGATTGTGCTACGCCACACGCTTCCTGTTTGCACTGAAGTAACGAGAAATGCTGTGATGAAGAGTTGTAGGGGGAATGAAACGAAATCAACCTCTCCGAAAAGTGGTGCAACGTAGTTATGTGGGACGATACACACACAAAATCCTACCGTGTGGAGTTTAGCGAGGACGTACACGAAGCAACTTTCAGTCTTCAGCCTCACCAAATTATAGGAAAGAAACGAGTGCGACAAGAGGAGAAAAGTCGCCACTCGAAAAGTGTTCTTCACTTCTTCTTTTACGCACACAAACGAAGTCACTCATGTACCCTAGTAGACCGTTCATGATGAGTTCATCGATGAACTCATTAGCGCGAAGTGATGATAGTCATGATGAGTTTTGTTCTAGGCCTGGGAAATATTCTCATCATTACTGGTCACTTATATACTCATTTGTAGCAATGAGTCTTTCGATGAGCGTTGCGTGAGCCTCTCGATGAGTATAATGGAGCCGTATTGATGATGTATTGATGATGTTCATTGGTAAACTCATTGGTAGCCGAATTGGCTACCTGATCAGTAAACGTTTTGATAAATTCATTATTTTGATGAATTCATTATTTTGATAAATTCACCAGAATTGAAACCTAAAATTAAAGAACTCAAGCATATAAAAATTGTGGCTCTTGACACCATATATGGATGAAATTAGAGACTGTGCCCTTTCCAAAAAGTACTCAACCAAAGTGGAAACTTCACGGGTTCAAAAGTTAACCCAGGGGCACGAAAAACGCTATTTCTTGCATGGGTCTTTTCGGCAATAAAAAAGCCTGCCATATTTTTAAATCGTTTTCAGTACAGAAATAAATTGAAACCCGGAAAAGTACCACCAAAGGCTATAAATTCTGGAACCCTATTGTCAGTGTATTATTGAACTGCCTTACTTCGTTTCATAAAAATAATCCTTAAAATTTTCATTTATTTATTAACCACAAAGTCTGAAAGCTGTTATTAGTTCAAAGACTTCAAAAGGATTTCGAAAGAAACCAAACCATTAAAAATTCCTTGAACCCGAAACTTTTATATTATTAAAACTTTCAAATGAAAAACTCGTTTGATTAGGTGAAACTTTATCGAATTTTTCCTTCTTTTTTTCTTTGTGGCTTATGGATACCGAAAAAATAAAACCCTCTTATAAACGATTTTATGCGAAAGGTTAATGGCGATAGAACGACCATAATCCGATGTTCAGCCCACAAACTTAACTTCAAATAGATTTCTTGGTTTTTCCTTTTGATTCGATTTTTGTATCAAAAGGAAAGAAAACCATTTTATCCGAGAATATAGAATTTCATTTAATGTCTATGACTTTCCACCTCACCACAACATTTGGCCATGAGGATTAACAAAAGAAGATTCCATCTGCGGTGTGGGAAAAAAATTTGTATGGAAAAATGGGAAAATGGTGTGAACATGGGGGAAAGATATCAGCAATTTATAGAATAAAAGATCTACTCAACTGATGTACTACACGAATTCCATCTGGTTTTGTACAAATGGTCAATTTTGGCAACGAAAAAAAAAACTTGTTCAATTATTCGACCACAATTGGCCTTTTTATGCTGGAGAAAATACCCTGATTTCTATAATTTTGCTTATAATGCGGACCTAAATGTATGTGAGAAGCCGTGAATCGTTCATGGAAAACGTGAAAATATTTTTTGTTGCCTAATTTTTTAACTTTCCAAAACAATTTCTATGCTAAGAAAATTCCTCAAGAAAAACCATTTAGAATTTCTAAGCGCAGACAGCATTGTTTTGCCGTGTATTAAATCGACCACACCACATGTCGTCTAATATTGCATTACATATGCAAAGGTTGTTTCTTAAAGGCATCAAGCTTTAAATGATTTTCCAAGCACCTAAAATTTTAGAGCCTTGTTTTACCGTGAATGCC
Source organism: Chrysopilus asiliformis (assembly GCA_964034945.1). NCBI lineage: Eukaryota > Metazoa > Arthropoda > Insecta > Diptera > Rhagionidae > Chrysopilus > Chrysopilus asiliformis. Next base: position 89,252,750 of record OZ035960.1, on the reverse strand, counting down.
TGGATCAAAGGGGTTTTTTTTTCCAAAAGTGGAAAATTCAAATGCAGATGGCATGAAGTTTCTGTGAGGAAGTAGGAAGGGAGATCCGGTGAGCTGCTTTAAGGATTTTCCTGCATGTAATTTTTTTAAAGGGGGAAATTTAGCTTTTAGTGTATGATTCAGGTGATGTTTACTTGCGATTTAAGAGGCTTTTACACATACAAAAACCTTTTTTGAATACATTCCAGGTAAAATGTTACGGAGATATTTGCCAGCGGCAATGCAAATTTTTTTTAGAAGGTGAGAGGGATTTTGTGTAAATTAGGAAATCATACATTACCATAATAGCATAAAAAATAATGGATGTCTGTTTATATGAATTTTTATTCCGCTATTTATGCACATCCCACGTTATGTGGAAAACACATCCGTTTTTATCATTTGTATAAAAATATTTGGATGGGATTTTTGACACAGAGTTTTGAAATTTAATTTTATTACTTTACTAACTGGTGTGAAAAGGACATTCACATCTAATATATGTTTTCACATTAAAGGTCATTCGTACTTTTCCATTCGTGGAAATGTTCTACAATAATGAGAAATAATTAAATTTCGAATCCAGCAAAAAAGAATATTCAAAAAATACTAACTAGTGTCCTTTTATGAATTTTCCGAAAAACAATTTTTTTGTGATTTTTAGAACCATTGGTGGGATTAGGGGATAAGTCGCAAACTCTCCGTGTTAGAACCATAATAAAAAAAAATATCAGTTGTGATCAACCCAAAATTTTCTTCTGCAATATTTAGTTTCGGAACAAACATGCGAAAAATAGTATTTTTTCTCAAATATTTTGAAAACCGTTTTTTCAAATATTTTGAAAACCGTTAGAGATATGAAAAAAACTGTTAAAGCAAAAAACGCAGAGAATTTTATATCCTTCAAATTTTGTTATATTCATTTTTTCCAAAAAACGCATAACTTTCAAGAGATTTTCAAAAAAATCTACTTTTTTCAAAAAAAAAATGTATGTAAGATACCCGTTATAACTGTTACTTTTCCAAAAGTTAATCGAAAACTACGATTTTTGTAAAACTTATTCACCAAAAATTTCAAGTCGCTAGCTCAAAGCGTCCTCGAATTACTTAAGAGTACCAGGAAGACCGAGCCATGCTCGGCGACCTCAAAATCCTACTTGTACTGATTTTTGGGGAAAAACTAAATTCACATATCTTTACAGAGCTTTTCCAGAGTTTTTAAATTCCCGACCCAGAAAGCTAGAACTAAAACTAACGCGCGATAATAAAATTTCATAGAAATCGGTTGAGTGGTTATTGAGTAATCGCTGTCACCGATTTTTGAAACGTTGTTTTGAGACACCAGGTTAGGGTATTCGAGGGGAGGGAAAAGTCAGGTTTGTATTGGAAAAATCGAAAGCCCTTAGCCCCCTTAGTAATACTGTAAAGTTTCATTAAGATCGGACCACCCAATTCGAAGATACCAGGCGAGGGGTATCGAGGGGAATTTTCTCAGAGGTGAGACCTATCTAGATCGATTCCTTGTCCCCGAAAATCCCTAACCCTCAAGTTTCGTGAAAATCGTTAGGCGGGTTTTCGAAATCGTTGTGCAGACATTCCTCGTATTATATTATAGGATATGTAAAACGGATAGACCGGCAGACATATGCACGGACATTCTCATAATTTTTCCTGAGACGGGTTTCGTACTGATCAGAAATTTTCTATTTACCCCCGTTCTCGAGTCGGTCTCCGTCTCGAATACAATACTTTCCCTCTATAGCAGAGGAAAGTAAAAAGGGTGATGGATTCATTTTATGCGGTTTCCCAAAAATCAAGAGATGCACATTCGGTTGTCGCCTTGTATCTTTTGAACCCCTCAACTCAAAACACTAAGAAATTCCGTATAGGTTGATTGGGAATCGACCCAGAAATCATTCAGATGTCCCAGCGTATTTATTACTTCTTAAGATTTTTGCTTAATGGTTTTTTTTGTCTCTCTAATGGTTCTCAAGATATTTGAAAAAAATTTAGTTCTCTCGAAAATTATGCACTTTTATGAAAGAATACATAAAACTAAATTTAAAGGAAACAAATTTTTCTACATTTCTTGCTTTAACTGTTTATACATACATATCTCCAACGACTCTCAACTATTTCAAAAAAAAATATCTGTTTTTGAAAATTTCTCGGTTTTTTTGTTTTGAAAATCTTACTAAAACTATGCGATTTTGGCGGAAACCTTTATAACCAAACTCAAAGTAAATAAAATTTCCTGCATTTTATCCCTTAACGGTTTTTTGTATCTTTATCGGTTCTCAAGATATTTGAAAAGATATTTTTTTCACATATTTTTTCCCCCGAAACTAAATATGGCAGAGGAAAGTTTTGTGTTGATCACGACTGACACTTTTTTTTGTTATTTGAATGGGAACCTAAAACCAGAACGAATCTGTATACGAACAACAAAATATAATGCCCGTATCACTAACTATTACGATTACGATTGCGATTACGATTTCGATTACGATTACGATTGCGTTTAGGATTGCGACTACGATTGCGTTTAGGATTGCGACTACGATTGCGATTGCGATTACGATTGAGCTTTCTCGGCCAATGAAGTTAAAGCTTTCATGTTCCTATTATTGAAAGCTTTGATCTCATTGGTCGAGAACTGCAATCATAATCACAATTGTAATAGCAATCGTAATCGTAATCGTAATCGTAATCACAATTGTAATGGCAATTGTAATCGCAATCGTAATCATAATCGTAATCGGAATCGCAATAAAGCCCAATACAGACTAACGATTGCGATTGAAGCTTCTCGACCAATAAAATCAAAGCTTTCAACGGTAAGACATGAAATCTTTGATCTCATTGGCCGAGAAAGTTCAATCGTAATCGCAATCGCTAGTCTGAATTGGGCTTAAGGCAGTGCAGAAGTTGGCTATACTGCCTCTGATGAAAGTCGCTACTTCCAAACAAAAAAAAACAGACTCTTATTTTATCTTGTAGCCCAAACATGTTTTGTTGTAAGCCTGTCAGAGAAAATTATTGGGATGTGAAAACATCCACATATAATAATAACTCTTTGCTATATTATTAACATATAAGTCGTTCAATGTTTATTGGTGAAGAAATCCAAGAATCAGAAGTGGTTCTTATATTTGCTAATCAAATACAATTTATTTCAAATATTAAAAAATCACGAATTTCGCATGTAAATACTTTTTAATCCTTGATTGAAACTTCAAAATAAAACCTTTAAATTTTATATGAAACTTCCTGAATAAAAGATTATTTAAAAAAATAGCATAAATTTACATACAAAAATTTTCGATGGACGAGTTTCATTTAAACTCATATATGCTTGTTTATTTTTTAATTAATTATTGAGGTAAATTTCCATGTCATTTTTCACTGAATTTTCCGAGAAATGGTGATGAATTTGTTTTTCAAAAATAATTTTCACTTGCCACATGTCAAACAAAGGGCGTAGAAATGCCGCCCCCGTAAATTCCCGCGATGTATTCGCGTTGAGTCAAATATTCTTATATCAAAACAAAACTTACCAGCGGAAGCACATATGAGGTGACATACATCTTGTTATCATATTTTATCGGGGTGGTTTTCCGGGCTGTCTGAAGGGTGTTTTTTTTAAGTTTTGTTTCCCATTGGGTACTTACCTGAAAATGTAAAGAGAAAAATATGCTTTTAACAACATGTAAAATGTAATTTTTATTTTTATTGCTCTGTTTTCAGTTTGAGTGACATATGATTATTGTTATATGAAATTTACCCCCGACAATAAAAGCATATAAATAAATAAAGTTAAATACCCAACCCTGATGTATGAATCCTACTGAATCCCGCTGAATCCTGTAACCGCAATGAATGAATGAATGTTGGCTGCTGAAAATGAATGGATCAATGTTACTTAACACAGACTATCCCCATTTTAGATTTCATTAAAATTTCAAAAATATTCCCTTTTCTGGTCTAGATTCGCCCACGTTAAGCCACAGTTTACAGTTTTCCATTGAAAATGTTGAAAATCGATAAAATCCGTGGTGCTACTGGGGGTGGATGTGAGGTGAAAAATGCGGCACGGCCTTAAAATCGGCTACACACAGAACCCATTGTTCGCCGCGGGAATAAACTCAGGCTCCATTAGCTATTTATTCAAAAGTTTTATTAAGGGATCTGCGGACGTATCCCCCCCAAGAGGATTAAGGGTGTGTATTTTCAGGATATTTCCGACGTATTTCAGAACCAGTTTTTTTTTCCACCGGCAAGATAACCACATGCGGAGACCGAAGTATGGAGGGGTCGGAATTTTACACCAAACTAATTTATTCTGGGTTTCACTGATGTGACAAGGAAAAGACTGATTTACATCATGCTAAGCAAAATATCTTGTGTCTTTGTATCTATCAGGGATTCTAATTAGTCATAATTACTGAAAAACTTTCCAAATTTTTATGACATGTCAGCATGGTTGATGAGTTAGCTAGCATGGATAAGCTAGCGAACTGGGTTGATCCTTTCTTATCTTTTGACAGCTAGTCAAAGTTTTCCGCCCTTCGTTTAAATGACAAATTTCTTGTCATCTACCCACCACCGACACCATTTTGTAGAGAGTCGCTATTTAAAAGTTTTTTTTAACAGCCATCAAAAGTTTCCAAAATGGTAGAACATTCCAAATCATCAAACAAATTGTACTTAACAAAATGCACTCTAAAGAGAGAAGTCCTGCGCCACAGGTAAAAGATTTCCTAGATGCTGCAACAGATATTGACATTAAAAACCTGAAAATCAAAAAGAGTAGGTACAATACAGCAGTTGAGCCTCGATAAATCGAAGCTGCAGAAACAGGCGAAAATTCGAATTATTGAAGATTTCGAGATATCGACTTATCATGATTCGTTTGTGTCATATTTTTAAAAGGATATGGATGTGCAAATGAGTAGGAAACTCCCGATAGCAAGAAAAGTGCGCCGCAGACGAAATGTTAATACAAAATCCCTTCAAACCCACCACGCCCAAACAAAAATACTTGTCCAAGTTTTTGTTATTTTCATAATATGTAAAAAAATATTTTTATATCAATACTAGCCAGCTTAAAGTTTTTTCTATAAATTTTAGAATGCCAAAAAACCATAAATAATTTAAAAACAAAAAACGTTATCCTTACAGGACCTTCCGTTTCGAATTTTGAAATTCCAACACCAGATTCGTGATGATGCATGCATATTTCTTCTCGTTATGATTTCGGCTCCGGGAATTTTTTATTCATCCGAATCAATAAGTTTAGAAGCGAATGAAGGTCACTTGTTGTTGCATATTTCGCATACTTGACACGTTAGTGCATATTTGCATATAAATGCATATTTAGTTGTATATTTTACAACTTTCATGAAAACCAAATTTTTTTTTTGTACAATTCAAATTATCATTCGACTGTTTCAGCTAAAATAAATATTAAAAATACATAAATGTGTGTTTTTACTTTCTACGAAGTATATAAAATAAAAGTATTGTATTCATGAAAAATTTCAACCTCTTGATTTTGCCTAAAAAACATTTCCCGATTGGAGTCATATTACAAAAATGTCTTTCTGTCTGTCAGTCTGTGTACAAGATTTCTCAAAAACTAATAGAGCTAGCACCATGAAATGTTATAGGCATGTGGGACGATCCTATCAACTTTTGGTGGAAATCCGTTAACCGGAAGTATCCAAAATGGCGGTTTTTCAAAAATCGCAATTTCGTTTTTCTCGATTTACTCCCAAACTACGCGTTTTTTAGTGGCCTTAAGTATGACAAAACTTGGAGAAAATAAAATTTCCCACACTTTTGTCTTTAGCTATAACTCGATATCTCGACCTGTTATCGAGATAAACCGTTATTTCCAAAAAAAAAAAAACAGTTTTTTGCGATTATCTCGAAAATAAACGATTTTTTGCTGACTGAATGTATGAAGTGAATTAATGAGAATGGCATTCTGCACAATTTTGTTTCTTACCGTTATCCGTTATCTTTTACCGTTATTGAGATATTTTTATTAAAATGTAAAAAATGTATTTTTGCGAACTACTTGCAAACTAGGTTTTTCGAAAAAATACAATTTTCCACATTTTTATGTTTTACCGTAAATCGATATCTTTTACCGTTCTCAAGTTATTAACCACTTTTTTAGGTGAAATATATTTCGGATTTTGAATGTTTTTAAAGTGCATATTTCGCCATTTTTAGTGCATATTTTTGGCAGCCTTAGTGATAAGCAACCCGGAAAACCTCCCAAAGCCAGTTTTTGCGAGAAAAATTGAAAAATGGACATTTGCATTATCCTTTCAGGACCTTCCGTTTCGAATTTTGAAAATCTAACATGACTAAAAACCTGCTCCTGGCAACGCAGATCATTTTGCAAAAAAACGCGTAAAAATCGGTCCAGTCGCTTTTGAGTTTTATAATCTCCAGCAGACAAACATCCATTTTTATATAATATAGATTTAAAAAACCTTGAAAATAAAAAAAAAACGTCACCTAAATAAATTATGTACATATCGTCCTCAGAGATTCAGCACCTGTCTGATCCAGAAATGAAACTTTTTACACAAAATACTCCTTGAGAAAAAATACTTTTTTCTAATAAAATGTTCCATTCAATTGGAGCATTTCTCGTTTTGCTCTCAATTTTATTTCGTAAGAAAAACCTTTGATATTGAAGTATCTTTCACTTTACTTGACGTCAATATAGATGTTTTATTTTGTGTTTTTTTTGTATCGAGTATGGACTCTTTAATACGTTTATATTTATATTGGATTCACCTTGTAACATCAATCGAATTGCGGCTGCTACCTTTTTAATGGTTCAACGCATTATAAGTCGTCATTTCAAATATTCGCAATCGATCCTTTCGGATTTCTTTTGAACAAAAAAAAAAATGAAGCCTTCACCCACAATTTATAACCTTAGAATTTCGCTTTCTCCCAATAAATTCCCTTAAGTGAATGAATTTTATAAAAAAGAAAATCGGTTTGATTTTTAAAATAAACGCTTTTTTTTTCTTGCGCAATTCAGATGGAAAATCGTAAAAAAAATCCTGATGGGAAAGAAAATAGGCATGAAACGAGACACTTTTCTTGATATTTATTTTCATGGTAGGTACAATTGAATTCGTGGAAAAACATGTTCTTTTTTGCAGCTAAATAAGCAACGATCGAGGAACAAAAACCTTTTGTGGGATTTAGGCCGTCAAAACGTTAGTCGGAAAACTGAGAAAAGTCATAAGGATGCTCAACCTCATCAAGAGATGAAACTTCCAAACCAAAGTTATAAATAGATCTATAAAATATTGTTCTTTATGATTCCCTTTAATATTTATGAGTAATTCCAAATGGAAGCAGGGTAAAAAAAAATAAATGTAAGAATTATAATTTTCTTTTTGATTTATTCGATTTCAAAATATATTATGTATTTTAGATTTTTAAAAGGTAAACAATTTTCCATCGAAAAATGATTTAATTGTACTTTTTTTTACGTTTTACACAATCGAAAATCGAAACTTTTTGCACTTTTTACTTTCGACACAATCGGAAATCATTTTTGTTAATGAAATTTTTAGAACATGTCAAAAGTTTTTGTCGCGATAACAAAAATTCTTTTGGTAGTTAAAACTTGTACATACACAGTTAAAGTTGGACATTGTTTAATACTTTTTCTATTAAATTTCTACATTATTAATCAAATTTGTGTTATTTTTCAATATTTTTTAAATTTTTCCTTCCGTTATAATTCGCACATGGTATGCAACATCGGAGTATATACTATATAGCAAAAGGGAAGTTTTAAAAACGAACGTTTAAAAAAGCCCTGGGCATCAATCGTATAACGAGACGCGTCTCCGTCTTTGAGCTGAGACGGCGACATCGACGCGACACGTTTTTCTAATCGTGTATCGCGACACTAAAAAGTTTTAACGTTCAATGGATTGAATTTCTTAAATCAATTATAGGTCATGCTAAATAAAGCTTTCCGAGTGCACAATACGAACCAGTTTTGATCACTACAAATATCTTGCTACAGAAACGTCAAAATAAAAATGTTTGGATTAGCTGAAATTAATTTTGTGTTAAGTTCACCAGAAAAAAGGGAATTACGAGTTGTTCGCAGGTTCTCAAGGGACAAAAATGATCCGTTCCAGCTCATCTCAAAACCGTAGTATATAATTAATAGACTTTTTGTTTGAAGTGAATAAAAATCAAATCCCCCCACAAAAGTTTTTTTCTTTTTGTTGCCGGAGGCACCAGTGTCAAATGCGCCCCTCGCTAAAGCATTATTTTCATCCATGAACCTTTCCCACTGTTTTTCACTCGTTATCTTCCTAAAAAATATAAATGTATTATAATTTAAATACAAAAACTTTTATTTACTTTTGTTCCTCCATTGTGAAATGACAGACGGAATGACACTGAGCGACACCTCGAACTGTGTCGCTGAACGAAAAGACGCGTCGCTAGTATGAAAAGACGCGTCGCCATACACGATTGCTTTTCATAATGAAAGACGCGATTTCGTGTCTGCGTCGCGTCATACGATTGATGCCCTGTTTTTTGTAATACTTTCCCCTTTCAATAAATCAAGTTTTAATAATAATATTAAATTAGAATAAAATTAATTTTTTTTAAATAGCGCATTTGGACTACATTGTAATACAAAAATGCATTAAAAAAATACTCACAGACAAAATGTTTATTTAGAAAAATCCATTTGTATAGGATAGGGGGAAAGGCGCGGCCCGATTGGATTTGGATGTATGGAACGGTTATGTAAAATCATATTCTAAACAGATTTTACCTTTATACATTTTTCAATACGACTCACCGTTTTCGAGAAAACAGAAAAAAGTATTCCATTTCTATAGGAAGGGGGGGGGGGGGGGGGTAAGGAGTGGTCCGATTGGATTCTAATGTAGGGATGAGTTATGTAAAATCTTATTTTAAACACATTTTGCCTTGGTACAGTTGTCAATATGACTCACCGTTTTCGAGAAAATTGCGAAAAACTTTTTCGTTTGTATAGGGGAAAGGGGAAGGAATGGTCCAATCTCAAAATTTTTTGAGAAAAAACGTTATCCTTGTCTTGCAGAACCTTCTGTTTCAATTTTTGAAGTTACAACACCAGATTCGTGATCAGCGACCACGAAAACCTCTAAAGCAAGTTTCTCTTACAGGACCTACCATTTCGAGTTTCAAAATTTTGACATCAGAAACAAATTTTTTAATTCTACAAATTCTTCGTATCATAATTGTCACGGTTTTCGAGCTATTTTCGGTCTTCGCTCGATGTCACAAAAGAACGTGTTCTCAAAGCACTGTGCGCCGGCGTGGCATGAAGGTTGAGAGTTGACCCACTGAGAGTTGAGATGGCGTTGATTGTAACCATACTCATCAAAATTTATGAAGTTTTCTTTTTTTGACCACTTGCTATGCCAAGAGAGTATCACGAGTGCGTTGGTTGTATTTCCGAGGTTGGGTATGTTGTCCCAGCGTCCCGAAAACGAAGCTTTTATATCGGATTTTTCAAATTATTGTGATAATTTTTCAAACGCTAGAAAAACCGATAACCACTCGATTTCGCCTAATCGATGGTCAAAAGTACATTTTTTTTCGCCTGCGGCACATTTTTTCAACAATCTTCAACAAAAGGCACTAACTCAACAGATTTGGCCTGCGGCGTATTTCTTTGTATTGGTATTTTCAAGAATTCCGCTGCGACTGTTTATAAAATATAAAGAGCTCGAGTTACGTGTTATGCACGTGTATTTCTTGATTTAAAAAACTTCGCCGAATTCTGTTTAACACGTTGGCTGCCAAAGCCTTTTCAGGATTTTGATCGTGCAGTGCCAACGTCTTTTCACGATTTTGGTCACCTGAGGCCAACTTTTTTTTTGTTATTTTTTATTTCTTTGTGCCTAAAAATCATTTTTGACTACTCGCGACTTTATTATTGGTCCTAACTTTGCAGTTATAACGGTTTTTTTGTGTCGTTTTCGTGCGACATGGCCTGGGAGAACATAAAACATCCTGTGGAGCCACGTGTGTGCGACGCGGCTTCAGGGTAACACGAAAATGTGCGACGCGGCCTCAGGGTAACATTTGGGTGTCGCACGAAAACGTGCGACATGGCAGCCAACGTGTTAAGGAATTTCGCCTGCGACACACAATCATAATTTTTTTTTTTTGCATGAATCAAGTTTTCTTTTCTATATCAAATGTGATGTTCATCTTGTCCCGGATTGACCAACAAAAATATAATCAATTTACCCATAAAATACCTTTCTCCCCCCCCCCCCCCCCCTCCCCTTTAACGGAAAGTTTCCAGCAAGCGTCCATGCCTACACCAAATATTTGTGCTGGAAATTTTTGCAACTTTTGTTACACTTTAAGAATCCTTGAAATTTATAAGTAAGGTCTTTCAAAAGGTAATGATCTTACCTTCAAAAATTTCTGTAGCGAAAAAAAAATTTCAATGATAAACTTGTGAAGAAAATTTTTCTTTATTCATATTACAAAAATTAACAAAGTGCCATTGAGATTTTCTTCAAGCAATCAAAAAAGTGCTATCGAAAAACTTTGCTTCACTTTTCGTAAAAAACCACTTCTTAAAATTTTGTCAAAAAGTTTTAAGACGTTTTCTACTTTTCTGTCGAAAAAGAGGCACTTTCGTGAAAAAAATCGATATGAAGAAATTCACAGATTTTTTTTTTAAATCTGAAATGAGAAATCTCTTAATTTCGTATCTTTTTCATTTGGCGTGCAAAATTCAAGTAAACAAAACGTCTCATAAAATTTTGTGAAACACTTCATATTTTGCTTATTTCTCTCATTCTGTCGCATTTTCTTCAATTTTTAAAATTCCCAGTTAATTAGCGGGTAGTATTTGGAAAAGGTGTAATTGCTGTCGCAACATAAGTTCATCCATCTAATGGCAATTCATTTGCAGTCACTGCTATTATGAAGGAGAAAATTTCTCCAACATAAAAAAAAAGTCAATGGAAAACTTTTACCCTCTCAACCTAAATAAATGAGGCAAAAAACACCCTTCAAACGTTTTATAAGTTTCACCCACCTAAATAAACTACCCGTACATTTATGGATGAGTATATTTTTGGATTTAATTAAAATAAAGTTTATCCATAAGGTTGCCACCCAAAAAGGATCGTTCGTTGTACATTCCATAGCTGTGTGTAAGTTCCAACTTAACATAAGGGTAAACATATCGTGAAGGAAAGGTCGGAGAAAATGATTTCAGTATTACTTTTCTGCATCATTTCACTTTAATTACGCATGAATAGTTTTTTCACTGGACTGAAATTTTCTACTTAAAGTATCTTGTAAATATTATAAAATAGTAAGACGTTAACATTTTCAATTTCTAACTAAATAAAGTTTTCCATATTTACTTTCTCACTTGTTCTTCATTTAATTTTTCTATCTAACGTACTAAGAAATCCTCCTTCAGGATTTTCAGTAAATTCTAAGTAGTCAACTTTCTTCATTCTCAATTTTCCTTCTTTAAGCATGAGTTTTTTGCATAAATGATGAGATGAGCTATTTTTTTGTATTACCATAAAAATACCAGGGATTCATCATGAGAAAAAAAGTGAGTCTTTCACTCTGCTGGGATGGAAAAGGTTACTTATAAGACAAAAAAGCAAAAAAAAGGGATAAGCAAAAATGATTTCTAAGAAAGTTTATCTATTTTACATGGTAAAAGTTTTACAATATTCCCGGAACCGAATGAAAACTTTTGTGCTTTCTTATCGCATTTTCCCTTTTTAATATTTATAGTATAATTTTCAGTTCATGTGTTTTTAAAAGGTATTGCGTTGGTTGACCAAATGGAAAATTGCTTAAAGTTTAATTGGATTTCAAGTTAAGGTATGAAGTTTTAAGAAAATGGACTGATATAAATCAGAAAATAATTTTCATTCCGTGCATTATGTTTTGTACTAAAAAAAACTGGCGTAATTAAGGTTGCTCTATTCTAGAAATTAATATTTGGCCAATGACTTCGCTCGGAGTCTTAGCTAGATATATCCCGTTTGGACAACTTTTTAAATACCTATTGTGTTCAGTCCTATTGGAATTTCTTGGCTTATAGGTCTGCAAAAACAAAAAATAATATAACAAAAATATTATATTATTTTGGTGGATGTTTTCACATCCAATTTCCCCCCAATAGGTCAGGATTGTCTGCCCTGAAAACCCATCAGGAGCTTGTTTCTGGTATGGAAACTGGCTCACCGTCATCAGAGCCTGCTTTACCAGCTTCCACGCAGGTTTACAGGATTTTGATGGAGTAAAACTCGATTCGTGTATTTATACTCCGATGCCACAAACCTTATGCGAATTATAAGGTTAAGGCAACATAAGCTCTATCAAGCCAGAGCGAATTATTTGTGTTTAACCATTAAACCATTTCTGATTCATGGTTTTCTCGACCTTCTAGCAATTCAGTACAGTACAACACATTGTGTTCAGTACAACACCAGAAAAATTATTTTCCGCCCTGTTGCCCACCCCATCAAACCCCCTCCCCTGCTAGATTCTACATCGCTTGAGATATCGAGTTGAAATTTTTTGTGTTGTGTTCCGTATAACAAGAGGAAGGACATTTCATGTATTTCCCCTCTGTTATCCCCGTAGCTAGATATGCCCCGTATGGACAACTTTTGTTATTACTGGAAAATTGCGGCCGAAGGATCTCGGATTTGTCTAAAATTTCGCAATTAATTTGAAATTCATCACAAAAAAAAAATTTTTTTTTTGTGATTCTCGACTACAGGTGTTTTGACAAAACTATTAAATGGAATTTCCGATTTTCCGAAAACTCATTTGTTCAAAAAATCGTTGTGATAAAAAAATTATCTCAGAGGAATATTCGGGAAATTTTCGTGAAAAAAACCTGCTCCAATTCATGATTTCTTTTAGATTGGTAATTGGACCTTTTAAAGACGTTTCTGTTTTGATTTCAGGTTTCTTCAAGAACTTCATTGGCTAAAGAACACTTTAACCCTTTGACGACCACAGGCAAGTATGCTTGCCCAAGAGCTTTCAGTACTTAAAATCGTCCAGTTAAGAGATAGAGAAAAGGTATTAAAAGGTTTTTTGTAGAGGATAGATGGGGCAATATAAATGTATGTGCGGGAATTCTATGCCGGTTCTTCTGTGCCCCTATTATCCTAAATGAAAATTAAAACGATTTAACAAGGTTTTTTATTGCTCTTCCAGAAATTTTGGTATAATGGACTTAGAACGATTTCACTCTTAGCCGACGATATCTGTACTTGCGATTGCTTCGACGTCTACCACATGCACAACTAATTAAATTCAGTTTGTTCAAATTCAAAAATAAATACGTACATGAATTATATATAAGAATGTTGTCTTTCAATTTTAATTTTCGAGATAAAAAAATGAGGGGCAAGGAGGGGGTCTAGGGCCACCATTTTTTGTGGCATAACTATTATCAGGTCACAGATCATGAAAATGAAAAAAAATCAAAATCCCTTGGGCCGAAAATGTATGGTCGTCAAAGGGTTAAAAAGAAATAATTCTCTGTACAAACTTGGTTGAAAATCATCATACTCAGAATTTGGCCTGGCTTTAACCACAGGTGACTACCTACACCAGCATTTTTATAGAACGGTAGGGGCGGAATTTCATTCCATCTAACTAAGGTGTCAAAAGGGATACAACATGAGGCTTTTAGTTTTAGGGTATAATTGACTTTGATGTGCCAAAATTCTCGCCTGCGTCGCTTTTTAAGCAGAATTTTTATTTGTATAGTGACCTTAACCTTAATTTATGAGGTGAAAATATGCGTAAATGATGAGGTGGGGTCCACGTTCACTACGTTCTTATCACATAGTAAATCCGTGCTTTTAACTCGGCATGCAACACCATAATGTATGAAAGTACTGAAGATTTCAGAGTCACTGTGCTGAAAACATAAGAGATAGCAACGAGAGAAAAGTCAATGTGGGTCCACTGGACCCACCTCATCAATGAAAGGTTAATGGTATTTTTGCCCGTAGTACTGAAAACTTAAAAACTTGATGGAATATCCAAATAGCATCGAAAAGCACGGGCACAAAATAATCATATGCTGCTTATGATTAGTTTGTGGCACGGGAACATAAGGCTTGTTCTTTGCGGCTTAAAATTGTGCAATATACACAATCGGGCCTAAAGATTTAGACCTTCAAATCACATCCGCATAGGCATAAGAAGTGACGAGAAACACACTGATCAATAATGTCTCTGCAAAACCACAATTGCTTTAATGGGAATTCGTCAATCGACGATTCGTTTCTGGGTCAATATTCGCATCATGAAAATCCTGCAGCGATGGAGCGGCATTGGATGGTTGTCAGGTCGATACAGTTATTAGCCGTGGAACCTAAATGTCACTTTGAAGAAATGTATAATGGGAACAGGGTCGACACGGCTGTTGCTAGAGTTACCTGAAAGCCCCCGGTTTACAAACAAAAAAAAAAGTTGATGTCTTCAGCAGCCATATTTCCTATTAACATTTGATTCAAACGATTTCGCCTCGAGCAACAAATTTCTTATTTCAGGCTAATAACTGAAGGAAATTACATAAAAAGTGGACAGCAGACATTTTTAAAACAGCACAATTTTATTGGCATCAAAATTTCATTGCAAAAGGAAAAAATAATTTGACCGGTAAAATAAAATTAAAGAAATTTTTCGTTAAAAACTAAATAATTTGATGGCCCATTAAAATCTGTTTAAATTTCAGATCCAATATTGTTGAAAATTTTTAGTTGCAACTAAAATCACAACTTGCAATCAGAGGAAGTGTCCATTATAAAATAATATACAAAAAGTTTCCAATATTTTATCGTTATTAGATTTTTCTTGTTCGCTTTCTCTTTACGTTTTTATCTGTTATTCTCTGTTCGGTCGCTAAGCTATGCAAGCATTCGAGGGAGAAAGAAAACTACGCTCGAAGATTTGTGTAATGTAATGCCGTCATATGACGCTCCCACAAAGCTTTAACCTTCTAATTTTATTAATCAACGTAAAAAAAACCTTGTAACGTACAAACCTTACAAATGATGTAATTCATCTATGGTTCGTAATCCATGTAAAACTGTAGGTGCGAAGCAGGGAATAAATTGTCAATTGAGGAGGCCCAGGGTCTTCGAGAGCTGTAGCGCCGAGGATGACAACGAAATGTTTTTGTTTTTAAATCCAGGGGGAATAAGGCGTGGCCCCCTATCGGTACGTGCGGACGCCCATGGACCGGTTTATGGTTTGCTTTTGGTTGACTGCAGTTTTAGTGTTTTTTGGTTCGGTTCAAAAAACTGGTTTTTCGAATTTTTCTTATCCACGTCAGAAGAGAAATTTACCAAAGAGCACGGATTGAGCTAGAGATTTGAAATTTTTCGCAGATCCGTTTTTCGTAAAATGCGAGGCTAAGTTCGTTAATGGGCAAAAATTGACCATTAGGGGGGGTACCCCCCATACGAACGAAAACGTTTTTTGCAAATTTCTCAAAAACGGATAATCTTATCAAAAAAGTGCAAGAACAAAAGTTATTTAGGATATGATTCTACATAAAACTCCCATACATCAAAATCCGATTGGAATAAATTTTAAAAATTCTTTTTGGAAAGTTTGACTTCAAAGTGGAATTTTGGTACAACTGTTCGAATTTTGATACGAATATCACCATACGGGTTTTCAATAATTGCCAGATTGGCAATTATAGCTTTTGTTATGTTTAAAAATATTTTTGTGTGTCCATCCGAACACACTTAACAAACTCTTTGAATTATGTTTTTTGTACATTTTCGCAACTTTTTAATTGTCTTTTAAGGCAATAAATATTTTCGTTTAAACACAGAGCGGATTTACAAAAACACATTGAGTGAAAAAAATCACTTTAGTTTTCCAGTTGCATCTATTGAAAAACCTCTTTGAAAATGGAAAACTTTTTCATTTTTTTTTCATGCTTTGACATTCGACACACGATAGTAAAAGTTTAATTTCCGGTTTTTCCACAAACGAGTATTACCTGACATTGCAAAATGTATTGAATTACATGCATCCGGATAAAATACGTCATTTTAGTATAGTGTCCTTGCCCCTATTTCATCATCAAAACTTTTCCGAAACACATTATGTGAGAGGCAAAACACACCCACCAGATGTTTGACGTATTCTCGTACAGTTAAAAAAGGGGAAAGTTTCTTTGAAAAATTGGAATTAAAACACGAAGTTGAAAACTTGAACGTCTCATGATCGTGACCTGTTTTTGATGGGATATTTCAATTTCTTTGAGTATTATATATTTGTGACATTCAATTGAAAATCCGAGTATATTTAAATATCATTTATGGAGTTTTTGGTAAAACAAAATGTATAGTATTTTACCTTAATTGGAAATTTTTGTACAAAAAATGTTTGGAAATATTCGAATTTTTAAAGAAATTTTTATCTGCTACCAAAATAAAGCAAATCAAATTCACCAGACACACAAGATAAAATCTCAACATAATCCATAATCAGTATCAAGGAAACTGTCGAAATCTTTCTGATAATCTCAAAGTTAAATTAAAGTTTTGTGCCGCCAACACAAATTGACAACATGAAAAATATAAGTTTTGCGTTTGACAGTTTCTGTATTGTAGATCTTATAAAATTTATCTATTTTCTATATCAAGCGATTCGATAAATTTTCAATACATTGAAATTGTCGATTTCGAATCTTATTCCGGATGCCAGAAGCTTATTGTTCCATACGTCTGTTTAGCCCGGCCCAATTTAGGTAAAAAGGAAGTAAGAAAGTACAAAAATTGTATTTTCAAGATAAAAACACAAATGCCTGGTCCATTGAAATTGCTTTCATATGTCTTCCTATCTTCCTTTTAAATCGACAGCGATTCCACGGTTAGACATTTCGCCACATTGGAATTTGAAAAGGAATCCGAAGGACAGGATCGTTGTGGGTAGAGAAGCACCCAGAATATATCCTTGTGGAAGTTTTCTTTCATTTTCTTAATTCTGTTTCGCCATTTCCGTAATATTGCTACACTTTAGGAATTTTGTATGCTATATATTGATATTAAATAGAAAAAAATGCTATTATCTATGAATTGTGGTGCGCTCTTATAACACTTGGCACAGTTGTGTCTGCTTGATTTAACTTCTGGAACCTTCACTTTCCGTTTAGTCGTTACAAGGGAATAACCGAAGAAGGAAACCTCAACACCTAACATCATCCGGACGCCATTCACGCCAACACCATACAAAAAATGTTATGCGGATTCAATTGGATAGCAAAAGTTGAATATCACTAAAATATACCTAAATATGTAAAAGAAAATATACTGAAAGAAAAATCAAAGATAATTTCACCAACCTTTTATATTAAGTACAAAATTTTTTAGCATATGTCTATGGAGGGATCCTTGTCTGGTAAAAACATGTGCCCTCGCGAATGAAATCACTTATAATTTTACATGAAGTTAGACTAAAAGATTTTACAGTGAAACCGGTCGAGTGAAATGTTTAAATCTGTTTTGTGCACGGAGAGAAGTAATAGGACAAATTACCACAAAAAATAGGAAAAACCAAAATTGTTTCGTAAGCGCGATATTACACACGGCAACTTTCGGGCTTACTTAAGCGGATTTTCGGGAGAAACGACTGAGGAAGGAAAAGTTGCCACTCGAAATCATGGCTTATCGATAATCTGCATACAGGCAAAGCGTGTGAACCGGTTTGGGAAAAGTAGTAGGCAGAAATCATTTTTATTCTGACCGTCAGCAGGTAAAGATCTTGGGAAGTATATGAGCAGCAGCAATTTCAATGGTTTGAGTCCACACAAACATATGTAAACTTGTGTAGCATATGCAAACAGGATTAACTTATTTAAGCCACAAATGTAAGCACATTGGCTTATTAAGCCCAAAAGTTGGCGGCTTAAATAAGCCAAGTGTAATACCGGACTAATGGGAATAACTTCCTTTTTTTAAAAACTTTTATTTAGCTTGCTTTCGTGTTTGTTGTTTGTCTGTCTGTCAGGGTCAAATTATGCAATCTAATTTTGACCCACTTCCACTCATCCGATTGACTTGAAATTTTGCATACGTAAGTCCGATGACAATATAATATTTTCACTACTTCGTTCTTGTATAAGGGAAGGTCCGGTAAGGATAACGTGATTATCCTTTTCCGGAAAAAATCTCATTTGGGAGTATTTGGGTCGCTGAATCCGATTTTGACATTAAGAAATCTGTAAGGATAACGGAAGGTCCTGTACGGATAACGGAAGGTCCTGTACGGATAAAGGAAAGTCCTGTACGGATAACGGAAGGTCCTATAAGGATATCGTGACTAACATTTTTCTCAAATTTTCCGGGGAAAAATCTATTCTGGAAGTTCTTGAATCCGATTATGGCATTAAAAAATCTGTCAAAATAACGAAAAGTTCTAAAAAAATGAAAAAAATCACAAGATACAAAAATTTTGTTTTTTTACTGCACCCTTGACCCTAAAAGTTTGAGATATGGTTCAACTACAGTGAAGGCGGCAAGCGGCAGTGGCGGGCGGCATTTTTTTTTGCACTAATGTAGCGCAACGAAACCTGCTACAATATAGCGGCAACGGCAGCGCACTTTTTCCGTCGCCGCCGAGTTTGAAACAAAGTCAAACTTAGCGCCGCCGCCCAGAATGTTTTATGATAACCACATTCGGCGCCACATTCTATGACGATTTTTCTTCATTATTTTGTGACAACCACCACATTCAACGCCACATTCTATGCAGATGTTTTGACGTATTGATTTCGCAAGCCTGAAGAAGCATATGCCGACGCTGCCGCTATCATTGTAGCTGGCTCGGCGGTATGTGTGCGGCGCCATGCCACCCGCCATCCCCGCTGTCGCTTGCCGCCTTCATTGTGGTTGAACCATTAGAACTCAACTCAAAAATGGCCACAACGGCAAACCTTTAGTTTCATAACCCACAACGAATAGCACTACTATCTACGTAGAATTAGTAACAAAACCAAACACGGGCGGCAGTACTGTCTGCCTATTCTCACATTTGCCATAAAATTACGGCGGCCATTGACTCTTGCCATCGCATCGGCGGCAATAGTCGACGCCAGCCGTTGCTTCGTTCCGTTGACGCTCCAATTTTGTTTAGCTCCTTAAAGTTATGAAATTTATGAGAGACGGGTAGGAGAGGCTGATTTTGGAACTGGATGTGAACACTTTTTGGGACTGTAGATCTCCAAATTAAAATTTTATAGGGTCTACTGAGGTAATTGTAAACAGGGATAAATGTAAACACTTTTATTTTTTCCGATACCGTTACTCTTTTGCGGCATGTCTTGAAAGAAAACAACAAATTTTGGTTGTTCTCAAAGAAAACAACAATTTTTTCCAATTTCAGCAACTTTTTGTAGGATACCGAGAATTAAAACAACTTTACTGGACGACGGCTTTTATTAGAATGACTTTGAGAACAAGTTATACAATTTGAATCCTGTTATATTTGAAATATTTAAACAATGCAGAACGTTTTATTAGAAAGTGCCTACATTTTATACAATTAATAACAATTTTTCTAATTATTTACAACAGGAAATTTGTTAAAAAGTCTAAAAAGAAGTTGTGGCAATTGAAAATATTTCGAACAAAAAAGAATATTTTACCATAACCTGAAAATTGAGAATCAAAATTAGTCACAACTGGCAATACTCCACAATTTGGATGGTTTCGTTACACTGCAGTGTATTTACACAGACGAGTGTTGCACCGCAATGTAACGAAAACACCAAAATTGTGGAGTATTGCCAGTTGTGACTAATTTTAATTCTCAGTTCTCAGGTTATCATCAAAAAGTCATCAGAAAATTAGTAAAAAAGAACCATCCATGCTTACATTTTGCACACTAATGCAATAACGCCTCCATGTGTTGCACATATTTCGTATCAAAACGAGTAAATTTTCGTCTTTTTTTTTAAATAAATTTTTTAACGAATTTTTTAACACTTTTTTGTAATATTTTTTAACAATGTTTTGCAATAGTTTTAACAATTTAAATATTATTTTTAGATATATTTTTTAACAATTTTTGGAGGCTCTATTTATTAATGAATTATCAAAATCAGTAGTCGATTTACTGCAGTTAACAGTTTTTCCCGGAGACATTTTGGTGTTTCCTAAAGTGTTGATACCCGTATGGTTTTTTAATGGAAGTAAATTTATATAAATACTAAAATATAATATACCATAAACACCAAAATGATCGAAAACGTGTCACCAATTACAGACTCTGTTACTAAAAGTTTCAATGCAACCAAATGAATATTTCTTGACTGATTATAGACACTGTTATTTACTCTTTATTTAAAAATATCAAAGGGAATTTTGCTTGTACGACACATTAACCAAATCTACTTAATATTTAAAATTTATTTTGTTTCCATTCCAGTTTTACTGTTGGGTATTGAAAAAAACCTCCATGTTGGATCATAGAAAAACTGCGTAAAAACCCATATCGCGAGTCGCTTTCCCAGCCTAGTCGAGACTATGTTGGGAAAAGTGGAAAATTTACGACTCCACATATCCCAACTGGGTGAAAGTCAGCAACGAAAGTAAGTAACCTGAATGGTAGGACCCTCGCATCATGGTTGGAAAATAACAGCACCCAACTGAGTAGCTCGGCGTTAGCGTGGCTTTTTTGCGATTTGCCGATTGAATTAAAATTGGATGAGAGCTTTATTGCTTAGGGGGATTATACAAAGATTTCCCTTTTTTCCGTTCATATTTTTTCTCGTTTTGCGCGGCTTTTGTTTTTCTTACCAAAAGTAAAGGTTGTAATTGAGTTATATGGAAGCTACGCGATTTAACATGGAGTTTTACAATCCTACAAAAAAAAACAACAGCACCAGCCGGGGAAACGAGCATCTGCGACCCTATTTTCATCCCTAATGCAAACCGATCCGATTTTCCATACTTGTTTGCGGATGGCTGGCTGTTTGGGAAAAATATTATACTTGTGGATTTTCACAATGAGGAGGAAAAGGCAATTTCGATGGAGTTTTAGCGAGTGGTACTTAGTTTATTACGTGACACTGCTTTAGCATTCGAATTGGGAAATTTATGTAATTTATTGTTGTGTTTCAACAGTGAATTACATTTTGGAAAGTGTGGCGAGGTGGCGCCTGTTGGGGTTAACTCTAGTAGCTTTACAACAACTTCGAGAGTATATCGATCGTGATTAAGTGTGAGAAAAGAGGAGCCCTGCTGAAATTACTTGTTGCTGGATTAAATGGATTTAACAATGAATACATTTCTAATTTGACTTGAATTACAATTAAGAACGTATCCAAGTTGTTTAAAATTCAGGCGACTTATTCATTTTATTGCAGTTTCCTATTATTTATATCTCTAAATTGAATAATATTTTTTCCTTTATTTGTACTTCCAAGAATGAAAACTTGAAGAAACAAGTCAGGAGCCACATGAATTAAGGATTTAGTCGTGTAACTATATAGAGGAGACTTCTTGTAGAAAAGATGAAATCTAAGAGATTTTTTTTTTCAATTCCCTCAGTCTTTGAAATACAAAATTTACCTCATTACTCGTACATCTTTTGTAAGGCGTATTTTTTGAACAGTTAAAACCGGTATTAATTAGTTTAAAGAACATTAAAAATGCATTTTTTATTTAAAAAAAATTTCTTTACATTTTTATGAGGATTTTTTCTATTTTTAACTGACTTCCAAAAAGAAAAAGGTTCTCAATTCGACTCCTATGTATTTACTTTCTTATACATAGTATAATAAAGTATTTGTACAGGCCGACTTTAGATTGGTCTCACCACAGGTCTGTTCCTTACCACTGGTGGGGGGAATTAGAGCCTGGCGATGTCTTTAGTTAACCTGTATTATAAATTACTTATCGAAGCCTAAGATCCTTACCTTGGGTAGAGGGAATCTTAGGTGAAAAGTAAAAGTCGAGTTAGCTGTTGAACAATAACTGATTTATTCTAGATCAAACAATTTCTTTTATAGCTAATAAATGTTAACCTAATCAAATTAAATTTAAAGAATAACAATAACAATATAAGTCAATATAATTAATTACTGTGCAATTAACCAATTATAGAATATCCAAATCAACTCATTGACGTCATTCTCTGAGGGTATTGCTTTGGATAAATGCAGATTAGCAAAGTAGCTGATCTGGACATTGCACTCAGAGTTACCTTTTGGATATTCTACCATTGATTATAAATTTATGTTGTTGTATCTGCAACAGTATTGTATTCAGGAAAAATTTCGACCTCTTAATTTTGCCTAAAAAACATAACAGGTTTTTGGTGGTCTGTCAGTATGTCTGTCTGTCAATCTGTTTGTCAGTCTGTCTGACAGTCTGTCTATCATTCTTTGTACAAGATTTGTAAAAAACTAATACGGCCATAGACATGAAATTTTACAGGTATGTATGGTCCTAGAACCCTTTGATGGAAATTCGTTACTTTTGATGGAAATCCGTTACCCGGAAGTAATCAAAATGGCGTCTTTTTAAAAATCGCAATTTCGTTTTTTGTTATTTACTCCGAAACTACGCATTTTCCAATAGTCTTATGTATGACAAAAATTGGAGACAATAAAATCTTTGTCTTTTACAAGAACTTCAGATCTCAAGCCGTTGAGTGTTGTGCGAATATCTCGAAAAATAATGGATTTTTGCTGGTTTAATGTATGGAATGAATTAAAGAGAATAATATTTGCCACAATTTTGTCTTTCACCTTTATCCGCTATATTTTACCGTTATCGAGATATTATCACTAAATCTGAATATTAGATTTTTGCAAATTGCTTGCAGACAAAGAAAATAGTGCAAAAAAAATCAAAGATATTAAAATTCTCCACATTTCTGCCTGTTAAATCGATATCTTTTAACTTTATCGAGATATTTCAGGTTTTATAAAAAAAAAATCATTAGGTTATAATGTAAATTGTACAGAAAAGTAGATTTTGCTGAGTGGACAAATTTTGTAACAGAAGTAAAACGCAGCGAATTCTAGAATACAAATTGAGGGGAAATCGAACAAACTTAAGGATTCCAGAATAGGCATGATTAAATTTTCCTTTAACTTTAAATATTTTCACTTCCAATATAATAGTTGTCGTGTTCGGATGTTAATTTACTAATTGCATAATTTATTGTAATTTTATTATAAATAAATATTTTTCCTTAATTGTCGCATAACGAAATCTAATATTCTTTTCACAAAAAAAATTCTTTAAAAAAAATATTTTTGCTAAAAAATTGGAAATTTTCTGACAATTTCTATAAATTTGAAATGATTTTTAAAACGCAGAAATTTTTTTTAACCGGATTTTGCCTATTTTGATGATTTTTACACAGTTTGTGTCAAAAAATCCATTTTATCGCAAATCCCAAATTCAAACCAGGCCACTTGAAAATAATTGTTTATATTTCTGACAGTCAGATTAGTAAAATGAATTGCAATCCGATTAAAAATAAATGAATTATTGATATTTAATATTTATTGCGTCGACTATTCCAAATTTATCGTAAATACAAATGACTACAATCAACACACAGACAGAAAGCGAGAGGATTTCCTGAAAAAAACAAATCATAAATTCACATTCGTTTGCGAAATCTCCTGACTTTATGTATTCCTGCGTAATATTTGGCACGTTTTTCCGTATTTGTTAAACAGATTATCTCCTACGACAAAATAAATGCCCTTCCATAATCTTTCATTAGAATATCCTTCGACGAAAAAAAAAGAAATCGACTTAAGCTCTAAGAGCACAATACTTTCTCACGAAATACCATCCAGACACCCATTCGTGTCCTTCTATAACTTTAGTGAAATAAATAATTCGGTTGGAGGTGCCTTAAGCCTGTACCAGTGTCCGTAAAGTTTTTTTTTTGTTGTTCAACAAAAAGGACAAAAATGGACTAATGTCGAGGATTCCTTTTGGTCATTACGAATTTTACCCTTTTTGAGCGTTTTATCTTCTTTATTGAGAAAGTCGACATTGCTGTTGTGCGAGTCCTTTTTTTAAGGATATTCATTCATTTATTTAGAATCTTCCTGTATCTCTCTGAGGTCCTTTTTCATTATTTCGGTTTCGGTTCGCATGTAAATGTTTTCCCAGACAAAATTTCCCATTGACAAATTTCGGTTATTTCTATTACGCAAATATCAAAATCTACGAGTATAAAATAAGTCGAAAGGATCAAAAGGATTCACTCTTTTTAGTGCCATTCGTTCGTCATCCGTTCGAGTATCCCTTCCGATGGTTCGCCGGTCCTGAACTGTCTGAAGAACTCTCATTCCTTGTATTTGTTAGTCGTTACGAATGAGATTACCCTAGGGTAATTTCCAAAAGCTTCAAGGATAAAATTACTGAATAAACTGATTCTATATCGCACTAACAAGCCCAGTAACTCTGACATTTCTCCATTGAGATAAATGTGTTATTGTAAAATTCCAAGTAACAAAATGTCATGAAAGCTTTGTTTAATTTACCGGCACCAGGAAATAGTTATAACTCGGAGGCAGTAACATAGTGTAAAATTGTGTAAAATGTACTAATAGTTCTTTTGATCTAAAGGAATACCTACAATATACTTTAAAGTAATAAATAAGCATCAATAATAGGGGGAAAAGTGTGCCGCCAGCGATATTTTATAAACAGAATGCGGCGCAATGATTTAAAATTTCATTTTTCGCGTTCTTTACATTCCATAAACAAACACAACGAGAATAATAAAAATACCAAAAAAGACAAAAAGTACCGCAGGCGAAATCTTTCGTACTACATGCGCCATTTGTTGGAAATCGTTGAGAAAATGCGCCGTGGGTGAAAAAAATGTGATTTTCAGCAACCTTCTGCCCAAGTAAATTATTTTTTGAATATTTAGTGATCGCTTTTTTCTAGCATTTGATAAATTATAACACTGCATCAAAAAATCTGGGACAAAACTTTAGTTTCCGGAATGCCGATATAGCACGCGTTAATCCGGGACGGTTCCAGCTGGACGTATGGTCACCTTTCAATTACACTTTCAGTTACACTTTTATGTGATAACGACATATATTATTAGGTCGTTAAGACATCCAATTTCAAAAAAAAAAAATACTGCTAAAAAATTACATAAAATGCAAGAATTATTTTGTCTCATTTGCCATTTTGAATATTTTCACTCAATACTGGAAATTTGTGTATTAGATTGTTTGCGAAAACTTTTGCCTGTTTTGTCAGCAAACCTTAAAAAATCCTGGGGCCACAACGCTACGGTGTAGCATATTTTTTAAACTGTGCTGCGCCAGACCGAAAATTAACGATCCAAATCGGTGTAAACCGGATCAAAAATTATTTATTATAGAATCAAAATCTCTTTTCAAGACACAAAAGTAAACAGGCCTTCAGGGGAAAAATTACTGGAGCCGAAATTTACTGAAATGGACAAAAGCGGATCAAAAACCATTCAGTTGTCTGAAGTATGGTTTTTCGATGAAAACCGGATCAAAACTTTATTTAAGTTCAAAAGAAAAATGCAGACGTCCTCATCTAAGAATAAGAGGTAGAATTAAGTCATACGATATTTTTTTTAAACCCTGAAAACCAGATCAGAAGCTATTTTTCGGTTCAACAAATACCAAGCGAGGTGGTAGATATTAAAAAAAAAGGGAATTCGGCGCAATACGAGTATTATAGCATTTGACACACTCTAGGATAAAAAAAAAGCTAACAGAAATGGTTCATAAAATATCAGTTGTGATCAACAGAAAACTTTTCTCTGCAATATTTAGTTTTGGAAAAAAATATGTGAAATATTATGTTTTTTTTTAAATATCACAAGAACCGTTGAAGGTACGTAAAAACCGTTAAGCGGCCCCTACACGTTCAATCTTGCAGTCAATCATGCTGTCACAGCAAAAAGCTTATTTGCACTAGACGCTCAATCATGCACCCAAGCATCATTTAATTCGAAACAGCCAAACCACAGAACTATATAACATAGAACAACTGTCACCATACAAAGCTCTGCTGAAAAAAACGAGAGGACTATATTTATTTTCATCCGGTTATCTTGCTCTTACTTGACTCGTTTTGTATCACTGAACTGTATTGAAATGGGACCATTTCGAGCGATCTAGTTATCTATGAGCCAAACCGACAGCACACAGCACAAATATAAATTTAAACAATTTTTGTCCTTATAAATTTCACTTTTTGTCATCCACAACTCACTTCTTTGTCTGTATAACTCGAAAAAGGATTCCCAAAAAACTTTGTCTTTTATATGCGACATCTTTTCACTACTAAAACTTACGCTGAAATGACGAACTGATTGACAGCTTCGCCATAGACGTTCAAGCATGCTGTCATTCACAAAGTTCCCTTGAAAAATATCAAAATGATTTTGATATTGGCCAGCATGCTGGCAATCATGGAATTTTGCATGACAGCATCACCATAGACGTTCAAAATGCTGTCACAACATACGATAATTGACTGCAAAATTGAACGTGTAGGGGCCGCTTTAGACAAAAAATGTGGGAAATTACATTTCCTTTAAATTTTGTTATATACAATTTTTCCCAAAAACTCATATTTTTTGAGAAATTTTCAAAAAGCTTTTTTCCAAAAAAAATTGTACGGGACGTACCCGTTGTAGCTAACGTTACTTTTAATCAGGGACGGGAAACGTTATCGTAACGTAACGAAATAATGAAACGAAATAACGGTTTTTCCTCAAAATTACGTTACAACGTCACAGAAATTTAATTCCGTTACAATAACGAAAAACGTAACGAAAACCTAAAAAAAATATTTCGTTTTTTCGTTATTTATTTATTTTTGCTTTCTTTTATTTTTTTGTGTAATGTTCCACAGAAGTTCATCAAGTATAACCCCACCACAGATATCCTACTACTAGATCAAGCCATTTGCTATCTTAACTCTCTCAGACCCGGTGGTTACATTTGTACACATTAAATTTTTTCCCAAATATAACAATTTCATAAGATTATTTCGTATTTGAGACCGGTTGCGAACATTTGTACACATTACAAGCTATCGAAAACAGTAATAGATCTTGGATTTTTTTTTCAATATTTTCTTACTCTTATTTACCCACTTTATCAACACAAATTTAATCACAACAAATTTTTAAAAAAAAATAATTCAGTTCTGAAAGGGTTAAATGGGCCACTGAAACGTCAAAAAGCTAAGACGAAAAAAAGGGACAAAGCTAGTAATTCTGGGAAATTAAAATTCTGGAAAAAAATGCTTATGCAGGTCCCCGACGGAATATTATTCAATCCCTATACCGATTATTCATATTAATATTCAGAGCTGTCACATACATTAAAATGCAATTCCCTAAACCTGTGTATAAGTCTTATGAGTTCGACGTAAAACATATAATTCAAGTGTTATTGAGTTTGTTGATTCGAACGTCTGACATCACTAAAATTCGAAGACAAAATGAGACAACCATAGTCACGCTGACCCATATTTTTGCTATGGAATTGTTCGAGTGCCGCGATCTAGTAGTACGATATCTGTGAACCCCACAGACTTACCACCTGCATAAAATATAATTAAAAATTTTGGGGTGGTATTTTCAATCAAATTTTGATTCTAAATCGGACTTTGTTTTGGCCAGATTCACTCCCTTTACATGAAAAATAAAATCTTTTAAGCAACTTTTTTGGTATCGAAAATATTTTCTTTTTGGTACCTCCAGATGTAGCGTGAATCGGGCGAAAGCAAAGTCAGACTCAGAATCAGCGATGTCAAAATAGCCTAAAATTGACACAAAAATTTTGGGCTAAGTTTTTCTTAATGAACAAAACTTTTCTACGATTTTTTTTTCTTTCAAGTTTTTTATTGCATTTGTAACTTAAGAAACGCGATTTTAGTTTTTTTTTTTTTTTTTTTTTGTTGAGTTTTAGGGTCAAGGGGGATTATTGTAAACGATTTACACTTTTTTGATATCTTTTCAACTTTGTCATGTTTTTTTTTATACCCGTATGGTGAAACCAAAGGGTATATTAACTTTGCCTTACCGTTTGTAACGCCAAGATCCCGTCATCGCACAAAAAAATGAATTACACCAGTGTGTTTAGAATGATAAAAAAATTGAATTTTCCATGTCCGTCCGTCTGTCTGTCCGTCTGTCTGTCCGTCTGTCCGTCTGTCTGTCCGTCTGTCCGTCTGTCCGTCTGTCTGTCCGTCTGTCTGTCTGTGGCGCGGATTTCGTGCGCACGGATTGAGTTAGAGACTTGAAATTTTGCTTTTCGTAAAATGCAAGGCTAAGTTCATTAATGGGCAAAAATGGACCATTAGGGGGGGTACCCCCCATACGAACGAAAACTTGTTTTCTGAATATCTCAAAAACGGTGAATTTTATCAAAAAAGTCCGAGAACAAAAGTTATTTAGGATATGATTCTACATAAAACTCCCATACATCAAAATCCGATTGGAATAAATTTTAAAAAATCTTATTGGAAAGTTTGACTTCAAAGTGGAATTTTGGTATAACTGTTCGAATTTTGATACGAATATCACCATACGGGTCTCCAATGATTGCCAGATTGGCAATTATAGCTTTTGTTATGTTTTTAAATTAAATCACTAACAGCGGAGTTTTGATATATTATGTTAAAATTTGTTGTCTATTTATTGCCCATTCCATGTGATTTCAAAATTATAGGTCCTTAATTTTTTACAAAATTAAATGTTTCCTTTTACCATTATATTTTTATCAAATTTTTGAAAAATGGGGTAAAGGTAAACACCTTTTTTATATACGTATCTGCGCAAAATTTCAAGTCTCTAGCTCAATCTGCGCCCGCAATCCGTGCCACAGACAGACGGACGGACGGACGAACGGACGGACGAACGGACGGATGAACGGACGGACGGACGGACAGACGGACGGACGGACATGCAGAAGTTAATTTTTTTTTTGTCATTCTAAACATACTGGTATAATTCATTTTTGTGTGGGATGACAGGATCTTGGCGTTACAAACAGTAAGGCAAAGTTAATATACCCTTTGGTTTCACCATACGGGTATAAAAAGGGTGATTACATTTGCCAGAAATTGTTTACATTAACCCCATTATAGTGTTTACATTTGGACATTAGGTTACAAATGAGGGGGTAAATGTAAACAGACAATAATTTTTTACAGTTTGTTTATAGCCAACAATTAACATATATAACCTATCTCAAGCAACTATATTGTTCGTATATTAAGCTAAAACATACATCCTTCTTTTAAAAATCCCTTCAAAATATAATTCTTTTCCCTCTTAAGAAAACTGAAATCACACTAAAAAGAAGAACTCACTTTGACCGCTCATACACAAAGGGTTCGTTGTATTGTGGCACGTGTCCGCAGTGAGATAAAAGATCAATTTTTAATATATTGTCTAGATAAGCTACGAAGGAATAGCAGTTTGGGGACAACCAGTAGTGTTTACAATTACCCCTGTTTACATTTACCCACTTTGACCCTATTATTTTTTTTTATATAATTTATTTTTATGGACACTGAACTGAATTATTTTGTGATAAATAAACTATTATTAAAGTGCAGTTTTTTTTTTGTTTTCATTTTCATTACAATGTATTTATAACAAAATAATACCGTTATAACGTAACGAAATGAATTTTTTTTATCGTTAGAAAATGAAATAACGTAACAAAATAAAATTTGAATGTCGTTACATAACGTTATATAGCGTGACGATTTTTTTTTTCGTTTGCACTCCCTGACTTTTATAAAAGTTGGTAAAAAACTACGATTTTCCAAAATTCATTTACAAAATATATCAAGTCGCTCGCTCAACGTGTTCTCGAGTTATTTAAGATACGTAAAATGGACAGTACGACAGACCGGCAAACCGACAGACAGAGAGACCGATAAACAGATGATCGGACATCTTCATAATTTTACTTCAAACGTATTTTGGTTGAGGATCACACGACTCTGATAACTATATGTCGAGGATGTAAGACAAATAAATATGTCAAAAAATTCCAATTTAATCCCATATACTATACATAACTACTTTATTTTCATACTGACTTACTATAAAAAAAAACTTTTAAACTTTAAGAGGAATGCCCGTAAAATGCGTCACTGATTTTGGAAGATTTTGGGAGATGGGCTCACCTGTGGTATGCTAGCAGTTATAAATCTCTGACAAAAAATCATGAGACTATTTTCTTTTTTCAAAACTCACACAAAGACGTGTAGGACAAAACTGTCACCTGGGATTTTTCTACATTTATAAATATTTACATTAATATAGAGTGAGATCTACATCTATACAGAATGGATACACAGGATTTCAAAAGTCCATTTATCCTGGAAATCATTTATTCAAATATTTGCTCATCACAGAGGAATGAGAATTTTCCACCATTCGTCCAGCTGTTTGACTTGATTTCACTTTTACTCCGAAAATGACAACCTTTTTTCCTTAATTTCGACAGTTTCTTGGTCTGCGTAATTTTCCAGTCATTTTGAAGAACCTTTTTGTGTAGGTGTGGGAAAAGATCCTTTAGGAATAAATTCTTTATAGGCTGACTTATCTTGGCGCCCCAATTTTCACTAACGACTTGTACAGACAGTGTAATAACTCTAACTTAACTTTTCTTATAGTTGAATGATGAGAGATGGAAAGTGATTTTAACGTGCTGGTGTTTGAATAGTAACCTCATTTCAGATTAAATCAAACCTTCGTTGTGATCCTTTGCATAATTTAAATATATCTAAATGGATCATTTTATTGAGAACTTGTTTCCACCGTAACATAATTTTCCAAATGAAATTTCTGCTATGGATTAGAATTACGTTAACGAAGTTCCTAACAGATTTTTTCAATTAAACCCTGGAGCAAATTGATATTGATTGAAAATCCAATCAACGGAAAAACGTTTATCTTTTTTTTTTTTTTGGATAGATTACATTATAATTCAGTTTATTGGTAAGACGCTTTTTAAGCTAGACTAACAATTTACTAGAGAAAAATTGCTTGAACTGATTTTTTTTTAAATAACGGTATTTCCCGGCCTGAGTTACGCAATTTCTGTAAGATACAAAAGTGTAGGAAATTTTATTGTCTTCTACTTTTGTCATACATAAGACTACTGAAAGATACGCAGTTTCGGAGTACATATCAAAAAACGAAATTGCTTTTTAAACTTTTATTTTGGCTACTTCCGGTTCACGGATGTCCACCAAAACGAATGACAGGACCGTTTCATTCCAGAACCAAACACGCCCAAGAAACTTCGTGGCTCTAGCTCTATTAGTTTTTCAGAAATCTTGTACACAGAGTGACAGTATAACAAACCAACAGACCAACAGACTAACAGACTAACAGACTAACAGACTAACAGACTAACAGACTAACAGACTAACAGACTAACAGACTAACAGACTAACAGACTAACAGACTAACAGACTAACAGACTAACAGACTAACAGACTAACAGACTAACAGACTAACAGACTAACAGACTAACAGACTAACAGACTAACAGACTAACAGACTAACAGACTAACAGACTAACAGACTAACAGACTAACAGACTAACAGACTAACAGACTAACAGACTAACAGACTAACAGACTAACAGACTAACAGACTAACAGACTAACAGAATAACAGACTAGCAGACTAACAGACTAACATAATAACATACTGACACACAGAAAGACATTTTTGTAATAATGCTCCAATCTACTCAGGAGTGCTCGGCAAATGTTTTTTCGGCAGAAAAAAGAGTTCGAAATTTTTCTACAATATTCGTTAGTGCGCCCCATTCTGTTAAAAATTCCCTGCTTCAGTTTTATTTAATAATTCTCAGTCATTTTTTTTGTTTTCTAATGGAACACACACTTGTATAAAATATTTGCCCCGCTCCCTTCCCGCTCATCCCGTCTCAGATTGCTACACAATAAATATGGTCACCCTAGTTATAAGAGATTACTACTATACGAGATGGTTTTAAGCAAAATATTCCTAAGGACGAGATTAAATTTTTTGATTAGTTGTTATTAAGTGAGTTGGTCCGACTATAAACAACACCACTGAATGGTGATCGCGTATTTTTATACTCTATTGGCTGGGTGCGAACTACATGGTGGGGGAAACAAAATCGATCGCAGCGCACGAAGTGCTAAAATTGACAACTTCGGGCGAGAAATTGTCACTGTCAGTGAAACCTGGTAAAATCTGGTTGTTCGCATATTTTTAAAAGGAAAATTAAAATGGGTTACGGAACGTGTTGTGTAGTGAATTGTAAGAACAATGGACTGAACAAGAACTACAAATTTCCAAGAGCGAGTTGGAAATTAGATCAACGAAACAAATGGATAGCTGCTGTAAAGAGGAAAAAGTAAGCCAACCTATGAAATGAAATTTTCACATTCTGGGAAGTAACACCTCAGAGTGATTAAAAATCCTTAATAGACTTAAGGAGCCGCTCCATTACCATGACTTTTTACCATGACAAAAAATATGAGACACATTTATGTGAAGATGCCTTGGCGAGAAAGGGAGATAAGAATCAACTGCAAAAATTTGTCGGCAAATGCAAAAATAATTTCCCCTCTTTTGTTATGGCGATTTTATGGCGATTTCTACTACAACCACACATTGTCCCTGTAAGTGAATAGCAAGCACGGGCACATACGAAAGGTTATTATAGCGAGATGTCATTTTAAAAGCTTTTTCTCCTTCGCATGCATAGTCAAAAGCTTTGTTACCATGCCAATTTGAACATTATATTCACAGCATAAGGTTTGATATGATTGCTATAAAATTATAAAACTGGAAGGGATAGCGCTTAACTTGTATTCAGTCATTCCTATTTAGATCTACATAAGTCTATCTTGCTCTAGTTTCCTGCATTTTTTTGTCATGGTAAAAAGTCATGGTAATGGAGCGGCTCCTTTATTGTTATATTTTAGTGCTGACGGATCGTCATGGTGCCCAAAACCACATGACAGAATATGCAGTGCTCACTTTATTGGAGTCTGAGGTTGAAAGGCGATGTCGTGTGTGACAGCTTGAAAGCCGGTTCTGATAACTAATAAACTCATATTTACTAAAAATCTAAAAAAAAACGTTTAATAATTATCAACACCAGACTTGTAAAAGTTTTTACAATTTGTTGAATTTTATTCACTTGCGATTTACATACCGATTTCTTCTCAGATATTGTTTCGAAATTATTTATTTGTTTGATTCTCGTTCGGTTATTCAAATGTCAAAAATTACGCCCTAGTTGCAACCGCTAGATGGCGCTGCCATCACGCACCCAGCCAATATCAGGGGTGGGCAGACTTTTCCAGGGTACGGGCTACTTCTAACTTTTTCAAGGTGTTGCGGTCCACCCAGTGGCGTAGGTGTGAAGGTACATGTGTCATCTACACATTCATCGAATCATTTGCTTAAGTAAACACAGTCGCATCGATTGTGAAAAGCCGATTCTCCAGTCTAGCTGGCGTCGGTGTTCCATAAATATGTTTCTTTCAGTATACGCGTCTTAGGTCTTAGTAAAGGCGGTCACTAGGGTGTTTCATTTTATTAGGCAAAAAATAAAATCTAAAATTTTTGCAGACTTTGCTTACGCCCCGAGTCTCAGTGATGAAATATATATATATGCCAAATTTTAAGAAGATTGGATAATATTTAGGGGTTGCACACTTTGATCACTTTTCGTCAAACTACCTAGTCTAGCCATAAATACTGACACAAGGGAAAATTGATGCCAAATGCGAACGTATTGGTATTTTTCAAAACTTTTTTTTTATATTTATTGGGCCACACAACAGCCACAAATCATAGAACACATTATTCGAAAATACCGCCATTTGACTTAACACCACGCCTTTAACGATGGAGCCAACAGGGCTGCAAAATATGCGCTCGATCTTTTTGAAAGTTGTCCAATGTTTTTGTTGAAATCCTTCTTCAAGGACTCAATATTTTGGTGTCTTTTTGGCAAATCATGCTCACTACAGTCCAACGGGTCTATAGTTCAACGACTTAAGGTCTGAACTTCCGGGGGCGGACTTTTGGAGGCATGAAGTCATGAAAATTGTTTTTAAGCCTTTTTGTGAAAAAGAAGCGCAAACGGCAGCCAAATTTGCTCAAGAAACTGTTTAAAATGTATAGTTAGGCATGTAAACGAAAACTTATTCAAAAATGGGGACTGGAATTTTCCACAGGATTCATTTCTGGCTCCAAAAGCCAAATGACAACAAAAAATGCTTCAAAATCAAATTTATAATTTCATTAGAAGCGAAGAGTTGAATAACTCAACGTGTTGGACTATAAACTATGATCTACTTTAGAGAATATGGTGTGCTAAAAAACACTCGCTAACATTGAATCCATGCAGCAGGAATCAAACCGCTTTGGACAACTTTCAAATAGATCGAGCGCGTATTTTGCAGCCCTGTTGGCTCCATCGTTAAAGGCGTGGTGTTAAATCAAATGGCGATATTTTCGAATAATGTGTTCTATGATTTGTGGCTGTTGTGTGGCCCAATAAGTATAAAAAAAAGTTTTGAAAAATACCAATGCGTTCTCATTTGGCATCAATTTTTCCTTGTGTCAGTATTTATGGCTAGCCTAGGTAGTTTGACGAAAAGTGATCAAAGTGTGCAACCCCTAAATATTATCCAATCTTCTTAAAATTTGGCATATATATATATTTCATCACTGAGACTCGGGGCGTAAGCAAAGTCATATGAAAATCACATCTTTGGAAAAATGAAACACCCTAGCGGTCACCCCAAAATGTCTTGGCGATCGACTTAATGCCCATCCCTGCTTTATATGATCTACTCTAAATAGAAATATATTAGATTCCGTATACCATTTGTAACGCATAATCACAAAAATGAACTACACCAAGGTGTTAGGGATAACAAAAGATTTTATGTTCTGCATGTCCGTCGGTATGTCTCTCCGTGAACACCATAACTTTCGAAAAGATTGAGCTAGAGACTTGAAATTTTGTCTAGTTGCGTTTCTCGTAAAGGACTAGGCCATAGAAAAATATACTTAAATAGAACTTTTGCTCAGAACTAAATTTTTGAAATATTTCCCCTAAAATGAGGGGAAAGTCGCGCTATCTCTTCTTTGCAGCGCGAGCAAAGGCCTCTCGCTTCGCATTTGAGAGGGAATGAGAAAATATATGTCATGTTTATAAAAGTTGAGAACCAATATTGCCAGATATATATTAATGTTTAGTACAAGGAAAAAAATATTTTTGCAATCCGTAAATGAAGTAAATGTTTTCAGACTTTTTATTTATAAATAGTATTAACATTACGAAATTTAGTAAAACTCTTCAATACACTTTTGTTTGTAACTATTTTTTCCATCCAAACCCCTGTACAAATAGTTTAAAAAACGCTGGTTTTCAGTTAAAATAAAGAGCATTATAGAGAATTTTCAACTTCTCTATAATGCTCTTTGCAAGACTGGAAAAGAAATATTAACGTTTGGTTATTTTTTGTCCATGATTTGTGTTTTGTTAAGTTGAATAAGAGCGAAAATAAAATGTTTTCTGCTCAAGTCATACTTCATTTAATATTATCCTAACAATGAAATTAGTTTGCAGAAGGGTAATAGGAGTTTAGTTTCAGTTATTTTTTTAGGTACGCCATTTTAAAGGTATAAAAGGAGTATTACGGAAATTCGAAGTTTTACGGAAATTCGAAGTTACGGACATGACTAATATAGGAACAAATTCGCTATACGGATAAAAAAAATTCGCTATTACGGACAAAAAAATTTTTTTTTTTGAATCACAGAAAAAAATCAAGAAAAAGAAAAAATGTTGTATTTATTGTAAATGTACATACTTAATTTCCCCGAAATTTCTGACACATTTTGTGTATACACAAAAGATAATTAAAAAAAGGCAATAAAAAACTGCAGTGCGGTGTATTTTTAAAAAATCTATTTGCTATTCTTAAGCGAGAACTCCAATTGGGCAGAGGCAGCAGCAGAGGCAGAAGCAGAAGCAGCAGCAGAAGCAGAATCTGCTTTCTGTCCCACAATGAAATTTGAATTCTGACGAAACTAGCAGAAACCTACGTAGAAACAGCTACGTTTTTTTGTCCGCGGCATGATTTGTCCCATAATATTTTGTTGGTTTTAACATATTCAATTGATTTATGCTCCATTTCAAGTAGTATAAATATTTTTTTTCTATAATTATATAGTTTTCTCATTATTCTAGTGGTTAAATAATTATTTTAATATATTATACTAATCTGTTTCGTATTACGGATTTTTTTGGTACGCATCTATCTATTTTTAATACGATCTTATACTAAAATAGGTTTATTTTTACGGACATTTCTATTGATTGGAACACATCTATTTATTCCCAGTACAATCTCATACTAAAATAGGTTTCGTTTTACGGATTTTCGATATACGGACAGTTTCCGTAGAACGCATCCCGTCCGTAAAGCGGGGGATTACTGTATAACAAATGTTAGGTTGTATTTTAGAATAGGGTATACAAAAATATCCATAAATTTTAAATTTGGCGCTATTTTTAGTTTAAGTACAAATAAAAGTTATATGGCAATACCATCTATTTGACAGTTCTCGTGTTTATAATTGAAGCCAGTTTTGACGTTTCGGTTTTCATCGAATTTTGTTTAATTTACTGACTTAATTCGCGCAAACTAAATTAATTTCGATGCAAAACTCACCGCTTATTAATGATAAAAACATAAAATAACGTGACATGCTGTGGAAATGTGAAAAAATGTGACTAAATGTGAATTTTCGGACGGTAAAATCTCTTTGGGGATAATCAGAAATCTCTTTGGGGCTATTCAGAAAAAATGCTTCACTCACGGACACTGTAGATGTGCAGATTCTGTCTTCCTGTTATTCTTATTCGAAGGATAAGATACTGAAACATAAACAAATAGTTCAAAACAAAAAATCCGCTTGCCTCTCACCTCAACTTGCCTTGTATGTTCTGGTACAAACGACAAAGGGGGTCGGGTGTAAGAGAAAATGTCAAATAGAAATTTCAGGGATGTGCAAAGTTTTAGTACACGCATGAATTTGCATTTGAGTACAACAAAACAGTTTAAGTGCAATTTTTCCATTGTAATTCAATTTTTTCCGCATTAAGAATCTTTAGTAAAATTCCTTTCACCATAAACATGACTAAAAAACACTTAAACAGTTAAAACTATACTAAAAATTTTTGTTTTGCTCCATACTTTAGAGAAATTTTTAACGTTTAGAATATAGCTGACTAACCCTGATTGCTTGCTTTTAGCACTTTTTTTTATGTTTCCTATCTGATGAATGTGGTAAAGAGAGAAAGTATATAAAATTCCTAAGTTCATCCCGCTTCCTCTTACACTGGTATATGGAAAACCCCTGAAGCGACAGTTCTATTTAAGTATATTTTTCTATGACTAGGCTAAGTTACAGAGAAGTATAATAGACAGAGAAACAATTTGCACTACGGTTTCTGTGGCATTTATGCTTCAAACAAAACTCTAAATTTCCGTGACTCCCCCGTTGGATGTATTAGTGAGTGGATCGTACAAACCAATTCTCTCAAATTCGTCTGTCACATCAGCCATCATTCGAATAGGAGAGCTGGTAACGCAAAAATGCGATGAGAGTGAACCGAACATCTCTTTCGGTTCTCTTTACCAACGCAAGCATGGGGAGCTACGGCTAGTATAATTTTATTCGAATGAACTGTGGAAAATCGGATACGAAAATTTCTATCTGTTAAGCTACATTTATCTGTGGCTAAGTTCTTGAACGGGCAAAATAGGACCATTCCTTCTCCCGTCCCTCATACAAACGAACATTTTTTTGCAATTTTCTCGAAAACGGTAAGTCCTATTGAAAACTTTATAAAGGTAAAATGTATTTAGAATAGGATTTTATATAACTCATCGATACATCAAAATCCAAACGGACCACTACTTCCCCGCTGTCCCATATAAATGGAATACTTTTCTACTGTTTTCTCGAAAACTGTGCTTCGTATCGAAATTTTTTTCAAGATGAAATGTGTTTAGAATAAGATTTTACATAACTTTTCCTAACCATAAAAGTCCAGTTGGACCACTCCTTCCTCTCACCCCCATACTTATTAAATACTCTGTTGAGAATATCATTCTGTTTAGAATATGATTTTACATAACCGTTCCATACATCAAAATCCAATCGGACCACTTTTTTCCCCCTCTCCTATACAAATGGATTTTTTTTAAATAAACATTTTGTCTTTCATCATATAGAGTATTTGACGATTGGACCCTAGCAATTGTAGCTTTTCTTGTGTTTTACTACCTAAATTAAAAAATAAAATAAATTAAACAAATTTTACTTCAAATGCATTCTGACACACGTGGCTCCATTAAATTCAAAGCACAGAATTTTATCGTATTGCTGAGAATTTCTTTGTTTTCGTGCATTAATTAACACCGTGATAAGATAAGAAAAATGAATTAACATAATTTCCTCTATTATGACTAAATCAACCTCTCAAACTACCCGAAAAAAAGTAAATAACAACAACAACAAGGAACCAAAAGTTTATTTCACACCACTCAAAAAATTAATTACTCCCGAAAGTACTCAAAAGTTTACTTTTTCCTGTTTATTGTTTGTACAGACACTTCGAACGTGTTGCATAACTTTAATTTACACCTTGGTAAAGCTCTAAACTAAGAAGTACACAATTGACTTGACCATTTGTCGTTGGCCCGTGGAATGGCGGCGAAAGAATTCTTCATGTACTGAACAAAAAAAAACGGGGCTGTGAAATTCTTGCATGTTTTACCAAGTTTAAGTTTTTATGCTCATATTGTAGTCTACCATACATAGACATAGTAATTAGCATACAGAGGTTTTGCCTATGTATGCGTGTATTGTTAGGTTCCATCCATAAGGTCTTGTAAAAAGGGGGTGGCACACACCCCCAATTCCTTTTATGTTTCACTTTTCCCTACAAAAGCGGAAAAATTTTTACATACAAGTTATAAGAATCCGAGGTACTAAAACAGCAAGGCGACCAAGTTTAACGCAAATATTAGCAGTCAGCAAGACCTAATTCAAGTCAAATACCACATATCAAGCGTCAGATGTAGCAGCGCAAAATTACAGGTAAAATCGATAAACTTTTGCGCTTTCACATGTAGGTAGGTGTGTTGGCTGAACATACTTTCACAAGAGAGTTCATCTCGGGAGCAGTAATACAAGGGATATGTTTTCCAATAGAAAGCGGAGGCGGACAAGGTATGTGCAATGACTTGAAGTTATTACTTCCTGGTAAACCTTTGGTAATTCAAGTCGTTCAAAGGCCCGCTTTTGTTTCTCGTCTTTTTTAGAAAATTCACCACACATTTAGCCATGACATACTTTATGTCGTGCTGAAAAGACTTTTCCAATTTGTTAAGGAGTGAAATGAATCGAATTTTTGCTTGTGTTTACGTAAATTTTGCACTGGCGACTGTTTTCAAAGGAGGGTAACTACACTATGTTCATTTCTGATGAGGTAATATTTGTTTTTCATCCAAAATTACTATTTGCTGGAATTTAAGGGAGCATCATCATGTTATGAAAAGAAAGTTATAAGCTTTCTTTTTTTTTTTTCAAAAATCACCCTAATTTCGTGGTCGTTTGAGATGCATTTTACTAATGAACTGCTATACATTCAAACAGAAATTTATAAAAGTTTGGAAACTATCTAAAAGCTGCGCCAACTCCTTAATCTCTGTACTAATCTGCCTAAATAGTATACAATAATAACAGTAGCAAGGAAGGGAAATTGCGTGGGTAGCTTTAAGTGAAAAGGAAATTTGTATCTAATAGTGAATTTCCACTCGAAATCTCAGCAGTCATTCATAAAGCTCGTGGGAGAGGGGAAATCGAAAGGATAAACATTTTAATGGCAAAGGTTTGTCTACGAGATCCTTTATCCAAAACAGACAACCATACCCTCAATCGGTCGAATGTTTAAAAAACTACTATGGGAAGGACAGCAAAACACTGCAGCCAGTCAATATATAGTATTCTATCCTTCATTTAGGCGACATTTTAAAAAAAAATGCGGCGCAATTATTAATTTAATTATTTAAACTAATAATTGCAATTATTTAATTTAAAAATTACTCTGTTGCAAGCCAAAAATCAAAATAAATTTATACGCGCCGTAAAACCCAATTCAGACTAATGCTACATTTACACGAATGACAAATTTGTCATTTTTTTCTTGTCATTATGTTAATTCCCGTGTAAATGGCATAATTTTTGTAATTTTTTCTGTCAGAAAATGTCAATTTCTCATAAAAGAATGAATTTGTCCATTCTTTTATGCCAGATTGTCATTCGTACAAACGCAATATTAGTTATGACAAAAGTTGAATACTAAAGTTGTCATAACTAATATTGCGTTTGCACGAATGACAATCTGGCATAAAAGAATGGACAAGTTCATTCTTTTATGAGAGATTGACATTTTCTGACAGAAAAAATTACAAAAATTATGCCATTTACACGGGAATTAACATAATGACAAGAAAAAAATGACAAATTTGTCATTCGTGTAAATGTAGCATAACGATTGCGATTACGATGAAAGCTTCTCGACCAATGAGATCAAAGCTTTCATGCCTCTATCGTTGAAAGCGTTGATCTCATTGTTCGAGAAGCTTCAATCGTAATCGCAATCGTAATCGCTAGTCTGAATTAGGCTGTAGGCTAGAATTTTTTACTAATAGCCCTATTACGAAAGTCGCGCGACTTGTCGTACTGCGGACTGTTTTGGTATTAGTCCGCAAGACCTGTTTTTCAAGCAATTTCAAGTCCGCATCTATTTGGCTGCGGACTCACCTTTTCCACTGACATTTCGAGGTTAGGAGAAAAAAAGACTGTGTAATTAAATGATTTTTTCTTATTTATATATTTATAATTAACATGTTTTTTTATATATATTATATGGGGCAATGAAGCAAACTATTAAAACACAATTCAAAACTCTGATCGAGGAGAAGGTCCCTGAGATCGCCAGTGTGTTCCCGTCAGGGAAAACAAAACAGGAGGTAAACGATTTCTGAGAGCATCTCTAATTGATTTTCTTATAATTTTCATATCAGTGCTGTTATTATCATTAAAGAAAAAAAGTGCTACACTTGGAAACATTGCTATATTTTTGAAAAATAAATAAAATCTTTGACAACTGAAACGAATCTTTCTCACGTTTGACAGTTCAACGAGAACCAACGCATATGATCGCAGCGAGTCTAGTTTGCAAACGCCCTGCGGACTTACATAATACCAAATCACTGCGGAGCGGACTCAACTATCGCTGCGGACTGACGACTCCGCACGGCTTACATAATAGGGCTATAAATGCACCTTAGGCCCCTTTTTGTGATTTTTTCTTGAACTTCTCGGCTAAAATTCGCAGAATATATTCGCTTAGCAAAAGTTGTGAAAAATTGAATTTATTCTGTTGGTTTTACATGAAAAAACTCGATATATGGCATACAGAAGTACAGTAAATTTTACTGTGCTCTCCTAGTAAATAAAATTAACTGTTCCTCCCAGTAAATTTTGGAATGCATTCCCAATAAAATTATCATACTAGAAAACTGGAAGGAGCTGGAATAATAGTTATTTTTACTAGGGATCCTAGTAAAATTTACTGGAAGCACAGTAAAATCTTAAAAACCTTTCAAATGCTTTTTGAAAATTTGGAAGCATTTTAATGGTTTTGGTAACATTTTTTATTATTTTCAAACCTAATTAATTTTTCTTTGTTCTTAAATATGTATTTGCTACATGCTTTAAAAATGGTGTGTTGAAAAACCTCTTACCACTGACGAGGATCGAACCCGAGACATCTGCGTTTACTTAACGCTAGACTATGGAAGCCAATTGAGAAATGGATTCTAAACGTGAATGGCCTTTAAGGCCCAACTATGATAGACATAAGAACGCATATGTAAATGTCAAATTCCCAACGAATGTAGACATACATAGCTGTCAACATAAAAGCTAATCTTCATTTTACCTCAAGTGGAAATTAATATGGCCACAATATTATTAAATTCACACTAAAATTTTAGGTTATGTTCACTATTTACATATGCCAGTTCCATTTGTGTCGAATTATTCATGCTTAACGAATGTTTAACGAAGGTTTGAAAGTGGCACATGTCTATTGTGGGTAATAACATTGACTTTCTTATTCTGGAAATGACATATGCAGCTACATATGCGTTCTTATGTCTATCATAGTTGGGCCTTTACTGGGGAGAAACAATGACAAATTGACTGGGGTAAAAGAGTAAAGTGCCAGAATCATGTTGATTTTTTTGGAAAACGGCAAAAATATAAAATACTGGGACGAAATCAGTAATTCCCCAGTAAAAATTTGCAGCTTTCATTAAAATTTACTGAAACACAGTACACTCTAAGAAATGATAGTAAAATTCAACAATATTTTAATTCAATAATACTAGTAAAATTACTTCAATAATTGAACGAACGCGAAATTGAGTTGAATATTTAACATACTTCTGTTGAAAATTCTAAGTTTTTTTTTGAAAATTCAACAAGTTTTGTTGAAAATTCAAAGTTTGTTGAAATTTCAACATTCTTTGGTTGAAAATTCCAAATTTGTTGAATATTACATTTCTTTCAGTTGAAAATCAAACACAATGTTGAATTCTATATATTTATCGCATTATTTCTGAGTCATCATTCGGGAAGTGTGTCGGTCGATCAGTTCAACATCAAATTAAATGTCATTTCTGTGTGAATAGTATGCTAAACTGCGATTTTTTAACCCTAAAAAAATACGATT
The DNA here is from genome assembly GCA_964034945.1 of Chrysopilus asiliformis. Lineage (NCBI taxonomy): Eukaryota > Metazoa > Arthropoda > Insecta > Diptera > Rhagionidae > Chrysopilus > Chrysopilus asiliformis. The sequence continues at coordinate 89,209,717 of OZ035960.1, read as the reverse complement.
TTTAAAGCTGGAATCAGCGTGACGTATTTTATGGACAGCTATTAAATTCATATAAAGTCTTAATTAAAACTCCAATAAAGTTACTCCCTAATAACTTGATAACTATATCAACAAAATAAATTATTATATCTCATAGGTTACTTCAGTTATCACCCGAAAAGTTCTTGAATAATATATGCTCTAATAATTGAATATCGAAACAGCGTCAGCAAAGGACTAACAAACTCCCTGAAGGGATCAATTCTCCAAATGAACGAAAAAAAATCCTATATTGATTAACCAAAAACTACTGAACCGTTCGACATTTCCAATATCGACATTTTAGGGTTGCTATAATTAATCTCACTAAATGCTAAATCTCCGTATTCTGTTTGAAAAAAACGAAAAAACAACGGCATGATAAACACAAAAAGACACCACCACCTCTAATCGAATTTCTAGTCGTTCAAACCGTTGTAAATTTATTTCCTCCCTTCTACATTTCTCTCTGGCAACATTTACATGGGAATCCTTGGGGATGGTTCGCTATATGTGCACAACGATATCATCGGTGAGCGGTAATAAATTTACCAATTCCCAAAAACTCGTTTTTATCCACTCACTGTCGATCCGCATCGGTGTGTGTTCTCAATTAGACACAAATTCAGATAAATATGTTCATTTGTTTCCCATTTGAAATATCATAGACCAAAAAGAAAATCCATCCGAAAACCCTCAACCTTCACCGGCCTTCATTACAACGAATACCAATTTCACCCTATTAATTTCGTTTAATGTGAATTACAGACCTAAATCAACAAAAAAGCCGACGGTAATCCTTCGTCGATATGCATTAACTTATTTCCAAACCACCCTCGCCGCTTACTAGAGAAATATTCCAGAAAAATACCCGAAATAATTTTTTATTACCCCATTTGGGGAATTATGGGGGCCGTCCACAACCTTGTCCTAGGTGCAGTCGAAATTAATAAGGTTGAGTGGATCATAAACAACCCCTACAGAAATTTCTGTGCAGACATCGTGCAGTTACAATTCAGTTTCGTGTGTGCAACCCCTAGCCGTTCGGGAGGTTGAGAATTTCAATACATTTCCGTACCTACCACCTCCATAGACGTCTGTTACTTTCCATTTCAACCGTCCCCTCCCTTCCTGTTCAAATTCGTTTCCCTCTAACTAATCTTAAAGGGGATGTACTCGAAGTTTGAATTTTGTCAAAATCTCCCGGGTTTTTGATGTTGCGTCCATTGCGGTATGACGATTTGCTTTTCAGGGTTTTCTTTTAGGCAACATCCACTTGCACTTGGTTCAGCGTTGAAGAGGGGGTGAACAGCGTGGGTGATATGAACTACCAACAGGTTATTCGAAATTAATTTCGACTTTCCCAACAATTCGATTATTGCTTTTTGTCCTTTGGTTGCTCACCATTTTGAAATATTGATGACGATAATATTTCAGTTGGAAAAATATTCACCCAGTATTTTATGATTCTATGGTTTGTTGTAACGTGATTTTAATATTAGATAAAAAATATGAAATATTATTTGCTATTCCATACAACGAACCGAATTTAATATCGTGTTATTAGATTCGTGTCTCATGAGAGCCAGTATTTCAAAATGTCTAAAATGTTCTCATAAATTCGATTTCTATATGGGATTTTTATTGCAGTGTATTTTTCGACATAGAAAAAAGTCCTGAACATATTTCAGATTAGTGACAGTTCTGCTTTTATTTAACGTAAGTGAAAAAGTCTGAAAGGTAAAATTCATGAAAAACTATCTTGAAATTTTACTGGAAACTTCAAGAAATTTGCTTAACAAACTTGAGATGTTTTTTTTTTCAGAAGTGAGATATTAATATATGACAAGTACTTTGCAATTGAAAATCTTGAAATGTAAAATTTTCACCTAAACGTAATTCTAAAAGTACACCAAGTTCTGTTTTTACACGATAGACACGTTTCCGAAAGTTCGTGTAAAAACAGAATTAGGTGTATACGAAATTTTTGACATAAATTTTCAGAAGTGGGATCAACACCAATGATAACTTAACTTGCTGTTATTCATAAACCCTCTGAATTTTTTGGAATTTAAGATTTTTTTGACAATTATATTATAAAGTAATAACAGTTTCTAGTAGTCAAATTTGACAAACACTTTATCAATCATCCCAAGTAACCAAAACTGGTTATATTCCGGTTGAATAACCGTTTAGTAACCTTGGTTGCGTAACACATGAAGTTACAAATTGATTAGCATAACGTTGCAATACCACTACAGTAACGGTTGCACAACCGTAAACGCCGCGTTATTTTGTAACCATGGTTAAAAAACAGTTTTCTGATAACGTTGTGCTAACGTTATAGAAAAACCATTTTGTAACTCTACGTGGCAATTCCTGCCCTCTCTTTTCATTTATAATGAACTCATCTTTCTTTCAGTCAGCTTTTTTAGTGTGTGTTGAGGGAATGTTTTCACACGAACATTTTATTAGGTTTGAATGGCGATATGTTTATATGTGGTTTCATTGAATATTTACTTCAAGATGGAAATATTTTATTTAGAATAATATACACGTAACATAAAATTACTGAAATTTGATGATTTTTGACCAAAAACTTTAAACGAGTAAACATTCTTGGTGCATATGATAGTGATACCTCGAAAAAATACATTCCGCCTGAAGTATTTTGCAAAAATGACCATATTTTTAAAAATATTTGGAAATATGGGCATACAAAATGTAACTTAAAATTACTCAGAATTCTTTTTAGACTAAAATATGTGCCCTAAAAATAGTTTTTTCTTTTATCTAGGTCGATAAAAAATAAAGATAATGTATTTAATTGCGTTTTCAAAACTCGAAAAATTATATTGGCAAGACACAGCCATCTTGGAAAGTTTTCCTATAACAAATTGTCTAAATGTTTGTAATGTGTGCGTGTGGCAGGCGACGGCAAAGATTATTTTTCAGTTTTTTAGCCGCCATTGAATAAGGTGAAGGTACCCAAAATGGAACGTCTTATTAAAATGGTAAAATAATTTAATTGGAAAATTAATTATTTTTTTTTGTTTCTAAATTTGTTAGGGTCGAATCTTATAAAAAAATTATTTGAATTTCTCGACCATTTTCGAATTGAAATTTTGCACACATACGAAACTCCGATAACAATTCTTTATTTGTGTATGCATGTACTACAAAAAACAAAGATTTTTCCCAAAATTTGATAAGCTCCATTTCCAAATTATATAGAGTTCGATTTTTCCAAAATTCTTTTGCCGCTAAAATTTCGAGGGTCAAATGTAAAAGTAGCACAACTTCACACAGCCCTTAAAAATTATTATGAAAATTTTGAAAATATCACAACAAGATGTGACATAGTATTTTACTTATAATAGGAAAAATCAAAGTGTTCCCAATTACCGGCCCCGTACCCTATTCAACACATTTGATATTTCCTCTTGAAGGTGGTGGAATTAGCTAACAACTAGAGAACTTCTAGAGAACTACTACAAAACTAGTCTCGTCACCAAAATCTTTTAAAGTCAAATAAATAATAAATGGAATTGAAAGACGGGGTTTTGTAGATATTGTAGAGATCTACATAATGGCAGTTTTTACTGAAACAAAAATCATCAAAATCTGATTAGTAGAAGTTAGAAAACGGTTTCTAAAACACCTGCTTGCAACTCAAGGTAAAAATTCGTTACTAAATAACGGTTGGTTAACGGTTTATTACGAGTTAGTTACAAAACGGTTGCCGAATAACGTATTTGCACCTCAGATTAAAAATTCGTTAGTAAATAACTGTTAGTTAACGGTTTATTACGAGTTAGTTACAAAACGGTTGCCGAATAACGTATTTGCACCTCAGGTTAAAAATTGGTTAGTAAATAATGGTTTATTTCGGGTTATTAGAAAACGGTTTGCAAAATAACTGAAAAGAAACGGTTAGAAATTGGTTGTTTTTGTAACCCATGTTACTTTCCGGTTGTTTTTATAACCTCGGTTACAAATTGTTTGTTGGGATACTTCTGATTTTTTTTTTCAGTTTAGAGATTTTAGCGCTTACTACTCATTTTTACGGCATCAAAAGATATTATTTTATGATTTTCGTGCTCTGCAAGCTTCTCGGTCAAAAAAGTGTTTGGTGTAAAAAAAAGACTCTCTTCGCTTGTTTATACTTTTTAGTCTTCGAATATATATTGTAGCATTTGAGATATCCCTACAGATGTCTTAACCCAGATATGCCTAAAAGTTATTTAGAAGATTAAAATAAAAAAATTGATGTAAATTGCACTTTATTAGGTATAAAGAAAACAGTAATACTCTTAAAATATGAATTGTTTTTCAAAAAGATAGAGTTTTGAGCCGTACTACATATAGTACATTAGGCAAATACACATTTGTGAAAACAAATTTATTTTTTTGTGTGGAAGAAAACAAAGCCCCACATGAACCCTGATATCGCACTTTGAAGATCTGGTAGTTGTTCTTTGGTGACAATGACCACATCGAGTATGTTTTTCTTGGGGAATAATAAGATGGTCTAGTCGATCATACCTTACATCGAGCTCTTGTGTCCTACCTTTGTGTCCTTTTTGATAAGACGGAATTTTTCTGTTTTGCGCTAGTAATGATGTGGCAATCCTCCTTCTAAAACTTAGTTGGTCCAAATCTCCTCCATTTTTTCGATGCAACTGCCAAGCATTCTGGATTGCTAAATCTATACAGTGGGTTAGCAAGGGTAAATACCATTTTTGGCCTCTGATAGAAATACGATATAAGCTTATATTTTGATCTTAACGATCAACTCCTCCCATATTCGCATATTATCATTATCATTTTCCAACACAACAAGAGCTTCATGAAGTTAGAACCCTCTGAAATAAAATTACATTCATAGATATAGATTTTCCTAATGTACTATATTTAGTACACCTCTGATTCATCTCCCGCACAACAACAAATCTCCTAAATACGGTAAATATGTGAATTTCCCCTGATAACATCACCATTTGTTGTAATGTTACACATAGAGTGAAAGTTTATTTTTGGTTTATTTTGCCTGAAAAAACTCACCTTTCGAAACGTATGCGCTTATCATCCATTTTCACTTTTTCGCAAACTTCTAATCTATCTAAAAAAGAAACTGAACCTCCAAAGTCACTGCAATGCTCTCACTTGCAATGTCTGATGAATAGTGAATAATTCTGAGCATTTCCCGATTTTGTCTGTATCGTCTGCTGTGCAGGATCAGTCGAGTTTTAAGTGTACTACATATAGTACATTAGGCATATCTGGGTTAATGTCAGAATGGAATTCAACGACCCGAAAAACCGTAAGATGAGATTTTTACCGGAAAATTATTCTTTTTTCCGGAAAAAATGATAATCACGTCATTCTAACAGGACCGTGATCATTACGGAATTCTTAACATCATCCCAAAAAAAACCCCAGCTGATATTTTTTCCGGGAAATTTGAGGAAAAGGATAATCACGTTATCCTTACAGGAATCAATGCTGTTATCGATGAAATGCGAAAAAACCCCCGAAACGGTCGAATTTATGAGTGAGTCCATTAGTGACTCAAAAAACATCAGAATGTTGGGCATCGAAATAAATGAGAAGCTTCAATGGAGTGATCATATTTTCAAAATAGCAAAGGAAGCATTACAGTGCTTAGGCTTCCTGGGACGATGCAAAAAATATTTCGCACCAGTCGACGTCCTAAACATTTACAAAACCTACATTTGACCGAGACTCGAGTACAATTCGCATATTTGGGCTGGAGCTTAAAAAACTGTCCTGCAACTGCTGGACCGAATTCAAAAACGTGCGATTCGACTGATTGGAGACAAATCTTTGACGGATTCATTACCGTCTCTCGAGCATCGTCGCTCTGTTGGGGTACTTAGCATATTCTATAGATATTTCCATGGGAAATGTTCCACCGAAATTTCTCAACTTATTCCTCCACGGTATGTTTTCCCTAGACCCTCTCGTGCAGCTGCACGTGCGCACGACTTCTTCCTTGAGCCTCCCCGCTTTCGTACAGTAAAGTTTAGGGGTTCCTTCATTCCGCGAACAACAAGACTTTGGAACAATTTACCATCCAATATGTTCCCCCCGGACTATAACCTGCAGAAGTTCAAGGAGAACATAAATCGGCATCTCCTTTTGTCCTTCCGACCATCCCGAGCTGTGCTTCGGCATTAAAGGGTCTTCCCCTAAGCTCTGGCTGGATCTATATAAAAAAAAGGACCTGTCCGTAATCCTACCGTGAAAAAATTGTGTTGTTATCGGACTTACGTACATGTGCAAGATTTCAAGTCAATCGGATGAGGGGAAGTGAGTCAAAATTGGATTGCAAGATTTGAATCTGACAGGCAAACAGACACGAAGGTAAATAAATGCTGTTAATAAAGCCTAGTATGCAGTTCGAGTAAAATTGAATTTGAACGCGGTCTCCAAATGGGTACAAAATTGGTCCAGTTTCGCAGCACCAACTGGAAAAATTTGTGGAGAAATTAAATTGACAGATATCAAAGGCGAAGATAGAAAGGTTTGCTGATATGTTTTGTAATGAAAAAATATTCTAGGGAAGCCAAAAAACAATAGTTTCTGCTCTGTACGTTTTTTTACTCGATTTGTGGAATCATGGCTGGTTCGAATTGGGTCCTCAATTTGAAACGGGCGTTGCATCGAACGCTTTACCTGCCTTGCAGCATCCACAACTCATCAAATTCCATTTTGTGTAAAAAAAAAACGAAACAAAACACAGTATGCACGTAATCTGTCAAAATTTTACTCGAAATTAAATGTACCGAACAATAAAAATGTTGGTAAAATAAGTGGAGACTACAACAACGCCATCGAGTGTAGTATAGTGTAAAATGAATTTTTCACATCTTTTTAGCAGCGAACTGCGTTACGGCTTAGCAAAATTTCTGAGCAAAATTTCTGAGCAAAATTTCTGAGAAAAACTTCTGAGCAAAATTTCTGAGCAAAATTTCTGAGCAAAATTTTCAGCTTAGTGTTAAATTTGTATGGAAAATTCCATTTTTCCCGAACTGCATACTAGGCTTAATAATCTAAACACATTTTGCACAAATAAACTTTTCGATACAACACACCATTTTCGATCAAATCGCAAAAAACTATTTCTATTGTATAGGAGAGGAAGAAGTAATATTGTGATGTTGACCATTTAAAAACTTAGCTCTGGTATTTATGAGAAACGCAACTGTAAACAGTTTCAAGTCTCTAGCTCGATCCTTTCGAAAGTTTTGGTGTTCAAGGACAGTCAGACGGACAGACAGACGAACAGACGGATGAAAATGCGAAAATTAAAATCTTTTTTTTTGTCATCGCAAACACCCTGATGTAATTTATTTTTGTCTCAGGCGATTGATTTGATGGTTTTACAAACGGTATATTAAATCTGATATCTATATATATAAAATCATTTAACCTGACTGACTGACTGACTCATGAACGCCCAGCCCAAACCCCTGAAGCTAGAAACTTGAAACTTTCACAGTATGTCCCAACCATCACGTAGGCGCTCACTAAGGCGGGGTTTTCCGAAATTTTACCGCTAAGGAGGTAAAGGTGGGGTAAACGGGGTTTGGGTGTTTTTAAACCACGATTTTTGCCATGAATTCTGCTCAATAAGAGGCTGAAAAGTTTCACTCGGGGTTTTCGGGGTCGCTGATCACGAATCTGGTGTTAGAATTTTAAAATTTGGAACGGGAGGTCCTGAAGGCATTACGATTTTTTTTTCAAAAGTTTTTAAGTTATTTTTTTGTTTTTTGGTCGCAAGAAAATTTTTGCAAAAAACTTTTACCCGACAACAGCGGGTATGCAAGATAGTAGAGTATAAAAATCCAGAATTAGAAATCACACGGATAATCAAAATCCAGAAATAGTCTTTTTTTGCCCACCTACATTCCATTCAAATTAGACGAAACAGAAATAGAGATTTTTGTTCGATCCGACTAAACTTTGCACCCTGAAATAGCCGCTTTTATTGGATTTTAAAAGTGGATGCAAGAAACATATTTTTGGAATTTTATGTCGACTTTTTTTAAAATTTGGTTCAATATATGTATTTGGCTAAATATGGGGATATGTAAGTACTGAAATAAAACCATCGATTTGCAAATTTCAAAACTCATTTTCACTTTAATAAAACAACAATAACAAAAACATTTAATACAAATAAACGAATTAATGAATGAATAAAAATAAATGAATTATTAAAATTAAATATATTGCTCTATTAAAATAAATTACTTAAATAGATTTGATATTTAAAAACCAATTAAATAAACATATGAATGAAAATATTTATCAGAAAATAAGCATAATTGGTTTCAATAAAGAATTACTTAACCCGCATGATTTCCTGGTTTCAGTTGAAACAAAAATTGATTATCAAAATAATTAATTTTGGGCAAATTGTGAACAACGAAAGCTTTTTTTTTATATCTCATGAATGCCATTATTCAAATAGTAAATTGCAATTAAATTTAATGAGATCAGCAAACACATTTTGATCAATTATTTCGAATTATTCCCCATCGACTTCAAAAACCCCATGAAAGTTAACTGAGCTAATATTTCCACAGTGAAATGCTGCTACCAACCCCTAACGTGCCCCTAAACTTGTTCAGCCCAATTTCCGAATTACCATGGTATACCATTTTGTGGGCATATACGGGTATTTAATGTTATCAATAATGTTAATCAACAAATATTTTCGTTCGAGGGGTGAAAAAGAAATGACTGAACTATAAGAAAATAAAACATGAGAAAAGCTACAATTGTCAGAAGGCCAATCGTTAAATACTCTATATGAGGACAGACACAATTTTTATTTAAAAAAAAATCCATTTGAATGGGAGAAGATTTTGATGTATGGAGCGGTTAAGTATGTCCTATTCTAAATATATTTTACTACCATAAATTTTTCAATACGATTCACCGTTTTCAAGAAAATTGAAAAAAACTGTTTCGTTTTAATGCCTTGGAGGGAGAGGGGCAGGGGTGGTGGTGGCAGGGGGATGTCAAGGGGGGGGGGGGGGGTTGGTGGTGCGGGAATGGACCGACTTTGTCCGTTCAAAAATTTAAGTATGCTATCTATGAAAAGTTTTAACCACTGGAGCCCAATGAACGCAACGCGAACGCAACTAAAACGCAGAAACTGTCACTTACAAGTTTGTTCCATAGAAATCGTTTGAAGTGAGCAAAGTGAACGCAAAGAACGCAGCTACAACGCAAAAGTTTGCAAACTTCTAACTTTGCCGCAGCAATTCTGCGTTGACAGTTCATAAAGTGAGGGTGGGGAAATGTCGTTCGAGGAAAAATTGATAGCTCTAGTGCAAAAAAACGAGATTATTTACAAAAAAAGCAGTCGTGATTACAAAAACATCATTCTGAAATCAAGAACATGGGTAAAAATTGCTCTGGAGTTGTCATCAAGAGGTATGTCAGTAAAATAAGTTTGGTTTTTGATAATGTAAGACTTATTTTTAGTTGAATTGTGCCAGACAGGATGGAACTCTTTGCCATAATATACAAATAACAAAGCTAAAGACCAACAAAGCAAATTATCGCTTCAAAATTATCCATTTTGTACTACTTCACGAGATGCCATTGGGCTCTGCCGCTGAAATGTTGCGCTGCGTGACAGTTCACAGCGTTGTAGCTGCGTTCGCGTTGCGTTCATTGGGCTTCAGGGGTAAGTCTCTAGCTCAATCCCTGTGACAATCACACCAACCACCATGATGTATTTATTTTTTGTAGACCTATCTGATGCGTTACAATACACTCAGAAAAATGGAGGCTAACTCGACGACCTACATACGGCGTAATTGGCCTCGGGCAGGTACGCGTTCGCCTGCATGAGGGAAAGTAAAACTTGTGTTGACCTGTGACCGGAGAAATTCTGAAATTAAGCCACCAGCAGGTGAAGTAGGGCCTTGGGAACTGCACGAGTTGACCTTAGATAGGCATTTCGAGGATGTAATGTCATGTAATGGAAAACTTTGTCAGCCAGCTAGCGGTCAGAGTTAACCTGACAAAAAGTTGACCTGGACATTTTTCTGAGTGTACTAATTCCAACATACTACCATATGATTCTCATATAGAGTATAAAAAGTAAAAATAATTACTTTATTATCGTCTTTAGTCAAACGAGGGAATTAAGCTGATTGGAGATAAAAAGAACTTTGGCTGCTTGAAGACTGCTATACTGTACGTAATGCCAGAAAACGTAAATCATATTTTGTTTCATATTTGTAAAGATTCAGATCGGACTTTTCTTTTCGCCTCTTGAAAATTATTTCGTCGCTGCTCATAAAATACGTCACGCTAAGTGACACCCACTGCCCACATTTCGTAAAGCTTTATGGCGATTTTTAGTATGGATTTTTTTACTGCAATGAGATTGTGTGTATATCAAGATGGGGAACAAAATATTACGCATCGTATATCAAAATGTACACGATTAAAATTATTCGACTAACTTTTAATCCCATTTCTGAAATTCGACATTTTTTAAAACTTTTTCTATTAAATTTCAATCCTCTCAAATTATGAACCACATTTTTTATCAAATTTGTATTATTTTTCAATATTTTTTTTAGCGTTTAGTAGATTGTCATAAAAAAGTATCACATTTAATGCCAATAGCATTAAATGGGAATATTTTTAATACTTTTTGTGTTACCTTTTATTCTTAATTGTAGAATTTGATATTTTTTAAATACAATTATAATAAAGGGTGGTTAAATTTTAAGGGCCGATGTTGAATGTGAACCACACCTAAACGTCAAGTTTTTTTCTGCATTTCATTTGACATTTCTCAATTTCAGACTAACTCAATTTGAACCATGGAAAGATACACAATCGAGCAATGCGTTAAAGTTATTCAGGCTTATTATGAAAATGGGCGTTCAAACAAAAATGCATTTCGAGCACTTCGTGGTTTTCTTGATCAGCCCATTTTCATCTCAGTGGCTTCGTCAATAAGCAGAACAGCCGCATTTGGGCGAATGATAATCCAAGAGTGATTGTCGAAAAACCAATACACCCACAAAGAGTGACTGTTTGGTGCGGTTTATGGGCTGGCGGCATCATCGGGCCGTAGTGCTCGAAATGCATTTTTGTTTGAACGCCCATTTTCATAATAAGCCTGAATAACTTTAACGCGTTGCTCGATTGTGTATCTTTCCATGGTTCAAATTGAGTTAGTCTGAAATTGAGAAATGTCAAATGAAATGCAGAAAAAAACTTGACGTTTAGGTGTGGTTCACATTCAACATCGGCCCTTAAAATTTAACCACCCTTTACAAATAAATATTTTTTTTTTAATTTTTCCATCCGTTATATTTCGCATATGGTCTGCAACATCCGGTTATATAAGGCAAAAAGAAATATTAATTAACGGTGGTTTTAAAAAACGCCGTTTTTTTAATACCCCAAGGAGCATTTTTCGGTTGGGAAGTAGTCCTATGGCACACGAACCGACTGAAAGTCATGACTCACGACCGTCCTTATGACTGAAATTGTGGTACTGAAGAAGTGCTGGCGACCCAAATACGACTGAGTGGCGAATAGCGGCTACCGCCTGAAGACGTCGAATATCCCGCGGTAGAACTTTGATAAGTTTGCCGAAACCCTACGTAAGTCGGTTGCAAGGACCATTTTCACGACCGGGAGAGACAAAATTAGCCAAGATGCCACACAACGACAAAAAATTCTCACCATAAAATGCTGACACAAATTAATTCACACTAATATTGGTTAAGCGAAAACATAAACATGAAGAGAAAACAACTTGGAAATTAAATGACACGAGAAGACGATGATTTTTATAAACGATATGGAGAACACGCACTTTTAATACCGATTTTATAGAGCTTTTCTATCGTAAATTGGCAAACCCTTGCAAATTTTTGACGAATATCATGATGATGCTTCGTAAAATTTCACGCGCCCTGCAGAAAATCCTTTTTACACCATTTTTTGCACTAAATAATTTTTTTCCCACGACAATATTTGAGTATTTTTTTACTCGAATAGTCTAAAAATGTCACTTAAATATCTTGAAAACATAATACTAGTCACTTAAACGTTTTTTCAGCACAAATTCCGATTAAAATTTCGATTTTTATATAATTTCGTTTCAATTTATATTTTGCCTCCATTATTAGTTGCTTATGTCAAATAACTGGGTTGCCGTTTCTATATTTTGCTCGATTTAAAATACTTTCATAATTGTTTTTAGTTGCCTTTATTAAAAATGTATCAAATTGATCAACTCGTTTGATATTTCATATAATATGGACAAAATATTATGCAGCGCGTGATTCTAGTAGAAGTTCTAATGAAAACGATAATAAAAGTCGAAGTCCTAAATATTTTTTCTGAATTTTATTTAGAAAAGTTTATTAACGAGAACACTGGTTTAGAGGGAAAATGATAATTATCATTTTGACATTTCTCTTTTCCTCGATTTGGGAATTTGAGCCGTTTGTAGGGCCCATACAGCATTTAATTAAATTTTGCTGTATATAGACAATCTCCTACGACTCTGTTTCCCAATCAGGCTATTCTTGAGGGGCCCACAATAATTTAAAGAGGGCGCTTTGTGTATCACAATTAAAAATATAACTAATCGACTAAAAATGTGATCAATTCGAGAACTATTTGATAAAAAGCTAGACAAGTGATTATCCTTTCCTCGAATTTTCCGGAAAAAAATCTATTCTGGTTTTTTTTTTTGGGTCGCTGACTTCGATTCTGGCGATAAAAGTTCGTAACGATAACGGAAGGTCCTGTAAGGATAATGTCATCATCCTTTTCCTCAAATTTTCCGGAAAAAAATCGCATCTGGGGTTTTTGGGTTCGCTGAATTTGATTCTGACATAAGGAAATCTGTAGGGATATCTCAAAGGCAACAATATACATTTATTGGAAGGCTAAAAAGTATAAATAAGCGTGGCGAAAGACAGGCGTCACTTTAAATTTTCAGTCATACTAATCAAATACAAAAAGGGTAACATTTAAAAAAAAATAATAATAAAAAAAAGGTTTTTTTAAAAGCACTAAAAAGGAAAAAAATAATTTTTTGAGCACTGTGTATCAAAAATAAAATCGAGATACTTTTTTTAGCATAAAGAATTAAATAAAAATTTATCTAGCTTTTATTTCTGATACACAGCGCTGCAATTTTTTTTTTCTTTTCTGCACACTTTTTTTTTAAATAAAAGCAAAAGCTTATTTTAATTTTTTTTTTTAAATTTTTTGGTCAATCCATGACAAGATGAAAGCAGGTTGGGGGATGGGGTGGGGGGTATATGAATGAATCAAAACACCAATGAAACAACAAAATTTTATAGAAAGAAAATCTTTATTTGTACGGAAAGCAAGGGTCAAGGATTCATAAATTTATTAAAGCAAAGATTAAAGCCTAAACCCCAATTACGCGTTCGTGCGTGCGGCATGATTTTGTTCTGGCATCTAGTAGTTGTCACCGCGTCTAAAAGTAGAAACTGAGCCTACTCTACGCGGCACGGACGCGGCAACGCGTCTGAGAAACGCGCAATTATACATTTACTCATATAAATGCGTAGTTTTTACCTTCACCGCGTGGGTGCCGCACGCACGAACGCGTAATTGGGGTTTAGGCTTAAGGCGCAAAGATTAACCAGGAGTGAAAATGAACTTAATTTTTCCCGTTCCTTACATTCCATAAATTATGGCAAAGGAAATTGTAAAACCAGTAAAAAAGACAAATGTGCCGCAGGTGAATTTTTTTAAAATACATACGCCATTTGTGGAAAATCGTTATTATAACAGTATAATAACCCTTAATTTAGAAATACATGCCAAAAGTTTTGTTCCCTCATCGGAACAACATGCCTGATTCCGGGACTGTCCCGGCGAAACTGGGACGTCTGGTCACCCTACATCTTCAGGGAAATTCATCAAGGCCTTGGAAAATCCACTTATCATAAAGCACCAAGGACACATTTTCACTATCCCAGTGTGCACCTGCTGCAAATATCCTTTTTTTCATTTTTTATTGGGAAAATTTTTGTTAGGGGGTTTTTAGGGTTTCAAACCAATTTGAAATTTGTCGGGAAATTTAACAAAAAAATTTTTGGATAGCAGACTAAGGAACCTCAAGGATAACGTGTTTATGATTTGCCCCAGAGAAATTGGTTTTCGAAATACTTAGTTCAAAAACCCAAAATAAATCGTGTGGGACAAAATATACATCAGGCAATATTGTGAGTGGGAAATATGATTACTTACATTACAGACTATTTCTTTATGAAAAGAAAACTTTTCAATCGCCTGTATAGGTTAAATAATTGAAAACAGAAGAAAAACTTTGGGAATTACTAAAAAATGAGAAAAGACAAGCACTTTTCCTGTCATTTTCTTCCATTCACGTCCAGAATTTGACCCAAAAATAGCCAAGTCACGGCTTGTCGTCTTACTGGTCTTTTATCGATTTATTCTCGTCCGTGACGTAGACGTTTATCATCCCTTCTGGGAATTTTACTTAATTGTGAGTGGAGTGATGGACTAACCCTCATAATTAAGAAGTTAATTTTTCCCCCAGTCGACACCAATTTTTTCCTTTTTGGGCTAATAATGCCCATACACGAATAAAGGACGAATAATGCCCATACACAGGAATAGCAGGACAAGATAATAAGATTTTCCATGTGCGACAAATGCTGATGACAACTTCTATCCTCTCAAGGTCCTTCCAAAGAAGAAAAAAGTGCGTAACGTAAGGATATACGCATTGGTAAGGAAAATATAACTAATATTGACATGGGCGATATCCTTGTCAAGGGCAGCAAGGACATTTTACTTAAAATTAATTAAATCAAGTATTTTTATTTTGTTTTATGAAATTCAGAAAATATTCCACAAAATATTCCAAGGAGAATTATTAAACAAATATCGGAGTAAAATTTCATCTTTGTTATGATGGAAAACATAAATTTTTTACTAGAATATCCTCGAGAGATGTCAATATTTATGTCTATAATGGATAAAATACTTTAATCCAATAATGCTATATTTTATAATCTTTTCAAATATTTCCCTGTGGCTTTTGACTTTTTTCGATTTTTCAATTGTTTGGCTTGTTTAGAAAAGTATGATGAAAAAATATTCTTTTTCGTAAAAGGATCGATTTAATATATCAATAACTTTTAACCCTGTGCGGGTCGATGTTAAAAATTTTCCACAGGGCAAATAAATAATAGAAAATCAAAAAGAAATCAGAACTGAAAAGCCACCATCGAACATCATCCCTGCGGGAGGATTCCTCCAGGAGGTTCCTTCGTTGCCAGCTTAAAGTTTTTTGTGTGTAAAGGAAAAATGAAAATCAATTTATCAAACAGCTATGATCTTACAGTAAACAAGAAAGCACCAAAGGAAACAGGAACACCACGCCACCATCCCAAAAACAAACTTGCTAAATTAAACTCTCTTCCAAGTAGACTTTAAGGAAAATTCCTACCAGAAACTGTTTGAACAACTTTTATAATGATGAGTTAAACAAAGTGCCCAAACACCTGTGTAAACACACCTTAAAATTACATTGGTACCATTTGGCCGTAAATATAGATGTATTGTATCGCATCATAGTATAAATACTTGAAATGTGTGTCCGGAGATGTTTATTTGGTCAATTAAGTTTCACAAATGACTTACCTGAAGGAAGAAGTCACTTAGGCGAATGAAAATTACGGTCCTAGATGACATATGACCTTTCACCTTGTACTAAGTTAATGGTCTTTATTTACACCGGGGCGTGATTGTTTTGTTGGCGCAAAATGTCCCCAGTGGAAACTTTTAAAACAAAAAGATTTTCCGTAAAGTTCCAGAATTCAAATGATTTTCCAGGTATTTTTAGAAATTAGAAAATTCCAACTAAAATCTCCATTTAGTGAATTAAAAGTTTCGACAACCCTTTTTGGGGAAAGTGTATTTTAGATTGGAAATTTATTAATTAGAATGTGAACTGTCAGGTTTTTGGAAAATCTGATGGACGTGACCAATTGTTAAACAATCCAAGTTTAATTAATATTTGTATATTGGATAAGGGTTTGAGTTTTGTGGTAAAAGTTATTTTCGGTCAATTTCAAAACTTAATAAAATATTTTTATAATTTAAAAAACAACAACTATGTTTTATAAAAACTTTTATGAGTAAAGTCAAAAACAAACTATCAATGACTAGGAAAGTTGTTATATCCCGAATTCCTTTCTTTTATCGCATTTTGACTCTGTGTGAAATTTGTAAAATGTTTCCCCTCATTTTTAGATAAAACTAGCAGATCCTTCGTTGCCAGCTTAAAGTTTTTTGTATAAATTTTAGAATGCCAAAAAACCATAAAAACCTTTATAACTTTTGGGAAAAAGCCCTATTTTTGCGAGAAAAATTGGAAACGGACATTTGCTTATCCTTACAGGACCTTCCATTTAGAATTTTAAAAATCTAACACTGAGTTCACGATCAGCGACCTCGAACTAGGGATGTCAAATTTTTGAAAAAAACCGGTTTTCGGTTTAACCGGTTTTTAAAACTTCGGTTTAAACCGGGCCGGTTTAACCGGGTCTAAAAACCGGTTATTAAAACACCGAAAAACCGTTTTGTTCAAATTGGGTAGGTTAGGTCTTAGACGCAACAAATACACACAAAAGACGTGACGTGCCATATAATCCATTCAGAGGCCATAAGTGGCACAATATGATATTGTATTTGGTCTAGAGTGCCTAAAAAGAAGTGTTTCTAACAAACCAGTTGCAGGAAAATTGGTTTAAATTTTTTTTCCCGTACAAAAAAGATGATCGGTTTTTTTGAACGGTTTTTGGCTTTAAAAAAAAACACCGGGTATAACCGGGCAAAAAAAAACACCGAAAAAAACCGGTTAACCGGAGCAAAAACACCGGGTAAACGGTTTAACCGGTTCTTTTTTGACATCCCTACCTCGAACACCTCTTATGCTGATTTTTCCCGGGAAAAACGGGAAAAAGGATATATGCGTTATCCTTACAGGACCTTCGGTTTCGAATTTTGAAAATCTAACATAGCTAAAAACCTGCTCCTGGCAACGCAGATCATTTTGCAAAAAACCGCGTAAAAATCGGTCCAGTAGTTTTTGAGTTTTGTAATCTCAAACAAACAGACAAACAGACAGACAAACAGACAGACAAACAGACAGACAAACAGACAGACAAACAGACAGACAAACAGACAGACAAACAGACAGACAAACAGACAGACAAACAGACAGACAAACAGACAGACAAACAGACAGACAAACAGACAGACAAACAGACAGACAAACAGACAGACAAACAGGCAGACAAACAGACAAACAGACAGACAAACAGACAGACAAACAGACAGACAAACAGACAGACAAACAGACAGACAAACAGACAGACAAACAGACAGACAAACAGACAGACAAACAGACAGACAAACAGACAGACAAACAGACAGACAAACAGACAGACAAACAGACAGACAAACAGACAGACAAACAGACAGACAAACAGACAGACAAACAGACAGACAAACAGACAGACAAACAGACAGACAAACAGACAGACAAACAGACAGACAAACAGACAGACAAACAGACAGACAAACAGACAGACAAACAGACAGACAAACAGACAGACAAACAGACAGACAAACAGACAGACAAACAGACAGACAAACAGACAGACAAACAGACAGACAAACAGACAGACAAACAGACAGACAAACAGACAGACAAACAGACAGACAAACAGACAGACAAACAGACAGACAAACAGACAGACAAACAGACAGACAAACAGACAGACAAACAGACAGACAAACAGACAGACAAACAGACAGACAAACAGACAGACAAACAGACAGACAAACAGACAGACAAACAGACAGACAAACAGACAGACAAACATCCATTTTTATATAGATATAGATTTGAAAGAAATACACCCTATTCCCAAGCCATAAAAGGGAAATACCTTACGCTGCGTCCACACTCTTGGCGAATCTATGCAAATCGCAAATGATGGCGAACGTGAGAATGTAGACAGTACGCTAGCGTTGATCTCCTGCGAAGCGCATAAATTTTCCTACGTTCGGTTAAATCAAGAATATGTCCCGATTGATCTCGCCCCTGAACCCTCAAGACTGATTTGTCAAGACTATTTGCCTCATGTTTATTTGCCAAGAACGTGGAAGCAGCATCACGGTTTTTATTTTTAGGTATATTAAAAAAATCACTTGGAAAATCGTAGTCATAACGGTGCTCCGCACATCCCCGGGTCTTAACCCATCAACTCACTTTTGTGCATTTAGATGAACAATTAATTAATCGATTTTTTCATCGAACAAAAAACATTCATGAAAATCTGTGGATAAGAAAGTGTTTTTGTGAAATTTTCCGGAATCACGAAAAACCCGTTAGTTTTCGAGATATTCGCAAAAAACTATTTTTTTTTTTGAAATACCGGTACATCTTCATAACGGAGTAGAGCTACAAGACATAAATGTAGCAAATTTTATTGTCTCCAAGTTTTGTAATACACTGTAGAAAATGAATTTGAATTTAAACCGAAAAATGGGGTAAAAACGGGGTAAAAACGGGGTAAATTTACAAAAAAGTCGTAAAATTTCGAAAAAAAAATCAGAATTTAGCTCGCACAACGCATTGAATATGTACAAATATAGAAGAATAATCTATTTAATCCAGGAAAATTAGGATTTAACCTCTTAAAAAATCCTAGTTAACTGGATTTTTGCACAGACCTTTATTTGGACATAACAAACAACGTCCCAAAAGTCCATTCCAAAATTGCGCCGGCGTCGTGAGTTATTCAAGGTCAAAGGTACCAAAAATCAGTTTTTTACGTTTATCTCACTTTATAAAGGTTGTACGTCTTTTTGAGGTTCAGATGAATTAATCACAATAAAATTCTCTACAAAAAAGGTTAAATACAATTTTCTTGTAGGACAAACAGTTTTCGAGATACAAGTCGTCAAACTATGCGTCGCACAGAGAAATTGCTATTATTCAAGGTCAAAATTTAAAAGTCAAAAAAATCGTAAATATATCGCTTTGTATAGCCTATACGCATCTTTTGGGTTCAGATGAATTACTCCTCTGAAAATTTTCTACAAAAAAGGTTAACCCAGATATGCCTAATGTACTATATGTAGTACACTTAAAACTCGACTGATCCTGCACAGCAGACGATACAGACAAAATCGGGAAATGCTCGGAATTATTCACTATTCATCAGACATTGCAAGTAAGAGCATTGCAGTGACTTTGGAGGTTCAGTTTATTTCTTAGATAGATTAGAAGTTTACGAAAAAGTGAAAATGGATGATAAGCGCATACGTTTCGAAAGGTGAGTTGTTTTCAGGCAAAATAAACCAAAAATAAACTTTCACTCTATGTGGAACATTACAACAAATGGTGATGTTATCAGGGGAAATTCACATATTTACCGTATTTAGGAGATTTGTTGTTGTGCGGGAGATGAATCAGAGGTGTACTAAATATAGTACATTAGGAAAATCTATATCTATGAATGTAATTTTATTTCAGAGGGTTCTAACTTCATGAAGCTCTTGTTGTGTTGGAAAATGATAATGATAATATGCGAATATGGGAGGAGTTGATCGTTCAGATCAAAACATTAGCTTATATAGCATTTTTATCAGGGGGAAAAATGGTATTTACCCGTGCTAACCCACTGTATAAGTTTATCAATCCCGAATGCTTGGAAGTTGCATTGAAAAAATTAAGGAGATTTGGATCAACTAAGTTTTAGAAGGAGGATTGCCACATCATTACTAGCGCAAAACAGAAAAATTCCGTCTTATCAAAAAGGACACAAAGGTAGGACTCAAGAGCTCGATGTAAGGTATGATCGACTAGACCATCTTGTTCTTCCCCAAGAAAAACATACTCGATGTGGTCATTGTCACCAAAGAACAACTACCAGATCTTCAAAGTGCGATATCAGGGTTCATGTGGGGCTTTGTTTTCTTCCACACAAAAAAATAAATTTGTTTTCACAAATGTGTATTTGCCTAATGTACTATATGTAGTACGGCTCAAAACTCTATCTTTTTGAAAAACAATTCATATTTTAAGAGTATTACTGTTTTCTTTATACCTAATAAAGTGCAATTTACATCAAATTTTTAATTTAGATCTTCTAAATAACTTTTAGGCATATCTGGGTTAAATAAAATTTTTTTCTAGGGCCAATAGTTTTCGAGATAGAAGTCGAGACACTGTGAACTGTACATTCGTTTCCCCATCACCATTGAGGTAGAATGCAAGGCGCGTTTTTTTACATGGTTTCCCCATTAGGCCTGATCCATATTCTTTCCACCTTCATTCATTTATTCTTCTTCTCCTTCTGCTTCTTCTTGTTCTTGTTGCTCTTCATCTTCGATATAGGTATAATCTTTACTTACATTTAATATTAAGGTATCAATAAGTTCATCATCGACATGGTTTAAATTGTCAAAGGATTCAGTGATATCACAAGAAGCAGGATTTAAACATGATTGACCCCAACAAAAGCTACAAACGATGGAGCACGGTAATCCAATTTTTCTGCATCCACAATTGGAACCACAACCTTTTGTGCAGTTGCAAAAAACGGAATTCAGGAGTTCTTCCGGTGCTGGTGGAAGTAATATACTAATTGGCTGCAAGAAATTGTTGTTAAATGTCCATCCCCACTGTTGAGGGTCTAAGTCTTTTCCAAGCCAAGTTTGCACCTGATAATATGGTGTTGTGCGGCTCCTATTGTGGATGGAAGTGAAGATAATTTAACTGCCTTATTGAGTCTTGTAGATTTAGCGAAAATCAAGTAGCGATAATTGTCGAGGGAGTCTTCAGTTTTCGGAGCTCCGTATATTGCTAAAATAAAGTGTTACATTTCTGGCAATAGTATCCCGTGAGCAATTCAGTTAGTACACTACTTCCACCAGCACCGGAAGAACTCCTGAATTCCGTTTTTGCATTCTACCTCAATAGTGGTGGGGAAACGAATGTACAGTTCACAGTGTCTCGACTTTTATCTCGAAAACTATTGGCCCTACAAAAAAAATTTTATTTAACTTTTTTTGTAGAGAATTTGCGGAGGAGCAATTCATCTGAACACAAAACATACGTACAGGCCATACAAAACGAGATATTTACGATTTTTTTGACTTTTGACTTTTGACCTTGAATAATTGCAATTCCTCTGTGCGACGCATAGTTTAACGACTTGTATCTCGAAAACTGTTTGTCCTACAAGAAAATTGTATTTAACCTTTTTTGTAGAGAATTTTATTGTGAATAATTCATCTTATCCTCAAATAGACGTACAACCCGTACAAAGTGAGATAAACGCAAAAAACTGATTTTTTGGACCTTTGACCTTGAATAACTCACGACGCCGGCGCAATTTTGGAATGGACTTTTGGGACGTTGTTTGTTATGTCAAAATAAAGGTCTGTGCAAAAATTCAGTTAACTAGGATTTTTTAAGAGGTTCATGCTTTTTTTCGCCTAATTTTCCTGTATTAATTAGATTTCACCTTGGGCCGATGGTGGCGAAAGTGTCTGCGGTTCAAGTATTAAATAAAAATCCCCCAAACTTAAAGCTTAGGTATGTGTATTAACTAAAATACCCTAAAACTTTAAGCACAATGGAAAATTTGTAATCGCAATGATCGCGGTTTATCATTGTGTGCTGTACGTGTTCAGTTCATTCCTCGTATGACACCATAAGAATCAACGCAACACCGCTTTGCTTCTTAAATGTGTGCGTGCTTTTTGGTCTGGGATATTTGTGGGGAAATTCTCAATTTGAATCTAAACTAAAACCTACAATATTACATAAAAATGATCACTATCGCCACCATCGGCCCAAGGTGAAAACTAATAGATTATTCTTCTATATTTGTACATATTCAATGCACAACGTTAAAGTTGTAAATTTACCCAAAAAACATTAATCTTACACTAGAAATAGGGTAATTTTAAACAATGCGTAAAATTTCGACCAATATTCATATTTTTACTCTCATTTTGGTGTAAAAACACGCTCACAGGGTATTTTTGCATTATTGAACGGACAATTTCATTATTTCACAATGCAGTTGACGGCATTAGTGTGTTTGATGAGTCATTTGATCGCCATTCCAGAAATGGTTCAATGGTTAAACACTAAATAGTTTATTCGCTCGGCTTGATGTTGCCTTAACCTTATAATTCGCATAAGGTTGTGGCATAAATACTCGAATCGAGTTTTACTCCACCAAAATCCTGTAAGCCTGCGTGGAAGCTGGTAAAGCAGGCTCTGATGAGGGTGAGCCAGCTTCCATACCAGAAACAGGCTCCTGATAGGTTTTCGGGGCAGACATGTCCGACCTGTTGGGGGGAAATTTGGATGTGAAAACATCCGCAAAAATAATATAATAATTTTGTTGTATTATTTTTGTTTTTGCAGACCGTATAAGCCGAGAAATTCTAATACAATTTTCGGTTTAATTTTAAACAAAAAATGTCGTAAAATTACACCAGTACTGTACTTTGACTTCTTATTTAGTTTAAAGTTCCCCCGTAAAAGTGGCTTTTGTACGCCACAAAATGAGTAAAAATGCATAGCTTTTAAGCCATTACGACTCGGTTTAATTTTACTACTATTATAGTAGGAAAATAGTTTCCTACTATTATAGCGGTAAAATTACAATAAAATTTTCTAGAGTGTTCTGTTTTGGAATTTCTCGGCTTACAGGTCAAAAAAATATAACAAAAAGTTATATTATTTTTGTGGATGTTTTCACATCCGATAAATTCCCCCCAACAGGTCGGGCATGTCTGCCCTGAAACCCATCAGGAGCCTGTTTCTAGTATGGAAGCTGGCTCACCGTCATCAGAGCCTGCTTTACCAGCTTCCACGCAGGCTTACAGGATTTTGGTGGGGAAAGACTCAACTCGAGTCTTATACCCCGATTGCCACAGACCCCACACGAATTATGAGGGAAGGCAAAATTAGCTCCATCAAGCCAGAGCAACTTTACTATTTTGTTTTAACCATTGAAACATTTCTGATTCATGGCTTTTACTCGACCTTATTAGCATTGAATTCTGTTTTGGAATTTCTCGGCTTACAGTGTACATAAGACTACTGGAAAATGGTTAGTTTCGGAATAATTCGCAAAAAACCGCATAGTTTTTAAAAAGCCGCCGTTTTGGTTACTTCCGGTTAAAGGATTTCCACATCAGGACCAAACTTCTCTGTAAAATTTCATGGGTAGCTCTGGTATTTTTTGCGAAATCTTGTAGAAAGATGAAACCGAAAATTGATAACAAAGAAAATTTAAACAAATCTTTGAGTGGCTATATTAAATCTATCTAAAAACTAGTCTTTCTAGTCCTAAAATTAGTTTCTCTACTAATTTTATGAAGAGTAATGTTCTAACATCGTGGATAGCAACATCGATACCTCGATATATCGGCCTGTTCAACATCGAGGTATCGTTGGCATCCCTATTCATGCAGCAAAATTTAGCCTATGCTATACGTGCGTTCACCTGCGTTGTGAAAAGTAAAAATGTATCAACCTGTGGCGAGATAGATTCAAAAATTTAAACTGCAGCAAGTAAAGTAGGACGTAAGGAGCTGCACGGGTTGACCTGAGGTAGGTATAGCGAGAATGTAATGTACTCCATTTGCCTGCTACAGATTAGAGTTGACTTGTCAAAAAGTTGACTTCGATTAGCCTTATTGTTTTTTCTGAATGGGTGGTTGTAAAAAATCATCCTCATGTGGTAAGATAAAGCTGTTTATTAAGCTAAAATTTTTTTAAGGATTTTATATTAAAAGTGAAATATTTTGACAGAAAAAAAAACACGAAAGAGGCAATCAAAATATTATTATAAGTAAATAATGGATAACATACTGGGGTTGAATCCCACTAAAATTGAAAATAGAGGGATATTTTCGTGAAATACACGCACTATAGTGGGTTTACCCCAACAAGTCGTGAAGTGAACATCAAGCCTAAAGTCTTTACCAAATAAACGACTTTGTAGTATCGGCGAAACCACTCTGCAACCTCTGGGTTGCTAGGGCAGCTACCATAAAACTGGCTCTCAATAATAACTTATGATATTTAATCGATTAAAGTCATGAACTTCATGCCACAATTTATGAATAATAAATACTATCATGCGAAAATATCGCAGTCACATTTTTCCATTGTTAAACAGGATAATTAAAATTGGCAGCCTTTTAACATAATAATTTCACTGCGATTAACATATAATATGTACAAAAATTGTAGAACATGGAATAACAGCTTTGTGTCACGAAACCG
Source organism: Chrysopilus asiliformis (assembly GCA_964034945.1). Taxonomy (NCBI): domain Eukaryota; kingdom Metazoa; phylum Arthropoda; class Insecta; order Diptera; family Rhagionidae; genus Chrysopilus; species Chrysopilus asiliformis. Next base: position 89,185,278 of record OZ035960.1, on the reverse strand, counting down.
AAAATTGTTAACAAATTCTCGAGTTTCATTTAATGAGGGGATTTCTTTCGGTTTTTATGTGGTTCTTGAGAATATTCCAAAGAAAAACCGCCTACGACGTTATAATAATCTGTGAATAGAATCATATTTTTAGTATTTTTGTCAAGAGACCAATTCGAATTTGCAATTTCGACTGTGCGATATGTCGTTGCTGGAAAAATTACTAACGTTATTGTTCAGATTTCCTTCGACCTTGACTTGTTTCGCATTTCAATGGCACTAGTTTTCATTCCACAATACAAAAATTTCCCCGCAAAAATTACTCTAACAAAGTTGAAATGGAATTTTAAATATTTAAAATACTGGTAATCAATTTGGTTGGTTTCTTATCAAACTTTCTTATCAAAATTAAAAAAAATTTCTTGTTCGCTTTTAACAGAGGGAAATTTTGCTTTTGTCCATGTCCCCAGTGTGCAGTCAGCAAAATGAAGGAATGAATTTCTTATGGAGAAAATATTCATACTTATTTTTGAATTCAGCACAATTTTTCCTCAAAAGGTTTTGCATTTCTTGTCTAGAAATGCAGACACGACATGGTTTTGTTATATAAAAGCAATTTTTCTGTTGGAATATCAAAAGAACTACATATAGAAATCTATTTTTAATTAAAACAACATTTTGTTTTGCAATGGAATAAAAAGAGAGGAGTTTCTTGTAGTAAACTAACTAGAATGCATTTACCAGAGATGTTTTGGAATAAATCTAGGCGAATTCGAAAAAAGTCTTCATTTTGTAGTCGAGATTTCCGTTAAAATTTCTTTGTCAAAAGGGAAATTTCGCAATTGTCTATATTTGGGCATTTTGAATAAAAGTTTTTTACCAAAACCTCCAAGCTTGAAATGTCGTTTTTCTTTATTTCTTCGCAAAACGAGGTATCCCTCGATTTAACACCGTGTCTTGACTTGGGATTTTTCATCGCAGAGATTTTATAATTGACCAATCAGAGCTCGAGTTGATGACGATATCGCCGTCAACTCGAGCTCTGATTGGTCAGTTATAAAATCTCTGCGATGAAAAATCCCAAGTCAAGACGCGGTGTAAGACGACTCGATATAAGACGTTCAATTTTTTGCTGTGAGGAGTGGGTCAAATGTCGGGAAAAGCCGAAATCATGTTTACTTTAAATGTTTGTAACTCTTTTTCGTATGCTTTTAAGACATATGAAAAAAACACTTCATATTTTGAACCCTCCGATACCGTCCCGCAAAATTCTTACCTGTTTTTTGCACCCTCGGTTCATTAGGCGGAGAAAAACGAGTTACTACAGAACGACATTTAGGGGAACTCGGAGAAAACGGGGTCCCGGGGCGAAACAGCCACCCATTTTTCTCATCCTGGTGAAACGGTGGCGCAAAAAACGGGTGGCCCACTTTGTCCCTCGATCCCTTTTATATTATTTTGGGGCTACTTGTGTATACAGTAATGCCATGCATAGTCCGGATAATTGGATCCATCGATTTTCCAGACTGTTTGAAACCGAACAAATCGAGACACGTTGAAAACTAGTAAATTATAAAGAAGTTGATTCAAGATTAAAGTTCACAAACGCCCTCTGCTTAATTGTTTCACGTATTTCAATGTTCACCCATTAAGACGTTGAAAGGGGAACCCTCGAAAAATTGACATCTTAAAAAGATTAAAAAATGCGATACAAGCGAAAAAAATGTATGTTACAGCAACGACGGCCGAAGTGGAGTATATTTTACAATTTTAGTGATCATTTTTTTAGCGTTTAATATTTTAGTGACCATTTTTTCTAGCATTAAAAAAATTATAACATTATTGCCCGTTTGTTGATACAAGTCATAACTATTTAAGTCAGGGGTCATCAAAGTAACTGTCGCTCCCTTTACAATCAAAATTTGTAACCACTACACATTAAAATACAGCACCGATTCCAACTCCAAAGCACGGTTGAAACCGCAACACACAAGCATTACAGCACACAATAAAAGGTCGATTATAGGGCTACGCTGTTAAAGCCAATCTGTGTGATGAGCCAGCCGAGCCACTAGCTGATGATGCTTGATTTAAGTTATGCTTAGCCTTCTTAAACCATAGAAATTCTGGCGCTTAACAAATTTAAGTTCGACATAAGTTGCTAAGTTTCGTTGGCGCAAACCGCTCTAAGTACCGTTTGCACCAACGAAACTTAGCAGCTTATGTACAACTTAAATTATTTAAGTCCCACAATTTCTACGGTTTAAGTAGGCTAACCGCAACTAAATTTTTTAAGAATAATATGCGCAAACGGGCCTAAATTTAAAAATCCGGGACGGAAGTTTAGTTACTGGGATGCCGGGACAACATGCCGACATCCGGGACTGCCCCGGCATAGTGAATCCGAACTGTTCGAAGCCGGACTTTTATTGCTTATATCATATATCATACTAATATATAAAAATGAGTTGGTGTCTGTCTGTCTGTCTGTTCCTCTTTCACGCAAAAATGGCTGAACCGATTGACTTGAAATTTGGCATGAGTGTCTGTGGTAGTTCTGGTTCCAACATAGGCATACGGAAAAGTAGCGCGAGGGGTGGGGGGAGTAAGGGGAGGGGCTAAAGTGATTTCGAAACTTAGTTTTTGTGCTATGTTACTCTTTCGCGGGGAAACTACTGAACCGATTGACCTGAAATTTGGCATAGATGTTCGTTGGGGGTCCAGCCCCAACATAGGCTCATTAAAAAGTAGTCCGAGTGGTGGGAGGGGGGGTGGGAGTAAGGGGAAGGGGTAAAGTGATCTCGAAACTTAGCTCTTCCTTTATGTTACACTTTCGCGGGAAACTACCGAGCCGATTGGCCTGAAGTTTAGCTCCAACATAGACCATAAAAAAAAATGAAAAATCTTAACCCGGCAACGACGGGTATGCAAGCTAGTTTATAATAAATCGGACGAGAAAATACCACCAATCAAAGCGTTGAATTGTTGTAACTTTTTCTAGTGGGTACAATGTCTGTCATTGTTGCAGTGTAATGTCTGATTGTTTTATGTTTTCAAAAAGCAACAAAAATTGTGAAAAAAGGCAAAGCTTTGAAAGCAAAAATTTGCAAGACGCAGTGATTTCTGGGAAAAATGCGCCGCAGGCGAAAATATTTAGGATCGAGGTCAATTTTTGTTATTGATTAACAAATTATAAAACTAGACTGCATGATTTCGGGACAAAAGTTTTTTTTCCAACATGCCTGCACAACATGTCTAAAACCGGCACAGACCTGGTCATTCCGGGACTAACTGGACTAGAGCCCAATTCAGACTAAAGGTACAAATAGACGATGCGATGGTCGGTACAATTGTCGGGCCGATTTGCTGTCGCAAGCGATAATTGCATAGTGTATGAGCACGAAATGACGGTTGGGCCCGATATCGCACGGTCGTACGTCGCTGAGCCAAAACCTGCGGTCGCATGCGGTAGATGGTATCGATTGTGGTCTGCCATGCGACCGTCGATACGATATTATTTCACAACTGTTGCGCTGTGTGCTTCGAGAGATCAAAATCGCAAGTAAATCGTATCGTGTGTGTGTTGTATACGACCGTCGGCACGATATCGGCCCAACACAAGTCGGTACGACCATAGCATAGTCTATTTCTACCTTAACGATTGCGGTAACGATTGAAGCTTCTCCACCAATGAGATCAAAGTTTTTAACGATAGGGGAATGAAAGCTTTGAACTCATTGGAGGAAGCTCAATAGTAATCGTAATCGCAATCGCAATCGTAATCGCAATCGCAATCGTAATCGCAACCATAAGCGTAATCGTAATCGCAATCGCAATCGTAATCGCAATCGCAATCGATAGTCTGAACTAGGCTTAAACACAATTTCATAGCATTGAACCGTTCACGTGCCGCGATGCCATCCAAAACTACAGAGAAATTGCTCCAGTGTGATGGCTGCCAGGCTGCATTACTTTTCTTACGAAAATGGTCATAAACCATAACGAGGAGGGGCACTCCAAATTTCCAATTTAACAAAAAATTTGAACTTCTGTTGTTAAATGGTTACTACTTGATTTATACTTTATACACCAAATGCGGTAATGATTTTCTTCACATTTGCAAATACACATTAATCCAAAAAAAATTAAACATTTTTATTATCACATGATTATTCAATCCAATTACTCACACCAAAACGAAAAAAGTTTAGAAAAAACTTTACTATTTTTAAAGCCATCCCAGTTTGAATTGATTTCCTTTGATTTTTTAAAATCCATACGTTTCCAGCCTTTTGACACAAAAACAAAGCATGATCCCACTTCTGATTAGAACAGACATTGTAACACAATTTTATGACAAATTTATTGACGACACTTTGTACGTACAAGTAATTTACTTTACATTCTGGCACATCACCCAGTACCAAACTCCCCGTATGGGTAAATAAACTCATCTGACCAGTATTGATACCTGGAGAACACCTTCCCTTGTGTACGGCATGCAGTCCTGAATTTCGTAAAGTGCTAGACCCCATGACCTACCCTCCGGAAAATGTCACAATATGTATAATCATAAAGCATAACGTGTACTGAAAGTGATGTGTGCGAAAGTGGATTTTCCAAAAAAGAAAATTTTCGCTTTGTCATCACTCCATGCATAACTTATATGTACGTAACTGGGCTAAAACTCCGTCATCCTCCCTTATCTACCCTACACACATGCCAGAATAAGATGAATCTCTCTATTGAAGCGAACAAGATCCTTTTTATATTTATGATGTCGAATTTTATGTCCAATTCACTTTTTGTACCGACGATGAGCTAAGAGGAAATTTATTTTTATTTTTACTCTACAATTTCTCCGTTTTCCCACAAGCCTTGGTACGAAATTTACAGAAACATTGGAAACCTCCCCGACTGATAAAAGGGACAAATTTTATGCTCCATTAGAGCGACTTTTCTATACTCCTGGTGGTACATTGAAACAAATGCTATATGATTTTTTTATTCCATTTTCGTTTCGCTTCGTTTTTTTTTTCTTGAAAAATCTCAGTTGGGTAAATTGAAACATTTTTACGGTTTATTAGTTTAAGAGACATGAGGACATATCGAATACATAAAACTTACTAAAAGAACGCATCAACATCGTTTCTGAAACTCACTTCCACGAAAGAATTTTTTTTGTCTCGTTAGACCGAGAAATAAAAGAAGAATTTGATGTTGAAATTAAATAAATTGCACACTAAAAAGCATATGTCAAGAATCATATGTAAGACATTCCAACCAACATGATTAAAACCCGTAGGAAATTCGCTAGAATGAAGGTAATTACATTTTCCAAGGACTGCTTCTTTTGCAAGGACAGTCAATGTCTAAGTTGAAACAGTTTTTTTATGGCCGCCCTAAGCTTATTTCGAACTTTATTTTTAATTTCCTTCCGACAAAGTCATGTTGGAATTTTATTGTGATGACGAATCTAATTAAAAGTATATATTATGATGATGGATAAGATATTTTTGTAACTATGAGAGTCGGTGATAACAAACGTCGCATTTTTTCCCTGGTAAATTATCTTCAATATATCGAAAATTTTACAGGGGTCCATTTTTGAAACGAGTAATTCATTAAGGATTTTCCCATACTATAACTACGATTTTTTTTTAAAAAGCTTTTATTTAAAAATATGCACTAAAAAGGAAAAAATAATTTTTTAGGCGTTGTGTATTAGAAATAAAAGAGAGGTAAATATTTATTTTTTTTAATTTTACTTAACTTTTTATACTTTTGTCTCGCTTTGATTTCTGATACACCGCGTAAAAAATTATTTGTTCCTTTTTATACCCGTATGGTGAAACCAAAGGTATATGGAATTTGCCTTACCGTTTGTAACGCCAAGATCCCGTCATCACACACAAAAATGAATTACACCAGTATGTTTAGAATCATAAAAAAAATGAATTTTGCATGTCCGTCCGTCTGTCCATCTGTCCGTCTGTCCGTCTGTCTGTCCGTCTGTCCGTCTGTGGCGCGGATTGCGGGCGCAAGGATTGAGCTAGAGACCTGAAATTTTATGCAGATTCGGTTTTCGTAAAATGCAAGGCTAAGTTCGTCAATGGACAAAAATGGACCATTTACCCCCGAACGAAAACGTGTTTTGCGAATATCTCAAAAACGGTGCATCTTATCAAAAAAAAGTGCAAGAATAAAAGTTGTTTAGGATATGATTCTACATAAAACTCCCATACATCAAAATTTGATTGGAATAAATTTAAAAAAATCTTATTGAAAACTTTGACTTCAAAGTGGAATTTTGATACAACTGTTCGCCGTTTACTTAAACTTCGAACAATGCCATATTACCATACGGGTTTTCGATAATTGCCAGAGTTTTTGTTATGTTTGATACTTTTTAAAAAAAAAAACTTTTATTTTATTCTTTTTAGTCATTTTGCATTTGATTAGAATGACTAAAAATCCAAAAAGACGCCTGCCTTTTAACACGCTTGTTTATATATTTTGTAGTCTCTTGCTTTTGAGATATTCTTACGGACTTTTTGACTCCAAAATCGAATTCAGCGACCCGAAAAACCCCCAAATGAGATTTTTCCCGGAAAATTAAAGGAAAAGGATAATCACGTTATCCTTACAGGACCTTCCCTTACAAGGACGAAGTAGTGAAAATATTGTATTGTCATACTTACGTACGTATGAAAAATTTTAAATCAATCGGATGAGTGAAAGTGGGACAAAACTAGATTACAAGATTTGATCTTGACAGACAGACAGACATACAGCCATACAAACAGACAGATACGAAGACAAGCTAAATAAAAGCTTTTTGAAAGTGCAAAAAATTTGGAATGGCATCACGGCACGTCGATTGGTCATTGTTATACGTCACATTAAAACCACATTCAGAAAAATTGGGTAAAAGTCGTCGACTTGCGTACGGCCTAATTGTTTCTGCATTCAAATGCGTTAGGAAAAGTAAAAATGTGACAACCTCTGGCGGGAGAAATTCGAAAATTAGACCTGCGGCAATTAAAGTAGACCATAAGGAGATGCAAACAAGCAAAGTAAGGCGTAAGGTAGCTGCACACGTATTCTATTCTTTTTTTTTTAAACACCTTTTTTCTTTGGACTGAAGTTTTGGGAAATTATTTGTTTTAATAGTGACAATTTCAAGCTTATATCGCTGGGGCACTTTTTGTTCTCTTATCCCACTATGGCCTTGCAAAACCGTTTACATTATGACACAAAATTCCAAAATTTATTCTTTAAAGACGCCGAACTGGAATGTTTTCCTACAAGATCGCTGGAATAAGTTTAATTTTTGCCAACTTTTGCTAAGTGAATTTATTCTGCGATAGACAAAGGAAATTCGCAGAATAAATTTTAAATAAAATTCGTAAATAAATTGTAGAATAAATTGTAAATGTAAACGGGGCATAAAGCCTAAAATCCGAAAAGCCTGAAATTAGCGTGACATATTTTATGGACAGCTCGAAATTTTTAAATGATAATTAACGTTCATTTTTTACGATCTATTAATTAAAATGTCAGAAATTTACAGAATTGTTTTTACTGAATTAAAAAAAAAATATAGCTTAATCCACTTAACGATAAAATGATGCCTTTCTGACATAATCAAACTTCATATGATGGATATAATTCGGTACAATGTTGAATTTTGAATCAAAAACAATGATGAATCAAAAACATTGAAAAACTCGAGAACTAATTGATGTAGAAAGTTGAAATTTGATATTGAATAGGCGTTTATCAAAATATAAACCTCTTTTGAAAATGGAAAACATTGAACCATCTCTTCCTCCTTCCTCCTTCCTCCTTCCTCCTTCCTCCCTCCTCCTTCCTCCTTCCTCCTTCCTCCTTCCTCCTTCCTCCTTCCTCCTTCCTCCTTCCTCCTTCCTCCTTCCTCCTTCCTCCTTCCTCCTTCCTCCTTCCTCCTTCCTCCTTCCTCCTTCCTCCTTCCTCCTTCCTCCTTCCTCCTTCCTCCTTCCTCCTTCCTCCTTCCTCCTTCCTCCTTCCTCCTTCCTCCTTCCTCCTTCCTCCTTCCTCCTTCCTCCTTCCTCCTTCCTCCTTCCTCCTTCCTCCTTCCTCCTTCCTCCTTCCTCCTTCCTCCTTCCTCCTTCCTCCTTCCTCCTTCCTCCTTCCTCCTTCCTCCTTCCTCCTTCCTCCTTCCTCCTTCCTCCTTCCTCCTTCCTCCTTCCTCCTTCCTCCATACAAATGGATTTTTTTGCGATTTTCTCGGAAACGGTTCAATATTTGAAGAATTCATTAAGGCAACAAGTATTTAGAATATGATTTTACATAACTCTGCCATACATCAAAATTCAATCTGATCACCTCGTAACCCAAGCAAACGAGAAAGATTTTTGCGATTTTCTCGAAAACGGTTCCTTTTGTTTTTCTAAAGTCGCGTTCCATTGAGTTCTATGGGACCATAACGGCTATTGAATTCAAAAACCGCGTCAAAAACGGTCAAGGTTTTCTGGTAGAAGTCGATGTTACAAATTTTGTTACATACCTACATACATACGAACGAACACACACGCCCATGCAGACATGTTGCGGACTCATCGAAATGAGTCTGACTCCTTCATGATTTCAGTTTTTGAAGTGATTTTAATACCTTTTTTAAATGTAATGCGGTTTTACCAGCGCTAGTGACTGTTTGGCTGTTAGCAGCCGTTTCAACAGCACCGTGTGAACCCTCATGCGTTGCTACTACTAGCAGCAGCGTGATGAATTTAGCAGCGCTAGTGAAGTAGATACCGTTCTACTTTGTCAGCGCTACTAGGGATCACTTGACCCTGTCACATGGTTTCTGAGCTGTCAAAAGTCTGATAAGTGGAAAAGTTTGTTTATTTTAAGTTGTTATTTTACGTTTATTCATTTAAATTTGTGTGTTACGTTTATTATTTAAAAAATCTTCATAAGAAAGGTAAAAATGTTCTCGAATTTTTTCTCCATAAACTTTTGCCTTGTAATTTGGAAAATTTTAAAACTGCAAATGAGCAAAATAAATGTTTACAAAAAGTTATTCATCTTAAAATGTTTAATGTTATTTTCTCGAGGCCTTGAAATACCTGAAAAAGCAAAATTAATATTCTTATTAAAATCCATTTAAAAATTAGCTTTTCAAGTTAAGTGAATTCATCATTTGTATGGCTTTTAAGAAATTTCCATAAATTGCCGACATTAAAACATTAAAGAAATCCATTTCAATTATCATTTATTTTCGGTAGAATAATCTAAAAGCCATGAAATTATTTCCAGGAAATTTTCCCTCCGAAATATTTATTTAAACCGATGGAAACGTGTTTTGCTGTTGGCAGCTTTAAATCCATTTCAATTGATTTTTTTTTAATGAGAAAATATTTTTTTAATAATTGTTTGTGACACTTGTTGTTGTAGCTTTTCATCTTCTCTATTTTGTTAATCAAAATTTCCGGTATTGCCCATTTCAGTTTATCAAAATAATTTATTTTTGGACAAGGCAGAAAATGTGCAAATGATATGTGATTCCGTGAATTTATTGTGAAAACATGTCCATAGGATAACAGCAAGGACAACATAAAATTAAATAAACAGTTTAAAAAAATAACGAAAAACGTTTTTCTGATATTTTCATACATTATTGGTTCAATATTTTTCGTGATCTCCAACATAAATATTTTATTTAAAATTCTGTATCTCAATTTATCAATTTGAATTTGTTATTAAAATGTTTTTTAAATCAATATGACTGTGATAAAATAGTAAAACGTTTATTTTGTGAAATTATACACTCAATTGTTGAAACTATAGCAACTTGTTGAATTTGTTATTTAACACCTTCGCTCCCAGGACATGCGAGTTGTATTTAACCCATTCGGTATTTTGGTGTCATATGGCAACGCAGTTAAAAATCTGAATTTACTTATTACTTAATTATTTTTAACACTCTATTCTCATTCAGTGCACCATTAAGTGCATTTGTGACCCAATTTTGATTTTTTGAATAAAAAGCTGGACCACAGTGGACGCATTTGAAAAAAATTAAAATTTTTAATTTTAAATGCGGGGGTGCAGAAATAGCTAAAAATCATACTATGTATAAAGGAACCGCATGATTTTCAACTGGTAAAGACAAAATATTTTAATCCAAAGTTCACCACATTTTTCGGTACCGAGCCTCAGAGGTCGATTTAGAATTTCGAGGCGTTGATTTAAAATCGTTTAGGGTCGATTTCCACCTTTTTGGAGGTCTGTTTTTGCCTGAGGTTGCTGTAAATTATACTTATTTTACCTGCGGCGCAAATTTAAATAAATTTTTGACCCAACGAATCAAATTCTCAAAAATTTTCGTCTGCAGTGCATTTTTTTCGGCATTATTCACACGGTTTCAATTGCTTTTAAATAGGAAATGTAAGAAAATACAAAACAATGTGTTACACTTCGCCTGGAGGTGTGTAGGTTTTAAAATTAATATTAAAAATTATGAACATTAAAATATTTTTTTAAGATTTTCACCTGCGGCATTTATTTATGATATATTTTTCTCATGAGAACATGTCATATTTTCAATACTTATGTGACTTTTTTTTCTAGACAGCCTCTTTTTCGATCGGTGGCTGTCCAGAAAATGCGTCAAACTTTTAGAGGAAGAGATGGTATTTTGCGAAACACAAGCAAAGTAATACCAAAAAACCTTTCTTTGCTGGTAAACCTGTTACAGTGACTGTGAGTCACCGCCTGCGTGGTTTAGGTATGAAGCGATTAAAACCGAACAATTATTGTTGTATTAAAAAATTTCAAATTTTTTTTTCGGTTTTAAATAGTATTGGCATAAAAAAACAAAGTCAAGGAGCATGAATGCAATAACTTTTCTAATATTCGTAACAATCACTCTCAAAACTGAAACGGTGACTCAAAGTCACCGGGTGTGCGGATTAGGGTTAATATTCCACGCAGACCTTGAAAATTAGTAAAAATATCAGTTGTTCCTTTGCAATATTTAGTTTCGGAAAAAATATGTAAAAAAATAATATTTTTTCAAATACCTCGAGAACCGTTAGAGATACGTAAAATAAAATCTCTTGAATCAAAAAACATCCGAAAATTTTATTTCCTTTAAATTTTATTATAAATATTTTTTCCCAAAAGCGCAAAGTTTTCGAGAAATTTTCAAAAAACTATAATTTCTTAAATAGCTAACATTAATTTTCCAAAAGTAGGTAGGAAACTACGAGTTTTGCAAAACTCATTCACAAAAAAATTGAATTCGCTAGCTAAACGCGTTTTCGAATTATTTAATATATGTAAAATGGACAGATCAACAGACTGATAGACCGACAGACCAACAGACAGACAGACCGACCAATCGACACACCGACAAACCGCCAAACCGACACCGACAAACCGACACACCGACAAACCGACAGATAGGCAAACCGACAAACTGACCGACCAACCGACATATTGACAGATCGACAGACCGACAAGCCGAGAGACCGACAAACCGACAGATCGACAAACCTATAAACTGACAGACCGACAGACCGACAAACTGACAGACCGATATACCGACAGATTGACAGACCGACAGACCGACAGACCGACAAGCCGACAGATCGACAAACCGACAAACCGACAAACCGACAAACCGACAAACCGACAAACCGACAGACCGACAAACCGACAGACCGATAGACTGACAGGCCGACAAACCGACAAACCGACAGACCGACAGACCGACAGACCGACAGACCGACAGACCGACAGACCGACAAAGCGACAAACCGAAAAACTGACAAACCGACAGGCCGACAAACCGACAGACCGATAGATCGACAGACAGACGCTCATAATTCTTCATCTTCACATCCTCATAATTTTGCCTGTAACGGAGTTCGTACTGATAAGAAAGTTTCATGTCCAAGTTTGTCTCCATCAGGAATACAATACTTTCCCTATATAGCAGAGGAAATTCACAAAATTTTCCTTAAATCCCTTTCGAGAAAATTTCTTCCTGAATAAGTAAAATTAAACAAAAAAAATATTTCCCCGATTATGGCACCAAAAGAATATCATAAAAATCCAGATGTTAAACATAATTTTCAAATACTTATTCAGTCATAATTTACATTTGCATAAAATTTTTACTGGATTTCAAAGAACATTTCTCTTGTAAAACGTCGGCACTCCTTTAAGGAGACATCAATTACATCCGAAAATCGGATCCAGAAATTCACGAAAAATTGGAGGATAAAAGCAAAGGTCAGGTGATGGAAAATTCTCACATCTCGCCAACAAAAAAGTCAGCAAGAATTAGCAACGCAAATGAATTCCATGAAATGTTTGAAAATTTTTCTTGATGCATATTTAAAATTCAATTCGTTCAAGGCGGGATGAATGCAAACTTCGCTATGGACGTGAACAGGATAAACAAGGACCCACGGCCAGAAGCTGGAGAGCTTTAACTTTGATAAATTGCTGACGCTACGAATAATTTACTCTGAGGCACGCATGGAAGAAATTTTTTTATGCTTTTCTGGATTTTTGGGGGAATTGTTGAGAAATCTGTACAGAAGAAATTTTTATTTAATTTTTGTTCCTTCTTGAAATCTTTACTATTTATTTGGAATTTATCAGCGGTTTAAAAATTTACATAAAAATATTTGAAAGTTAAATAAATATATTCAACACAGTGGAGACCTTTTTTTGATTTTCTGCGTCTATTTCAAAAAAGAAATACTACCTGAAATTGTTGGTAATTTTTTCCAATCAACTTTAATGATTTCATCCTGAAAGACATGTTGTGTAGAAACAATTTACACTAAAATAGTTACAAACATCGACAAAAATTGATTGTCTCCGGGGTTTTCAGTTATTTTACTACTTTATTCGTTAATATCAATATTGATCCAACAGAATGTTTAATGATTACATGAGCATAAATGTATGTAAAAAATGAAGAAAAGGATCCACCTAGGGATTTATTGACCCATTTTACCCTTATCAAGTTGTTTTCAGAAAAATCCACCTGAGGCTACTGTCTTGTTAATACTTAGATGGAAGAACCACAAAAACACGCATGAATTTTTGAAATTAAGGTCATCAGGTAAATAGAAAATTGCCTAATATTCAATGTCAACCCTTACAACATATTTTTTGTTTCCTGTGATTAATTTGTTTTATGTTTTTGAAACTTAACAGTTTCTTTAAATTTCAAAGGCTAGAAAATTGATAACTAAAAGTAATTTGAATGCAAAAACTTTAAAAAAAAACAGAAAGGTAAAAAACACTTTATTAAACCATACTTCTGATTATTAGATGAAAACACCTTTCTTCAATTTCTGTTTAAAAATACCCCAAATAACCCTCTTTAAAAATACCAAATACCTCTGTTTAAAAATACCCCATATATCAAAATGTGGACGCCACAACCTGAAAGTCAGAGAGCTGATGCGAATTAAACAAAACTGAACGCCACAACCACAAATCAGGGTTCGGAAACGCACTCGTAAATTTTATGAGCGTGCATTTAAATAATTTTCTATCGGACATACTCATATGAGTGGTCTGGTCAATGATGTGAACGATGTTTTCTATAAAATAAAAAAAACGAATTTAAAAACATAAGAAAAGCTACAATTGCCAGGAGCCTACCGTTAAATACTCTATATGATGAAATCTAAAAAAAATCATTTGTATAGGAGTGGGGGGGAGGGGAGGAGTGGTCCGATTGGATTGTGATATATGGAGCGCTTATGTAAAGTTTTCGATTTTTATAGGGAAGGAAGGAAGGAGTGGTCCAACTGGGTTTTGAGGTATAGATAAGTTATGTAAAATAATTTCATGTTAATAAATTTTTCGATACGATGCAAAGTTTTCGAGAAAACAGGAGAAAAGTATTCCATTTGTATAGGAGAGGTGGAATGGGAGGCAGGGAAGTAGTGGTCCGATTGGATTTTTTTGTTTGTATGAGTTATGTAAAATACCATTCTAAACACATTTAACCTTAATAATTTTTTCAATACGACTCACCGTTTTCGAGAAAATAAAAAAAAATCAATTTGTTTGGGGGAGGGGAGGAGGAGTGGTTCAACTGGATTTTGATGTATAGATAAGTTTCAATATGACGCATCGTTTTCCAGAAAATTGCAAAAAACTGTTTCGTTTGTACGGGAGGGGGAGAAGAAATGGTACAATTTTGCCCATTCAATAACTTACCCCACAGTTAGACGTGCGACTAGAAGTCGCATGCCGTATCTCATCTCACGCAAATCACTCGTGTAAACACCACTTGCATGCAAGCGGGGAAAATCTCATCTCAAGTCGTATGTAAAAACCTCATACAATCTGAGCTGCGACTGGAACTGCAAATAATTTGACATTTAAGGTTATGTCTGTTTTGTTGAGTAGAAGTGAAATTTTGAAATTAATAAATTTGTACCGGGAAAGAGAGTGCCTCTGGAAGACTGCCTCTAAATTGTATCGTAGAAACGATCTCAAGAGGCAGGCGTATGAACAAATCGGCGCGGAATTGAAACTCACATGCGAGGAAGTGAAGAAAAAGTTGAGAAATTTACGAACGACGTATGTTTACGAAAAATAAAGGAAATCGATGCGAGTTGGAAGTCTGGAGCATCGACAGAAGATATTTATGAGCCTTCATTGTTTTGGTATTCAGAAATGAGTTTCATAAACAAAATAACTTTCTTTGTTTTCTTGCGTTTGACATTTTTCAACTGAAGTCATATGCAATATCACAAGACAGCATAGCAAATCGCAACACCTGTCAAATTGAACAACGTAGTAGGAGGGATAATCGCATGCGACTTCTAGTCGCACGTCTAACTGTGGGGTTAGCATAGCCATTTACGAGAAACGTAACTACACAAAATTTCAATTCTGTACTTCAATCCTTTCAACAGGTATGGTGTTCACGGACAGACAGACGGACGGGCGGATGGATAGGACGGACATGCGGAAATTAAAATCATTTGTCATCCCTAACACTCTGGTGTAGTTTCAAATAGTTTGAATTTAATTTTTTTGCCTACTTTTTTGGAAAATTTATGGTATGAGGAGGGATGGAAGAGGAGGGAAAAAATAATTGTTTGAAAAACAAAAATTTCTAAATGCAACAATTTTTTGTCATTTTGACAAATTAGGCGTTGTTAATTTCTCAATTGTTTTATTGATTAAACAAAATATCATTTGTGAGTTTATTTTTATTAAAATAACAACTTTTTTGTTGAACAAAGATTTCCCTCATTAAATATTTGTTCCAATTGACATTTTTTTTTTTGTAATTTTAACAATATTTTGGTCAATTTAACAATGATTTTACCCACATGAACAATTTTTCATTTACAGAAGAATAAATTTCCCTTGGTTAATTTGACAAAATTATTTTGTTGACTGATATAGGATAAAATTTTTGTTAATTTAACAATGGTTTTGTCCATATGACCAATTTTTTCTCTGAGTTTACTCAAGATTAGAGTAAAGCAAAGAAATATACAAAAGGTTCGCTTTTACATCTTATTCTAGAAACTACGTAAAAAGACGTACATAATTTGGAGAAATAATATCTTACTTATTTCGAATTACAATTCATAATTCTTTTTCCACCGTTTGTTTGTACGAACTTAAAACTTTCTCAATACATAATAAAAAATAATGAAATATACGTCGTCAATGGCGACTGAGAAAAAAAAGCGGCAAAATTTCATTAAAAAAAATTTTTTTTTTGAATAATCTTCGGAAATCACGATACCTGAAGAAAATCCCCATAATATTTTTGCATAATGTAAGTCCTTGAAGTTTGAATTTTGAAAAAAAAAAACAATTTTTCTCCCCAGGGTGATTTTTTTTCTGGTCACTGGAACATAAAAAACCACCATCGCTAAAGCAAGTAACCGACTTAATTCTTAATGATGAATAGTCCAACTTTACCTCCATAACAGGTTTAAAAAGATTAACGCAATCCCGCTCCTATAGAAGAATGTTTCTTTATTTTTGATGGATTTTTTTAACTTTTAATCTTCCATACTGATATCCAAAGACTTTAGCTTTATTTTCGTGTTACGGAGAAATATTTTTAATGTGAAAAATAAATATTTACTTGCTAAAAGTTTTGTTTGAATTTTTTTTCAACTTTAAGCAATTTTTCATAATTAAAAAATGTACGTAAAAGGGATGCATTTTAATGTATACGCAAGTAAACTCTGACTACGTCATTATTTCTTCCTGAGGAGATGAGGGTCGTGTATTTTGGGGATACATTACCAGCCGAACGAATTTTTAGAAGAAAATTACAACGGAAAACACCAAAATCCGGTTAAAGGGAAAAATTTAGGATAGACCCAAGGGTAATAAAAGGGATTGGAACTGTACACGAAGTTTACGAGTCCCTGGGACTAAAAACACCCCCGTTGGTAATTCGGTTTGGAGTTGGGATCTCGTGATACGAGCGTGGAATAAGAATAGATTTTTTTAGGTACTAAACGGAAGAATTTTCTTTTTTAAGAAAACTAGGGTTTTCCATTCTTAAAGCTTTGAAAAGAATAGGATGTTTTCTCCCAATCTTTGGGAATTTCTATTTTAAAAATTTTTGTTTTATATTAAATTTATTTTAATATTTATTTAAAAAAAAAATTTCAATGTTATAAACTGATGTACATGAAATTGCGCTTCTTTTTAAGGAGAAAACGAATAAAAATTTGATTATGACCAGATTTTGATTTGACCTTTCTATAAAACCATGATTATCTTGTTTTTAATTTCATATAGAAAATTTATTGTGTCTCGTTTCCAAAAATTTAACTTTTTTTTTTATTTTACATTGCTGAAAATACAATGAGAATCTTTTATAAGGACAAACCGTAGGTTAAGTTAGGTTAAGAAGACCGCGCGCGCCCAGGCGCGAGCACAGCGCTATACTCGGAGGCATACAGGCCCATTGTGATGTCTTCAGTACTCATAAGACCTTTCATCAAACTTGCTGATCCTATTTGAACCAGCCCGACTTGTTAACGAAGCTCAGCATATCCTCGAGTGGGTGGTTGCCAAGCTCCGTCAGGCTACTATAAAATCTGGCCCCAAGCGTCCCATATCGGCAAAGGACAAACCGTATATAACGACAATATTTTTGGTCTAGTGTGGAGCCCACAAGGCTAGTAATATAAAGAAAAAGCTCAATACCAATGACTCACTCACTCACTCATCACAGTATCTCCCGAACCATTAAACCGATTGTCATGAAATTTTGCACATAGAGTCGTCTTATTTCATCGGTACTTGATAAAAAGCGGTTTTTCAAAATTCGAAGCGGAAGGTCTTGTAAGGATAATGCAAAAATCCTTTTTTATTATTTTCCCCGGAAAAACTGGCATTAAATGTTTTCGGGGTCACTGTGATCAGGATGCAGGAAGAGGTGTGGATGGTTGGGAGAGGGGGTGTGAGGAGGGGCCACTGCCATCAATCTCCTTTCTCCCCCTCCCTAAATACCATTTTTTATAAGGAAAATCTAAAGAGGGGATTCATTTTTGGTCTGTACATTAATTCGGTGAGCCGACAGTTTATCCTAGAGCGTGCGTTTTTCTATTAGGACGAACTAGTTTGGCCTAAGCTAGACTAGTATATCCTAAAACTAGTTTAGCCTGAAATCGGGTGTGGCAGGTAATATCTGTATATACCTACTCTACTAAGAGTGCCAGAGTTGAGAACGAATTAGACTACAGATTCGAAAATTGGTACGGCTGCTTTTTTTTCGAAAAATAGAAGGTCAAGTTCGTTAGCGGACAAAACTGGACCATGCAAAATTGGATTGGATAACCATGCCCTCAAATCGCTCGTCCATCGTGGCATGCGCTGTGTGGCATGTAGCGCCGTCCTGTTAGAAACACATGTTGTCGGTATCCACATCATCCAGTTTAGGCCACAAGATGTTACTGTAGGGCTCGCCGTTGACGGTTATGGCAATGCCAGTTTCATTTTGGAAGGAGTATACGGACCGATGATTCCGCCAGACCAAAATCCGCACCAAACAGTGACTTTCTCGGGATGCATTTGGTGCTAGTGTATCTCGTGTGGTTCGGTATCGCCCAAATCCGACAATTTTGCTTGTTCATATATCCATTCATCCAAAAAGGAGCTCCGTTGCAAATGAAAAATGAGTTAAAAATGAGTTTCTCGAACGGAGCACTGATTTTGAAAATAAAATTTGATGATTTGCATACGTTGTTCAACGCTATAACCGTCCATGGTAATTTGCCATACACTACTGAACAATTCACAACAAATTTAACAGATGTTGCTCTAACAACATGGTCGTTATAACCTATCAAACTTCGAGCGTCCTTATTGAAAGACCCTTTACTTTCCCTTGCTATAGAAAATAACTAAGTTATTTTAAAAAAATCGTACAAAAGTTTTGTTGATTTAAAAAAAAATTGGCCAACAAAAATGACATTTTTTGAGTGAATATCAAAGACATGGAATTTCAGGCTATTTTGACGTCGCTGATTCTGAGTCGGACTTTGCTTTCGCCAGATTCACTCTACTTCTAGAAATAACCAAAAGAAAATATCTTCGATACCAAAAAATTTGCTTAAAAGATTGTCTTTTTCGTATAGAGTGAATCTGGCCAAAATAAAGTTCGATTTAGAATCAAAATATGGTTAAAAATACTACCTCAATATTTTTAATTAAATTTTATGCAGGTGGTAGGTCTGTGGGGTTTATTATTTTCACACAAAAAATAATTTAAAAAAATAAAATAAAGCAAAAATAAATAGAAATATTTTTTTTTCGTTTTTCGGTACGGGTTTTGTTATTGTAACGAAATTAAATTTCTATAACGTTATAACGGAGAAAACCGGAAAATCGTTATTTCGTTCCGTTGTTTCGTTTCGTTACGATAACTTTTCCCATCCCTGATTAAAATTGTTCAACAGTAAAGCACACAATTTAACAAGAATTTGTAGTACAACAAGGGATTCTTACAATTAGTATAAAAATTCAACAAGTTTCACAGAACCATAAAAGCATATATACAATTAATTGCAAGGATAAGAAATTCCCTTTGGCGCATATTTTGTCAAAGCTTCTAATAGTTGTGGTTTGATATTACACAGAAGAATGTTTATGACAGCAGAGAAACTCTGGAGAAAAATATGAAAATAAAATAATGGTGAAGACCCCCATACCAAAGTGCTCAAACAATCCACACAACGTCGATCATAACAACACACTGGGAGGATAAAAAATACTTAAGAAACCATTAAATGTCCCCTTATGTCTGAAACTAATCATAAGTCAGTGTCACAGAAAGCAACAAGTATTTCACCAACAACTATGCTCAACTGATGTAATATTTGAACAGTAAAAAAAACTACACGCTATTCGACTACCCCATTCTCCTCACTGTCTGTTCTGCACATGTTCGTGTGTGTAAAGAAAATTATAAAAAAATCCCCAAGAAAAAAACTCTAACTATCCTTGAGTCACATATCCTTTGCATTAACAGAGAACCCAAGTTGGAGTTGAGCCAACTCCAACGGAGAGTGTGAGGATACACTTTTATGTCAACTTCACATACCTACAGGCGTACGAAAATTAACAACACATAGCTACAGGCGTCAATGGAATAGAGAATCCCACGACTATAGTACCGTTGACTATATTTTGTAGCCATTGAATAAATTAAGTCAGCATGTCATAAAAAGGGTCGGTTGGTAAAAGCAGTGCAACCAATCGAAGAAATTGTTAATCAATATCCCGGGGGCAAGATAAAATAGTGTTGGAAAATCTTATATATTGCAAGCGTTACAAAACACAAAACAAATTGATTTAGGGACATTTCGTTTGCCCATATCTAATCAGGATATAAAGCAAATTCAATGCGTTTGTTGAATGGGTCGAGTTGGACATGTTCCAATATTCCCTCATTATGATCTAGATTTGGACTAAAGGTTGATCCGGTTGAAAAACAAAAACAAAATTTCTGAATACTGTGGAACCTCCATATAACGAAACCTCTATATAACGATATTCTCTATATAACGAAATGTTTTTCGTCCCCCCAGCGATTTCGTTATATGGAGCTGCCACTGTATTTTATAGATTTGTTGTATATGTTTTGTAATAATAACTGAAATAGTTTTCATCATATCGCTCGAATAGTAATAGTGCGATATGCTCACTGAACAATATTTTTTTTACTAAGTTAATATTATAGGGTAAATGTCGCAATTATGGGTCATCATATTTTTTAATCATGAAGTTTGAATTTTTATGATATTTAAATGTTTTTGAGCTTAACATACTTAAAAACAAGTATTTAAGACCACTACCGATTTATTTACAAAGTGAAAAAAAGTCCTGTACAGAAAAAAAATCAAAATTATATTAAAAACGCGTGTTTTCCCTGGAAAACCAAAAATGTATAGCTGACCAAATACGTGAAAAACGTAAAATATATCTATGGAAATTAGCCAACACTGGATAAATACATTTATGAAATTTTCAACGAAGCAATTTTAAAATTTCAAAAAATATGATTAAGCAAATTTTTTTTTCGCTGATTAAATTAACGTAAAAATGCATTGCAGACGTAAAAAGGTAAAATTTGTTCAAGACTTTGCAGGAATAATATTTAAAAAAAATGCGCCGCAGAGAAAAATATGTTTAAATTATAACGGCCTCAAAAACTTCAATTCGACATATAAAATGGTGATCCATGTTTGGGCACCTTTTCACGCAGAGAAAAACAAATAGTCAATCTTACTACTTTATAATGGGAAATCGGGACAATCACTAAAATACTTATTTAAATTACAAAATAGTCGATTTCAATTGGGAAAAATAGTCAATTCAACCACAAAATAGTAAGTTTTAGTACTAAGTAGTTAAATCTATATATATAAAATCGTTTAACGTGACTGAGTGACTGACTCATCAACGCCCAGCCCAAAACCTTGAAGCTAGAGACTTGAAACTTTCACAATATGTCCCAACCATCGCGTAGGCGCTCACTAAGGCGGGGTTTTTAGAAATTTTATCCCTAAGGGGGGTAAAGGGGATTTGGGTGTTTTTAAACCGTGATTTTCGCCATGAATCCTGCTCAATAGGAGGCTGAAAAGTTTCACTCGGGGGTTTTGGGGTCGCTGATCGCTGATCCGGTGTTAGATTTTCAAAATTCAAAACGGAAGGTCCTGTAAAGATAACGCAGATATCCTTTTCCCAATTTTTCTTGGGTGAAAATGACATTAGGGGGTTTTCGGGGGTCGATGATCACGAATCCGGTGTTAGATTTTCAAAACTCGGAACGAAAGGTCCTGTAAGGATAACGCAAATATATTCTTTTTCATATTTTTCCCGGGGAAAAGTGGCATTAAATATCCTTTTTTCATTTTTTTTCGGTTCTTGCAGACGCTGCTCACGAATCTGGTGATAAAATTGCTAACGGAAGCTCCTGTAAGGATAACCCGAATATCCTTTTTAACATTTTTCCTGAAAAAATCTGGCAATAAGGGGGATTCGGAGCCGCTGATCACGAATCTGGTGTTAGAATTTTAAAATTCGGAACGGGAGGTTCTGAAGGCATAACGATTTTTTGCAATAGTTTTTAAGCTATTTCTGGGTTTTTTGTGCAAAACACTTTTTTAAAAAAACTTTAACCCGGCAACGACGGGTTTATAAAAATAATCGATTTTGACTATTTTTGTAATTGAAATTAACTATTTTAGTAATAGTCACAATTCCTCAAAATAAAATAGTTGAATTTTCCCCTCGATTCTAGGTAACAGATGTTAAGAGATCTCTTAACTTGTAATTATAATTAATAAAGTGTAAAAAAAATTGGTGTTCTGGTTAAGAGGATTTGGCGAGTTTCTGTTGTAACCAGAACATAAACATCTTCTTCCGTTCTTCCCACCATCCTGAGCTGTGCTTCGGCATTAAAGGGTCTTCCCCTAAGCTCTGGTTGGAACTATAAAAAAATGTCCGAAAAATTTAAAAAAATTTTCATTGTCTTTTCTTATTATACACTAATTTTCCCACAGAACGCCACAAACCGCAAAAATGTGGTTCACAGGGCCGGGCGGGAGGGGCGGGGGTTAATTATAGCGGGCGTAAATTTTCTCTAGTGTACGACTTACCCAATATTGGAAACCATATCAAAATCCCGTCCGCGGTTCATAAAAAAAACTGGTGAGGGTTCCAAAAATTGAGAAATTGTTGTAAAGAACAGAACGGTGGGAAAGAGGAGGTGAGGGGAGCGAAGCCGAAAATAGGGTATTAACATTCTAGATGTCCAAACTACATGTAGGAAAAACCTTATCAAAATGGCTTTAACAGTTATGGGAAGACATACAGAATAACAAACGTTCCTTTTTATATCGACCTTGGCATCCCGATTTTATAATTTTTCTATTAGCTACTTTTAGGCGTTCTATATATTTATTTATTTTTGCTAATTAAGGCACTTAAAAACAAATTAGGAAAAGTGCTTTGATCCCCATTAGGATAAGTTGGGTATGACCACCACTTTATGTCGACCTTGGCATCCCGATTTTATGATTTTTCTATTAGCTACTTTTAAGCGTTCTATATACATATATATATATATATTTTGCTAATTAAGGCACTTGAAAACAATTTTTTTATTCCAGGCTCAAAGCGCCACCTACCACAAATAAAAGATAGGACAGAAACAACAACATCCCTCCCTTCACAATCTAGCATATGAGTCTCCGAAATTCAGTCCTTGAAATTTTCGATGTTAGAACATCGAAAGAAAAACTCCAAAAATCTTGGTTACTTAACAAACATTTTTAACAGTCGAAATGACAAAATTGCAATGAACCTTTTTAAGGGTATTCACTCTATTCCGAGTGTAATCTTCGCCTAATCGAACATATCCACCAGAATGTTGTAGCTATGATGATGATGATGAAATCCTTTGTGAATTATATCACGATTATTATTCAGCACAGAAGGCCTGCCTTCCTTCTACGAATCCGAGTTTATCATAGAAAATGTTGTAATATCAACGTCTTTATGTCTACCAACAGCCACGGTGGCGGCGGCAGGTAAGGCATGAACAGATATCGATTTTTTAATGACATACTCGAAGACTTTACGTCGTTCTGTTCTATTCGGATCCACTTCGCAATTTACCACAACGTTGTGCCGTCCAATTTGCAATGCCGCCTAGCAAGTCCTAATTTCTTCCTACCTGGTCTAGTAGTGCCATTTCTGATCCTTGTATTGTCGGCCGACATCGACGCCAGACTCGCCCAGTTCGTTTAACCTTTTTTTCTGTTACTATTCCAGTCGCATATTCCACGATATCTTTCCCTCTGGCGATTTTCATTCTTTATTTTTCCTTTATGTCCTTTTTGGGGCACACCGGTGAATGGGCCAAGTGGGCCGACCTAAAAGGTTTTGACCCTTGGAATTGAGCTAATTTTATTCTATTCGTTTACCTTTCGCTACGTTCTCTGATCCTTAAGTGTAATTCAATTTTTATGTTTCAATTGGTTTTTCGAGCTCGTGTCCTTTCGCCAGGAAACAAAAGCAGAACTAATGGTACTCCTTTGCTGCTTCTGTGGGGTTTTTTTTTCTACATGACAAAGGTGGCTAAAATTGGACGCGCTCGCAATGGTAAATTCTTGTATAGGAGTGATGATAGTTTTCCACGCTTAGAATAAAATTTTTAAACCAATTTCGAAATGCTGATGTGAAAGCCAATTTCGATATAATTTGTATCGGCGTAGTTATAGTGATTTGTGCGGTTTTTTAGTATTTCGACACGTTTTTCTAATTTTATTTTATTTTTTAATGGTTGCATTAATCTTAATCCTTCTGGGCATAGTTCAAGGTTATTATCAACTCCTAACTAAGGGTCGGCCTCCAGTCGCGCACTATATGGTTCTCAAATTATATGTAAACAGACCAAAATAGATAGAAATATAATAGATAAGTAGCCGCTAAGAAAAAAGGGGAACCTTTGGTAGACCCATGATCTAAAACCCGTCCCTTGATGCCAGTAAGCTCTTCTGAAAGTGTCATCGAAATCGATTAAGTAGTTCTCGAATTTTGAGCGAACAGACAGACAAAACAGGCAAAAAGGCAAACAGAGAGACACACAAGCCTATTATCTCGGTTTATAGGTCAATAAAAATTTTATTTTTGCGGATGTTTTCACATCCAAATTTCCTTTAATAGATTAGTCATATTTGCTCTGAAACCCCATTAGGAGCCCGTTTCTGGCACGGAAGCTGGCTCACCGTCATCAGAGCCAGCTTTACCAGCTTTCACGCAGGCTTACAGGATTTGGTGGGGTAATACTCGATTTGACTACTTAAACCCTAATTTTAGAGCTTTTAATATTATTTTTTTAGGTTTCCAAATTTTTCCGTTGTTTAGAAAAAGAAAATGATTTTTTTCCCGGAATCCTTATAGGAAGTTTTAAACATTTGAAAAAAAACCGACAAGAAGATTACTCTCAAAGAAATATTTTGTCCTTATGACAAAAATAATTTTGTCCAACTTGCTATAAAATTTTTGTCCAATAGACAAATTTTCTTTCAATATAACCATGTTTTTATCGATTTGATAGAGGTCTTTATAATATCGATAAAAAGAATGATCCATATGTTATAATAGTCCAGCGTAGACCAAGTGGTAAAGTACTTGGCCCGTATTTTGGAGGTGGGTGGTTAAATTCCCGATTATGGCACGCCCGATTAAGTGCACTCAACTTGCTTTACGAAATGAGTAGTAATAGTTACCGCTAGGTGTTAACGACATCATCGGTCTAGATTGCTATCACGGCCTTTGAGGGTTGATGGGTTGCAACGTAAAAACCTTACAAATGTTCTTCGCAATCCATGTAAAAACTGCAGGTACGAAGCAGAGAAGAAATTGTTTCGAATCCTCAATTGAGGAGGCTCAGGCTCTTCGAGAGCTGTGGCACCGAGAATATCATCATTCTCGGCGCCATAAATTATAACACTAAATTATAACACTATTTTGAATTATAAGAAAAGCTACAATTGCCAGGAGCCAATCGTCAAATACTCTATGTGATGATAGACAAAATGTTTATTTTAAAAAATCCGTTTGTATAGGAGAGAGGGGAAAGGAGTAGTCCAACTGGATTTTGATATAAAGATAAGTTGTGTAAAATCAGATTCTAAACACATTTTATATTTATAATTTTTTCCATACGATACACAGTTTTCGAGTAAACAAGAAAAAATTATTCCATTTGTATGGAAGAGGTGGGAAACAGTGGTCCAATTGAATTTTGATGTAGTGATGAGTTGTGTAGAATCTTATTATAAACACATTTTACCCTTATAAATTTTTCAATATGACTAACCGTTTTCGAGAAAATTGCAAAAAACTGTTTCGTTTGGGGAAGGGGGAAGGAATGTTTCGATTATGCCCGTTCAACAATTTAGCGTAGCCTTTTACAAGAAATGTAACTATTCAAAATTTTATGTCTCTAACTCAATCTTTCGAAAGTTATGGGGTTCACGGACGGGGAGACGGGGAGACGGGGAGACGGGGAGACGGACGGACATGCGGAAATCGAAATATTTTGCCATTTCTAACATCTTGGTGTAGTTCATTTTTGTGTCGGATTATTGGTTCGATGTGTTACAAATAGTATACTAAAAATTATACACTTCTTTATGATATATCATATAGAATGTAAAAATCCGAGACAAAAGTTTAGTTTACGTTCCGGGACGTCGAGATAACATGCCTAAATCCGGAAAATCCTGGCAATTTCGGAACGTATGCTCATCCTAGGCGTAGTGGGCTCTCATACCAAAGCGTGACGAACTCTTTCAATTGAACGCTAAAGACTACTTTTTGCATACTTTGTGACAGTTTTTAAAAGGTAACGCAGAAATAAACTCAAAAATTGATGCCAATTTGTTTATTCATGAACTAAACTAAACTTCTGTTATTTTCCTTCTTGTTATATTCCATGAAAAATCCTTTTTCTTGTTAATTCTTATAGAGTACAGTCAACTTCAGAAATATATAAAATTGAAATTAAGGACAATAAAGTCTTTTTAAAAGCTTTTATTTAGCTTGCCTTCGTATCTATTTGTTTGTTTGTCTGTTTGTTTGTCTGTTTGTTTGTCTGTTTGTTTGTCTGTTTGTTTGTCTGTTTGTTTGTCTTTTGTTTGTCTGTTTGTTTGTTTGTCTGTTTGTCTGTCTCTCTGGGCCAAATCCTGCAATCTAATTTTGACCCACTTCCACTTATCCTATTGACTTGAAATTTTGCAAACATACGTAAGTGACAACATTGAATTGATAACAAAGCAATATTTTAACTACTTCGTCTTTGCAAGAATAAATGAAGGTGCTGTAAAGGTGCCGCTCCACATGAGAGTGAATGCCGGCGAGAACCTCTCGATAGCAGCTACTCGCAAATGGACACGTCTCTGAGAGTCGCTCGCAGAAACTGGCAAAAACTCGCGAGCTAGTTTCTGCTGTCAAAAGTGATTCTACTCTCTAGTCGACACGCACCCACTGAACTCTCGGGGAGTTGCTCGCCAGATACGAACGGCGTTTGAATTTCGCTAGTAGCTCTCGAGAACTCGCCAAAGCAAGAAGTCAAAAAAATCAAGATATTGGTCTTGGAAAGAGAAAAATCGCCGAAATTAACTCTCAAATGGATAACCCCCTGCGAGTGACTCTCGAGAGCTTTTGAGAGTTACTCGCGTATTTACTCTCTTGTGGAGCGGTACCTTAAGGATAACGTTATTTTCCTTTTCCTCAAAATTTCCGGAAGAAAATTACATGGGGGCGTTTTTTGGGTTCACTGAATCCGATTTTGATGTTAGGAAGTCTGTCAGGATAACGAAAGGTCCTGTTGAGATGACTTGATTATCCTTATCCTCAAATTTTCGGGAAAAAACTTATCTGGGGATTTTTGCGGGCGCTAAATCCAATTCTGAAGTACTTAAAAATATCTCAGAAGCAAGGATATATTCGAAGACTAAAAAGTATAAACAAACGTGGTGAAAAACAGGCGACCTTTTGGACTTTTAGTCATACGAATGAAATACGAAATGACTAAAAAGGATAAAATAAAAAAAAGGTTTTATTTAGAAGAAATGTGCCAAAAAATTTAAAAAAAAAGTTTTTGGGAGCTGTATATCAGAAATAAAAGCAAGATAAAAGCATAAAAATTTAAAATAAATAGTCATCTCGCTTTTATTTCTGGTACACAGCACACAAAAACTATTTTTTTCTTTTTTAGTAGATCTAATCGTTTAACCTGTCTGATTGATTGACTGATTGATTGACTGACTGATTGACTGACTGATTGATTGACTGACTGACTCAACAACGCCCAGCACAAACCCCTGAAGCTAGACACCTGAAACTTTCACAGTATGTCCCAACCATCACATAGGCGCTCACAAAGGCGGGGTTTTCCGAAATTTTACCCCTAAGGGGGTAAAGGGGGTTTGGGTGTTTTTAAACCGTGATTTTCGCCATTAATCCTGCTCAATAGGAGGCTGAAAAGTTTTACTCGGGGGTTTTCGGGGTCGCTGATCGCTGATCCGGTGTTAGATTTTCAACATTCAAAACGGAAGGCCCTGTAAGGATAACGCAAATATTCTTTTTCCCGCTTTTCCCTGGGAAAAATGGCATTAGGGGGTTTTCGGGGTCGCTGATCACGAATCTGGTGTTAGACTAATTCGCAACGGAGAGTCCTGCAAGGATAAGATTTTTCTCAAAAGTTTGTAAGTTCTTTCCGGTTTTCTTCGTATTCTAAAACTTATACAAAAAACTTAACCCGGCAACGACGAGTATGCAAGCTAGTTTTTTATAAAGACATCCCAAATAGCATTTTAGGTAGCAAATATGATGTTTATCCCCATAGTTCGTCACCATGCAGATCACGGCGATAAGCAATTTATGTAGAAAACACGTCCTTAGTCGTGCGTATGAGACGCGCAACGACACACATAGTGGGGAACACTTTTCTGCGGTTTGCTACGTCGCAATTATAACGACAGGGACGTAATTAGTTGCCTCATGCGCGAGCGTCATCTGACGGCATTATATCACACAATTACACAAATCATCGAGCGGGTTTTCTTTCTCCCTCGAATGCTTGCTAGTAAACAGAGATGAACAAATAAAAACGTAAGCAGAAGACGAACGAGAAAAATCTAATGGCGACAAATTAATGGAAACTTTTTGTGGAGTGTTATTTTATAATGGACTTTTCTTCCGATTGCATGTCGTGATTTTAATTGGCATTAAAATTTTTCGACAATATTGGATCTGAAGTTTAAACAGATTTTAATGGGCCATCGAATTATTTTGTTTTTAATCAAAAATTTCTTTAATTTTATTTTATCGGTAAATTTTTTTTTTCTTTTGCAATGAAATTTTGATGCCAATAAAATTATGCTGTTTCAAAAATGTATGCTATCCACTTTTTATGCAATATCCTTCAGTCATTCGCCTGAAATAAGAAATTTAATTCTCGAAACGAAATCGTTTCCATCAAATGTCAGTGAGAAATATGGCGGCTGAAGGCATCAATTTTTTTTGGTGTTTCTCAGACGGGGAGCTTTAATGAAACTTTAGTGGTAGCAGTTTCGTCACTTTTTCCATCACACGCTTCTTCAAAATTAAACTGACGTTCAGGCTCCACAGCCAATCACTATTTCGGCCCGAAAACCATCAAATGCTGCTCTATCGCCGCAGGATTTTCATGAAGCGAATGTTGCCCCAAAGATCGTGCTCGTCACTTCTTTCGCTTCTTTTACGCGGATGTGAATTATAGGTGTAAATTTTTAATCCCGATTGTGTAAATTTCTACTCTTTCAAGTCGCAAAGAACAAATCTCATGTTCCCGTACTTTTCGATGCTGTTTGGGATGCTTTTTTCAAAATTTTTTTTTATTTTTACTTTGTGACCGCAAATTAATATCTTTTATCAATCTCAAGATATCGTACTAATTTGGAATTTTTACAAATTTAAGTAACGCAAAAAACCGAACATAAAAAAATTAAAATACAATCCAAGGAAACTTTTCCAAGTATTACAGACGATCCGCACTAATTTTATATAAAACAATAAACGAACAAATTTTTTACATAAAAATTCCCTGAAAAACAGAATTCCACGTCGACAAATTTCCAATCAAACTGAAGTTTATTTCAAATTCACGTCAGACAATCCCGAGGCAGAACTTTATAAAAAATCCCACTGAACGTTTGAACCTTTAAATCCCAATTTGTATCTCTCAGGTGTAAGCGACGATTTCATTATTCATGGCGAGAGTATTCCCATTTGTTGAATTTAATCCTGTATCCTTTTATTCAAATCAGTTCGTCCCTAATTCCCAATAGTCCTTGCCCCATTCTTCCATTGCAGCCACCAATTGTTTCACGTGTCCTTGCCTTGTATGGCAACCAATAAAATCGAGTTGTCTTCCGGAAAGGTGACAATTGTTTGGTTTTTCTCGTGTATTCTGCAACGAAACACTTTTCGACGTGTTTGAATTAACGCTAAAAAATCCTTTTCCAATATTGAAATTTTCCAACTACGATAAAATTTCAGCTGATGCAGGAAATTTTGCATTCCAAACGAAATGCCTTCATTTAAAATTATTTTCAATGGCTTCTGGTGATGATACATGCAGCCCTAATGTATCCCAGGTGTCGAAAGCGTTCCTATTTTATCTTTTAATCGAATATGCATATCCTTATTCTGGTAGTTTTTTTTTGTCCCACAATTTCACTTTTTAGTTTTTGCAACGTAATTTTGAAAAACTCGGTGGTGAAATCTGGGCAAGATAAAATTCCTTCAGCGCAAAAACTTATTCCTCATAATTGTGTGGAAATATTTTATTATTAAGATATCCTTGCGTTTATTTCGGTAAATGCATCTACTTGGAATCCAACCTTTGCCAGTGTTGATTGGGATGTGAAGCTGGCAAGGACCCTCCAATGTCAATATAGACTTCCGGATGTTATGAACCATAAAAATTGTATCTACAGAAAACTGTTTATGTTTTCCGTGGTTTTTATCCTGTAAGAGGCTATTAAATGTATCTCCATAGTACACTTTAAACTCGGTTCCTGTATAATAGACTCGCTGTCTTTAAGAAGTTCTTTTTCGCTTTCCAACATTTCCCTGTTTTGCATTTTTCACATTTACCTTCGGGGGAAAATAACTTTGTTTCTTAGTGTTTTCCCTTATCCAGGTTCGTCTTTTTGTTAGTCTTTATATCCACACTTACAGGATTTTGTGCTGTTTTTCGTTTCGAATGTCAAATAAAGATGGAAAATTGTAACCAGAGAACTGGAGGAAAAAAACTGGGAAATCTATTTTAGAATGTAAAATGGAAAATATGAAAAAACGAGTAGAGAATTTCATATCAGGCAGTGATTTATTGCTTCTTATAAGGTGACATTTATGACTTTTAGGACATTTTTTTATTAAATGAAAGACGCTCAAAATTTCGTCACGTTGATGTTTTGTACATTTATATGTAATGAATAATGATGAAAATGTTTTAAATTTGAAAAATACTGTTTTTGATACAATTTTGTAATTTCTAGACTTGGAATTCGAAGTGTTTTAACTATTTTTTTATTCAGAAATGATTTTGACTTTTCTTGTGACTTTTCTTTTATATGGTTTGACAATTTTTTTAAAGTTTCCCAAAAAAAATGAGATGGCAATAGTTGCAAGGTCAAGCAATAAACATAAGAACAGCTACAATTGCAGGATCCAATCGTCACATCCTCTATATGATGACAGACAAAATGTTTATTTAAAAAAATCCATTTGTATAGGAGAGGGGGAAAGGAGTTGTCCAATTGGATTTTGATGTATAGCTAAGTTCTGTAAAATCATATTCTAAACACATTTCGTCTTTAAAATTTTTTCGATCCGACGCACAGTTTTCGAGAAAATAGAAAAAAAGTAATTGCATGGGGTAGGGAAAAGGACCGGTCCGATGGGATTGTAATGTATTGATGAGTTATGGAATATTCTATTCTAAACACATATCGTCGCCTTAGAATTTAAGTGTCGTATGTAGTTTTTTTCGAGTTTTGAATTGGGATCAGTTTCTGAGTTTTTCAAAGCTGCTTTTAAATTTGGTGCAATTCATTTTTAATTTTCTTGAAGACAAAAATACTAATTCTGTATTCGATTTAAATTTGAAAAAAATCGGTCCGCTGGAAAAGAGTTATGATAGTTTAAACTCAATTCACTTAAAACCAACGAAAATTACATACGACATTTAAATTCTCAGCCGACGATATTACCTTTACAAATTTTCCAAATATAACTCACGGTTTTCGAGGCAATTGCAAAAAACTGTTTCGTTTTTATGGGGGAGGAGGGAAGGAATGGTTCGATTTTGCCATTCTAAGTTCAATATCTCCTAAAGAAATGCGCCTTAGTCGAAATTCTTGACATTGCAAGGTCAAAAAGTCTCACTTTTAAAGGCATAGTTGGCCTCGATATGCCAAAACTCCTGATAAAAAAATGAACAAAAAAGATACGAAACTGATGTACGACGTTTCGATATACGACGCAGTTCGACACAAGTTAGCCGGACCGAAAACGTTGTAAATCGAAGACCACTTATAGAATTAAGTATTGAGACTTGAAATTTTATATAGTTACGTTTCTCGTAAATGGCTAAACTAAATTCTTGAATAGGCAAAATCGGACCATTTCTTCCCCCTCCCCCGTACAATCGAAATAGTTTTTTGCAATTTTCGAGAAAACCGTGAATCATATCGAAAAATTTATTAAGGTAAAATGTGTTTAGAATAGAATTTTAAATAATTCATCCATACATTAAAATCCAATCGGACCACTGCTTCCCCCTCCCCTTACTCCCATTCAAAGTGAATACTTTTTTCCTGTTATCTCGAAAACGGTGAGTCGTGTTGAAGAATTTATAAAAGCGAAATTTGTTTAGAATATGATTTTACATAACCGTTCCATACATCAAAATCCAATCGGCCAACTCCTTTCCTCCTAATTTCACAAATGAATTTTTCTGAATAAACATTTTGTCTGTCATGATATAGAGTATTTGACGATTAACTCCTGGCAATTATAACTTTTCTATTGTTTTTTTCTAATCTTAAATCATGAATAACAACTATGTATTTGAAAAGTTCGCAAGTGGAAAAAACTGTTTCATATAAAATTCACTCATAAAGATTTTCCACTGCGTAAACCCTGATATTCAATGAGAAGATCTTTAGTTTTATTTGAGGATGTCTAGCTAATAAAGATTTCCATTTATGACTTCATATTTCTGTCAAGTATCCATACAAATAGACAATTATCCGTGCTCTTATCGTACTATACTTAAAAAAACAGACAACATAACAGAAAAGTGAAAACAGCATCCTCGTCAACATAAAACATAATCAGGGTATTTTCAAGTTGGTATCTTTAAGACAACAAGCGGACTTTATGTATTTTGCAAGAGGGAAAATTTCGATAGAACACGTCTTACCTTCGCTCGCCATCATCATCATCGTGATCCCCATTTCGTCCTGTGTTCAAAAAAAACCTAAAACTTTTGTGTATTAACAAACATCCTGCAAAAATATATGAAGTCCTGCACGATTTTTATTCAAACTCCTCCGCACAGTACAGTAAACGGAATACCTTCTTCATGATAATTTAATTTTTACGATGATAGTTAAACGTGACTCCTCCATTTGTTTCATATTCCGTGCTGGACCCTGATGACGCCAGCCACCGTGTATAAGGATTCGATGGAAAATAGCCGCAAGGCTCTTCAGTAATTGATAATAGAAGGACTCTCGATTAACTCAACAGAAACATAAGCATCATAAAATTGGCAAAAAGACAGATGGATTGAACCTTGACATACAAAACAAACCAATCACAAAATCTAAAGGAGAGTAATCTGATAATAATTGATTGTGTTCATCACAACGATGGGAAATATTCACGTTGACATGGAATAAGGATCCCAACATTACAGACAGACATATATGTATAAAAGAAAATCGTTTGCGAATTCTAAAATCGGACCGTTATTCCGTGGGAAGGATATTTCCATCACCACCCAATGACACTCAATCGCCTCAAGGTGAAGTATGTCTGACTGAAAATCGATAAGAAGGACTCAGAAACCGTCAATGGGGGGTCCTTTTCGTCCTTCCTGTCTGCGTGCCCGGCATTCAAAAGATTTGATATGGAAACATTATTAGAAACTCAAGCATAGTTTATAAAGGAAACAAAAAGCTAAGGATATGGAAAAATATAATAATAATAAAATCGTAATCTAGTTAGGACGGTTCACACTCAATGATCGTCGAATGTAAAAATACTGGGTTAAAAATATATAAATTTAAATAAAAGTTTTTGGAACGAACAGCGACTAAATAAATAGTGACGGGAAAAGGTTTTCGTTTCATGGGTTTGAATGTCTTGCGAAGGATATGTGGTTGAACAAATCTAAATGATTTTCACACTCAATTACTGATAAATTTAGATCAAGTTCAAATCAGGTGTTATGGTAGATTTTACCTAAACATGAGTTTTTCGGTGAAAATGTAACTAAATTTGACATTTAATCTTTATCAGTATGTAAGTTTGTTCGTATGTGGGTATGTGTGTGTATGACCAAAATTTCTAAGATCTACTTGGACACAAAAAAAACAATTAGGTGAAAACCACCAAAATCGTCGTATAGCTTAACCAATTTCTTGGTAAGGAGAACAACAACTAAGAAATTTGTTAATTTACCCAGGATTCTTGGGAAATCCAAATTTCGGAAGAAATTAAAATTGGTTAAATTTTCCTAATTTTTACCGAATTAAAAGATGTATCTTACATGAAATGCTTATAATTATTCATTAAAATATAAAATCGTTTAACCTGACTGACTCATCAACGCCCAGCCCAAACCCCTGAAGCTAGAGACTTGAAACTTTCACAGCATGCCCCAACCATCGTGTAGGCGCTCACTAAGGCGTGGTTTTCTGAAATTTTACCGCTAAGGGGGTAAAGGGGGTTTGGGTGTTCTTAAACCGTGATTTTCGCCACGAATCCTGCTCAATAGTAGGCTGAAAAGTTTCACTCGGGAGTTTTCGGGGTCGCTGATCACGGATCTGGTGTTAGATTTTCAAAACTCGAAACGGAAGGTCAACGCAAATATCCTGTTCCCCATTTTTCCCGGGGAAAATGGTATTAAGGGGTTTTAAGTGCTGCAAGGAGAAGATTTTTCTAAAAAGTTTTTAAGTTCTTTCCGGTTTTCTTCGTATTCTAAAACTTATACAAAAAACTTAACCCGGCAACGACGAGTATGCAAGCTAGTTTTCAATAAAAAATATCAGTTATTTGCAATAACACAAAACTTTATTTTCGGAAAAAATATATAAGAAATATTATTTTTTCAAATATCTCGAGAAATGCTAAGGATATGTAAAACTCGATAAATGAGAAAATCTAGAAAATTTTATTTTCTTTCAATTTGGTTATATGCATTTTTTCTCAAAAGCGCATAGTTTCCGAGAAATTCTGGAAAGACTTAATTTTTTTGAAATATGTTGAGAACCGTTCACGGTAAAAACTAAATTCAGCCATTGCTGTCGCCCCCTTTGAGTTTTATATACACTTCTTGAGAAATGCTAAGAAGAGTTAGCCCAGTTAGACAATCTTGTCGCATGACATTTCTTAAGTTCAACAGATTATGTTGACACGGGAAGCGTGGCCAAAATTTTCAATAGCTAGTGTAACTCGCGGAAAAAATGAACACTTTTTGTTCACATTTCTTTAATCTATCGAAACGCCTTTTTATGTAGTGTTAATATGTTTCTCAATTGGGAAGATGAAGGGGGGTATGGTGAAACCAAAGGGTATATTAACTTTGCCTTACCGTTTGTAACGCCAAGATCCCGTCATCGCACAAAAAAATGAATTACACCAGTGTGTTTAGAATGATAAAAATAATTAATTTTTGCATGTCCGTCCGTCTGTCCGTCTGTCTGTCTGTCCGTCTGTCTGTCTGTCCGTCTGTCTGTGGCGCGGATTGCGGGTGCATGGATTGAGCTAGAGACTTGAAATTTTGCCCAGATCCGTTTTTCGTAAAATGCGAGGCTAAGTTCGTTAATGGGCAAAAACGGACCATTAGGGGGGGTACCCCCCATAGGAACGAAAATGTTTTTCGCGAATATCTAAAAAACTGTGCATCCTATCAAAAAAGTACAAGAACAAAAGTTATTTAGAACATGATTCTACATAAAACTCCCATACATCAAAATCCGATTGGAACAAGTTTTAAAAAAATCTTATTGGAAAATTTGAATTCAAATGAAATTTTGATACGCCGGCCGTTCAATTAAATCACCATACGGGTTTTCAATAATTGCCAGATTGGCAATTATAGCTTTTGTTATGTTTATACCCGTATGGTGAAACCAAAGGGTATATTAACTTTGCCTTACCGTTTGTAACGCCAAGATCCCGTCATCACACACAAAAATGAATTACACCAGTGTGTTTAGAATGATAAAAAAAATTGAATTTTGCATGTCCGTCCGTCTGTCCGTCTGTCCGTCTGTCCGTCTGTCCGTCTGTCCGTCTGTCCGTCTGTCTGTCCGTCTGTCCGTCTGTCTGTCCGTCTGTCTGTGGCGCGGATTGTGGGCGTACGGATTGAGCTAGAGACTTGAAATTTTGCGTGGATCCGTTTTTCGTAAAATGCGAGGCTAAGTTCGTTAATGGGCAAAAATGGACCATTAGGGGGGGGGGGGTACCCCCCATACGAACGAAAACGGTTTTTGTGAATATCTCAAAAACGGTGCATCTTATCAAAAAAGTGCAAGAACAAAAGTTATTTAGGATATGATTCTACATAAAACTCCCATACATCAAAATCCGATTGGAATAAATTTAAAAAAATCTTATTGGAAAGTTTGACTTCAAAGTGGAATTTTGGTACAACTGTTCGAATTTTGATACGAATATCACCATACGGGTCTCCAATGATTGCCAGATTGGCAATTATAGCTTTTGTTATGTTTTTCATTTAATTTAAAGATCAGTCAATGCCTCCGCCTATCGGATCACTGTAGTGTATTTCAGGCCGAAATGATGGCAATCAAAGACGTCACCGAGTGGCTCAAAAACAATGTTTTATCTTCTAGAGATATCAGCATTTTTACCCACATCCAAGCGGCAATAAATTCCCTAGAATCTATCGCACTCACATCAAACGTGGAATAGGAGTGTAAGGCGTCTCTAAATAAGATGTCAGAATATTTCAACGTCAACATCGTTTGGGTGCCAGGACATAGTGATATAGATGGGAATGAAAAAGCGGACGAACTTGCTAGGTATGGCAACGTGCAAACTACTGTTAAGCTCTGAAGCTCTAAACAATGCAAACCTAAGATGGACACGGAAAAGCACGTGCACCGTCACCAAACTGATCTGGTCAAAGCTAGACAAAAAACGCTTCAGCAGACTCCTCTCAGCACGGTAGTGGGAGTAATAACAGGGCATTGCCTAATAGGTAGACATGCCGATCGGCTCGGAGATCCCTCAAACGATTTTTGTAGAAGCTGTGGGGATGTGGACGAAGAGGAGTCGACAACTCATCTTCTCTGCCATTGCCCAGCACTAGCTCAACGCAGAAGAACTCATCTGGGGAGTCTCTTCCTAAACGATCTGGAGGACTTAAGCGCCACAAACGTCGCAGGTCTATTCCGCTTCATCAGAAGCTCCAAATGGTTCGAGATATAGGGAAATGGATGGTTACGATTCGTGTGGTATCACAATGGCTCATTTCTGGCCTAAGTGTGTCTTTTTGGCAGCCACTCCAACCTAACCAAACCTTTAAGGGTTGTTGGACCACGCGATGTACCACCTTTTCATAACAAATGCTGCACGGTGGTACGAAAATTGTACCACCAACAGAATTGTACCACCTGTGACGCATGAAACTTAAAAATTGCAACACTAAAAAATCATAAAAAAAGAAAAAATATTTTTCGTGTGCCGCACGGGTAAAAATATTTGCTATTTTTCTGTGCCTTTAAAGGAAAAATTTGCTAATAGAGACAACTTCAAAATGCATAAAAATCTTGAAACGCAAAAGTTTGTGTTAATTTTTATCTGCTTTAGTTGCGAAAAAAAACATTAAAAAACCATTGCCCATTTGGAAAAGCCATGATTTTTTTTCTAAATCAAATTACACAGATTTGACATAAAATAAATACTAAAGATGCCAAAATTACAGACAGGCCAAACTAAGAGAAAATCTTGTGTAATTCTAAAATAAGGCCCTTATATTTTGAGAGTACACAAAATTGACACTGATTTTTTTTTTGTGTGTAAAAATCTTACAAAAAATATGCACATTGTAGATACTCAAAAAAAAATTAATATTCAACTGAAAATACTTCAAATCTCTTTATATTGTAACTTTTTTGTCTAATAGTCTCTTTATATCGTATCTTTTTTGCCTATTTTTTCACTTCTCCCCAAAATGTTTGAATTCGTGGCTAAAACCTTTGTGAAACTCAATTTAGTGAAATTCAAAACCCAATCAATTGTCAAGAGTCTAGCCACAGTCAATTGTTAGCCCCTTCAAGGCAAAGAAAATTCTCCATGGCTCAAATTTCCAGGTTATCCACCTTGCATAGATTGTTTATTTATTTTAAGCGTTCGTCGTTGTAGTGAAAACAATTACACCCCTTTTTTGCTTAAAGTTGTTTAGGTTTCGTACCCAGATGAGATCACCTTTAATATGAAAAGTGTTAAACTCCTCTCAATAAGTCAACAGAATCCAATTATATTTTTCTAGTCCAAAAGTTACAAACGACAGGAAATTGAATTTTATTTCGGGTCCCTTGGGCAAAAAGGGTGACGAAGGTTATCGTATAGTAACGTTCATTTGGAAATACATATCCCTATGTGGCGAGTAACAACAAATGGTAAAAGGATTTAAATCTCACATGATAGCTGAAATATAGCGAGATTCCCCAATATTGGAATTTCATGTTTCGATGTTTCACTGCTCCAAAATTTAAATAATTTTAACCCGTCACAAATCAGGATCCGTTTGAATTGTTCTAAACAAGTGACAAATTGACAACTTTCACAAATTTTCACCGATTTCCATCAAAATAAATCCTTGTGTTTATTCCTCGAATGTTTCATTAAGTACAGGATATTTCAATAATTTGTTCAATTTCGGAGGACTTTTTGATATGAATCGGGACATTTGTGTCTACACTCAGAAAAATGGAGGCTAACTCGACGACTTACATACGGCGTAATTGGCTTCGGGCAGGCGCGCGTTCGCCTGCATGAGGGAAAGTAAAACTGTGTTGACCTGTGGTCGGAGAAATTCTGAAATTAAGCCACCAGCAGGTGAAGTAGGGCATTGGGAGCTGCACGAGTTGACCTTAGATAGGAATTTTGAGGATGTAATGTCATGTAATGGAAACCTCTGTAAGCCAGCTAGCTGTCAGAGTTAACCTGACAAAAAGTTGACCTGGACATTTTTCTGAGTGTATTGGTTTCAAAAACTATTTTGTCCACAAAAATTCCAAAATGAGATAAAGATGAAGCGCTTTCATAACAACTTATTAATATATCCCGAGAAAAAATTAGATATGAAATGCAAGAATTAAAAACTATGTTGGTTACAAAAACGGCCTTGTCAACTTTTGATATTCTGATCCAGTCCATAATCCCTGTTCAATATGGTGGAAATATACTCTGTTTCTATTATAGAGAAGAATAATAGAAACGGAGTATATCTCCACCATATTTAAAAAAAAATACCTAAAAAAATTCAGGTTAATATCACCATTTAGTTTTTCGTGATTTTCTCGAAACTGCTTGAGGTGGTCACCATAGTTTTTGAAACCAATAAAGAGGGTCTTCTCCTGGCTGAAACTTTAAACAAAAATACCCTTGTAGATAGACTTGTTCATCTATCACTTGGAGGACCATATGTGTTTGTGTGAATCCGAGACAGATTATTGGATGTGAGCGGGAAGGGGCAGGGGGACGGAGAGTCGCGACGAAGTGTGAGGCAGTTCTTAATCGTTCGAAAGTTAATCGTGACCTGTTTGAATGACCGATCAGACAGAAGAGGGATTGTTTCAATTTTTGCTTTTTATTAGTGACTAGCAGACCCTTCGTTGGCAGCTAAAAGGTTTTTTGTGTAAATTTTAAAATGCCAAAAAACCATAAATAACTTAAAAAGTTCTGGGAAAAAATGTTATTCTTATAGGACCTTCCGTTTGGAATTTTGAAATTCCAACTCCAGATTCGTGATAAGCAACCCTGAAAACCTCCCAAAGCCTGTTTTTTTTTGCGAGAAAAATTGGAAAAAGGACATTTGCGTTATCCTTATAGGACCTTCCGTTTCGAATTTTGAAAATCTAATATCGGATTCGTGATCAGCGAACCCAAAAACCCTATAATGCAAATTTTTCCGGGGAAAAATGGGAAAAAGGTTATTTTCATTATCCTTACAGGACCTTCCGTTTCGAATTAGTAGGAGAGGAGGTCTATCGGAAGCGGGGGGGGGGGGGGGGGGGGTAGCTATTAGTGCAAAAAAAATTTCTTTTGAAAATGACTTCTCTATTAGTGAAAGCCGCACCCCAATCGGTTGAACGGTTCGAAAGTTATCTGGGAAGGGGTACCGAAGGAGAGGGGGAGGTGAAAAAAAGTAGCCTTTGTCACTCGGGAATAGTGTAGCTTTCTATCAGTGAAAGAATTTTCAGAATCGGATCAGTGGTTCCAGAGATTACCCTGAACTAACACACAAACAAACCAACAAACTTTACCTCTTTATATAATTAGTATAGATTATAAGTATATACAAGTAAATTGTTATCAGCGTTCTATGTTTCCACAACACAACAAAAATTGCATCGCGGGCAAAACTTTTCGAAAAAAAACATCCCACTATTGAAAATAATTTAGTGAAATTCGTCGAAGGCGATTTTTTTTTTGAAAATGCGCCGCAGGCGAATCGTTTTAAAGAAAAATGCGGCAGGGGCAGTAATTTTTGAGGATACTGCGCCACAAACAGAACTTCCATGGGTTTCGATACTAATTTTTTAGTGACTGGGAAATTACAACACTAGATTGCATAATTCCGAGCAAAATTCTAGTTTCCGGGACTGTCCCGGCCATTCCGTGACGTATGTTCACCCTATCTATCCCCAGAGATGCAAAACGATCTCATAACATAACAACGAAAAAATTTCGCAGATTTTTCTTTGAAATTACGTTATAACGTTATAGAAATAAAATTCCGTTACAATAACGAAAAACGTAACAAGAACCGAAAACAATATTTCATTTTTCATTACATGGTTTTATTTAATTACTATAGATTTTCATTCGTAAAATTGGCTGGCTGTTAGTCCTATTTTAGCAAAAAAAATATTTAATATCATATTCTTATACCTAAATATGATACACATAGAAGTATAGAACAAAAGCACTTCTTAGAATTCTCGTTTTATCACTTCTTAGAATTCAAAAACGAAACACTTATAATTAGTCAAAATAAAAGATTGACTAAGAAACGCAATTGAATAAACCAACCAAAAACGTCTTTACTGCACCTGAAATAATTACAGTAAAACCTCTATAAAGTATATTATAAAAAGTGGGTCTACTAGCCCCGGTCTACCCTATATGGGCGAAAAAAGTAACCCTAAAATTTCCTAAAATTTTGAAGTTGAAATCTCCAAACTATTGGGAATTTTTCGACAAGAAAGCTTCCAGATATTTGTCAATTTATTTTAACATGAAGGTTTGTGAATTCAAAATATTTTGAGGAAAAGTCTGGTTTTCTGACAATACAAGTTATAAAAACAAAATGTTTAACCCAACTTTTCAAAAAAGTTACCCCATCACTAAATGTTAAGTAAATTTTTTTTAAAAAAGAAAAATTTTTTTTTCTAAAGTATAAAATTTCGGGAACTTAAAATTTGTCACGACTTCAAATAAAATTTGTCACGACTTAAGATAAGCTATTTCAAAAAAAAAAAAATCAGCTGAATTGGAGCAGAGGCCGGTTTTTTATGCTTACCCGGTATAGCATTTTGAAAGTATAAAATTTTAAGATTTTAAAACATTTAGGTACTACCGAAAATTTCAACCCTGAAAGTTACAAAGAAATTCTTTTGGGGGATTTAAAATTCATCCCCAATTTTCATTTCTGAAACCATTTTACAACCTGAACTTGAAAGTTATACGACCTAAATTCTAGACTCACCACTTCGCTTTTGTACCGGCGGTCCCAGATGTCCGTAAAGTCGGCTTAAATCGATTCCAACCACCGAGAAGGGGTGAGTGACAAACATAATGCTAAACAATGTAAACCACATCACTTTCAACATAATGTCGGTTTTTTTATATATCCTTTTTCGTATTTATTTACTCTTCTTTTTTATTTATTCTTTTTGGTATTTCGTATGTTATTTTATATTCTGGCAATTTCTTGATATTTTCCTTTATCCACCTTTTTTTCGTCGATATACTTTTTGCGTGCTATGAAACAACTTATTTTATTTATCTGCGAATTTTTTCTCCTTCGCCCTCTCTTTCTCTTCGCTTTTTTTGCCAGCTGCGTTATTTATTTACTTTATTGTATTTATTTATTTATTTTTTTCTTGGTCTGCAGAGAGACAAAAAACATGCAACAAAAACATACAATTTATGATTCAAACTAATCCAAATTGTGATCAGTTTTCACGGTCACAATTCACGAAACAATTTATTCCGCAATTATCTTCAAATTAATTTTTAATACGCCACTAAGTATGCAATATTACCCAACACTTATGCTCGGAAATCCTTGCAAAGTAAAACTTTTGCAAAGTAAATTCGAAAAGTTAAAAATTCAAAAATAAAAATTAAATTAAAATAAAGAAAATTCAAAAGTTCACTGTGGGTTTTTCCCAAAAAAAACAAAAAAGTGAATGAGAAAATTAAATTTCCGCACGAAAATCCTGTTACTGATTGCCTACGTTTAGGCGCAACAGTTCTTCCTATTCACCAAACTATATCGCACTATTTTCGTAATCAAATCAACTGCAGAACGTGTTATTTCAAATTCCAAAAATGAACTTTTGTCCTCTAGAATTATAAAAAAATATATATTTTTTGCTGTTGGCGAAAAACCTTTAGATTAATTGGATTTCTTTCGGATACGTGAAAAATCTCCGAAATGTGAGAAAAACTAAATAAAGGGACGATATTTTTTAAATCCCTTTATTTATTTTTGTATCCTATTTCCTT
This sequence comes from Chrysopilus asiliformis, assembly GCA_964034945.1. Lineage (NCBI taxonomy): Eukaryota > Metazoa > Arthropoda > Insecta > Diptera > Rhagionidae > Chrysopilus > Chrysopilus asiliformis. Next base: position 89,142,942 of record OZ035960.1, on the reverse strand, counting down.
TCTAGAAATAAATGATTTTTTTCTTCTTTCTTTTTAGTCAAGAAAATTTACTTTTAAGTCTTTAACAGATGTTAGTTAAGACTCTGTCGAACTAAGTCTGAGTAAGTTTAAAACTCAACTGCTTGGCATCAGGCTCTTTACAGCCTTCATATATAAATATTGTGTGTGTTCATATATCTGTATTATTTTAGTAGAAAAACAGGGGGATAATCTGAATGAAATGGAAGGGCTTTTTGTATAATGTTTTACAGGTGCTCCAGTCACCACCCCATTTACACCTACACAAAATTCAGAGAGCCAACAGCAACAGCTGTCCCGTTTTAATTTCCCGTGCGCAAGAGACAAAAGGATAGTTTATTAAGGATAATAGAGGGAAACCACTCCTTTGTACCCACTAAACTCTCGTCGCTCTCTTATTCTCATATCCTTTTCGGCTCCCTAACAGATATGACGTCATTGGGTCAATAAAAAGCTTTTTTTTGTTAAGCGAAACATCCTCCAAGAGTGAAAAGCAGTATGAGAAGTCTAAAATACTGGTTAGAAAAGGACAGCATACAATTGTTGAATGCACAACCGAATCCAATGTCAGGCGAAACCCTATTTTTTTTTTATTACTCATGCAGCGCGGATGAAAACAAATTCCCCTCTCTTTGGATTCAAATCTCATCCTTTTAAAATAGGGGGTTTCAAGCAGTTATCCTGAAGTGGTGGTGGTGGTTTAATGGAGTTTAAGAATGAAAAGTTTTTCTCTAAGGAACTCTGCTGGAATTAAGCTTTTGTCCTGTCGTTGCTGCCAGTTTTTTATCGCTGAACGACATCTGGTGTTTTATTTATGTAAATAATCGGGAAAAGGTACTTTTCACTAATTCGATATCAGTTTTTTGTTGAATGTGTCTAGTTTCAACCTTATATAAAAAGGCGTTAATGGTGGAATATAATCGCACTGTAGCTTTGGAAAATATCAAAGGTTAATCAATTGTGCGTGGCGTGGGATGAATCTCTACAGAAAACATCCAAATCCGCTGAGAAGACATTCGAAAAACGACATCTCCGTAGGGAAAATGAACGGAAAATTTTCGTTAAATAAATTTACTTCAAATACGGAAACAAGTTTAAGTTTTTACACAAAAAGAGGTAGGAAGGAAGATTCTTTAAAAGGGTGGGAGGGGGTCGGTTCATACTTTTGATTAGAAATGTAATTTGGGTTATTTTTTTATCAAAACTATCGTCACAGATTTAGCATAGAACTAAAAAAAGGTTTAAAAAAGTAAAGAAAATAATTTAAAAAAAAACTAAAGCGCTAAGAAGTAAAAAAAATAATTTTTTAAATTTATGACTTTCAAATGTGAGTACCAGCAAAATTTTAATAGGTAATCAAATCTAGCGTAATAAGTATTTTTATATTTGTAAATATGAAGTCGGCGCAATAATAATCTTTATTGTCTTTCAATAAGGACGCTCGAAGTTTGTTAGGTTATAGTGGCCATGTTGTTAAAGCAGCATCTGTCAAATTTGTTGTGAATTGTTCAGCAGTGTATGGCAAATCACCATGGAAGGTTATAGCGTTGAACAATGTGTGCAAATCATCAAATTATATTTTCTACGAAATTTTCTATTAAATTTTATTTTATTTTCTAAATTCTACGAGGCTCATTTTTGGATGAATGGACATGTTAACAAGCAAAATTGCCGGATTTAGGGCCATAACAATACACACGAGATACACCAGCACCAAATGCATCCCGAGAAAATCACTATTTGGTGTGGATTTTGGTCTGGCGGAATCATCGGTTCGTACTTCTTCCAAAACGAAACTGGCATTGCCATAACCGTCAACGGCGAGCGCTACAGATCGATGATAAGTAACTTATTGTGGCCTAAACTGGATGATATGAATACTGACAACATGTGGTTCCAACAGGACGGCGCTACATGCCACACAGCGCATGTCACGGTGGGCATTCTGCACGATCGATTTCAGGGCATGGTCATCTCACGCGACGGCGACGTGAACTGGCCACCGAGATCGTGCGATTTAACGCCTTTAGACTTCTTCTTTTATATTGAGCCGACTTCATATTTAAAATATATGAATTCCCATTACGCTAGATTTTTATAATAATAAAAATTTTTCTGGTACTCAAACTTGACAGTACTTAGCGCTTTAGATTTTTTTAATTACTTTCTTTATTTGTTATAATTTTTTTTTAAAGTCGGCTCTATTTTTTAAATTCCTTTTTCCATGCTTTTTAGTGGAAAATAAATATCTGGTAAATAAAAATGTAAATCAATTTTTTAACCACACCCAATCAATTTTCAGCGATTTTTTTTTTATTTTCTTGGGCGAATTTTTCGGAAATTTTTTGGTGGGAGGGAGGCAAAATTCCACTCTCTTCCTCCTCCCTCACCACCTATAACAAAAACTAAGAGGCAAAATTGGATGGAGGAGAATATTGTGGCGTCAGGTGGGTGTCATTTTACCCAGCCGGTGGCCTGAAATAATAAACATAACAAAAGCTATAATTGCCAATCTGGCAATCATTGGAGACCCGTATGGTGATATTCGTATCAAAATTCGAACAGTTATACCAAAATTCCACTTTGAAGTCAAACTTTCCAATAAGATTTTTTAAAATTTATTCCAATCGGATTTTGATATATGGAAGTTTTATGTAGAATCATATCCTAAATAACTTTTGTTCTTGGACTTTTTTGATAAGATGCACCGTTTTTGAGATATTCACAAAAAACGATTTCGTTCGTATGGGGGGTACCCCCCCTAATGGTCCATTTTTGCCCATTAACGAACTTAGCCTCGCATTTTACGAAAAACGGATCCACGCAAAAATTCAAGTCTCTAGCTCAATCCGTGCGCCCGCAATCCGCGCCACAGGCAGACAGACGGACAGACAGACAGACAGACGGACAGACAGACAGACAGACAGACAGACGGACGGACATGCAAAAATTAAATATTTTTATCATTCTAAACACACTGGTGTAATTAATTTTTTTGTGCGATGACGGGATCTTGGCGTTACAAACGGTAAGGCAAAGTTAATATACCCTTTGGTTTCACCATACGGGTATAAAAAGGATAACCTTTACAAATATAATATTAACAAAAAACTGGTACTTTTGTCCATATAAAAATATATATTTTAGTAGGCTAAACAAATATTATTTTGTGAAAATATGGTGGTTGTGTTCGGCCCAAATCCTGAGAATTTTTTTTAATTTTCAAGAAATTTTTTTTTATACCCGTATGTGAAACCAAAGGGTATATTAACTTTGCTTTACCGTTTGTAACGCCAAGATCCCGTCATCACACACAAAAATTAATTACACCAGCGGGTTTAGAATGATAAAAATAACTAATTTTTGTATGTCCGTCCCTCTGTCCGTCCGTCTGTCTGTGGCGCGGATTGCGGGCGCACGGATTGAGCTACAGACTTGAAATTTTGCGCAGATCCGTTTTTCGTAAAATGCGAGGCTAAGTTCGTTAATGGGCAAAAATGGACCGTTAGGGGGGTACCCCCATACGAACGAAAACGTTTTTTTGGGAAAAAAAAGTGCAAGAACAAAAGTTATTTAGGATATGATTCTACATAAAACTCCCATACATCAAAATCCGATTGGAATAAATTTTAAAAAATCTTATTGGAAAGTTTAACTTCAAAGTGGAATTTTGGTACAACTGTTCGAATTTTGATACGAATATCACCATACGGGTTTTCAATAATTGCCAAATTGGCAATTATAGCTTTTGTTATGTTTTTCTATTTATAATTCTCAAAAAACTTTAGACTTTTTTCACAACATTGTCGGATGCGTCACTACAACATATCTTTTTTTTTTTTAAATCGGACAAGCGGTTCTCAAGAAAATTAACGTTTAAAATTGTGCTTCCCCCGCCCCTTCCGGCCTTTATAAGGGGTTTACAGGGTTAAAAAATTCGTCAAACGGTAATTGCATCAATACCAACGTCTGGTAACAATTTCAGATCAATCGGTCCCAGGGCACTTTTCAGTACCTTGTACGGCAATGGCCTTTACGAAAGACCACTAATGTAACATAAAATACCGCTATTTCCACTCTATCGTGTTAAATACAAGTTAAACAATTAAAAAACACAGTGGTATGTCATTATATGCCATAGGGTGACCAGATTTTTATTTCTGTGTTCCCGAACCGTAACCTACCGAAATAGAAAAAAAAAGAATTCAATTTGTATGGGGGAAGGGGGAATGAATGGTCCAACTAGATTTTGATGTATAGACAAGTTATGTAAAATCATATTTTAAACATATTTTATCTTTATAAATTTTTTGATGCTATGTACCGTTTTCGTGAAAATAGGAAAAAAATATTCGAACTCCAAAAAGCACATCAAATGACTAAAAAAGATCCAAGTAAAAAAAATTTAAAAAATACTTATTTAGAAAAAATGTAGGTACTAAAAAGGAAAAAATAATTTTTGTGTGCTGTGTATCAAAAATAAAAAAATATTTTTCCGCTTTTATTTCTGATACACAGCACCCAACAAACTAATTTTTCCTTTTTCTTGCATTTTTTTTAAAGAAAAGCTTTTTTTTTTAATTTAATTTTTTTTTGTTGTGTTATATCCAGATTTTTTTACTAAATTTTTATCTCTACACTGAAAAATTGATATTGCGCTAAATTCGTCCGTGAATCCGTCTTTAAACTATTGAAAATTAATTTCTAATTCTGTGGAAAGTCAAAATGCAGTACAGAGTACACGCTCGATATAGTGAACCAAAAAAAAACCATTTCGAATTGTTCACTATACTGAGAGTTGCTTAAAACTAGCGTATTTTCTTATTTCCGAATCACGCTTTATAAAAATGAATTATTATTCCTGCGACAAAGTAATTGATTTTAAAAAAAATTATCCAAAATTGTTCTTGTTTTAGACATTCAAGTTTCGTTCAAATTTGCCTTGTATCTGGACTCCGTATCAGAGAACAAATAATCTAGAGAATAAACTCTTAGAACAAATTTTTAGAGAAAATTTTTCCACTGTGAGATGAAGCAAGAGGATCCGATGTAACACGGAAAAAATTATCCATTCGATTCCTCCATCTCATTGAATAGATACGACGAAAATGATTAGAAAATGTTCTCTCTGCTTCGTGCTCCCTAGGCTACTAAAAGTAATTAACTTTTAGGCCGTAGCTAGTGAATGATAGGGACATTTTTCCCCCCTTCGAAGGGGAGATTTGTCAAAAATTTGTTCGGCAGAGTTTTTTCTATATATTCCTTATTCTATGTCCGTATCACATTCCAGTTATTTTTTTCTTTTTTTGAACAAGTTGTTTACTTCTCCAGGTACTAAAATATCTATTTTTCAAGTTTTAGAATAGAAAATGTTATAAAAGTTGTGTTTACTATATCGTATATTCGATGTTCACTATATCGAGCGTGTACTGTAACTACATTTTTCAAATTTTAAATGAAGCAATTTGAAAGTTTTAAAAAAATATGTTTAAATTAACGTTTAAAATAAATTTTTCATTAACGAACCGACTCAAAAAATTCGTTGAAAATTTGAAAAATGTGGTTATAAATTTCTGACAACTTTCTACAGAATTAGATCAATGGATGAATAAAAGTACCGAATCAAAATTAACGAATACTTCCCCAAAAGTAACGAATGAGTTTCGGATCATAAAAGCGACGAACTCAATCCATCACTATTAAAGTGTACTCGTAAATTGCTCAAGAAGGTAGATTTTGGAAGTCATTTCGTCGGCTAAAAGTGAAATTGTGCTAAGTCCATTATACCAAATTTGCCAGAAGAGCAATAAAAAACCTTGTTAAATCATTTTAATTTTCATTTAAAGAAAACAGAGTCTGATTTAAAGAAAATTGAGCCCAATTTTTCTCATTTAAAGAAAACTCAGTGTTATTGAAAGAGAATTAAAACGATTTAACAAGGTTTTCATTGCTCTTCTGGAAAATTATACCAAATGGACTTAGCACAATTTCACTCCGCCGACGATTTGCTGTTTACATAAGAAAATTTATTTTATTTAAAATTTCCCACCAAGATTTTGATTTCGACGAATTTTTCGACCAAAGTTCAAAATATCAAACTCCTCAGGCTTAGCGAAAGCAGTCCGAAATGCAATCACTTACTGTATAGTTTGCCAATAGTCTAGATGACAACAGCGCCAGCGGTAATTTCAAGAAGATACGTTGTTCTCCTCTGGTGCAGAATTTTTGTGAAGAATTTTTGAAAGATGGAAAGGAAATTCAAAAGTAAATTCAGTGAACGAGATGGAAATTCTTGGAAAAGGGAAATGTGGACAGGAAATTCAGCGAACGAGATGGAAAATTCGCAAATTGTGTAAAAAAGGAAACTGAAAAATTGAAAGTGCAACATTCTTTACGGTTCCTTTCTGGCTCGGTTGAGAAAAAAATAGTTCTTTTGAAAACGTGCTCTTCCGTTCGATATGAAAAGCCAGCGTGGAACATTAGAATTTTTAAATAATTTATTCTGTTTTATTTTTAATTTTAATTAACTTTTCAAGATGAGGTGCCTCAAAAAGAGAAGCCTGCTGCGATTTCAATAAAGATCGTCGAAATGCTGTTCATTCTTAAATTGTATTTGAAATTCTGCAGCGGAGACGACCAACATTTTTAACGAAACTACCAACTATTGTGGGACAAACCAAAAAAATCATCCATTGAACATGAAAACCGTTTCCAGAGATTCATTTTTCTCAAAGATTAGGTTTTAGTACCTTTGATATGGCATAAAAGTTGAATTGCAGGAGGTTCAGAGTTCAGTGGTAAGTTTTCTAATGAGATTAGAACGAAATTATCTGTGATTTCGTACTATTAGCATAATTGATCAAAATTCAAAAGTATCTTTGTTTGTTTGAATATTCCCGCTCTGATGCATTGAAATATTGCTTGGCACTGTTGGCAAACGTCAAATTGACATTACTTAGGTCTATTTTCGCTTGGCAGAACGTGCGATATACCAAAACAACACTAGTGTGAGCAGGATGCATTGATGTGTAAGAAAGGGAAGGAGTCGGTTTCGGAATAGGGAGGAAATGAATTAGTGAAGATTTTCGCCGAGAAAACGCGTTTTGTGGGTCATCCAAATGAGTAAATTCGATTCGATTCAATAAAATCGTCAGGCAAAAGTGAATTGCGCAATTTGCGACGAAATCTACTGAAAATTCGGGTGGTGAGTGGGATATTTTGTTTTGTTTACCTGTTATTAGAAGTGCTTTTTGGGCTGTTTTAGATTAATTTACATTAGAAGAGGGGTTTTATTAGCCTATAAAACTAATATTTTCATTATAATTTCCTTGGCTTTTCGAATTTCCATCAAAACAAAAAATCTAACCTCAAATTGTTGAATAAATTTACTTCAGTTTTGAATATTTTTGTATTTTTAGGATTTATTCAACTATGAACGAGGCAAAACCACCAGCAAATATGTTTGCCGGTCAGAAATTAGCAAAGCCCCTGCCATTGCAGCGTCTGGAGTGTGCTTTGGATATGGGGCCCTTTATGGCTCAAGCGCAGCAACTCCTGTCCCAGCCACTTACCAGCAGTGATTCAGACGAGTCTGATCTCGATGTGGAAGCGCTAAAGCCTGGGGACAAATTCATCAATGGAGCGAAATGCTCACAGCAAGGTAAATGCCATCAGAAAGTTCTTTTTCTTTTGAACCTTCAGACTTTTTGCTCCTTTTAGATCGTCGAAATGACAAAATGCACGTCTACAACTTTAGCCATGCGGACCAGGACCGAAAGTGGTTACAGGATTTACTGCTCAGCGACACGGAAAGCGAATCGGATATCTCAGACGAGGACGAATACATCAAGGAGATGCTGAAGGACCACGTCCGGGAGAAGAAACTCCGCGAAACGTACTATAAGTCGGCAAATGTGCGTGATTTTGAGTTCATTAAGAAATATAGATTGTAATGTTACGATTTTTTAGAATTCCCAGTACGGATACTACGGCTCCGGGCTTTTGTCCAACTTTGACATGTTTCCAGACCACCAGCAGTCAGTGGTTGGGCTAAAGAAGCGTCGCAAGGAGCGCGAGAAGAAAACCGACAAACAGAAGCCGGAGAAGATCCACAAGAAGCGCGGGCCCAAGATTAAGCAGGAGCCCGGCGAAATCGACCCGGAATTGGCGGATTTCGATTGGGATGACTCAATGCTGAATATTAAGGATGAGCCAGATGATGAATTCGACTCGAAGCCGCACAGTCCGATGAGTGGGGCGCCGACAAAGCGTGGGCGAACCAAGAAATCCGTCACGAAGACTCCAGAATTGATGGCGGCGCGTCGCCGGAAGGTTTGGCAGCTAATGGCCAAGAAGGAGCTCGGAAAAGTGCAGCGGGCAAAGGCGAACAATCACAAGGAGATGCTGCAAAGCTGCAAGCGTGTGGCCACGATGTGTATGAAGGTTGGTAACGTGGGATTTCAATGGTTTGAGGTCAATTTCAAGGTAAAATTGCTTTCAGATCATCAGACAGCGTGCTATGCAATCACAGAAAAACATGAAGGAGACTCTGTGGCGTGCCAAACGACTCACGCGTGAAATGCAAGGATATTGGAAGCGCTACGATCGCGTAGAAAGGGAAACCCGTCGGCGAATGGAGAAGGAGGCTGAAGAGCAGCGGAAATTGGATGTGGAAATCATTGAAGCCAAAAGACAGCAGAGAAAATTGAATTTTTTAATTACACAAACAGAACTTTACGCTCATTTCATGTCGAAAAAATTGGGTCATGGCACGGAGGAGGAACAGCTGCGGATTCTGAATCAATTGGAAGAAGAAGTGAGCCCGCGGTTGGCTTCGATTGATGATTATAATAGGTAAACTGTGTTAGTAATAGCGATATCTGTATTTTTGTTTGTTTTCTGGCTTGTAACTCGGGGTTCACTGAATCGACTTAGATCATATTTTACAGTGGGTTTCTTAGCACCTACGGCAAATCCTCTTCTCTTACCCCCTGAAATTCCCCCTTCTCCCCCCTGATATTCCTCTTTCTTACCCCCTGAAATTCCCTTTCTTACTCTCTGACAGGTCGATTATCTTAGACGCGTCACTTTTCGTGACTCGATTTTTGCCTATTGTATTTGTTGTTTTGTACCAACAACAACAGGCAATTTCCATTCACGAAAAGTGACGCGTCTAAGATAATCGACCTGTGAAATTCCCCTTACTCCCTGAAATTCCCCTTACACCCTGAAATTCCACATTTCTCCTTACCCCCTCGCCAGCTATCTTCTGAACAGTTGAAGCAGTTTTGATCCAGTTCTCGCCATAAGATAAATTGCCCTCAAACGCGAACTGCCACCTGTTGAAATAACTCCCAACCCTTCCCAGTAAGTTCCCCTCTCCTGTTACCTCTCAAGCCAGTAAAGGGATTTTAAAACGGATTTCACTTTTACAATAGTCGCCCTGCAAGGATCGTTTTCAACCACTCACATCAACCCTCCCCTCTCTATATGAGCCTCTTCTGCTATTTCCTGAATTTACGAAGGAATTCGGATTGGATTTTTATGATAGATCATATAGAAGTATATTAGATTTAGTGTACCATTTGAAACGCATCGAACCAATCATCGGGCACTAAAATGAACTACACCAGGGTGTTAGGGATGACAAAAGATTTTGATTTCCGCATGACCGTCCGCTTATCTGTCTGTCTGTCCATCAGCCCGTCCGTCCGTCAGCCCGTCCGTCCGTCAGCCCGTCCGTCCGTCAGCCCGTCCGTCCGTCAGCCCGTCCGTCCGTCAGCCCGTCCGTCCGTCAGCCCGTCCGTCCGTCAGCCCGTCCGTCCGTCCGTCCGTCAGCCCGTCCGTCCGTCAGCCCGTCCGTCCATCAGCCCGTCCGTCTGCCCGTGAACACCATAATTTTCGAAAGGATCGAGCTAGAGACTTAGAATTTTGTATAGTTACGTTTCTCGTAAGTGGGTAGGGTAAGTTCTTGAACGGGCAAAATTGGACAATATCTTCCCCCCTTCCCAATACAAATCAAACAGTTTTTTGCAATTTTCTCGAAAACGGTAAGTCCTATTGAAAACTTTATAAAGGTAAAATGTGTCTAGAATATGATTTTACATAACCGTTCCATACATCAAAATCCAAACAGACCACTCCTTTTATCCTCTCCTATACAAATGGATTTTTTTTAAGTGAACGATGCGCCCCTGGCAATTGTAGCTTTCTTTATGATTACTATTAAGGAATTCGTCTCGAAACGATAATTGTTCCCTATTAGAATCCACCGAAATCCTCTCGTCTGCTATCTTCCTTTCAGTTAAGGCAATTTTCGAAAAGAGTTCACCTTCTAAAAAAGACGCTACCGAGAAAATTTCGTTTGCTTATTAGAGCAATTCCACCCCTCTCCTGCCAACTCCTAAATCGCTGATGCAATTTTGATCCGGCTTTTACTATAAGACAAGTCGTCCCCTAATGAAAAGTTTGTTTTAATGCAATGCTGACAACCGTGGCGGCAAAAACGGGCTTATAAATTAAAAAATGTTTTAGTGGCTTTCCATAAAATACGCTAATTTTCGAACTTTAGATACACCCCCTCCCCTCCCCCCACCCTCGTCACGCTTTTTCGCCACTTAGTACCGTCAATATGACGCTTAGTCGTAGTTTTTCTACCAACCTTTGGAAAAGTAACGTTTTTTTGAAAAAAATACAGTTTTTTGCAAGTTTCTCGAAGTTTTTCTTTTGAAAAAAAAAAAACATGAATATAACAAAATTTAAAGGATATAAAGTTTTCTACAATTTTTCCCTTAACGGTTTTTACCTTTTGAAAAAATATTCAAATATATTCTTATCCTAGATTTTGCAGAGGAAAGTTTTGTATTCCTCACAACTTTTCAAATGATTTTAATGTCGCAACTTTTTTCCAATTCCAGCGAAATGATGAAGCAATTGGCGCAGAAGAATGCCTGCGACGCTTTCAACACGGAGCGTGCCAGGACGCAGGAATTTGACGTTTCGGGGGAATCGAATTTGGTGTCATTGTCCACGGATCCGGAAGGAGTCCCGGAATACCCGCAGCCAGACATTTTTAAGGGTTTGCTTAAGGGCTACCAACTGAAGGGCATGACGTGGCTGGCAAATCTCTACGATCAGGGGATCAGTGGTATTTTGGCAGACGAAATGGGACTGGGAAAGACTGTCCAATCGATAGCGTTTCTCTGTCACATCGCCGAGCGATACGGAGTGTGGGGGCCATTTCTGATCATTTCCCCAGCATCGACGCTGCACAATTGGCAGCAGGAAATGCAACGATTCGTGCCGGATTTCAAAGTGGTTCCGTATTGGGGGTCGCCAAATGAAAGGAAAATCCTACGACAATTCTGGGAACAGAAAGATCTGCACACAAAGGACGCTAGTTTTCATGTCGTCATCACAAGTTATCAGCTGGTCGTGTCGGATTACAAGTACTTTAATCGCATTAAATGGCAATACATGGTCTTGGATGAAGCGCAGGCGATTAAAAGCAGTTCTTCAGTGCGTTGGAAACTTTTGCTTGGCTTCAATTGCCGAAATCGCCTTTTGCTGAGTGGAACGCCAATACAAAATAGCATGGCTGAACTTTGGGCGCTGTTGCATTTCATTATGCCGACACTTTTTGATTCCCACGACGAATTCAACGAGTGGTTCTCAAAGGATATTGAAAGTCACGCCGAAAATAAAACCGGAATCGATGAGAGGCAAATTTCACGTCTCCACATGATCCTTAAACCGTTTATGTTGCGCCGAATTAAGAAAGACGTCGAAAATGAACTCTCGGATAAAATTGAAATCATGGTTTTTTGTCCATTAACCACCAGGCAGAAACTACTGTACATGGCGTTGAAGAAGAAAATTCGTATCGAAGATTTACTGCACTTTACGGTCGGTGGTGATGGACACTGCGTGGATAAGAATTTCACTTCCAATTTAATGAATCTCGTGATGCAGTTTAGGAAAGTTTGCAATCATCCAGAGTTATTCGAGCGACGCGATGCTAAAAGTCCGTTTTTCTTAAAAAGCCTGGAATATGTAATCCCACGATTGGTTTTTAACGACGGAATTTTGTCGATTAGCTTCCCCAGCAAGAAACATTTGATTTATAACAAGTAAATTTATTAAACATCCCTCAATTTGATTAGATTTTCATTATTTTTCATATTTCACTTTGCAGATTCAACATTTTCAAAGCCGAATACATTCAGAGATCAACATTTCCACTAACAGAAAAAGACAGTTTGATTGAATATCCAAAATATGTCGACTTGAATTTGGATTCTGGATTTTCATTCGCTCGATTCGCGAATTTAAGTTCAAGTGATTTGGAAAAGATGACAGTTGGAGGACTCATTTTGCTGTTAGTTCGATGGATTTTTCAATTCAGTTCTACTAATTTTTTAATGTGATTTTTTTTCTAGGATAAATCATTTGGTCGACATGAGAGATTATTTAAAATTGCTAAACTATCGCAGACTGTGGTGGCGAGGGTATTTTTCTTCGAAGCACGCGATGCTTTTAGAGCCAATGGCTGAGAATAAATTGAATAAAGATTACTTGGCGTTTGACAGTGTTATCCGGGACATGCTTTTTACTGCAAGGGTGAGGGAAAATTCTAATAAAGTTGACATTCCGTAAGCCTGGTGGGGTCTAAGAAGCTTAAACACGGAAGCGACTGCAAGATTCGATAATTTAATGTAAAATTTGAGATCGCAAGCATTCCTAGTTTTAGACACGTTTGAAAAAAAAATCAGGTCTCCAGGCTTACGGAAGGTTTAAAAGTAATAATAATAATAAGTCTCATGGTTTTTTAAAACCTTTTATTTAGCTTGCTTTCGTATCTGTCTGTTTGTCTGTCTGTTGGTCTGTCTGTTTGTCTGTCTGTTTGTCTGTCTGTTTGTCTGTCTGTTTGCCTGTCTGTTTGCCTGTCTGTTTGTCTGTCTGTTTGTCTGTCTGTTTGTCTGTCTGTTTGTCTGTCTGTTTGTCTGTTTGTCTGTCTGTCTGTCTGTTTGCCTGTCAGTTTGTCTGTCTGTCTGTTTCTCTAGAATTTATATATAAAATTGAGTCTTGTGAGTGAAATTGCCTACTATTAAAATATACATTTAATAAACAATGCAAAAACCAAATGTAAAATTATAAATAAAATGTAACATCAAAAAAAATAAGAAAACTCGCAAAAAAAATAAGAAAACTCGCAAAAAAAATATCGAAAAAATTTGCAGTGAGGTTTTAAGCCCACCCAACAATTTACTCGATGCCAATTCGCAAGCACCTTTTCTACTTCTCAATGCAATTTGAAATAAGAACTTTTACTATACACCAAAACCTCGATTTGCGTCGTTAATTGCGACCAGAGGAAGACGACGCAAATCGAAATATTACCGACGCAATTTTGAAACCACGAACATTTTTGAACGACGCTGCTTCGAAACATCGCAAATTGGAACGACGCAAATCGAGGTTTTGGTGTAATGGATGTTTTCATATGCAACTTTTTTAAAAAATGACGACAAATATGGCAATAAAACTGTCTAGATTGAATTGATATTGAAGTTCTTTGAAACTTTGTAACAATTTAATATTTTCTTTAACAGATTGCTAACCAAAGTACTGTTTACACTTTTGGAGATTATCAGGTCTGCAGCATGCAGGAAACGATCGAGCATCGCGTGATTCGGAGTAAAAGTCGGAAAAACTCCCTGACATCGGTTGGAATTGAACCCATCGAACCGATCAAGGTGGAAATTAAAGAAGAAATTCTGGATGATATCAAAGTGAGTTGCTCTTTGTTGTGTGATTAAACAAGATTTTTTTTGAATTGTTTTAGAAGGTTTAAAAATCATGTCCAAAAATACACAGCTTAATCCACCTAACGGTGAGATGATACCTGTCCTACATAATCAAACCTCATATCGTCGGCTAAGAGTAAAATTGTGCTAAGTCCATTATACCAAATTTTCCAGAAGAGCAATAAAAACCTTGTTAAATCATTTCAATTTTCATTTAAAGAAAACTGAGCCCAATTTTTCTCATTTAAAGAAAACTCAGTGTTATTGAAAGAGAATTAAAACGATTTAACAAGGTTTTCATTGCTCTTCCGGAAAATTATACCAAATGTACTTAGCACAATTTCACTTTTAGCCGACGATATGACGCGTTATTTTTGAAAGTGGTATAAGTCAATTTAATCAACATTAAGATATTTATGAGTTTGCGTTTGGAACAACTTAAAAATATTTGCAAACGCAAAAATATTGGCAAATGTTTATCAATTCGGGTGATGTTTTTATATTCTATGTGATATCATATAGAATTATATAGAATTATATATAGAATTATATTAGATTTTGTGTACTTTTTGAAACGCATCGAACCAATCTTCGGACACAAAAATTAACGACGCCAGGGTGTTTGGAATGGCAAAATGTCCGTCCGTCAACACCATAACTTTCGAAAGAATTGACCTAGAGACTTGAAATTTTGTATAGTTACGTTTTCCGTAAATGGCTAGGCTAAGTTCTGGAACGGGCAAAATTAGACGATTCGTTCCCCCCTCCCCCATACAAACGAAACTGTTTTTTACAATTTTCTCGGAAACGGTAAGTCATATTGAAAAATTTATTAAGTCAAAATCTTTTTAGAATAAAATTTTACATAACTCATCCATACATCAAAATCCAATCCCACCACTGCTTCCCCCCTCTCCCATACAAATGGAATACATAAATAAAATCCAGCCTGTATACGTTTAGGCTGATAACCTCATCCCAAAACTAAAAATAAAGTTGGAAATAATCTACTTTCAAAAAATAAATAGAATATAAATAATCTTATTTTTAACTAAAAGTTAAAAATAAAAATAATAATAAAAATATTACATTTAATACAAAAAAAAAAGATCTCGAAAACTGTGCATCGTGTCGAACATTTTTTAAAGATAAAATGTGTTTAGAATATAATCTTACATAACTTATATATACATAAAAATTCAGTTGGACTACTACTCCCCTCCACCATACAAATTGAATATTTTGTTTATTTTCTCGAAAACGATGAGTCGTATTGAAAAATTTATAGAGGCGAAATCTGTTTAGAATATGATTTTACATAACCGTTCCATACATCAGAATCTATTCCTCTGCCCCTGTCCTTTACAAATGGATTTTTTTTAAATAAAAATGTTGTCTGTCATCATATAGAGTATTTGGGAATTGGCCGCTAGCAATTGTACCTTTTCTTATGTTTAAAAATATAAACTTGTTAAATTTTATTTTGCGTTATTAATTAATGAAAATGTTAAAAAAAAACTATTTTTTAGATGGACTTATACCACTTTCAAAAATAACGGAATATAATTGGGTGTAATGTCGAATTTTGTGTATACAAAAACATTGAAAAACTCAAGAACTAATTGATGTAGAAAGTTGAAATTTGGCATGGAACAGGCTTTTATTAAAAGTTAAATATGTTCGTAAATCTAAATTGTTTTTTTTTTTGCAATTTTATCAAAAGTGGCTCAGTTTTTCGAAAAATTTGTTTAAACAGAAAATATTTAGAATGTGATTCTACGTAACTCTGCTATATATCAAAATTCAATCTGATCATTCCTTACCTCCTCGCTCATACAAATAGAAAATATTTTCGCGATTTTCTCGAAAACGGTTCGTTTTTTTCCAAAATGG
Source organism: Chrysopilus asiliformis (assembly GCA_964034945.1). NCBI lineage: Eukaryota > Metazoa > Arthropoda > Insecta > Diptera > Rhagionidae > Chrysopilus > Chrysopilus asiliformis. Next base: position 89,127,226 of record OZ035960.1, on the reverse strand, counting down.
CGTTCATTTCATTGTACGATAACAGAGGGCCTATAATGGAATACGATCGCAAACGTAACGATTAGAAATTGTGTGTTGTTGTTAGTATTTTCTACTAACAATGGCAGGTGAATCCCGATTGTTACGATTGCGATAGTATTCCATAATAGGCACCGAAATATTGCATATCACTGTTATCACTGTTAGTTTTACATGTAAACCCCATGATAGAATATATGATGAGTATTTGAGAGTATTTGACGAATATTTTAAAGTATTTGACAAGTATTTGAGAGTATTTGACGAGTATTTGAAGAGTATTTGAGAGTATTTGACAAATATTTTAGAGTATTTTAGAGTATTCGACAAGTATTTGAGAGTATTTGACGAGTATTTGGTAATTGTAGTTTTTATTATGTTTCCTTATTTATTTTAAGAACTTGTTCTTATGATTTTAAACTTTTTGACTATTTTTAAGCCAATTGGTTGTCAATTTTTCAACGAAAAATACGTTATAAGACTCCATTTATGATCAATTATTTTCGAGAGATTTTAGCTGTTAGAAGTTTGTTCTATATTGCTTTAACACTAGATTGCCCAAGGAAGTCAAGCAGGCAAAAATGACTGCTTTTGGCAATATAAGTATAACACATATATATATACCGGAAATGAAGGAGGGGGAGGTAACTACAATTATTAATAAACGCATTTATATCCCAAGCAGCACAATAGGGCGAATCGTGGGCGCTTCGTCTACAAATTCGTACCTATTGGGCGAAATGTTGGACGAGGCGCCCACCATTCGTCCACTTAAGTGGACGAATATTCGACATTGGGGAACGATTTGAAGCCCAATAGGGCGACGCAAAAGCTTTATAGCTTCCTGCGACAGCCCGCTCTCAATATTTCGCTCTGGCACTGAAACAAACATCTCGGAACGATAAAGCAATCTGAAAGAATGAGAAGATGTATGCGTACGGCTGAAATGAATATGGAACGAATTTAATGGCGAAAATTATTTTAGAATTTTTGTAAATGGACATTTGTAATGGATTTTTCATCATGTTATATGCTGCCATTTTAGTTGCAACTAAATTTTTTTTGACAAAGTTCTATCTAAAACGCTTTAAATTGAAATAGGCCACCTAAATATTTTGTTTTCAACAAAAAATTTCTTTAATTTAATTTTTCGTCAAAATTTTTTTTCCACTAATTCAATAAAATTTTGATGCCAATAAAATTGTGCTGCTTCAAAATTGTCTCCCATCTATTTTTTATGCGATTTCCTCCAGTGATTAGCTTAAAATAAGAAGTTTAATTTTCGAAGGGAAATTATTTGAATCAACATCAATGTGGAATATGGCGGATGGAAACATGTGCGCCCTCAAAGACGCGTCAGCTCATTTTCGCGCCCTATTAGACATTAAGTTCTGATGGGAGGGCGTGAATACCTTCAAATACGCCTAAAAGGGCGTCTAGTGGAATTCAAGTCTGTTAGGGCGCCAAAATATTTTTTCAGAGATAATAAAAAATGTCACCTGTTTTAGTGAGACAAAAGAACTTGAGACAAAGTGAGACAAAGCACAAAATCACTCTCTTAATAAGCCCCATATCCAGGCTTCCTCTCTAATCAGAGGACAAACTTCTCGCACTTGGTTTTCTGTCTTGCTCTAATACGCCCAATAGGGATATTTTGATGGAAATGTCGCCCTATAGGACATTTCGTGCTTTAGAAGTGGCGTCTTAATAGACCGAATAGGGTCAAAAGAAGACGTAAGGTCTATTAAAGCCAATATTGGTCATGGCAATAAAAACGAGATGTCCTCCTTAAGCCCTATTGGGCGATACTTCGACGAAGGCCTAAATTTAAGTCGTTCGGTCCTCCTCTCGCCCAGCAGATATGTCCTATAAGAAAATACGTCTTTAAGGGATTTTAATAGGGCGTAAATTGGACTTCTCGACTAAGAATAAGGCGTGGAGTCTTTCAACAGGGCGATATTACCCTACGGTGCTACTTGGGATGTTGTACAAAAAGTCACAAAATTCTAACAAATTGTGTCATTATGTACATAATTGTTTTTCTGATTGAAATTAAAAAGCAGTCAAAATGACTTGCTTGGGCAATCTAGTGTTAACGAATGTTTTCTTTCAAGAAAAGCAATTGTTCAAAATTAAGTTTCAAAATATTGGCAATCAACGATAAACTCTTGTTGTCATATTTTGAAGAGATATGAAACATTTGGATTGCCACACCTTGGAAGAAAATAATTACATCAAATTGCGGGTTTAATCATTAAATCTAAATTCGAAGTTTATTTTTAAAATTAAATAAAAATTTTTAAACCAATTTTTTTCTTTTCAGCCCTTCAGCTCACCCACTCGCAACTCTCAGAAGCCATCGACATCAAAGTCCCCAGCAGAACGTGTAGTGGTTGTGAATTCCCCGAAATCACCAACATCTAATCCCCTTCTCCCCGAATTCCATCATATTCCACGACATCCAAGGAAATATTTCGATGAGCCACTGGAAATGCCGCGATTCGTCTACGGAATCGTACCAAAAGTTCAAAGCAATGGCAGGAGTCAATAGTAAGACTATGAAATTTTCTATAGAGTCTAGATTTAAATATTTTTTTATATTTTCAGTTGTGAAAGCAGAGCCGCTCAATGGGCCCGCATTCGACATGAACAGTGCGAGAACTTCGATGGTCGTCAAATTATATACAGAGGACTGGCAAATTGTAGACCATCCACTGGTTGGTCGAATATCACAATTCCTGATAAGCAAACTTTAGTTTCGGACGCTGGAAAATTAGCAGTTTTGGACGCACTGTTGACACGCTTGAAATCGCAAGGACATCGTGTTCTGATTTACTCGCAAATGACAAAAATGATTGATTTACTTGAGGTGTGTTTTCTAAATGTATTTTGGGGAGTGACTTTTTTATTAAATTTGTTTTATTTTCAATTCAAGGAGTACATGTGGCACCGGAAGCATCGCTACATGCGACTGGATGGGTCCAGTAAAATCTCAGCCCGTCGAGATATGGTCGCGGATTTCCAAACTCGTGCGGAAATTTTTGTGTTTTTACTTTCCACACGTGCTGGCGGTTTGGGGATTAATTTGACTGCTGCCGATACGGTAAGTAAATTTTTTTCGTCCTTTTTTTCAAGTTTTGACAGGGAAAAATTTGGTTAAACCTTTTATTTTCAATTTGTGATCAAAAATTGCAATCAGAATCTGATTTTGTACTCAACAAAAAACTTTAGATGAGCGAAATCTGCTTAAATACGATTATAAAAGCTTTTATTGAATTTTGGCACGGAAGCTGCCAGAAACAGGCCCCTAATATGTTTTCAGGGCAAATATGCCTGACCTGTTGGGGGGAATTTGTATGTGAAAACATCCACAAAAATAATATAACATTTTGTTATATTTTTTTAATGACCTATAAGCCGAGAAATTCCAATAGAATTCAATGCTAGAAAGGTCGCGTAAAAACCATGGATCAGAAATGATTCAATGGTTAAACACAAAAAAAAAATACTGTCAGGTGAGCCACAGGTCGTCTTAATGTATACAAAGCTGAAGCCGTAAAATACCCGTTTGGTTGTCGGCTTATGTAACATTTTGGTTTTTCACAGATTTGATCAGGTCAAGATTTGATCAGATTTGATCAGAACTAAACATAGTTCTCTAAACCCATTTTTGCGAAATTTCATGGCAATGGGTTTAGTGGTTCAAGAGATACTTATGCCTATTCTGGAATCCGAAGCAGCGTTAAGTTTGCTCGATTTCTTTCGATTGAACGCAATTTGTATTCTTGAATCCGCTGCGTTTCACTTCTGTTCGATTGCGTATGATGCGTATATCAATTGAGTGGCTAATTGAATCGACTGAGTTTAATTTTACGTTTTAACTTCGGATTCCAGAATAGCCATGACTGTGATGAGTGAGTGAGTGAGTGAGTTACCGGTATTTGGCTTTGAAAATATTGGCAATTCTGGCCTAAATAATTTTTAAAGGCTTTAACTGTTAGGATTATTTTCACGAGTGGTATATCTTCTTTCAAGCGTTAGTTTCGAGTTAGAGGAAAAAATTCCCTGTCTCTGTTTTGACCAAAATAAATAACAGGGCAAGACAGAGATTGCGAATATCACTTTTTCTCCTAACTCGAAACAAACGCTTGAAACAAGTTACGGAACACTACTCAAGTCTGGGGGTTTCCTTTATCTCAGTATTCTTATGGTAACCCACTTAGATATCCATCGACCTTCTGTAAATTTTCATTGCCGCATCCCTAAGTCAGGATCACATTTTCTTTATAAATCGGGGTATGGCTATTGGTAAATTATGACACCATATCGAAAACGCTATTTCATGCAAAGAAAAGATATTAAATTAAACTAATTTATGATGTAGAATCGTGACTATTACTGAAATCATTAATTTGGATTACAAAAATAGTCAAAATCAACAATCTTTATTAATGAAAAATTTCGACCTCTTAATTTTGCATAAAAACATTTCCCGAGCACTCCTGAGTTGATTGGAACATTCTGCCTGTCAATCTGTCTTTCAGTCTGTCAGTCTGTCAGTCTTTCAGTCTTTCAGTCTTTCAGTCTTTCAGTCTTTCAGTCTTTCAGTCTTTCAGTCTTTCAGTCTTTCAGTCTTTCAGTCTTTCAGTCTTTCAGTCTTTCAGTCTTTCAGTCTTTCAGTCTTTCAGTCTTTCAGTCTTTCAGTCTTTCAGTCTTTCAGTCTTTCAGTCTTTCAGTCTTTCAGTCTTTCAGTCTTTCAGTCTTTCAGTCTTTCAGTCTTTCAGTCTTTCGGTCTTTCAGTCTTTCAGTCTTTCAGTCTTTCAGTCTGTCAGTCTGTCAGTCTGTCAGTCAGTCTGTGTACAAGATTTCTCAAAAACGAATGGAGCTAGAGCAGGCATGTTTGGTCCTGGAATGGGACACTCCTATAAACGTTTGGTGGAAATCCGTTATCTGGAAGTAAACAATATGGTGGCTTTTTAAAAATCACAGTTTGGTTTTTTGCTGTTTACTCCGAAACTACGCGTTTTTTAATAGTCTTATATATGACAAAAATTAGAGACAATAAAATTTCCTCCATTTTTGTCTCCTACTAGAACTGTGGATCTCAAGTCGTTATCGCGATATACCGTTATTTCCAAAAACTCAATTTTTTGCGATTATCTCGAAAAATAAACGGGTTTTTAGTGATTCTATATATAAAATGAATTGAAGTAAATAATGTTTGCCTCAATTTTGTCTTTTAACGCCGCTATCCGCTTTCTTTTATCGTTATCGAGATATTAACATTAAAAATTAAAACAACTTATTTTTTTTTGCGAAGCGCTTGCAAACTAATTACATTTTTACCTCATACCGTAAATTGATATCTTCTACCGTTATCGAGATATTTCAGATTTTGGAAAATAAAAATTCATGTTTTTATGTAAACTAATATTTTATTTGTCAAGTAAATTGTCGTAGATTTAGTATAAGAAAGACATGTGCTGTTCTCTCTCTCTCTCTCTCTCCCTCTCTCTCTCTCTGTCTCTCTCTTTATCTCTCTCTTTATCTCTCTCTCTCTCTCTCTCTCTCTCTTTATCTCTCTCTCTCTCTCTCTCTCTCTCTCTTTATCTCTCTCTCTCTCTCTCTCTCTTTATCTCTCTCTCTCTCTCTCTCTCTCTCTCTCTCTCTCTCTCTCGGCACTACAACCGGTTTCCGGTCTTGGCCTGCCGCAATGTCTCTCGCCAGAGGTCCCGGTCACGTGTCGATGTCCTCCAGTTTTGCATCCCAATTCTCTGATATCTCTCATATAGATATCTCTCATAGATCTCGTCATTGCAGAGTCTCCGGAACCGTCCGCCCTCAGGGCCAAAGATCCTTCTGAGTATCTTCCTCTCAAACGCGGACAAGAGGTCGCATTTTTTTTTTGCTTAGTACCAAAGTCTCAGAGGAATACATGAGGACTGGCAGGATCAGGGTCCTGTACAGTTGCAGTTTGTTTATTATAGTTAGGTTTTTAGACCTGAAGAGTTTTGATAAGCTGTTGTAGATTTTGTTGGCTTTAAGTGCGCGGATTGTGTGTTGTTCACATCAGATATTATAACGAGAAATCGGGACTTTCACTAACACAGTTAATTTCAATTAAAAAAATAGTCAATTTAACTACAAAATGGTAAATTTTAGTAAATTTGACTAAATTTTAGTAAATTTTACTATTTTGTAGTTAAATTGACTATTTTTTTCCAATTGAAATTAACTATTTTGTAATTGAAATTAACTATGTTTGTGATAGTCTCGATTCCCGATTATAAAGTAGTTAAATTCACTACTTTTTTTCTCTGCGTGTTCCTGTAGTTCAATTCGTTCACTGGTTATCGTGTTAGTATACGCCTGGTTGTAACTTTCTTAAAGTTTATAATTACTTGTACTTCTGTAAGTTTTTCCTTCTCACCATGAGAAAATTTTTGATTGAATCACAAAGAAAAAAATCCCGCCACAGACATTAATTTCTCCATTAAAGTTGTAACAAAATTAAACAAATCACCGTTTATGGATGAAAGCAAGCGGCAACAGACAGAAAAGTGTAAACAGAGTTAAAAGACCGTCTCTATAAGTCGCTTGGGCAAAGTTGAAAATTAGGTAAACTTCTTATGGTCTCATCCACAATGTTTCATTCATTGCAATCTGGCTGAAATCGTAAAAAGTAATTTAGTTACGAATTTATGATCCGTGTGGCCGTGTTTATGATGCGACTGTGCCGCGGTATTCAATTTTATGGTACTCACTTTATGTCACACAAGTAATGCATACCATGCACATAAAGTGCACGAAAATGTGGTAAAGCAGCGAAGGTGATTTGAGTTTGCTGGCCACCTCCGTACCTACCGTGCGAGGGAGGAAGTCGTTAAAGGTGCATCTGAGATCGCCGCTGATGGAAATGCAACAATCATCGGCAGGAGACAAAAACAAACACCATAAAAGTCAAATTTTATGCTCCCTTAGCATCTCGCGGTGACGGTAAAATCTGCCTTCAGGACAATTAAAAAAAGTAAATTAGAGGGTAATCATTTTTGAGTTGAAAAAAAAACTCCCGCCTTCGCTCATAAAGTGCATTCGACCATTAAACAAGATTTGAATGTCGTTTCTTCATTAAATTCCCTAAAAAAATACATTGAGAACAACTGTATCTATGCTAATGTCATCATTGGATACAGTTTTAAGTCAACATCTATCAACAGTCCATCTAATCTTTTACTTAACACATGATCGTAATTATCTAGCAGTGGAATTTATTTCAAAAAGGTGCGTCTCTTCGGGGGTTGTTCCTTTAAATTCCAACTGCTGGTAGCTTTTTTTCCATATAAAATTTGGTATCTATTTTAGGTCAGTTTAAAAATTCTCTAAAAAACGAAACTCCCTGGATTATGATTAATTCAATAACTATCGTGACACATCTGCCGACTTGTTCTTGTCTTCCATACAAGAGTGTATCGCATCATATCTTTTCATATCGCATTAAGAAATTAAGCCTTCTGTTCAATATTAAATTAGATAATCAGATATGCATTCACCTTAACCAATTTTTAAGTAGCTTCACAGTAGTTCCTTGCAGTGTCATAAAAATGGTAATAATTAGAACCCCTTTCTTCTTTGAAGTTGGATCCTTTTTATATGATTATCGTTGTTTCGACTTGTTGTCATTTTAATTTTAACCGCCACGGATGATTGTCAGTTGATGTTTTAAAAAAGGGTTCATTTTTTTATGACATGTGAAGAATACGGTGGACACACAATATGTCAAAAGATATTCATCTAATGGAAGTTGAGGAATTTGATATCAATTAGTCAGTGGAATTGTTTTACATCTCTTTATGTTAAAAAAATTGTGGGACGCCTGCCTGTTTCCGGGATAACCATGTTTTTCGAGGAACGAATTCTCTAACGGCGAAAATCTGACTAAAATACCTTATGTTTGAAAAGGGTTGTGGTAGATTTTCCTGAACAGAAAATTTTCTTCATGGATTTTCTTTCTTGTGGTGAAAAGTAGTTCTGTAGATATCTTAGGAGAGGGGGTTACGGGGAAGTAGCAGGATTGAAATTTCTGTCAGGCATACCCTACCAATTTTGTATGGTAAAATTCGAATTCGGGGGTGTTTCAGTACGACACAAAGTTATACTACGACACAAAGTTCAGAATATTCTTCTGAACTTTGTGTCCTAGTGTCAAAGGTTGTGGAACATGAATATAGTGTCGAATAATAAAATTCGCGGAATAAAATGTCAGGTGTGAACGGCGCCTAAGGAGTTAAATTTCTTATAAAACATAAGAAAAGCTACAATTGCCATCGGCCGATCGTCAAATATTGTATATTACAGACAACATGCTTATTAAAATAAAATTTATTTGTATAGGAGAGGGGGAAAGGAGAGGTCCGATTGGATTTTGATGTATGGAATTGTTATGTAAAATCATATTCTAGACACATTTTACCTTTATAAATTTTTCAATATGACTCACCGTTTTCGAGTAAATTGCAAAAACCAGTTTCGTTCGTATGGGAGTGGGAGAAAGAGTGGCCCAATTTTGCCGGTTCTAGAACTTAGCTTAGCCATTTATGAGAAACATAACTAACTATACAAAATTTCTAGTTTCTAGCTCAATCCTTTCCAAAGTTATGGTGTTCACGGAAAGACAGACGGACAAACAGACACACGGACAGACAGACAGATGGACGGGCAGACAAACAGACGGGCAGACAAACAGACGGGCACACAGACACCCGTAACACCTTGGTGTAGTTCATTTGTGTGTCCGATGATTGGTTCGATGCATTGAAATCGGTTTACTAAATCTAATATACTGCTATATGATATATCATATAGAGTATTAAAACATAACAAAATCTATGATTGCCAATATGGCAATTATTGAAAACTCGTATGGTGATATGGCATTGTTCGAAGTTTAAGTGAACAGCGAACAGTTGTATCAAAATTCCACTTTGAAGTCAAACTTTCCAATAAGATTTTTTAAAATTTATTCCAATCGGATTTTGATGTATGGGAGTTTTATGTAGAATCATATCCTAAATAACTTTTGTTCTTGCACCTTTTTTTTTTGATAAGATGCACCGTTTTTGAGATATTCGTAAAAAACGTTTTCGTTCGTATGAGGGGTACCCCCCTAATAGTCCATTTTGGTCCATTGACGAACTTAGCCTTGCATTTTACGAAAAACGAATCTGCGTAAAATTTCAAGTCTCTAGCTCAATCCGTGCGCCCGCAATCCGCGTCACAAACGGACGGACGGACAGACAGACGGACAGACAGACGGACAGACAGACGGACAGACAGACGGACAGACAGACGGACAGACAGACGGACGGACATGCGAAATTCTATTTTTTTTTTAATCATTCTAAACACACTGGTGTAATTCATTTTTGTGTGTGATGACGGGATCTTGGCATACAAACGGCAAGGTAAATTTAATATACCCTTTGGTTTCACCATACGGGTATAAAAATTCGTTAAAAAGAGTTTAAAAAAATGTCAATAGTTCGGTGGTTTTTGGTTCGGTTCAAAAAGCGATTTGCATCTCTGCTAAAAATGGCTGAACTTTGAAAACTCAGAACTATTTGAAAAATTCTTTGTGATATAACAAATGATTTTAATTTTTCATATCTTATTCAAAGCGTCCATTTCCATCTCAAAAATCGATTGATTTGTTTTGCCCTCGTACAAAAAAATTTTAAACTTGTAAAATCCTCGAAGACCAGAGGGAAGAAAATCCAATTTTAAGCTCATATTGTTGTAAATTACTTCGCCTTTCTTAAACGGGCAGTTAAGATCATAGTTTGCAAAGTTTTTCACATACGAAATGATCATCTTTAAAATTGGCCCCGATTGTTGACCTCTGATGAAGCGGCAAAGATCGAATTTTTTCGCTGGAGTGTAGAATTCATTGAAGCGGCCTTTATTTTTGTAAAAAACCGAGGCGTCAATCTGGAAAGTGAATTAATTTAAAAATTTATAGCACTTTTGGTTGAGATTTGTACAAAAATATATTTACAAAAATATTGTCCAGATCTCTCTCCAAATAGCAATAAATGTTGAGTGTTGAATATGACGTATGGAATTTTTTCGACGTGCATTTAGTATTTGTACATAAATGTTTTTCTTTTTCGAAACAATTTAGATTTTTGATTTGCAAATTTAAGGCATTCTAAAAATAAATAATTTAATTTTTCAATCGCATAATTTTATAAGCACACTTACTAAATATCCTAGCAGAAAGAACAAAATAACTACGAAAATTTGATTCATTTATTTATATTTTATGTAATATTGGTGTAAAAATATTCTCAGTCAGTTGACAAAATAAACATTTTCACTACCGGTGCGTGAAATTTCGCATTTAGTTCGATTTTTTTTCCATTTTGGGTGATTATGATAATCGACTATAGATAGCTTATCATATTTTGTACAAGTAATTATCTAAAGCTGCCTACTAAGGCAAAAATATCTGCCCCCTTCCCGCGGAAGAAAATTCTAGGCTCTTAAAAATTAAAACCTGTGTTAAATTTTACGACGACTGGAATTTAAGGAACCTCTTTAACACGTTGAGCGCCACGTGCCCACCGGTGTACATTTTAATTTTCCAACAGAGGACCAACTGACCACCGGTGGTCATTATTGGATGTCGATGGTGAGACAGCGTGACCACCCCTGTTCACACTACGTGTTTCATTTCGAGACATCGTGACCACCAGTGGGAGCATTTTTCATATATTTAGCTTTGAGAAATATTAAGTTTGGTGCCAAGATGTCAACCTATTTTACTTGGAATTGGTAGTAGGGGAAGCCGGGGCTTAAATTAACAGGGGTAAGGATAACGCAAATATCCTTTTTCCCATTTTTCCCCAGAAAAATTGGCATTAAGGGGTTTCCGGTGTCGCTGATCGCGAATCCGGTGTTGGTATTTCAAAATTCGAAATAGAGGGTCCTGTGAGGTAATGCAAATAACTTTTTTCCCGGGAAAAATTGGCATAAGGGGCTTTCCGGGGTCCCTGATCGCGAATCCGGTGTTAGATTTTTAAAAATCTAAACGGAAGGTCCTGTAAAGATAACATTTTTTCCCAAAAGTTTTTAATTTATTTATGGTTTTTTGACATTCTAAAATTTATGCAAAAAACTTTAAGCTGGCAACGAAGGGTCTTCTAGTTGTCCATAAGATAAGTCACCCATTTAGGGGGCGAAGGCTGTGAAAAATCTTTTACAGAAAGCTTGAAGAGAAGCGAGAGGGGGAAGGGGAAAGACGGTCAAGGGTGGTATTGAGGGAACTGTTGGGAAGGGTGCAAGGGGGCGGAGTTGAGAGTCCCTTACCGTTCTCCACTATCTGAAGAAAAAAAATAGTTCGGTTCCAACATAGAAAATTATTTTCTTATTACATTTTTTTTCTTTTGCAACTTTGTTAAAACAAGACTTTTTTACAAATTATTTTAAAAAGTTGGCACACCTTCAGCGTCCAGTTTGAAAATAGTTTCATTTGTTTTCCCAACATAAAGATGGATTAAAAGCCGATATCTACCACGAATAACACCCGGCAGTGCATCAAATTTGATATCCACATTTTTGAAAAACAGAAATCCGGATTTGATCGGACATTGAAATTTAAAATTTGCATATTGGTTAATGTGCGTAATAATCAGTTTAAAAATCATATTCGATCTTTGATCGAGTAGGAATTGACAAAATTCCAGATTCGTTGGTGAGAAGAATTCACGAAAATCTCGTCCACTTTTGTAGTAAACGCTGGCATCGACCTAGATTTTTTTTTTCGAAAAAAAATAAAAAAAAGTTTATTAAAATTTTCTTTTTCTTAAATTCTTTTTAAATTCTTGTTTACCCTAATGTCTTTTAAATCTTGACTCAAATAACACGACACGTTGGCCACTGTGTATCCCTGGGGAACTGACCGAACTGAATAGGAGTGATTTCCACAGATCTGCTTTTGGTTCAAAAAACATTTGACTTTTTTCGCAAGAAATTTCACTTCCAACTGCAATGTTTTTTTGTGATATTTTTTAAACTTTGTACTTTTTAAACAATTAGAATTTGGACCGGGCTTCGGCCGGCTAAAAGCGTGAGTCGAAATGAGCTAGCCTAGAGTAGGACGGTCGTGCTTTTCTTTAAAGTTTTTTCTCTTCGTCAAATGGTTTTCAAAAATTAACAAAAAGATAATAAATTCTAACCTTCGGATTCGGATTAACTTTATCCACGGCCGTTACTCCCGCCACAACTCGGTATAACTTTAAATGGTGATATGTTAGAGAGGGATCCTGAGGAACATCTGTGCCGAATTTCAGGCCAATCGGGTCAGTGGTTTTCCCGCGAAAGAGTAACATAGAGGAAAAACAGCTTCGGATTATCTTCATCCTCTCCCCTTACGCTCTACACCTTCGGGATATTTTTTTGTGTAAATATGTTGGAGCTGGACCGCCTGTGGTCATTATTGCCAAATTTCAGGTTAATCGGCTGTGTAGTTTTTCCGCGAAGGAAAAACTAAGCTCTGGATTCACTTTATCCCCTCCCCTTACTCCCCCAACCAGTTGGGCTTCTTTCTAATAGGCCTATGTTGGATCCAAGTTTACTGCAAATTTTCATGCCGAATTTTAACTCAATTGGTTCAGTCGTTTTCACATGAAAGAGGAACGGACAGACAGACAGTAAGTCAAACAAACAGACAAGCAGACAGACAGACACCAACTCATTTTTATATTTATACTAGGGGCTGCGTCCTGAACCGCTTCGCGGTTCACCATCCACCCACAGGTCGGTCTTCGGCCTTCCTGTCCACTTCGGCCTTCGGCTTCGAATCATACGCGTTTAACACTGCGCGTTTAACACTGGAAGAGCTAAGTTTCGAGATCACTTTACCCCCTCCCCTTACTCCCCCACCTCTCGGGCTACTTTTTTAATGGGTCTATGTTGGGGCTGGACCCCTGACGAACATGTATGCCAAATTTCAGGCCAATCGGTTCAGTAGTTTCCCCGCGAAAGAGTAACATAGCTCAAAAACTAAGTTTTGAGATCACTTTACCCCCTCCCCTTACTCCCCCCACCCCTCGCGCTTCTTTTCCGTACGCCTATGTTTAAAAAGAATTTAAGAAAAACTACCACAGACACTCATGCCAAATTTCAAGTCAATCGGTTCAGCCGTTTTTGCGTGAAAGAGGAACAGACAGACAGACAGACAGACACCAACTCATTTTTATATATTAGCAATGATTACCTAATATAGATGGGAAGTAAACGGAAGTTTCCGTTTACCTACGGCAGAGAAAAGAGATGCGCGATAAAAAAAAGTCACCAAGCAACACCATCTGTCCCTTTTACACCTTCATGTCATATGGAATTGAAGAAAAAACAAGAAACTTGTCGTTTAGTCAGGGCTAAACCAAGCGAGATTTTCATATCCTTATAGCGGTCAAAAATTTGTATTATATTTACACAACCCTTGCACCAACACCATCATGCTTCCGACAGCGGCCTGACAGTTCGCGAAAATTATCAAGCAAATTATGACACTTTTTTATTATTTAAATCGCGAAATACACTAAAAATCAACGAAATTAACACGAAAACTAAATTTTCCACCGAAATTGATGGTTTGTTTTGATTTTTAACTAACTGACTGCTGAGATTCAAATTTGTGTATTGCCATTGTGCGATTTTTTATGGTTTTTTCGAGGCGCATTACAACTAATTACGCATTACAACTGAGATGTGGGAACACTTGAGATGAGGCCGCACACATAAATAACTCAGTATTCACACAGAAATTGAAACCGCCAGCATGTCGCTAGTTGTCCCTCTCTCAAACCAAATATTTTAGGAGAACTTTCTTATCTATATTAGGTAATCATTGATATTAGTATGATGATGATTAGTATGATTAAGGCCCGTTTGCTGAAACAAGTCATAGCGTCTTATGTTCAACTTAAATTATTTAAGACCCAGAATTTCTATGCTTTAAGTAGGCTAAGCACAACTTAAATTGTTATGACTTGTTTCAGCAAACGGGCCTAAAAGGGCTGTCCATAAAATATGTCACACTGCGCTTATTTTAGACTTTTCGTGATTTTTCGTATCGAGTTTAGTATGGCGCCACACAACCACAGACGCCCCTCTCCCTAAAAGTGTCACAGATTTTATAGGCAACTTCTTACCGATTTTGAAATCAATTGGAAAAGGAGAAAAGTCCAAATTGGTTGGAAAGAAAAGATTTTCATTTTCTGTCCTTTCCCGTGAAAAAAATTTTTGCGAAAAAATTAAAAATTTTAATCGATATTTTTGTTGATAAGTTGTGAAAAATCAATAGTGATTTTAATTGACCGTTGCTTATTTATTTTTTATATATTAACGTTAAACTTCTTAATCTCTAAAAATATCTATCTGAATTCGCGAAAAATGAATGGTTTTTGACGCAAAAAAAAACTTTTATTTATTTTTCGACTTATTAACCAAATTGTTTCAATTACACTTTCTGCTTGTGTTAACAAATGCAGTTTTAAAAGAGTGATTTGTGATCGCAATTGGATAAATTGGATTTTCGATTTTTAAATGGCATTTTAATGGGGAATTTTTCAAAACACTCAAAAATCGCGCATTCCGATTGATCCATGACGGTTGAGTTTTTTTTAGGATTTTATATAACTTTACGGCAGAAAAGTTATTCTAATTATAGCCTCATAAAGCCAGTGACAAAATCAGATTTGGTAAGAAATTATGTCATTGGGCCGTATGTATAAAAATGAGTATATGCTTATGCTCTACTGATTTGGAGCTCCACGGATTTTGTATAAAAAAACTCAAGTTTGTATAATTTTTTTTTTAACTTTAAAAAAGTTTAAGAAATAAAAAAACTAAAGGTCTAAAATGTAAGAAAGAGAGAAAGTTCTTGTCTCCCTTCTTTCTCCCCACTCTTTCCCTCCCTCTTCACACAAGGATTGAAGGAGTTAACAATATTTCTCGATGTGTTCATGAGTTACTCAAAGAATTTCCCAATGTTCGTACTTGTGAGTAAGACTTTTTGACTAAAAATTTAGCTCACAGCTCACGAGGAGAATGAATTATCCATGAGCGGAACTAATTCCTCATGAGTATGATTGCATTTCCAAACTCCGCCTGTAGTTAAGCTGAACACAACACAGAAAGGTTCAACTCGATATATCTAACGATGTAGAATCTAGCATGCTCTTTTCAAACAATATGGAAGGACGAAATCGAAGATGATACAGTTTGAGATTTCGCCCCCAAAAATTGGGCCGAGTTGTATACGATGGCATGCACCTCTACTACCTACAAATGAATGATCTGAACCAAGTTAGGTTTTAAAAGTTACAGTAAGTCAAAGCTGGATTTTTTTTAACTGTTATATTTTTATAAAACAAAAAGTATGTAAACGTCAGATCACAAAAAAAAATGATGAGCATAAAAAATGATTTTGCAGAGCTACCTACTTATGGTGAATTCGAATCACAAATCTAGAGCATAAAGATGAAAAGTAATCTTCTTAGAAAAAAATTGTCAAAAATTTCTATTCGATTTCAAATCTAGATCACGAACGAGTACAGATCCGGCCAAAACAGGGTTTCCTGTATAGGGAACACATTTCATTCGGTTCAGAGGGGGTCGAGCATGGGCGATCTCGAAATTTGATCCGTTTGATATGGAATCATCCACATATTTTCTCAGATGTTGTTTTGTTGGTACTTTCAACATTCTTTGGAAAATATTCCTGCTTTTAACTTCCGGAAGACTTTAAGGATTTAATTGCAATTTGTTTCAACTTTCTTCGTTTAGGTATTCACAAGATAGATTGGAACATACAGACATTTCTCCATAAAACCATCAATACATTTCCCAACGTACATCAACATCCTAAGGCATTTTTAATAGCCCACAACAAAATTTTATTAGATTGACTATTTTCTAACTTTTATTACATCATCGAAGTTGATTTTAGTGCTAAACAAATATTGGAAATAACTTTTAATCGTTTATGGTGTGATAATATTGGAGGTACTTTTAAAATCAGGGAAAGAATCAATAAGACTGGCAATAATAAAATCAAAATTCCCCACCATTATAGCGTGTGTCAAGAGTAGTAGATCTAAAAAAAAGAAAATAATCAATTTTACCGACAATAAACATGTCTCAATGTTTACCCCTACGAAGATTTTTATACAAAGTGAGACCGAAAATTGAGGAGAAGGTAATAAACTTCGAAATTCATTTTAATTTCTTGGTTTTCTCTTCGCTATTAAAAACATTGTTTATTATTTGTTTGGTTTTATATTATATGATCGAAATTTTGCTGTCACGAATTTTCTTTCTTGAAATTCATTCTTCTTGTTTTATTGTAATCTTCGTTCTTAAATTTACAATTGGAAATACTGTGATAAAAAACTTCAGGTACACACAGGAAAATTGCGTGTATTTAACTCCAAAAGTGTCTTGATATGGCCCCGTTTGGATAATTCAATTTTTATTTATTTGGACGCACACAAAAGGATAAAAAATGATTTTAACCCTTTCGATCCGGAAAGCCGATGAAGTAAATACAGGGGGCCTACGATTCGAATATGCACACGATACGATTTGCGCACACGAATTTATTTTGAATTGGTATCGCCAAACTCGATCGTATCGTGTTATTAGTATTGCCGCAGTTTGTCTCGATTTTCAAACTCGCAGCTAACTTCACACTGAGTTTATATGTCAAATAATACCAGCACGTATTTCTGTTCCCATATATTATTCTATGCGCTTTCATGCGGTCCAACATTATTTCAAATTGTTTCTGATTTCTAGGCGAAGCCTAAAAAAACAAAATATATTTCTTGCACACAAAATAATGCATATTCTTCGAACCCATCATTCGTGAAGTAAAATGTCATCGACTGAAATACACGAATTCGTGTTCCATGATACCTTTTATTCGAATACGTATGCCACACGTTTCGATTTGTGTTCGCCGATAGGGCCCCAGGGTTTTTTTTTATTTAAAAGCTTTTATTTAACTTGTGTCTGTATATTTGGCTGTTTGTCTGTCAGATTCAAATCTTGCAATTCAATTTCCACTGCCGCTTTCACTCATCCGATTGACTTGAAATTTTGCATAGATAAGTAAGTCCGATGACAATACAATATTTTCCTTACTTCGTCCTTGTAAGAATAAGGGAAGGTCCCGTAATGATAACGTGATTATCATTTTCCTTTAATTTTCCGGAAAAAAATCTCATTTGGGGGTTTTTGGGTCGCTGAATACGATTTTGACATTAAGAAATCTGTAAGGATAACGGAAGGTCCTGTAATGATAATATGATTATCTTTTCCTCAAATTTTCCGGAAAAAATCTCACCTGGGGGTTTTTGGGGTTGCTGAGTCCGATTTTTATGTTAAGAAGTCTGTAAGGATAATGATAGGTCCTGTTAGGATAATGTGATTATCCTTTTCTTTTTGGATTTTTTGTCATACTAAACAACTACAAAATAACTAAAAACTATAAAATAAAAAAAAAATTTAAAAAAAACTTATTTTAAAAAAATGTTTTGAAAAGAAAAAAAATTTTTTTGGGCGCTATGTATGAGAAATAAAAGCGAGATAGACCATAAAAAATAAAATAAATATTTATTTCGCTGTTATTTATGATACATAGCGCCCAAAAATTTATTTTTCCTTTTTTGTGCATTTTTTTTTTAAATAAAGGCTTTTTAAAAGAAATTTTTTTTTTTCATTCTTTTAGGTACCCATACAAAATTTTAGTCTGACTGGTTTTTTAATTTAGAAAATATCAGGACAGGGTTTTTTTTATCTAAGGGAGAATCGGGGTAGTGGCTTGTACAATTCTATCTGTATCAAGCTCTCAAGTTAAGAGAAATCAGGAGAGGGGCTCGCGAGAATGGCTTAGACACGGAGAGATTATCACCCTCATTCTGAAAGGCGCGTCACTTCATTCGACGTGACGATTGTCACGTCACGTCACGCCGAGTTTGCTATTCTCATAGTCGCGAGAATCAACAATTTAAATCCATACCATAATTTCTGTCTAACTGAATACTGAGCAATAGGAATGTCCAAATATGTATTTAATTTACGTTTTCTCTTCATCCAATGTATTTAACTGAGCGGGACGCGTACTCTCCCTTCGAATTTGACGGTGACAGAAACGTCACGTGTCACGGCAACCGGCCGCTATTTGCCGATTGTCGCTCCACTCGCCAATAAGAATACCAAAATCTGCATGACGTGACTTTTGTCGTGTAAGTCGCCATTCAGAATGAGGGTGCATATTTAAGTTTCTTCCGCGATAATCGTCAACATAATTTAAGAATTTTTTGACAAAGCAAAAAATTTGACCGTTTGTATGGACACTGGAGTATTTTGAATACACAGTTTGGTCCTTTTTAGAAATGGATTAATAATTAAATTTTTATTGAAACAAATTTTTGTCGAAACAAATTTTTGTTGAAACAAATTTTTGTTATATCGAAAATTTAGTTTGCTTTTTGTTGATCGCATATAATTTTCAAGCCCTTCAACCGATTGTGCTCAAATCTTGTTTTTATGTTTCTAATTTTATATTTTCCTTCTGAACCAATTTTTTCTTAATTTCCGCAAACTTTGTTAAGATTTTTTT
The DNA here is from genome assembly GCA_964034945.1 of Chrysopilus asiliformis. Taxonomy (NCBI): domain Eukaryota; kingdom Metazoa; phylum Arthropoda; class Insecta; order Diptera; family Rhagionidae; genus Chrysopilus; species Chrysopilus asiliformis. The sequence continues at coordinate 89,108,523 of OZ035960.1, read as the reverse complement.
GAATTTTTTTCAAAGTTCCAAAGACCTTTACTTTTCTTATCTTCTATCAAAATCAATTAGAAATAAAATAGCAGGTGCTAACGGGGTTATGATTAATATGGAGACATTGTCGATCACATCGATTGATAAGAATAGCCTGGACTATTTACCACCAAAATATATCTTTTTACGAAACGATTAAAATTGTAAAAGGAGTAAAAGAAGAAAGCGATTATCAATCATCCAGCGTGCCGTAGTCAACGACATCCTTGAAGACTCCTCTTTCGCTGACGATTTCCAAGCAATTGATAGAAACGACAAATATTACTCATTCGTTAACAGTGGAATTTTTAATCACTGATCCTTATCACCTGATATTGGCTGGTATCCAATTGAATTTGAATGCCTCGAAAGGCTAAAACGCTGGGGAGATGGTCGAAAGTCAGGTCCGTTTTAGAGATCATTAAGCGTGGAAATAATTTCGTTCCCACCAAGTCAATAACTCAATTTCAAACAAAGTGCCATAAATTAAAATGTTTATCCAGATATCAGCATTTAAACTGCTGCTCCAACACCAATCCAAGGTAAACGATTCGACGCGATTCAAATCCATCCAGTTTAGATCCATGGCGGAGCGCCCGTCCCAATCGAATATAGAGGAAATATTGGTAGGTAGAAAGAACGATCAGACATTGGCTACCAATTCCATAACCAATTCGAATGTTGCTCTAATCCAATATGCGAGAGGTTTTCACCTTTTCGGTTTCACCGCGTATCTACATCTATGAATTATGCACCTCTTGGTGGAGATTTATAACACTTCAATCAGATTGGCGGACCCGAGGTGGCTTCTCCCAATTGGAGGTGATCTCAAGTAGCTAACCAAGAAGTTTCTCGACTAGATTGCTTTTGTCTGGGAGATTTTCGATTTTTTACTTTACCAATTATTACCAGTTAACTGGGGTTTCGTTTAACCCCTATGGGTACGAGTGGGTATTTAGGAACGCATGACGTTGCTTTCAAATTAAAAAAAAATCGTTTTGGATCAATTCTATAAAACTGCCCATTTGTTTAGTCAGGAAAATTTTAAGAAAAGCTAAAACTTGTCTTCGAAAGCTAGAAATTTGATCTTAACACTCTAACTGCCACGTCAGTCAAAAAGGCCTGACACCTAATTGTACACAACGGCCACAATGAAAATGATTAAAGTGTTCGTTGCAACCGCAACGATTTTTTGTAGTTGCACACATTTTATGGTAATAAAATAACATTTAGGTATAATTTTGTTTCAATTTTTTTTCTCTTAGTACCTTTTTGACTGACAACCAAATATTCGAAAAAGGCTTAAAACTGTCGTGGGAGTTAGAGTGTTAATCGAATCGATATTAAATTATATTTTGATTGCAGAAACAAACGTTTATTCGGGCCAAACTTTTTTTGGAGGACTAAAGATCTCCTAATTAAAGGAGTAAGTCCCGAAAAAATAAAAAAAAAACTATTTTTTTATTCTCTTTTCTTATTATACACTAGTTTCCCCACAGAACGCCACAAACCGCATATCTCTATGACAACTAGAAGTGCTTCTAATATTCGTTCAAATGGGACAAGGCCGGCCGCTCGGTCAGCCGACCCACCTACATTAGTTACCCGTCCTCTCGCACGATTCTGTTCTCATCTCCCAATCCATCCCCACACACAGACTGACAGACTAACAGACTGACCGACTGACCGACTGACCGACTGACCGACTGACAGACTGACAGACTGACAGACTGACAGACTGACAGACTGACAGACTGACAGACTGACAGACTGACAGACTGACAGACTGACAGACTGACAGACTGACAGACTGACAGACTGACAGACTGACAGACTGACAGACTGACAGACTGACAGACTGACAGACTGACAGACTGACAGACTGACAGACTGACAGACTGACAGACTGACAGACTGACAGACTGACAGACTGACAGACTGACAGACTGACAGACTGACAGACTGACAGACTGACAGACTGACAGACTGACAGACTGACAGACTGACAGACTGACAGACTGACAGACTGACAGACTGACAGACTGACAGACTGACAGACTGACAGACTGACAGACTGACAGACTGACAGACAGACTCTTGCCCACTAAGCTATGCCACCACACGTTGCCAAACTACATTTTTTCGACAGCGAGTTGAACTTAACAACTTTTAACAACAAAGTCCCTGGGAATCAATTCGTAAAATACCAGCATACAATTTCAAATTGCACATAAATGTTAACCAATTTTAAATGAAACGAACCTGGAAGACCTCCGTTAATCTTGTATGCATGTCCGAGGTCCCAGCATAAATATATTCAATATGGATGGCTAGCAATATATGAGAACACCAAGAAATCGCATTTAAGATATGTCGTAATTGATGTATAGATACGAGTAGGTACCTGGTTTACCTTTGGTCATATTGCAGTACAAATCCAATGAGAGGAAGAAGTGTTGGTAGAAACCTCTTTCTGGACTAGGTAGGAATAATAATTAGCCCAGCAAATTAGAGTCACACGATTTTCGGTCGTTGCTCATTCTTTTCATTGGTTTGAAAAGCATAACATTGAATCGATTTATGTTTGTAACATGCATGTTAAAGTCTTTATACCTGTCCAACTAGGCTGTGACTGAATATATTTATTACCTGAGACACTTATGATGATCATGTCGTTGGTCTTCAGCGACAATATCTATCTATCTAATAATCAGCACGACATATTTTTAGGTATCTATACGAGTGTTGTGTCTTTAATGGTTTAAATCTTGTTGCATGAATCTGCGGGGAACAGAGGGTATGGTGATGGGACTTCCTTTGGACACTAAAAGGGGATACGATTTTATTAACGAATTGACCACCAATTTTGCCACCCACCGTACAAAACTCAAATAGTCTCAATTATCCAGTGTTGGGGCCAGATAATTATTTTTTTATCTAGATAAAGATAAAGATAAATGCTCGTAATGTTTATCTAGATAAGATAATAGATAATGAAAATATGAAAGATAATAGATAAGATAAGATAAAAAGCCAAATTATCTAGATAATTTTTAGATAAATATTTATTTTGACATTGCACAAAACTCAAAATTACGTACTAAAAAAATAGCACAAAATTTTTTGCTTTTCTTGATTTCCAATTTAAATATAATAAGAAACGAAATAATAATAAAAGAAAACGGATAAGAAACGTTATCGTAACGTAACGAAATAACGAAATGATTTTCGGGCTTTTTCTTCAAAATTACGTTATAATGAACGTTATAGAAATTCAATTCCGTTACCATAACGAAAAACGAAAAAAATATTACGTTTTTTCGTTGTTTATTAGTATTTCCTTGTTTTGTTCAGTATTATTTTTTGTGAAATTTCCCACAAAAGTTCATCAAGTATAACCCCACAGACATAAAATATAATCAAAAATATTGGAGTAGTGTTTTTAATCGTATTTTGATTCTAAATCGGATTTTGTTTTGGCCAGATTCACTCTATTTCTGGAGATACAAAAATGGAAATCTTCTAAGCAAGTTTTTTGGTAGCGAAAAGATTTTCTTTTTAGTAACTCCAGAAGTAGAGCGAAATTCTATAAAAAAATTCTATATCTTTGATATCAAAATCACGCTTTTGTGGAGACAGTTTTTTTAATGAACAAAACTTTTGTGTGATTTTTTGTCTTTTGTATTTTTTATTGATTTTTTAACTTAATAATCACATTTTTTTCCGTTTTTATTTGTATTTTCTTTTTGTTGAGTTTTATTATTTGTTATACAATTTATTTTTATGGAAACTGAACTGAATTACTTTGTGATAAACTATTATTACAGTGCGTTTTTTTGTTTTCAGTTTCAATACAATGTGTAACGGAATAATAACATTATAACGTAACGAAATTAAGTTTTTTATCGATACAAAACGAAATAACGTCACGAAATATAAGTTTAATTTTGCTACGTAAGGAAATTTATAACGTTATGATTTTTTATTTCGTTCATAGCCCGGTTTACACTTGGCAACAGTTACTGGCAGAACTTTTTTTTTATGGACAAGAGAAGAGAGGCGAGGGAAAGAGTGACACTTCGCTTCCTTGTCCGTAAACAAAAATTGTTGCCAAGTATAAAACTGTTCCTAAAAAAAGATTTTAGGTTTTCAAAAGTATGCAGAAAACAATTTCGTTTCAGCATTTTTTCAGATTTAATTTTTTGATTTTCGGTGGTAACGATTATCTCTAGATAAATGGGATTTTCCTTTATCTAGATAAGATAAAGATAACTTTTTTGGGGTGTTATCTAGATAAGATAAAGATAACATTTTTTTTTATCTAGATGATTATCTAGATAATTATTATCTAGATAACCCCAACACTGCAATTATCCAAATACTTTATGTGTATGTTCTATGCAATGTATTAGCACTTGAGGTCTTGTCGTGTGACATCTTTTAATTGTTTTCTGAATGTAATTGGGCTGTAGGTATTAAACGTGGACAATCAGTTGATTTATTGTGTTTTATGAAACGCGAAATTGTTGATTCAAGTAAAATTTGCTGGATGATAATATTTTCTATGTGTCATATAAATTAACATCCTCAATCGTTTTTGAAGGATTTTAGATTATTAGAAAATTGATAATCTAATTGAAAAACTCCTGTTTTGCCAGGTAAGCTTAGTGGTTCATAGGCAAAAAAAAACAGTATTGATATCCACTGTTGTGGTACTCCAACTTTTTTTTTATATTTAGAGTTATAATAGGCTCGGTGACCTCCTCTCCAATTATGATTGATAGATTACATATTTATTAGAATAATTCTTATAAAAATTGCGCCGCAGGTGAATTTTTTTGAAAACAATATAGCCGATCAACCGACCGATGACAAAATAGTGGTCTACACAATTATCACTTCCATTGTAGGCGATAACAAGCAGGATAACCTTACAAATGTTGTTAGTATAAACTTACAAATGTTGCTTTTGAAACCGTAATTCGAGGACACCAAATAATTTCGCTCCAATTTTATTACACTACCCGACAAAAAAATTTTTTTTTGTATTACCAAAGATTTCACAACCTTTTTAGGATAATTTGACGTCACTCGGGCAAAATTATGAGGATGTCCGTACATCTGTTGGTCTGTCTGTAGTACGTATCTTAAATAACTCGAAAACGCGTGGAGCTAGAGACTTGAAATTTTTGGTAAATAAGCTTTACAAAAATCGTAGTTTTCTATCAACTTTTGGCAAATTAGCGGTACCTATAACGGGTACCTCTCATATGATTTTTTTTAAATACAGTTTTTTTGAAAATTTCTCAAAACCGTTGCGCTTTTTGGAACAAACGCAAATAACAAAATTTAAAGGATATAACATTTTCTAATTTTTTTTTCTTTAACGATTATTTTTATCTGTAGCGGTTCTCAGAAAAAAAATTAAGTTTTATGAAAATCTCACAAAAACGATGCGCTTTTAAGAAAAAATGCGTAGAACCAAATTTAAAGGTTTCTATAGTTTTTGCTTTTACGGTCTTTACGTATCTCTAACGTTTCTCAATCCATTTAAAGTTCTTACTTTCTTATACGTAGTATAAAAAGGTATTGTATTCATGAAAAATTTCGACCTCTTAATTTTCCACAAGAGTTCTTAAAAACGAATACAGCTAGAGCCATGAAATTTTACAGGCATGTTTGGTTCTGGAATGGGACGATCCTATCAACTTTTGGTGAAAATCCATTAACCGGAAGCAACCAAAATGGCGGCTTTAAAAAAATCGCAATTTCGTTTTTTTTTGTTATGTACTCGGAAATTATGCGATTCTGAATAGTTTTTGTATGACGAAAGTTGGAGACAATAAAATTTCCTACATTTTTGTCTTTATAAAGACCTACATATCCCAAGCTGTTATCGAGATATGTCATTATCGAGATATGCGATTATCGAGATATGCCATTATCGAGATATGCCATTATCGAGATATGTCATTATCGAGATATGCGATTATCGAGATATGCCATTATCGAGATATGCCATTATCGAGATATGCCATTATCGAGATATGCGATTATCGAGATATGCCATTATCGAGATATGCCATTATCGAAATATACCATTATCGAGATATGCCGTTATTTAAAAAATATCAGTTTTTTTTGCCATTATCTCAAAAATAACAGGTTTTGGTAGTTAGATATATTATATGAACTGAAGAGAATAATGTTTGCCGCCATTTTGTCTTTCAGTGCCATCCGTTATCTTTTACCGTTATTGAAATATTTTAGTTAAAAGTTTAAAAAGTAGATTTTTCCGAATTGCTTGGAAATCAACGGTTTTTCGAAAAATAAGAATTAAAGATATTAAAATTTTCTACATTTTTGCATTTTAATTATATGTTTCGACTTTTTTTTCCAATTGAATAAAAAAACTTTTATAAATGTTCATAATTCCGTAGACGTTTTTCAATAAAAGTTTGTATCTCCAAATTTCCTCGTTCATTGGAACATAAGGTATCTGGCGAATAATTTCACCTTGATCAAATCCTTTGAATCGCATGGTTTTATAGGTTCGACTTCCGCCTCATTTCGCTGACCTAAAAAGACAATATTCAAAAAAATTGACGTTTTCTTTCGAAAAAATTTACCTTTTATAACATCGGCAAACGTTGAATTGTTAACGTCTTCAGTGATAGCCAAAGGTTCAAACAAATTAAATTCTCCCGTTGTGTAGTAGACCTTTGTCACATTCGGTTTAATTCCACCATAGTTTTCATTGAATTTAGCCACGTTTTTACCGATTTGATTATACGAGATGTCGAATAAGTCTTGGCAAATTTTTCCAAAAAATTTGGTGGTCAAATTATCCACAAAGGGTTGATTTGATGAAGACGTTGTCTTAAACCACCCAAACTCGTTGCACTGCTGGTACAAAAATTGTCGCCTGCCTGAAAACACATCCTCCGAGGACCACGTAGTTTTATTATAAAAATCTATAATGTCTTTGTAGGAATTTTTGAGGCACGTAGTGTTATTTTGATGCCTTAAAATTTGAATCAAATCGGCCAATGCAGAGATTTCATCCTTTGTTGAATTTGTGATTACTTCGCATCCTTTTTGAATTTCTTCGTTGGATCCTCTTTGAATGGACATTCCGATAATTCTTGCTGTTTCATAGACAAACATTTGTTGATCGTCAACGGTTTCAATAGGACTGCATAATTTGAACGTTTCCTTCAAAGATTTTGTTGCATTCTTGGAGAAATCTTCCTTGATATTTTTGTACGCCTTTTGAATGCGGTCGTAGCAATTTTCTGATCCAACCCTTTTGATAGTGGATCCTATAAGCTCGTTGAATTCTGCAAAAAAAGATTTAATTTTTTGTTGAAAAATGTTTGAGAGTTTGTTGCGAACGTTTTACCAGAAAAGTCCAATTTGGCATCCACTGGACTTCCTAGAGCCCAAGCTCTTTGGAATCGATTCGGGTATTTTTGACGAAGCCAGGATGCATAGGATCCGAAAATGCCTCGCCCAATCACGATGACTTTAGATCTCGATAGTCTTGGATTGTGCGATTTGATGTGGTCGATTAAATCACGAAAATCAGCCAGAATTTGATCCGTTGTTAAATATTTTAAATTCTCTGTAGTTACAGATCTGCGAAAAAAATGGAAAATTTAGTAAAATATGGGGAAATTTTAATTGGCTGAGGAAAAGATTTTTCTTCTTAATTTTAAAACAGCACTGAACGGAAAATATTATCAAAATAACAAGAAAACTACATGTAATAATTTTGTATTATTATTTTGTAATTTTTGGTAGACACAACAAAATTTTGCTAAAAAAAATAAAAGTTTTTCGCTTGGTTTGTCAATCAGTCAATTATTTTATCAATAAGACAAATTCTTTTGGGTGAGATATTTTTCTAATCGCGAGGATCGAATAGATTTTTTTAAATTAAAATTTTTTGGCTTATATCATAGAGTAGAGACTTACTATAGATAAGACACAAACGTGGTTTTCCCTTTGCCGCCTGTAGAAAGAAGTAGTCGACAGCATCATTCCGTAGTCGACAGCATCATTCCTCTCTTTATATCATTTAGCTCAAATGGACTTGTTGAAAAAAAAATATTGGACCAACACATACACAAGGGCCGCCAGCGGCTCTAGGAATGTTTAAAACCCCTCAATTTTGCATTTCTCACACAAAAGAAATTAGTGCCTTTACAAAGCAAATGAAACAGACGACAACGTACTCTTCTTCAAGAAAAAATTTCTTTCGCGTGTCCTAACTATAACTCTCTAAACTATGCTTATAGGTCATTAAAAAAATATAGAAAAATGCTATATTAATTTTGTGGATGTTTTCACACATGTTTGCCCTGAAACCCCATTAGGAGCCTGTGTCTGGCATGGAACTTGGCTCACCGTCATCAGAGCCTGCTTTACCAGCGTCCACGTACGCTTACAGGACTTGGTGGAGTAAGATTCAATTTGAGTACTTATACCCCGATTGCCAAAGACCTTATACGAATTATAAGGGAAGGCAAAAATCATACTTTTTTTTTAATTACCTATAAGCCGAGAAACTCCAATAGAATTCAATGCTAGAAAGGTCGCATAAAAACCATGAATCGGAAATGATTTAATGGTTAAACACCAATTTTTTTTAAATGTTCAGGAGATAGCGGAGAAGGGGACCAGAACACACCTCATTCCACTCTACCTGCTGTTAAGAAGCTGTCCTTTGAAATCGTTTTCAAATTAGTTTAGGGAATCCTGACAGACAGACCGACACACTACGCCTAATGTCGACTGAGAAATGTTTTGCCGTATGTGCACGAAAAAATTTCTATATACATACGGCAAGAAAATATTTAGCTGAGAAAGTATTTATTTCATACCTTGTTGGTTGATATTTCCCATAAAATCGAGTTCCTGCCAAAACAACAAAGCCACGAGAAGGTCTTGAGATTTCTTCCAGGTCGTTTTCTGGTAAATTCTGCTTTCCAAATCGGGTTATGACTAAAACAATTGGCGTAAAGAGCCTGTGTCTGAATTGTCGCTTGCTAACGAAATAATCCTATAAAAGTTTAATTTTATTATTATTTTATAATCAATAACTGTTGGAAAGGTTTAATTTTTTTTAAAACACAAAATAAAAACTTACAAAATCCCATGTCGTTGCGTTGTCTGAAAAATGATCAACTTTCGTTGAAAAGGACTTCTTTTGAAAACGAGAAAATCCATGACAACTTGCAAGTGCAATTAAACCCAACAAGATTACTATTGACTTCATGATGTCTTCTTTAAGTGAATTATTTTCAAATTCTATGATTTGCTACTAAAAATCATTCACTTTATATACGATTTTTATCACATTTTAAAATTGATTCTATGAATTTCTCAGTAATTTCTAGTCTTTAAATTTAATCAATGGACCACTTTTTGCATGGTTTGTTTATGTTTTAGAGACATTTCGTTCACGAAAATTGTCCAAAGAATATTTGGATTTGTAAAATTCTGCGAAAATTGATTAAAATTAATTGAAAAAACATAACAAAAGCTATAATTGCCTATCTGGCAATCATTGGAGACCCGTATGGTGATATTCGTATCAAAATTGGAACAGTTGTACCAAAATTCCACTTTGAAGTCAAACTTTCCAACAAGATTTTTTAAAATTTATTCCAATTGGATTTTGATGTATGGGAGTTTTATGTAGAACAATATCCTGAATAACTTTTGTTCTTGGACTTTTTTGATAAGATGCACCGTTTTTGAGGTATTCGCAAAAAACGTTTTCGTTCGTATGGGGGGTACCCCCCCTAATGGTCCATTTTTGCCCATTAACGAACTTAGCCTCGCATTTTGCGAAAAACGGATCTGTGCAAACTTTCAAGTCTCTAGCTCAATCCGTGCGCCCGCAATCCGCGCCACAGACAGACGGACGGACAGACGGACAGACAGACAGACAGACGGACGGACGGACATGCAAAATTCAATTTTTTTTATCATTCTAAACACACTGGTGTAATTCATTTTTGTGTGTGATGACGGGATCTTGGCGTTACAAACGGTAAGGCAAAGTTAATATACCCTTTGGTTTTACCATACGGGTATAAAAACAATGATAACCCATGAAGATGTGTGAATGATTTTTTTACAATTCTAAATAATGGCCTGTGGAAAAAGTAAATATTGATAAACCAACTTTTTGTCGAGAAATTAATTCTTTTAGTAAAACAAATCGTTGCAGACTGCTTGGCGGCGGCATTGCTATGATAACGAATGTACTAAAAAAATTATATTAAATTTTCTGATAGACGTTTCTAAATATATAATTCTACATATTACGTGCAAAAAAATAGAGCTAGAGAACAAAAAATCAAAAAATTAGAATGTGTGTAATTTGATAACACTGTAGAACAATTTCATAACACTGAAAAAATTGTATTTTACAGATATTTTGTTAATGGATTCTGATAGATAATTTTGAGCTGAAAAACATTGCCGAACAATGTATATGTGAACGTCGTCAAATTCTACATTTAATTTACTATAAAATGTTTACTATAAAATATGTCCTTATATTTTATCTCGTAACATTCTCGAATATGAATAACAAAAACACTGTTCTACAGTGTAATTAATGTCAAACGCAATTTTTTGTGCCAAATATTTTGACATTGTTATTTCGACGTACAAATAATTGAATGAATATTTTAGGGGATTTTTAATTTTTTGAGTAATATTCAATGAACTTCAGTGTTATCAATAAAGTATAAATTTTGATTAAAGTTATTAAATTGTCCAAATTCACTGGAATTGTGAATGCCATTAATTTAGCTCAAACGCTTGTGACTCGTTTTTGGGCGGGTAAGATTTTGTGATTCTTTTTCGTGGACCGAGGTTTTATATCGGGTCTTTCAATAAGGACATAACAATTTTTTATTTAAATAAAACACAGAATAATTGAGATATCGGGCTGAAATTTATTCCAGGTGTAGTGGACATGTTACATTTAAGTATGAAATTCGATGTCGTTCATATGGCCACCGCCAGCACGTTTGCTGATTGATTCTTTGGAGCCAATTTTCCACCACTCTTCCACACATATCGGCCGGAACGTTGGCAATTTTGTTCCTCTAACGTTGTTGGCTTGTTGGCATAAACCAACGACTTAACATAACCCCATAAAAAGAAATCCAACGGCGTTAAATTGCATGAGCGAGTTGGCCATTCGACCGGACCAATTCTCGAGATTACACGATTACCGAACTTCTCCTTCAATAGATCAATTGTTTGACCACCTGTGTGGCATTGCTCGTTCGTGAACTTCACCATGATAAAAATGTAAACCTTGACTGACGTTTTAGCATTGCCAGATCATAAAAAAAGTTTTAGGGTGAGTTTTTATTAAAATACAAAATTGTTATGTCCTTGTTGAAAGAGCCTTTATTTTGTACTTTCTTTTGCGTAGTATAATTAAGTTTTGTGTTCATAAAAAATTTCGACCTCTTAATTTTGCCTCCTGAGTCGATTGGAGCACTCCTGTGTCACTCCTTAGTCGATTGGAGCATTATTACAAAAATGCCTTTCTGTCAGTCTGTTAGTCTGTTAGTCTGTTAGTCTGTTAGTCTGTTAGTCTGTTAGAGCCTGTTCACATTGGTTGAAATAGTCCGACTAAATAGGACGAATGAAAAATTGCTCGTGTTCGCATTGAGACTATTTCAACCAGTAGCTGTGAGCAATCAGACTGGCGTGAAACATTTGGGAAACGGAACATTTCTAAAGAATTGCAAGTAATACGTGGCTGCCTCTTGCTCTGCGACTTGTTGCATCGACGACGACCGAAACAATAATGACAATGGAACACATTCAGTGTGGCAACCAACCAATCAGAGCACAACAGGCGAAACTCTGAGAATGGAGTTTTTAGTTTTGAGGATGATTTTCCTATCAGCAGTCCCACTTCCTCACCTTGCCCTAATGTTGCCAGTTTCTGTCCTATTTAGGCGGACTATTTCAACCAATGTGAACAGGCTCTTAGTCTGTTAGTCTGTTAGTCTGTTAGTCTGTTAGTCTGTTAGTCTGTTAGTCTGTTAGTCTGTTAGTCTGTTAGTCTGTTAGTCTGTTAGTCTGTTAGTCTGTTAGTCTGTTAGTCTGTTAGTCTGTTAGTCTGTTAGTCTGTTAGTCTGTTAGTCTGTTAGTCTGTTAGTCTGTTAGTCTGTTAGTCTGTTAGTCTGTCAGTCTGTCAGTCTGTCAGTCTGTCAGTCTGTCAGTCTGTCTGTCAGTCTGTCTACAAGAGCTAGACCCATAAAACTTTACAGGGATGTTTGGACCTGAAATGAGATTATCCTTGGTAAAAATCCGTTAACTGGAAGGAACCAAAATGCCGGTTTTTCAAATCGCAATTTCGTTTTTTGTTATTTCGCCCGAAACTACGCGTATTTTGGAAGTTTTATGTATGTCAAAAAGTTGAAGACAACCGAATCTGCAACATTTTTGTCTTGCACTAGAATTACGTATCACGAGCCGTTATCGAGATATACCGTTATTTAAAAAAATCAGTTGTTTGCGATGATCTCAGAAAATAACGGGTTTTTAATAGGTCAATGTAGGAAATGAGTTGAAGAAAATAGCGTTTCCGACCATTTTGTCTTTTACCGTTATCCGCTATCTTGTACCGTTATGGAATTATTATCATTAAAAGTTAAAAAAATAAATTTTTGCGAATAGCTTGCTAACTCACGGTTTTCTTTTTAAAACAAAAAGAAAAAAAAACAGTGTAAAGCATCATTAAAGATATTACAATTCTCTACGTTTTTGCCTTTACCGTAAATCGATATCTTTAACCGTACTCGAGATATTTCAGATTTTGTAAGATAAAAATTCATATTTTTATGTAAACTAATATTTTATTCGTCAGGTTATATTACAAATTGTGCAGAAATGTAGATTTTGGGGGATGGTATGGATGGAATGTGAGCATGATGGATACGTAATTTTCATTTTAAAAAACAAGTTAGGATCTTGTTTCACGTTCAGGCCACCAAACTTACATATTTTCTCCATTGGAAGGCTTAGTTCTGGGCTTTTAACACTTCCTCGAATATATTCGGGCGGAGTTCTTAGGCACGTTATAGTCCGTATACGCTAGGGGAGGAACTATAAGGAAAAGCTTATAGTGTCTCTCCGAACACTGTTCTATAGATCACAATCTTGGCTGCCAGGTTGGACGCTTTTTTGTACATTGAATCCTTTTATCGTCTGAATATTTCAGTTTACCATATAAAATATAAAAAATATAGAATATTTGCAATATCGTAAACCGGAATTTTCAGAGGGATAAATGGAAACTACGTAATTTCGTTAACAAAAAAGCATCCAACCTTGCAGCCGAGGTTGTGATTCGTCTTTACGTTCGGTGAGAGTGTAATGGGACTATTAGAGTTAATAATGCAATGGTTTTCTGTTAATTTTTTTATATTTTCAATAAAAAATATTAAAAAAAGATTTTAAAATACTCTCGTCTTATTATCAGTTTGCATATTTGCAAAGGGATACAGCCAGCTCATCACCAATTGAGTTACTTTTAGCTTAGCAGCCTGCATTTCTTCGGTATCACTATCATTAATAGATGCCAAGTCCTTACAATGTGCGTAATCTGAAGAAAATTCGTTTAAGGATGTTTTTTCATAAATTAAAAAATTGCATCTCACTTGGAATCACAGTGGCCTCGGACTTCTCATTGAGAGTTTCTTGAACTCCCATCGCTCTCCAAGGATCCAAATGTCCATGCGTGAAGTAAACATTTTCCACTCTGGGTTTCATTCCACCGAATCTTTTGTTTGTCACCTCAATGTTGCTGTAAAGAGTTTGGTTGGAAATTCTGAAAATTCGATGGACAATTAGTTTAATTAAAGAAGTAAAATATATTTATTAGGGGACACGATATTTGATCAAAAATATAAGAAAAACCACACTTGCCAGGGGCCAGTCGTCAAATACTCTATATGATGATAGACAAAAGGTTTATTTAAAAAAAATCAATTTGTATAGGAGAGGGGGAAAGGAGTGGTCCGATTGGATTTTGATGTATGGAACGGTTATGTAAAATCATATTCTAAATACATTATATCTGTATAAGTTTTTCGACACGATGCACAGTTTTCGAGGAAACAGGAAAAAAATATTCCATTTATATGGGAAATTGGAGAAGCAGTGGTCCAATTAGATTTTGATGTATGGACGAGTTATGTAAAATCCTATTCTAAGCAGAATTTACCTTCATAAATTTTTCAATATGACTCGCCGTTTTCGAGAAAATTGCAAAATTGTTTCGCTTGTACACTCTCGAAAAAATCCGGGGACGAATTAACTCCGCCTGAAAACATAGCTAAAAGTTTAACACCGTAGCGCGGAGTTATTTTTACATTTGTATTTTACGGAGCTAAATATTCAATTTAACACCGTTTTGACCTAAATTTTAAATGAACTCCGAAAACGAGTCAAAAATTCACTACAACTCCTTTTAGGAGTTATTTAATTGTAAAGGGTGTTCACGTTTAGAAGAGGCTTGCCAATTGGCTTCAACAGCCTATTGGGAAGGCAAATGGTTTACAATTCGAGAGGTCCCGTGTTCGAGTCCCGGCAGAGACATGTAAGAAAAGTTTTTAACAAGTAATATTAACATTAACTTTGGAAACACGAAAAAAAAACTCAAAACATCTCAAATGCTTGCAAAAAAAAGAGAATTTGTGAGGTTTTTTTTCTTGGTAATAAATTGGTTTAACACCGAAAAATTGTTAAAAATTAACACCCATAAGGAATTGTTGTGAACTCCTAGCCCGGTGCTCGATTTTCTCCAATAGGTGATGGACTCCCTCAAACTCCCTTTCGGTGCGTAATCGACTCCATTTTTTCGAGAGTGTATGGGGGAGGAGGAAGGAATGGTCCATTTTTGCCCGTTCAAGAACTTTGCCTATGTACGAGAAACGTAACTAAACAAAATTTCAAGTCTCCAGCTCAATGCTAAGTCTCTAGTTTAAAAAGTTATGGTGCTCACGGACAGACGGACGGACATGCGAAAATCAAAACCTTTTGCCATTCCAAACACCCTGCTGTACTTCATTTTAGTGTCCAATGATTGGTTCGATGCGTTACAAATGGTATACTAAAACTAACAGACTCCTATATGATATATCACACAGAGTATAAAAATGTAATTCTATGGAATATCTTCGCTAACAGGTTATAAATATATGACAAAATATTGTACAGTAGAATCCCGATAATTCGTACCCCGATAATTCGTATATCCCGCTAATTCGTATGAATTTGCTGGTCCCTTGAAAAAAATCCCGATAATTCGTACCCCGATAATTCGTATATCCCGCTAATTCGTATGAATTTGCTGGTCCCTTGAAATACGAATTATCGGGATTCTACTGTATTATATTTATGGATGTCTTCACCTCAGAACTGTGCCTTCCATAAGGTCAGGCATGTTTGCTCTGAAAACCCACTAGAAGCCTTAGGTAATTTGCTATAGACCATGATATAAACCAAGCAGTTCAAGCAACATTGACAACCGTGTTGTTAGCGGTTGACATATCTCATGACGATATATGTGAACCGCTAACGTCGCGGTTGACATAAATGCTGCTTGAGCGAACCGCAACCCTGAATTTCTGAATTACAAATACGTCAACTGTCCACAGCTCACCCATAGAGATCCTGGCACAATTGAATGTACAATTCAACTGGAAAACTGCTTCCAAAAGGTTGATTTTTCGATCCAGAAGTTTGATACCATCCGAACTCCGAACATGTTTGATAGAACCACTGTCGCACTATAAAGTTGATTATTTAAAAAATTTCTTTTCAACAATTTGCAATATTTTAAAAATTACTTGGCGATGAAGTATAATTAACGTTTCCTAGTTCTTTTATCGCACTTTTGTAGCTAAAATCGATGCATTCCTCGGTACTAAATGCCGATCGTATCCATTTGGTAACACCTTCCAAATCATCCTCGTCGGATAAGATTGTTTTGCATGCTTTTTCGATATTTCCTGCACTGAGAAAGTTTTTTTTAATATTTTATTTTTCACAAAAAAAAAAATAAATAAAGAGAAAAAAATAATAAAAAGGAAGAAAAAATAAAGAAAAAATCTTACTTGTGGCCCTGAACGAGACCAGCAAACAAATCGGAAATTTCTCCAAATAACGACCAAATGTCTATATTGTTTTCCAAATCAATTTCACAGCTTTGAAGTAATTTTTTTAGCCGTTCAGTGTCATTTGATTTGATTAAACTCTCCATTGTTGCGATGCTTCTTTCAATTCTATCGTGACATTCTTTACCGCCAATTAATGCAATTGATTGGCCCACGATCTCTTTGTATTCTGCAATTTTTTTTCGATAATTTAGTTAAAATTTGATTAGAGATTTATTGAATTTTCGGTACATTACCAACAAAGTCAACTTTTGCCAAAAGTGGAGCACTTGAGGCCCAAGCACCACAAGCGACTTTAGAGTAAAATTGACGGAACCAAGTTACCATCGTGGCTGAATATGAACCACCAACTACAATTACCTACGGAATTTAAAAAAAAACACATGAGTTATTAATATTAATGGCATATTTTCAAATTAAAATTGATCACTTCGTTTTATCGTGATATTCTCAAAAACGTTTTAACCGATTTTACCGAATTTTTATCGCTAGGCGATGAGCATAGGCTCATAGACTTATGTTATTCTGTCTCTTAATATTTGTTTTTGATCCATGAAGGGATTTTAATTTTATATTAACAATTAGACAAGTCACTCCTCAAGGTGAAGCTTTTACAACCCTCCACCTCCTATCAAAACCTCTCTCCTGCTATCTCTAGCAATTCTGCTGAGATTTTGATCCTTTTTTGCTGTTAGGTTTATAATCCATCTAAGAAATATTCCCCTCACTAAAATACACCCCACTTCTTGTTTGGAATCGCCTACTTTATTCTCTTTCCGACCGCTACAAGAATTTTTATTTGATTTTTGCCATTATATTTCATTCTTGATGTGTGAGTTGGAGTGTGCATGTAAAATAGCGCATTAAAAAAATAAGACTTGTAAAAAAATCTGATGTGAACAGCACTTGACTTTCTTATACTAAATCTACATTTCGGGACAATTTATCTGACAAAATCTAAAATATCTCGATAACGGTAAAATATATCGATTTACGGTAAAACGCAAAAATGTAGAAAACTTTAATATCTTTTAATACCGAAAAACCGTTAGTTTGCCAGCAATTAGCAAAAATCTATTTTTAAATTTTTTTATGATAATATCTCTATAACGGTAAAAGATTGCTGATGGCGGTAGAAGACAAAATTATGGCAAACATTATTCTCTTGAATTAATTTCATACATTAACCCATTAGCGCCCGCTGTACTCAAACGAGTACACCAGATATATCTGTGGTAATAAGTTAAAGTAGTTGAAGTCTATTTTCAGGCTGAACTATATTTGCATTCATCACTTTGGCGTCGCCTGAAAATCGACTTAAGCAACTTTAACTTATTACCACATGTATTTGCACAAATTTTTTTTCCAGAATTTTCTTTTTATTTTGTTTATTTTATAGGAATAAATTGGTTTTTGTGTTAAAAATATTCAGTGGTTTTCCCGTGGCCATTAATGGGTTAAAGCACCAAAAACCCGTTTTTTCGAGATATGTATTTGCAAAAAAAATATTTTTTTTTTAAATAACGGTATATCTCGATAACGGCTTGAGATACGGAGTTTTAGTAAAAGACAGTGATGTAGAGAACTTTATTGTCTCCAACTTTTGTCATACATAAGATTATTGAAAAACGCGTAGTTTCGGAGTAAATAACAAAAAAAGAAAACAAAAAAATGATCGCCCCATTCCAGGACCAAACCTGCCTGTAAAATTTCATGGTTCTAGCTCTATTAGTTTAGAGAAATCTTGTACACAGACTGACAGACTAACAGACTAACAGACTAAAGGCCTGTGTCCACATGGAAGTTTATTTGCAGAAGTCGCTTCTAGCAGAGACTTCTGGAAGTTTTTCCCGTGGAAACACTAACTGCAAGTGAACTTCCAGAAGTTGTGACACCAGAAATCTCTTCTGGAAGCGACTTCTGCAAATAAATTTCCATGTGGACACAGGCCTTTACAGACTAACAGACTAACAGACTGACAAACTGACAGACAGAAAGACCTTTTTTTCTTTTTCATAAACTTTTATTAAACCACAATTTCAAAAAAAATCTTATGTGGCTACAATTTTTTAAATCTGTTTATTGAATTCTTACCCCTGAGTCCCGTAATTCCGGATTAATTTCCTTCATAGTGGTTACAAAGTGTTCCAAATCAGCTAAGGCCTGCTCTACACTCAAATATTTCAGATTCTCTACACTTAAATCACTGTGAGAAATTTTTTTTTTGTAAAAATATATTTTTTCTTCTAAAATATTATTTTATTACGCTGTGGGATGACTTTCACCATAATATCGATGCTCCGTATAAAACATATATCCATTCATTTCCTTAGCCATGTCGTACATGTGTCCACCCTGGAGATATCCTGGCGAAATTGTCCACTCACCCCCAACGAAAATGAATATCGGGCCACCCTCTTTGAACCATTGATTGCTGGACATGTACCTCTTTAAGTCAAATTTTTGAATTTGTTATTAAGAACTTCTCAAAATTTTAGTAGCCATTTTAGTACCATTTGCCACGTTTCATTATTTTTTTTATCGAAATTATTTAATTTCTGTTCGATCCATCCAATGCTAATCGTACTCCTTCCCTTAATCTCGGGTGGTGGTGGAGGTTGATGTAAATCCTTGAAGGTTTTCTTAAACGCCGAAATACCCGCACTAACATTTATTACACAATAAGTGGCGAATATAATCACAATTAGCAAATATTTTGTTTTATGGATTTCCATTTTTATTATATTTTGTGAGTTTAAAAATAAAATTTTCCTCGCTGAAATAATGTCCACCAATTTCCTTTAAATTTCTCACATAAACTGCCAGTAAAATTGGTTCAGGCAACGATTTAAGTACCTTTCAAAGTTTTTCGTTCTGATTAAAATGTCGGCGGGGTGTTTTATGATACCGTCTTCACCTTATCGATTTATGAATTACAATCGGCGTTTACTAGAACGGACACTATTTTATTTATTGTTAAAATTCGGAGTTTCCAAGTTATCACAAACGACCTACAACTGGTCGCCAATGAACGATTGACGAATTGTTTCACCTCAAGTGGTGGAATTACGGAATTGAATTCAACTCTTGTGTAGTAGGTCTAATCAAGTTTAAGGTTTTTAATAGGCAATTATATAAAGTGTTTAACCGGGAGTTTGCGCTTTTGATGATTGTTTGAGAGATAAGAAAGAATTTTGGGATTAACTTTGGAATTTTCGGAAGTGCGGTTGTCTTACAAAACTTAATTGAAAATTCCGCCGAAATTATAGTTAATTTTTTACTGTAGTCAATTCTTTTCCATGAGACAAACTGCATAATTTCATAGCAGTAAAATCTGGTGAATATATAGTGATTGTAAATCATTCAGACTAACGATTGCGATTAAAATTGCGATTGCGATTACGATTGAAGTTTCTGGGCCAATAAGATAAAAGCTTTCAACGATTGCGACATGAAAGCCTTGATCTCATTGGTCGAGGAAGCTCAATCGTAATTGCAATCGTAATTGCAATCGTAATTGCAATCGTAATCGCAATCGTTAGTCTGAATTGGGCTTAATACCTGTTTTCATATGCTACTCAACGAGTCTAAGGCGCCATTTACATTTGACACTTTATTCTCCGAATTTTATTCTTCGATACTAAATTCGTGTTGCACAACCGTTACCTTACAAAATTCTGATTTTTTTTCCAGAAATACGCAGGAACCGAAAATTTTTCATGTAAACTAGCCGAAATAAATTAAAATTTTGACAAGTTTTACTAAGTGAATTTATTTTGCGATAGATAACCATAAATTCGCGGAATTAATTCTGAATAAAAATCGCGGAGAAATTCAAGAACAAATCGCATGTGTAAACGGGGCCTAACATCAGATGTGCTTTCACCATGACGCTCTTAAAATGAGTGCAATGAAGTCAGTGGCAATTGTTGGTTAGTAGTTCAGAACCTTGTTTCTCTCACAACCCCCTTTTCGAAATGTAGAGTTATAAATGAATCGGCAACCCCGTTCTCTGGCTATGGGCGATAGATTTTATGCTAGAAACGGTTATTGGTCTTGGTCTGCCACAATTTCTCTCGTGTTTCGATATTCTCTAGTTTTGCCTCCCAATTCAGTTCGCGTCCTGATCAATGCCTTGTTGCTCTAATTTGGGTCTCTAGAGTCTCTAGAGTCTCCGGAATCGTCCCATCTCTTTTATAACCCCAAAAAGTTTCGCCTGCGGCTAATTTTTTCCAAGCGTTCTTTTCTTCTTTTTGTCTTTAAATTTCGTCTGCAATACATTTTCCATTAGTAGTTTAAATTTACAAAAAAAAAAATTAAATTTTAAAAGAAGTCATGGAAAATGCGCCGCAGTTTTCTAAAACAGAAATTACTTATGATAATTGAGGCGTTAAAAGCTAGAGTGGACCAAGCCACATAATCCAGTTTTTGAAGCTTTTCCACTTTTGTACTATTATTGACTGTAAATTTTTGGGAAAAAAAAATTCTGTGGACTTTATTACTTAATGTTGAAATGTTCTTTTGTGCATCCAAACATTTTTATCTAAAAACTCGCTCGCAATAGTGATTCAAACAAAAAAAAAATTCACGACTTCGGCATGTGGGTTGGTCCACTCTAGCTTTTAACGCCTCAATTGTTTTTAAGAGAAACGTGTAAATTTTCAACGTTTAAAATAAAATATTAACATTTGTAGGACAATTAATTGAGTTGAAGATGTTTGTCGATTTCCGGAAGGTCGCAAATCCATCGGTTAAGAAACCAACAAATTTTTTAGAAAATAAATCTTTTTTTTGTAGTAAGAATGAAACAAATATAAATTAAAAGATTGCAGTTTTTTTTCTCTTTTAGCATTCATTTATTTAGCTTTTACATTGCAATAAAAACAAAAAAAAAACATTATAGCTTTTAAGCCTTTGCCATTATCCATTGTTTTACGAGTTTAATTGTTCTTTCCTTGGAAGCCCTTAACCCCTCTGGGTCTTTCGGACTGATTTCGTCCAGATCCCTCCAATGTGCTACTCCTGTGATGCGAAAAAATAAAAGACAAAGATTAAGATATTTTTTATATTTTTCTATACAATAGAAACATAATAGGGCGTAAAGTGGACGTCGCGTCGCGTCCACATAGTCGACCACAAAGTGAAAAATTGAGGCGAATTTAAGGCGCGACTTCCACTTTACTGGGATTTTTTATAGTTGTCCGCCCCTCTGTTCGTCTATCCGTCCGTCTGCCTGTCCGTCCATCTGTCTGTTCGTCCGTCTGTCTGTCCGTCTGTCTGTCTGTCCGTCTGTCTGTCTGTCTGTCCATCCGTCTGTCTGTCCGTCCGTCTGTCTGTCCGTCTATCCGTCCGTCTGTCTGTCCGTGAACACCATAGCTTTCGAAAGGATTGAGATAGAGACTTGAAATTTTGTGTAGTTACGATTCTCGTAAATGACTATTTTGTCTGTCATCATATAAGTATTTGACAATTGGCTCCTGGCAATTGTAGCTTTTCTTATGTAATTTTTTTGGGTAAAAATAAAAAATTTCAACCTTTTTTTTTGTTTTACAATTTTGAACTTATTGCAGTGTTGATTAAAAAGTCTGTGATATTAAAAAAATATTTCTGTTTGTTTTTATACCTGGTATAACAGTTGCTGGTGAATATTTGTTCAGATCTCGACTAACTCCAAGTGGTCGCCAAGGATCGATTTCACCCTGTGTAAAGTAGACGTTTGTTACTTCCGGATTTAAACCGCCATACATCCGATTCGTTTCTTCAACAGTTTTTATATTTTTCTCTCTAGGAATTCTGGAAAAAAATATAAATATTTGTAAAATATTTAAACATTTTATTAAATATTCTTGAATTACTACCCAAAAACTCTCGCACAGAGCTCCAAATAAAATTCCGCTGTAGCTTTCCTTCCGAACGGTTGATGCGCAGAATTCGATGATGGGAACCATCCAAGTTCGTAACAATTTTGGTACAAAAATGGTCGTACTGAAAATGTTTTCTTTTTATAATGAAACTTTTTGAACAAAATTGGTTAAGAAACATAAAAAATTGCGGGTAATTGCAGGGAAACTTCCAATGTGGTGACAAAGAAAAAATTATTAATATCAGAAACTTTGAGCCCGAAAGAAATACGAAACTCGAGTCAAATCTCGATTCAAGTTCCTTATCTTTTTGAGAGAGGGTACGAATTCTTATTTTTTTAAATTCAGAGTTAAATTATAGGGCATTTCGAATCTTTAACTCACTTGTTTGACCATATTTGACGTTATTCACTATTGCCATTGCAGCTTTTTCATCTTCCTCATGGCATAAATTTGTTCCTTTCTGATAATTACAAACGGCAATCACGCCACTAGCTTCGTCCTTGTTCCTGTGCATAATTTTACATGCTTCTTCAATTCCTTTTTGACTATAAATTCAAAAATGGAGAATTAAAAATGTTATGAAATAAAAAATAAATTTATAGAACATTCACTCTTACCCCTTTTCTTGTAAAAGTCCTCCAAAATCATCCGCTAAGGAGTGAAATGTGGCTAAAACTTCATATTGACTGCTGGTATTGAAATCCTTGCAAGCATTTATGGTTTTCTTAAATAAGTTGAGTTGATTGCTGTCGATGTAATTTTCCAATTTTTTGAATCCCAACTTAATTTTGTCATAACACTCTTGGCCACCATATTTTAGAAGTGATTTTCCAATTGTTTCTCGGTATTCTTAAAAAAAAAACATAAAAATAATTGTATATTTGAATCTATTTTTATTGCCAACTGGATTAAGAACACACCCGTCTTGTAGATAAAAAAAAGTATGAGCGGTTCAGGGAACGCGAGGGGTAGATTTTAGTCGAAAGAAAATTCCCATAAGTGCGACCCCTTTTAGGGTGATAATCGGAATAAATTCACTTTAGTAGATCACGAAATAGAAGGGGAGGGGTTATATAGCCAAACGGTGTGGTGAGGTTAAATCTTTTTTTTTTCAATATCAAAGTTTATGAGCGAAATCTTGGCGGGTTAGGGCCCCGATTCGGCATCTGTGAATTTACAGTGTGCACGAAATTTATTATGGGAGTTTCTTGTATACTCAAAAATTCGGAGATGCGGAGTTAAGGCCCCGATAATGTAATTCTGTTGCATGAAAGTGACTCAGCGCGGAAAGTCTTCGGTTATTAATAACAAAGCGACGAAGAAAACCCAACCTCAGACCTCAAAGCAGCGTTGATCAGGATGTGAAGATAATTGGAGTGCAAAATTGAAGATCATTGAGCTAGAGAATTTAAAAATTCTAGAGTTAAACTTTCCTACAAAAAGTTCAATAATTTGTTCTATAATAAGATTAACTTCTATATATAGAGTATTTCTATATATAGAACAAATTGAACTGTCGACCTGCCTATGCCTGGTCATCAGATTAACAACAGAAGTGTGGCCATTGTTCTGAGGAGGTCAAACTAGACTTCGGGCCGAAACTTCATTGATAATTTTTTCTTCTACGTTTTAAATAAATCAATTCAATCGTTCGCCAGAAGAAATTTGGTAAAAACGAATAGAAAATTCGTTTCGAGAGAAGCAAATATTCAAAATATTGATGAAAAAACCTTAAGCTTCGAGATATTAATATTGCAGCAGGCAACACCGGAAATCGATTGTAACAACGAAGAAAAATATCAAATGTTGTAAATTAGGCTTTGTATTGATTTAAGTATCAATTATTATTCTGAACTAGAATTAAAGCCCATCATTGACGTATAACCACAATATTGGTAAGAATTCCGTAAAGTCACAGGCGACAACTTTTCAATGTTATCGCCTTACATAAAGCGATGAACTTGAAAATTCGTCGAATCGACAGTCGCTAGTGACCTTCCGAAATTCCTACCAGGATTACGGTCACCCGTCATATGACGAGTTTTAATTCTAGTTTTCATTTGATAGTGGACGAAAACTGTCCATAGGTTAAGACATAACCAATGGTGAAAACCGCGTAAAAATCACTCCAACAGTTCAGAAATTAACAGGAGAGCTGTATGGATCGATATTAGTATGGAAAAAGTTTGCTTGGGGATGATCTATCGAATGGCGAAAACGCGTTAAAATTGCTCCAATGGTTCAGGAGGTATCAGGAGACGGGTTTACTGGCAAGTGGGAGGGTATTATTTGAGTGGACGAAAACTTTCCCTGGGGAATGATTTACCCAATGGTGCAAACCGCGTGAAGATTGCTCCAACAGTTCAGGAGATAGAAGGAGAGGGGTTTACCGGTAAGGGGAAGGATATTATTTTAGTGGCGAAAACCGTGGGCACTTCCGTTCTCTAGAACGGGATCTACAGTCGAAAATAGAGTGTTACGCATCTCGATCAAGACTATTATATAAGGTTATACTTACCGTAAAAATCAGTTTTGGCTAGTAGAGGAGCACTGGAGATCCACGCTCCTACAGACTCTTCCGGATGTAATCGACGAAACCAGGTCGCTAATGTTCCAGAATACGATCCACCAATCAAAATTATCTGGAAAAATCCGAAAAGGGTTTTTTTTTTAAATAATTGTATGACCAGTCGGTAGACTGAAAAATCTAATACAATTCTAATGCTATTTACAAATTTTTGGCGAATCTAGAACTAATGTTTGACAAGGGATTCGGCAGATTTTGGCCACCGCGAGAGTTTCACATTCTTGCCAAAGTCCGCCGAATGTCTCACTCGTTGCCCAGACTTCCCTACACTCAGCACACAATTAATTCAAGATGAAATCACAGCACAAAAATTCAAAAAGTTCAATTATTTATGCATTTGGCCACTTTGTTAATGCGCGTAAATAGAATTATAGGTTGGTGTCATGAAGTCAAACACAGCACTTAACACGTTTACACAATGGGAACAAAGGTGGGAGGGGTTGTCATACTCGTATGATTTGGTTTGTCAAAGTTCGGACCAATCTAGACGAATTACAGTGGATTAGCGGCTGGTGCACACGCTTGCGCTTGCCATGATTCGTTTACATTCGCCAAGAGTTCCGAATAGATTGAGATATTGGCCGAGAAAACTATTAATCATAAATGGTTTCACATGAAGCAAAATCATGATTTTTATGCTCTATATTATATACCATCCATATAGGAATATATTAGGTTTAGTATAACGTTTGCAACGCATCGAACCAATAATCGGACACAAAAATGAACTACACCAGGGTGTTAGAGATGACAAAAGACTTTGATTTCTGCATGTCCGTCCATCTGGGCGTCAGTCTGTCCGTCCGTTCATCCGTGAAAACCATAACTTTCGAAAGGATTGAGCTAGAGACTTAAAATTTTGTACAGTTGTGTTTTCCGTAAATGGCTAAGCAAAGCTCTTGAACGGGCAAAATTGAACGATACGTTCCCCCCTCCCCCATACAAACGAAACAGTTTTACTGCGATTTTCTCGAAAACGGTGAGTTATATTGAAAAATTTATAAAGGTAAAATGTGTTTAGGTTTTCACATAAATCATCAACACATCAAAATCCAATCGGACCACTTCTTCCCCCCTCTACCATACAATTGGATGCCTTTTGCGCGTTTTCTCGAAAACTGTGTATCGTATCACAAATTTAAAAGTTGAAATGTGTTTAGAATATGATTTTACATAACCGTTACATACATCAAAATCCAATGGGACCACTCTATTCTTCCTCTCCTGGATTTAAAAAAAAAAACATTTTGTCTGTCCTCACATAGAGTATTTGACAAAAGCAATTGTAGCTTTTCTTATGTTTTTGTGGAAAATTTCCACGAGAATTTCCCAAAGTACCTTCAAATTAATTGTTTTGTTATTCACTCAACAAACGAAAACATAACTTTCCGGTATTTTCAAATGTGATCAATTAATCATAATAATTCCTGGGAAACGGCATAAATTACATGGCCTTGACAAACAATTTCCCCAAAAATCGTTCATTAATTTTGATTGATGAGATCGAAATTTTTATCACGAAATTTCATTAATCGTATCTCACCTTTTTCGGCTTATCAGGTGTTGATAGAGTTTTAGTGATATTCAGAAGATCACCAATCGCTTGTTTCACTGTCAAGTATTTCAAGTTCTCTGTGCTTAAATCTCTGTAAGATGATTAATTAGAATTTTCACAAAAACTTATAGTAATTCTTGTAGTACTCAGTTGGTCCAGATAAGCCATAGAATCTATGCTCTACGTACATAATTCCGCCATTAACTTCTTTTGCGATATCGGTTATAAGACTTTTTGTTAAAATAATATCGGGCAAGTCTGCCTCACCACCGACAAACAGTAACACCGGTCCACCCTCCTTATAAAATCTCCTATTTGTTTGAATTCTCTGTGAAATGAAAAAAACGAGAAAATTCGAAATAAATTGAAAATTTCAACAAAACTCTCCACATACTTGTCGCCAAACTCTATCATCGTCTTTGCTGTAGTGATCGACTTTTTGCACATGAAAACTCGTTTCCAACTCACTGTAACTCAAATGCAGCATAAATAAATGCAACGCAATTAAAATATAAATTTTTCTCAACATAATTCTTCCGGTCACTTTCTTAGTGCAACAAATCTAAATGTGAACTGACTATGGATGAGATTTTAAAAAAAGTTTTATGCTTCTTAAATAGTTTTTGGTTGTGCGTGACATTAGGCAGAACACCCTTGAGTTCATTTTTTTAATCAGTATTTTGAGTGCATTTTCTAAGTAGAAAACATAATTAGTCATATGTGGCACATTTCCCTAAAACAATGAAATCGGAATTGTTTTCGAGTTACACCGATGCCCTTGATTATGTCATATTTTTTAGGTAAATAAGTATCAAGCTGCCGCATTGTTTTTTTATATAAACAATTGTTGTGCTTTCCTAAACTTTGATGTACGGTTTGTGTTGATTTACAGCGGAAAATTTTTAATACAATAAAACCTGTATAAGCAAGACTCTTGATAAGCTGGAAACGTGTCTTAAGCCCAATTCAGATTAAAAATTGCGATTAGAATTGAAGCTTCTCGACCAATGAGATCAAAGCTTTCAAGATATGGTTATGAAAGCTTTGATTTCATTGGTCGAGAAAGCTCAATCGTAACCACAATCGTAATCGCAATCGTTAGTCTGAATTGGGCTTAAGGCCCACGTGTACAGGTATCCCTCGAGTTACGCGGTTAATTGGTTCCACGTAAGTCGAAACCGTGTAAGCGGAGACTCAGGATTATTGCCAAACAATACATACCTATTATCTTTTTTTATACCCGTATGGTGAAGCCAAAGGGTATATTAAGCTTGCCTTACCGTTTGTAACGCCAAGATCCCGTCATCGCACAAAAAAATAAATTACACCAGTGTGTTTAGAATGATAAAAATAATTGATTTTTGCATTTCCGTCCGTCCGTCTGTCCGTCCGTCCGTCTGTCTGTCCGTCTGTGGCGCGGATTGTGGGCGTACGGATTGAGCTATAGACTTGAAATTTTACGCAGATTCATGTTTCGTAAAATGCAAGGCTAAGTTCGTCAATGGACAAAAATGGACCATTAGGGGGTACCCTCCATACGAACGAAAACGTCTTTTGCGAATATCTCAAAAACGGTGCATCTTATCAAAAAAAAGTGCAAGAACAAAAGATATTTAAGATATGATTCTACATAAAACTTCCATACATGAAAATCCGATTGGAATAACTTCTAAAAAATCTTATTGGAAAGTTTGACTTCAAATTGGAATTTTGGTACAACTGTTCGAATTTTGATACGAATATCACCATACGGGTTTTCAATAATTGCAAGGTTGGCAATTACAGCTTTTGTTATGTTTTTTATATAAAAATATTCATCTATAATTACAATATTTTCTTTTTAAATAAAAATTGCTCCAAAACCGTACCGCGTAACTCGAGCACTGCCGCAATTTTTTTCCGCGTAACTCGAAATTCGCGTAGCTCAAGTACCGCGTAACTCGAGCGATACCTGTATTATCTTAAAAAATTAAGTTGCGGGTAGCCTACTTGACCCATAGAAATTCTAGGACTTAAATGATTTAAGTGGTACATAAGTTGCTAAGTTTCGTTGGTGCTAAAACTACGCTAAGCCGGACAAACTTCCTGGTCAAGTACAGGTTTCACTGTATTGGGTTATTTTTCTTGGTTTTTTTTTAATGAAATCAGATTTTTAGTTTTTCAGATATTGTTGAGATGGACAAAGTTCACTAGAATTTGTAGTCGATTGGCGGGTTTTTTAACTAGAAATTATTGATCGTGAAGATTTAAACAATTTTTTATATCACATTGCATTTGTTATTGAGTTCAAATTAAATGTTTTGTATTGTTTATGTGATTTCACAACTATCAAAAATTGTTTATTTGCTTTACTAAGGGCCTGCTTGACCAATGCTGGATAAATTTTATCTAGTGGTGAAGTACATCTCAGCAACCTTGTGCCGTAGACATATGACAGATATTTATTTACTAGATAAATCGTGGCCCTAAAGCAATTAATGCGTCTAGACAAGGAGGATAATTATAATATTGAAGAACTTTATATGAAAAATCTTCGTTTAACGACAAATTTCAATCGATTGATCTAAAAATTCGAACTATTGTGGTCGTATAACTGCAGTAAATGTTTGATATTCTTTAAAAGCCTTCGTATCTGTACACTCAGAAAAATGTCCAGGTCAAGTTTTTGTCAGGTTAACTCTGACCTTACAGAGGTGTCTGTAAGCCAGCTAGCGGTCAGAGTTAACCTATCTAAGGTCAACTCGTGCAGCTCCCAATTCCCTACTTCACCTGCTGGTGGCTTAATTTCAGAATTTCTCCGACTATTGTTTCACTAAGTTTGTATAGCGCGGCAATTCCTTAGGCTTCAATGAAAAACTTATTTTTTTTCTTTAAATTGAATTTATTTGGCCAATTGCCTACGCTTTTAAAAATCTTAGTCCGATTTCTTCAAATTTCTTTTTTCTACTAATGAAAATTGATTTTTACAATATTAAATTACATCAAAAGCTAAGTAGGAACAAATTTTAATTTTTTTCTAAAGTGAATAAACGGTTTTTAATAATTGATATTTTTAAGTAAATTAAGAACAAATGAACATACTTTTAAGTAAATTAAGAACAAATGAACATACATTAACAAATATTAATAACCAATGCGACAAAGGACTATTAAACACATGCAATATTAGTAACTAAGTATTAAATATCAAATACATAAATAATATACATAAGTGTCTGTAACACCGACCACAGGTCAACTCAGTTTTACTTGCCCACATGCAGGCGAACGCGCGCCTGCCCGAGGCCAATTACGCCGTATGTAGGTCGTCGAGTTAGCCTCCATTTTTCTGAGTGTATGTGTGTCTGTCAGGGTCAAATCTTGCAATCTAATTTTGCCTTTTTTCCACTTATCCAATTGACTTGAGATTCTATACAGATACGTAATCTAGATAACAATACAATATTTTCACTACTTCGTCCTTGCAAGGATAAGGGTGGGTCCTGTAACGATAACATGATTCTCCCTTTCCTTAAAATTTCCGGGGAAAAATCAATTCTGGCGGTTTTTGGGGTCGCTGAATCCGATTCTGGGATTAGGAGGTCTGTAAGGATAACGAAAAGTCCTGTTATTTCCGGGAAAATCTCATTTGGTGGTTTTTGGGGTCGCTAAGTGCGTTTTTGATGTTACGTAATCGGTAATAATAAAAACCGATTACGTAACATCAAAATCGGACTCAGCGACCCCAAAAACCACCAATATATAAATTGAAACCACGACAGTATATCTCTTCGATTTTGCTATAACTACAAAACAGTACATTAACGGTGCATAAAACTTATTAAAACGAAATTTGTTTAGAACATGATTTTACATAACCGTTCCATACATCAATATCCAATCGAACCACTCGTTTTCCCACAAATGGATTTAGAAAAAACATTTTGTCTGTCATCATATAGAGTATTTGACGATTGGCCTCTGGCAATTGTAGCTTTTCTTATGTTTTTATTGCTAAGTACGCCTAATATTATCCCCAAAACCGTATAACAGTGTCGTTGGTAATGATGAAGTTAAATGCAATTAGAGTAAATGAGATTCTTAACATATTTTACCTACCCGATCGAGTAAATTATCGCTAACAATTTCACCAAAGAAATGCTCTTGATTTACTATCTGAAGTTAAAAAAAAATCTGAAGCTAATTATTTAAGAAGAACAGCAAGAAAGTTTATAAAAAGTACAAAAATTCCTTAACAAACGACGTCTGGTCGCTGAGTGTAAATAGAACGTGCACTGCTTGCATAACCAATTTTTATTGTTGTTGTCTTTAACTGACCTCACCCGCCCGCTTAAGGTAAGAAAAGTGCGTAACATATCGATTCTTACCTGTTCAGGTGTTGATAACGAAACGAAGATCACGATTAGTCCGAACTCTCAATCGGTGATGGTGGGGCATAGCTGAAGTTGTCCCCAGTTAAAGTGGAAGGTAAAATAAGTTCCATCGACATAATATGGTCACTGATCGCATTGTCGGAATATAATAATCCCCTCGAGTATATCAATAATGTTTATTTTTGTGATCTAATACAAATTACATTTACCTGATTATCATATACGGCGCCAATTGATTTGTTTTCACTTACAATTCCTACAACTCACTTGTAATGTTGTAGGCTGTGGCGTTTTGTACTCAGAGAGACTCGTCACGATGATAACTTTAATGTGATGCATTCTAAAATTGTCAGTCAATCATAATATGGTCATAGGTAGGAGCAGGTGAACGATATCGCAGGAAATTAATATGAATTTCATTAATGAAAACAGTTATCTACTTGAGTTACGTGCACTGATAACAGTTGGGATTTTTCAGAGCTTGAATTTTATGTGGTGTATTTTTGTGGTCACTACCTTTTTAGAGCACAGAAATCGGTTAAAAAATGTGTTTTAATATGGATTTTACTTTTGTCTAGAGTTAACTGGAAAACCACATTTTTTTGTAACTAAAATAAATGTCAGAGCAACACAAAACTTTGCTCTGCAATATTTAGTTTCGAAAGAAATATGTAACAAATAATATTTTTTCAGATATCTTGAGAATCGTTAAAGATACGTAAAAACCATTAAAGGGAAAAATGCAGAAAATTTTATTACCTTTGAATCTGATTATATGCATTTTTTGTAATAGCGCTACGTTTTCATAAAATTTTCAAAAAACTATTTTTTTTCTAATATCTTGAGAATCGTTAGAGATACAAAAAAAAAACGTTGAAGCAAAAAATGTGTAACATTTTATATTCTTTAAATTTTGTTATATCGTCGGCTAAAAGTGAAATTGTGCTAAGTCCATTATACCAAATTTGACAGAAGAGCAATAAAAAACCATGTTAAATCATTTTAATTTTCATTTAAAGAAAACAGAGTCTCATTTAAAGAAAACTGAGCCCAATTTTTCTCATTTAAAGAAAACTCAGTGTTATTGGAAGATAATTAAAACGATTTAATAAGGTTTTCATTGCTCTTCTGGAAAATTATACCAAACCCAAGTAACCTTATACACTGTAGAAAATGAATTTGAATTTAAACCGAAAAATGGGGTAAAAACGGGGTAAATTTGCAAAAACGTCGTAAAATTTCGAAAAAAAATCAGAATTTAGCTCGCACACCATTTAAGTTGTAAACTCACCCAAAAAAACATTAATCTTACACTAGAAATCGGGTAATTTTAAACAAAAAATGTCGTAAAATTACACCTTTAAGACGCGGTTTTGCTACCAAATAGGAGGAAAATTACAACAAAAATGTGGTAATTTTAAACATCCATGTCGTAAAATTACACCAGTATTGTACTTTTACTTCTTATTTAGTTTAAAGTTCCCCCGTAAAAGTGGCTTTTGTACGCCACAAAATGAGTAAAAATGCATAGCTTTTTAGCCATTACGACTCGGTGTAATTTTACCCCTATTATCGTAGGAAAATGGTTTCCTACGATAATAGGGGTAAAATTACAATAAAATTTTCTAGAGTGTAGGTCGTAAAGTGGACACTTCGTCTTCAAAGGCGTCCCTATTGGTCGTAAGGCCCACGTCTTTGTCGACTCTAGGTCGAACTATCGTCGACCTATCGTCGACAGTGGGGAAGGTCCGCCGGACCACGAAGTGCCCTATTTCACGCCCTATAAGGCTTCACGACTTTGAAGGCCAAAATAGGGCCTTGTTTTACCATGACGAAATATTTTTTTGACATTTCATCTGGCGACATTATTTGTCTTTCTCTATTCTATAGGCCGCATGAGGAGAGAAAGATAAGACAAGACACATAAAGTTTAATGGATATATTTTGTGGAAAAAAACGTTCAAAATAATTTCATACGGTGATGTTAAGGTTTTTTGTGGATTTTATTGTCACAATTCACATGCGATTTAAAGTTTACGTAGGAAGTGGTTTTGCCAGGAGCTCTATTTACGGGCCGTAGCAATTCTCGATTTTAGTGATATAATTTGAAAATTATTTATTCAAAGAATTTTCTTTTTTATTCGATTTTAATAAAATTCTTGTAAAAATAAAGTTATGCTGTGTACCCAAACACCTAAAATTACTTTTTATTCGATGTTTTTCCATATTGTGCTTTAAAAACAGATTTTAAATTTTCAGTAGGAATGTTTTTTTTTCATTTCAATGAACGTCATGGCGGCTCGCACCGTGAATGCTAGAAGCATATTCGAAGTATGCTAGAAACAAGCTCGAAGCAGATATTCATCTGCGCATGCTCGAAGCATTCTCAAATAGGGCATTGGAGTGTTCTCAAAGGCATTATGCCCTATAAGGCACTTCGTGGACGAAAGGTGGAAGGTTGGTCTTATAAGGCAGGACGACTATGAAGGCGTCTGGAGGACACTACGACCATGAAAGCCAAAACAAGGCATTCGAACATTAAGACTATCAGGGCATATATTTAGGTCACTCGGACCGCTTGACGACCACTGCAAAGCCTTGAAAGGCATCACGCCTTATAAGGCGGATTCGCTGGTCTTGGTGTGGTCGTAAGGACCAATTTTAAGACACCACGCCCTAATCCAAGTCATTATGCCTTATCTGGTTGCTTGGGAATGGACTTAGCACAATTTCACTTTTAGCCGACGATATTCATTTTTTCCCAAAAGTGCGTAGGTTTCGAGAAATTAAAAAAAAATATACAGTAGAATCCCGATAATTCGTATTTCAAGGGACCAGCAAATTCATACGAATTAGCGGGATATACGAATTATCGGGGTACGAATTATCGGGATTCTACTGTATTTAAAAAGAAATGTATGGAGGGTACCCGTTATAGGTATCGTCACTTTTCCAAAAGTTGACAGAAAACTACGGTTTGTATAAAACTTATTCACAAAAAATTTCAAGTCGCTTAGTGAACACGATCTCGAGTTATTTAACACGTTCGTGACATCGTGTACCACTGGTGGTACATGTACAGTTTTTTAAAACCGCGCGAGTAAATAGTGCGGTAGTTTTTTTGTGGAAGTAATATAAAAACACGCACCGTGTACCACCGATGGCGCACAACCGCCAGAAAACAAATCGCTAGTGTACCACCCGTGGTACACGATGTCCAAATGAAAAAAAAAATTGAAAAAGCAAATGTCACGAACGTGTTAAGATACGTAAAACAGACAGATCAACAACCAGACAGACACAGGCCGACAAACTCATAATTTTGCCTGAAACGGATTTCGTACTGATCAGAAAGTTTCTATCTGTCCCCGTTCTCGAGTCGGTCTCCGTCACGAATACAATACTTTCCCTCTATAGCAGAGGAAAGTAAAAATATTTAGGCAGAAGTGTTTCGAATGTGATTCTATATAACTGGGACATATAAAAAAAAATTAAAAAAAAGTTTTTACTTAAAAAAGCACTAAAAAGAAAAAAAAATTATTTTAGAGCGCTGTGTTCAGACACAAAAGCGAGATAAATATTTATTTTATTTTATTTTTCATCCTTTTTTTATATCGCTTTTATTACACAGCGCCCAAAAAATTATTTTTTTCTTTGAACCCTTTCGGTATTTTGATGCCATTTGGCATCATGCTAAAAAATTTGAATTGTCTTATTATTTATTTATTTTCAACACTCTATTCTCATTCAGTGCACTATTAAGTGCATTTTTGACCCAATTTTGATTTTTTGAGTAAAAAGCTGGACCACAGTGGACGTATTTGTAAAAAATTAAAATTTTTAATTTTTTTTTTAAATTAATACTAATAGCTTAAACATCATTAATTTGTATAGAGAGTATTTTTAAAACCAATAGAAAAAAACATGTACCGAAAGGGTTAAGTCTTTTTTTTTAAATCAAAGCTCTTTTTTAAAAAAAATATATTATTCTTTTTATTTATTTTATATTTAACTAGCAGACCCTGCGTTGCCAGCTAAAAGTTTTTTGTATAAATTTTAGAATGCCAAATAACCATAAATAATTTAAAAACTTTTTGGAAAAAATGTTGTCCTTACAAGACCCTCCGTTTCGAATTTTGAAATTCCAACACCAGATTCGTGAAAGACAGTTTTTGCGAGAAAAATTGGAAAAAGGACATTTGCGTGGACCTTCTGTTTCGAATTTCAAAAATCTTACATAGCTAAAACCTGCTCCTGGAAACGCAAACCATTTTGCAAAAAAACCACGTAAAAATCGGTCCAGGAGTTTTTGAGTTTTGTAATCTCAAACAGACAGACAAACAAACATCCATTTTAATTATATTAACACTAACTGCCACGAAAGTTTTAAGTCTTTCGAATATTTAGTTGTCAGTCAAAAAGGCACTAAGAGAAAAAAAATTGAAACAAAATTATACCTAAATTTTATTTTATTACCATAAAATGTGTGCAACTACAAAAAATCGTTGCGGTTGCTGCGAACACTTTAATAATTTTCATTGTGGCCGTTGTGTACAGTTTGGTGTCAGGTCTTTTTGACTCACGTGGCAGTTAGAGTGTTAAGATTAGTATGATTAAAAATCCAAAATCAAAAGGATAATCACATTATACTAACAGGACGTTCCGTTATCCTTATAGATTTCTTAATGTCATGATCGGAATCGCCGATTCCAAAAACCCCCCGATGAGTTTTTTTCCGAAAAATTTGAGGAAAAGAATAATCACGTTATCCATACAGGACCTTCCCTTATCTTTACAAGGACGAAATATTGTGTTATCATCGAGCTTACGTAGGTGTGCAAAATTTCAAACCAATCGGATGAGTGGAACTGGATCAAAATTAGATTGCAAGATTTGACCCCGACAGACAGACAGACAAACAAAGACCTGGGCAAGCTAAATAAAAGCTTTTAAAAATTCCATCAGACCATTCCCCCTCAGGGTTTATATCCCGCCCGAGGACCGTCGGGGCATTGGTATGATTTCGGGTTTGGAAGTAATTTTAATACCTTAGTCATATGTAGGGCCCGGATTTAAGGCACTTATAAAATGGGAAAAAGGCAGGCAAAAAGGCAGTATAAAAGACTGAATAAGCATTAATTTTTCAAAAAAAAGGCATTTATTTAAACAAAAGGCATTTTCATTGCACGAATATTATGTATCACAAAATTGAACGCAGAACGGTTGCAAAAAATTTCAGATAAATTAAATTCATATAAATAAATTTAAAAAAATATATAAAAAGCTAATAGCCGTATAAAGAGTCTCACTTCATTTAAGTAATATGAGTTTCGCTGCTTTTTACCTACAACTTGTTATAGTGACGTTACTTTAGGTGCATTGAGAATCATAATAGGTAATACGGATCTAATACTGATTGCAAGAAATAATTAAGTGAACTAATAAAACTTACCTAAAAGTTCTTTTCTAATCCCCGAAATTGTTTCTAAATAGCAGGTTTCCAATTCTTTCGTAACGTTGATTCATCTGGAATTTTTTCATGGCAATATTTTTGAAAAAACTCTTTCAAAATATAATTATTCAATTTCCAAAGTGGAATATTTGCTTTAACAAATGCCATACATAAATCTCTAAAAAATTATGAGTCGCTTTTTCTGCTGATTGCATTTTTGAATAACCCGACTTTTTTTGAACTTGCTTTCTGCAATAAATTCTTGTGTATTGCAATTTTTATGTGTTGTGTCACAAAATACTTTTTTGAATGATTCACTACTTTTTCGCAAATATTGCAAAAAAGCAAACTTTCGTCCGTCGAGATACAGTATTTGCCAAATATATTTACAAGGTTCACGAGTATAAGGCGGTTTTCTCGTGTGATTTTTGGCATTTCTAAGATTTCAATTTACTACCAAAACTAAACTGATCGCACATTGGCGCAACTGTCATAAATATAGGCATTGCCAAATCAAAAAAAAAAATAATGATAATTTTTATGGGTACTTAAATTACCCTAAAAAGAATTTATAAATCTTTTTAAGATCGGAATTATTAAAAAAGGCATAAAAAAAAGGCTAAATGGTCGAAAAAGTGGGAAAATAAGCAAAAATGCCTAAAAGGCAGTTATTATACAAAAATGAACGAAAAAAGCAAAATAGGCAAAATGCCTTTTTGCCTTAAATATCCGGGCCCTGGTCATATGTAATAAAGGTGATATATGTAGGAAGGTTAACCCTGGACCCGTGTACTATAAAACTTCCATTTATCGTGTACTTGGGCACTCAGTGCCCAGATGCAATTCCAATAGAAAATGTATGGCTGGTTTGTTTAAAAACCATAAAAATTGGTTTATTCGTTAAACAAGTAGAAATACAATGGGAAAATATAATTTGCAAAAATCGACTGAGAATATAGACCCCCTTGTAAGCTCGCGAATCTGGTACTCGATTTCTCCAACAAATCATATACTCCACGAATGAAAATGCAATACATGACAACAATACAATATAAATATTATAATATAAATAATATAACAATACAATATAATATCTGCATACAAGAAAAATCATAAAAGGGGAAAAACCCAAAGCTGTAATCAAAATAAAAACCAAATTCATACAAAATGTACTGACTTGGGCACTGAGTGCCCAAGTACACGATATTACGCTTTTTTTTGACACCTTCCACAACCCCCCCGAAGATATGCAATTTGGATTTTTTTTTTGTTTTTGTACTCTAAATTTCAGTATCTTTCAGAAATATATTGCATTTCATCATATTCTTTATTAAAAATATGATTAATTTCGGTTTGAAAATCGTTCTGGGCACTCAGTGCCCAGTACACGGGTCCAGGGTTAACCAATATTCCAAATAATTTTTTAAACAAACCGAAAAAACAAATGAAGATTAAAATCTAACCAAAATATTAAAAACATGTTCAATTTATTAAAAGAGACTCTTTCATACCATTTTAACCAGAAAACTTATGATTATTTCCCTGAGGAATTTCCTTTTGCTTCTTATTTATTGGAATGTATTTGAAGTAAATGTCGTGTTACCCACTCGAAGGTGTTTAGTTTCAAGAACGCCCAATTTTCTCACAATATTTGCTTTTTGAATCACTGGAAATACTGAGAATCATTTAAATGGAAAACGTTCTTAACAAATCATCACCTCAGATTTGTTTAAAAAATTCCTGCAAGGTCATCTTCAATCAATTTCAATTTATCACCTGAAAAAGATGGTTATATGGCCATCATAAAACAATTACGGCTAAATCTAAACTCTTTATTACCTGCGACTGACTGTAAGTCACCTGAAAAATATTCCCTCAACCGCACATTACTTTTATCTTTTTCAAAAAAACATGAAACCAATTTGGGAGAATCAAAAAAATTGTCGGCATTTCAGGTTAATATTTTTCGGATATATTTTAAACGACTTGTTAAATATAAACTGTCTACCGATTTAAAAAAAAGACGACAAACTCTCACAGTTTTGCAAAGGTCATCAATTTTACTGAAAATTTGTTCTTCATCATTTCGTTGAGATCCTCGTATCTGAAATTTCAATGAAAATTCAGACATTTTTTTATACACAAGTCAAAGTCGAGGACGACATAAAATATTGCAAATGTGTTATTTGATAAAAATGACGAAAAAATTTATCCATTTCGATTTCGTTGAAAAAAAAAACCGACATTGACTGGTAAATGCCGAAGAAGATGTAAATATCTAAAAATCTTAAACGGATTTATTTTATCTGAACTGAAATTTACGGAAGAAACCATTCCCTGGCTTTGGAAGAATTTCTTGCGACTTCCTTTTTTCTTTGATTTTTTCGGAAGAGTACAATTTTGCCAGAACTGCCGAGTGATTGCTCTTCCACTTAATCTTTCGATGTGAATGAGACACTGTTGAAAAAAGAATTAAGAAAAATTTTATCAAGAAATGGAACGACCGGTGAACAATATAGTCTTACTAAACGGTTCAGAATTTCATTTTCTGCATCAAGAAAGCGAGAAAAGGCTAGATTTACATTTGCACCTTCGGAAAGGAAAAGTGCTCCTAATCCCTAAACATATGAAATATTTTTTATCTAACTTTTTTCCACCCACACACAAAAAATAATTTCATTACGTAAACATCCCATACAGCGGGAAAGTACGTTAGTGTGTAACGCTCTCAACTCGTAGGTCTAATTCGGCCCAGTGGCTCAATAATATATTGCCAAAAAGAAAAATTGGGCCGCAGGACAATTTTTTTTTAAACATAATACGGCGCAAGGTGAAAAATTTCAAGAGAAATGCGCCGCAGGCACAACTTTTGATTGTTCAAAGTAAAATATAACTTAAATTTTGGTAGCAAAATCATGACAGACAAACAGTTTTGGCAGACCCGTCATTTTCCTATTTTCATCAAAAATCAATTTAATTTTTTTTTCATGGAGTACAATGCAAATGTTTGGGATCGTGACCAACCGGTTGGGTAACACTAATCTAGGTTGCTATCGCAGCCTCTGCTGATAGGTCACAAACCTTACAAAGTTACCATTTTAACCCTATTTTGCAATGTGATATTGTAAAGGGTGGTTAAATTTTAAGGGCCGATGTTGAATGTGAACCACACCTAAACGTCAAGTTTTTTTTCTGCATTTCATTTGACATTTCTCAATTTCAGACTAACTCAATTTGAACCATGGAAAGATACACAATCGAGCAACGCGTTAAAGTTATTCAGGCTTATTATGAAAATGGGCGTTCAAATCAAAATGCATATCGTGCACTTCGTGCCGCCAGCCCATAAACCGCACCAAACAGTCACTCTTTGTGGGTGCATTGGTTTTTCGACAATCACTCTTGGATTATCATTCGCCCAAATGCGGCTGTTCTGCTTATTGACGAATCCACTGAGGTGAAAATGTGCCTCATCACTGAAGATGATTTTCTTCGAAAATTGATCATCCACTGTTGCCATTGCTTGCCACCATTCTGACCATTGACGACGCTTGAAATGGTCAAGAGGTTTTAGTTCTTGAGTCAATTGCACCTTGTAAGCGTGTAAATGCAAGTCTTTATGCATAATGTTCATCAACGACGAGCGTGGGAGGTGCAATTGTTGGGCACGACGACGAGTTGAGGTGGACGGCTCTTCAGCCACACTATCGCGAACAGCAGCAATATTTTCTGCAGTACGAGCTGTACGAGCATGCACTGGTGTTTTCACATCTCCTACAGACTCGGTTTGCTCAAATTTTTGCACGATTTTTCCGATTGTACGCACATTTGGACGATTAAATTGACCGAAAAAATCACGAAGTGCACGATATGCATTTTGATTTGAACGCCCATTTTCATAATAAGCCTGAATAACTTTAACGCGTTGCTCGATTGTGTATCTTTCCATGGTTCAAATTGA
This sequence comes from Chrysopilus asiliformis, assembly GCA_964034945.1. Classification (NCBI taxonomy): domain Eukaryota; kingdom Metazoa; phylum Arthropoda; class Insecta; order Diptera; family Rhagionidae; genus Chrysopilus; species Chrysopilus asiliformis. The sequence goes on along the minus strand of OZ035960.1, from coordinate 89,068,484 downwards.
GTTAGTCTGAAATTGAGAAATGTCAAATGAAATGCAGAAAAAAATTGGACGTTTAGGTGTGGTTCACATTCAACATCGGCCCTTAAAATTTAACCACCCTTTATATTAAAATTCATCCAAGGCTCGTAATTAATATTAAACTGAAGGTGGCGTTGCGGAAAAGAAAATGTTTTTAAATGTTTTACTTCTGCCTCAGTAGTCTATATTGAATGTTTGCTACCAGGGCCGTGACAGGACAAAGCGGCCCCCGGGGCAAACCTTATATTTCCCTTTAAACAATTCATAACAAAATTTTTGGAAGCGGAAAACTTTCGGGCGTCTGGAATATTTTGTTTAATTTTGAAAAAATTAGGTTTTCTATTAAAACTGTTGGTTTGAGATGGATTTGTGTGGGAGCTGTGATTAAAAAAAATATATATCAAAGTTGAAAACACTTGGTTGGAAAAGGTTAGGTGAAATTTAGACCGTCTTACTTGACCCCTCAGCTCACAGGACACATTTTGGCGGACTTATATTGGACCTGGACCTCCTCTAACACCATTGCCAAATTTCAGGGAGATCGGTTCGGTAGTTTTCGATATGTTGAAACTAGGCCTACAACGAACATCCATTCCAAATTTCGGGTCAATCGGTTCAGTCGTTTTCCTTGCAAGACAGCAACTAATTTTTATATATTAATACTAGTGTGTTGACTCGGCTCTGCCCGGCTCAAAGCGTGAGTAGAACGAAACTTTAGAAAGCAAAATTCAGTTGGCTATAAATTAGATAGCTAGAGTCGAGCTGTGTTTTTCTTTAAAGTTTTTTTTTCTTCGGAAATGGGTTATTTATGACGAATCGGTTCGGTAGTTTTCCTCGAAAGATTAACATATGATGACAGACAAAATGTTTATTTAAAAAAACCCATTTGTATAGGAGAGGGGGAAGGAGTGGTCCGACTGGATTTTGATGTATGGATGAGTTGTGTAGAATCCTATTATAAAGACATTTTACCTTAATAAATTTTTCAATATAACCCACCGTTTTCGAGAAAATTGCAAAAAACTGTTTCGTTTGTATGGTGGAGGGAGGAAGCAATAGTTCAATTTTGACCGTTCCCGTTCAAGAACTTAGCCCTGCTATATACGAGAGACGTTACTATACAAAACTTCAAGTCTCTAGCTCAGTCTTTTCGAAAATTATTGTGTTCACGGACAGACAGACGAACGGACATGCGGAAATCAAAATCTTTTGTCATCCCTTTTGTATCCGACGATTTGTTCGATGCGTTACAAACGGTCTACTAAATCTAATAGGAGTATAAAAAATAAAACTTAAGATATAAATTTGAGGAAACGAAAACTAGCCATTTTTGGTTTATTCTAAGTAATTTGTCTTTTGACTGCCTCGGAGAAAAAAATATGCCTTGTGACGTTTGAAAACACAATCCTTTCCTTTGTCACCAACCCAATTTGGGATCTTAAAACAATTGTCACCCCATTTTGGGATCTTAAAACAATTGTCACCCCATTTTTTTTATTTTTCTAAAGAAATCTATTTTTCCGGTTTTCTAAAAATTTTTGTCGATTTTTTAAAAATATTTACTTGATTTTTAAGCGCTTGACTCTCTACTTAATTCTAGTTTATTTATAAGAATTTGACAATTATGTTTCTCATGTTGGCTATTCTTGGTGTACCATCATCACTTGGCAATGATAAATTATTCGCGGGCAGCATTTACATAAATCTTTTGTAACATCGGGTTTGCTTAGGTAACATAATTCGGTATCTTCTTAGTGAATATCTTGGTATCTTTTTCAGTATATTCTTCAATCTTTTTCTGGTGGCAGCGGCTACTTTTTAGCTTTGTGGCACGGGCGTAAATTGCTTTTAGTCAAAACAAAAACTCAGACATCACCACCCAAAACATGCTGAATTTAAAGATAAATGACTCAAGAGTCAGGGAAGAAAGTGAAGGCAGCATGAAAAGAGATTAAGGGGGTTTTACTTACAGCATTTTTAAATAAAATCGTACGTAAAATGTAATAAAAATGATTATGATTTGAAAGAACTTCTTCTGAAGCTGAATTCTGTCCTAATGACAATGGCTTTATGGGTTGTAAAGTAAATCCATTCGTTCACAGAAAGAAAAAAATAGTAAAAATATTTAAAATTGCGTCTACCTATGAAAATAGTTGTTTAACCATGCTCATGCTTCTCAAAACTTACTAAAAACCTACTTAATTCAACTATTAAATGGTCAAAAATGTTTGTAATAGTTGGATTAAGTAAGTGTGTAGTAAGTTTTGAGAAGATTTTACCACGTAAGCATGGTTAAACCACTATTCTCGTAGGTTGACGCAATTTTAATAATTTTTTTCTTTCTGTGTTTTAATGTTTTTAAATTCACATCTGAATAATATTGGAGCTTTTTTTCCATTCATCCAACAATTTTTTACGTTGCTTTATTACTAAAATACGGAGAGAATTATTAGGGTGTTCGTTCATGCATCAACAATACATCAACAAAAAATTAATTTATCGACTTTTAATTACTTTTACATAATACAGAAAATGTGTGTTCGTCAAAATGTAAATTTTCAAACTTAGCTTTAAGCTGTTTCCCAAAAATGAGCTTTTCTGAAAAAAATGTGGGTCGATTCCCGTTCTATGAAAAAAGGGAAATGAAAAACTTTTGATGAAACTCTTAACAACCGATTTTTTTGACAGTGTTTAGCAGTTTTACACTAAAATAGAGTCGGAAACCCACACCTACTACAGGAAAATCTTTTCATTTCAGTTTTCATTGAACGCGACTTGACAACTTGGTAAGGAAAACACATGATTTTCCACGAATTTTCCTTTAACCTTTTGACTATTTTTTTCACTCCTTTCACTCTTCTCCGGAAAATCTGGGCTAAAATTTTCTTCTGTTGGCCGAGTTGAAGTTTTTGAATGCAAAGTCAATCAAAAGACGCGCTTTCAAAAGCTCTATTCTAAAAACTACTCGATCGATTGATCTGAAATGCTGCGCTCTGCGTAAGTACACCAATGAACAAACGAATTTTGAAATCAATTTTATAACCAGCTAAAAACTGCGTGTACGCTTCTCTGATAAACGATTTGTCTAATGATGTAAACCTAATAGCGTAACTAGGGGGAGCATCCACCCGCAATGATATTCCAAAATTCCCAGGTACACAATAATTCATTTTTATCGCTATTTTTGAAATAGAGAAAGAGGGACGCAAAATACACATTTTGCCCCAAGCGTTACCGTGCCGTATCATGGCCCTGCCCCCTCGTTATAAAAATATATACGTGGTTTTCAAAAAGTTACGAACAAAATGGTTTTCCTCATCAATGCAGCTCAGTTTGCTGGTAGGGGGCGAAGGTGGTGTGTTCTTACAGCACTGTATAAACCTAATATAAATCGTTTCAGCTATTCAGGAGATAGCACGGGTGGGGTTCGGGAGGACTGAGTGGATAAATTTAAGTAGTAAGAAAATTTGTTAAGATCGCAATCTATCCAATGGCGGAACCCCGATCGAAATTTCTTCTGCGGTTTAAGAGATAGCAGGGGAGGGGGTTGGCGAACAGAGAAATTATTAAAATTCATGATGGCAGATGGCTTCAGTTCAAGAACTTAGCCTGGCAATTTGAAAGAGACGTAACTATACAAAATTTCAAGTCTCTACTTCAATCCGTTCGAAAGTTATGGTGTTAACGGACGATCTTTCGTAACACCCTAATATATTCCAATATGGTGCGAAATTCCTATAGCCGAATGGTAAAAATCATAATTTTCTCATGAAAAAATATAACATATCGTCGGCTAAGAGTGAAATTGTGCTAAATCCATTTGGTATAATTTTCCAGAAGAGCAATAAAAACCTTTTTAAATCATTTTAATTTTCATTTAAAGAAAACAGAGTCTCATCTAAAGAAAACTGAGCCCAATTTTTCTCATTTAAAGAAAACTCAGTGTTATTGAAAGAGAATTAAAACGATTTAACAAGGTTTTCATTGCTCTTCTGGAAAATTATACCAAATGGACTTAGCACAATTTCACTTTTAGCCGACGATATTTAAAAAAACACCATAATTCATTAAATGGTAACAAAATATTGCAATACATTTTTTGTTGCTACAAATTTATGAAACTTCGAAGTGACTGGCCATAAAAATCCGAAATTTGTATGCGAAATTCTTAAGGCCTGTGTCCACGTGGAAGTTTATTTGCAGAAGTCGCTTCTAACAGAGACTTCTGGAAGTTTTTCCCGTGGAAACACTAACTGCAAGTGAACTTCCAGAAGTTGTGACACCAGAAATCTCTTCTGGAAGCGACTTCTGCAAATAAACTTCCATGTGGACACAGGCCTTTATACGGGTAGCCGAATGTTTTTTTATCAGTAAAATTCAACCTAAATCAAACGGTGTATGATAAAAAATTACCTTCCAATCATCTCAATACTTCGTTATTTCACCATTATTTTGTATCACGCTAAAAATTTAGTCTGGCATGGAGTAGATTAAATTTTGAAGCAAATTGGTCTCAAGTTTGCGCCATTCTTCAATAACACACGTTCTGAGTGACTGAACTGACTCAAATTGTCTACCATTAACATAAACTCTTCGTGCCAGGATACCCCATAAATTTTCTATGGGGTTTTGATCCGGACTCCTGGCTCGCCAGTCTAAAGGCCTGTGTCCACATGGAAGTTTATTTGCAGAAGTCGCTTCCAGAAGAGATTTCTGGTGTCACAACTTCTGGAAGTTCACTTGCAGTTAGTGTTTCCACGGGAAAAACTTCCAGAAGTCTCTGCTGGAAGCGACTTCTGCAAATAAACTTCCATTTGGACACAGGCCTTAAAAACGGCAAATCTTTATCTTCAAACCATTGTTTTGATGATTTCAAGACATGGATAGCTGCATTATCTTATTGAGAAATGGGTTCATCACCGAAACTATCTTCAATATAAGGGATTAACACACCCTCCAACACTTCCTGATAATCCTCGGACTTGGTTTGAGTCCCCATGAAGCACACTGCGGTTTTACTGTGATGACAAAATGCGGCCCAAATCATTAAACTTTCTCCACCAAAGTTTTGACTCTTTCGAAGCGCGGTTTCTTTCATCAGATCATACCAGTAGCAAGTAAATCCGTGAAAGAAAAAAAAAGATTCCGAAAAACTGCTAGAAACTGCAAGATCAGGACAATTCTTATTGGAATTCAATATCAAAACGTGCGTTTATTCGCATACACAAAGACATCTTCATATGCCACGTAAATTCGTCAGTAATATTTTTTCCAAGAATTTTACACGTTTGCAAACATTTTTCCCATTCATGTGACCAAAGATGAGGATTTTTTTTTCATGTCTAGTAACTTGAGATTACTATACAAATTACAAATCGCACAAACTAATGGACTATTAGCGTGGAATGGCATCTTCACCTCACTATTATAAGAGCGAACTGTGTCCACGCACAGGTAAATATCTCAGAACAGGTGCCGTGTTTTTCACAGAGCATCATCATTCCAGGTACGCGAAGTAAATTTGTAATGTTTAACTCATATTTAAACTTAAATTATGTTCATTTTGCTGCTCGTTACCTCGGACTCCGTCCAACATAATAATTCGCGGTTTTCTGACAGTTTATGTAAATCTGCGAAAATCTCACCCGACTTCTCTGGATTTTTGTCCGCAATTCGAATTCAAGGTTTCTGAATTACAAGTCAAGAATTGAAATAAAACAAAACTATGCGTATTTTAAATTGCCATTTGAATTATTGGTGATGAGATGAATGTACCTGAGACAGGTGACTTTATATTAGCTGATATTCAATTGTGTAGAGTGTGTTAAACGATCGACTATAAATGATGACTAGTTTTAAGAATTAGCAGTTTCGTTCTAAAATCGAGACTGGAATTTCAATGTCTTTAAAATGTACAAAATCTTGTTTTTCGATGGCAAATAGACGAAAATGCGTTAACCTCTTATGCTAATCAAGATTTGTGTATTGACATTTTTCGATGTTTTTCTTACTCGCAGAGAAAAAAAATAGTAAATCTAACTATTTTATAATGGGAAATCGGGACTATAATTAAAATAGTTAATTTTCATTACAAAATAGTTAATTTGAATTGAAAAAATAGTCAATTTAAATACAAAATAGTAAATTTTACTACTAAGAAGTTAAATTTCTTATAAAAATTGTTGATTTTGACTATTTTTGTAATTAAAATTAACTATATTAGTAATAGTCACGATTCCTCATTATAAAATAGTTAAATTTACTATCCTTGCTCTCAGCGTACACTGTAAAGACAAACGTTTTTAGACCCTTTGCAAATTTTGTAATAAATTTTTCAACATTTCTTTGAGTGTCTGTAAGGGACCGGGAGAGTGGTGTTTAATTTAAATAAACTAGAAAGCGTTTGAATTTATTCTCTAAACCTTAACACATTAGCCGCCAAAGTAGTCAATACCGACTCTCAGAATTCGATTAATTACTTTCCTTCTCTATGAAGGGAAATTATTGCGATTTGCTCTATAACATAATTCAGGATTACATTAGTAAAAGTCGATTTCTATATATATAACAAAATGAACTCTCTACGCCGCCCGCTCCTGTCTATGTCTGATCATCAGGCCAGCAAAAGAAGTGTGGCTGTTTTCTGAGGAGGTCAAACTACACTGCGGGCCGAAATTTGACTGACGCTTCCCTTACAATTTTCCCTTCCTTTGTTTCAATTGAATTAAACTTTCATAATATTCAATCGTTCGCCATGAGAAATCCGGTACAATGAATAGAAAATTCGTTTCGGGGGAAGCAAATATTATTCAAAAAAATTGACCAATAAACCTTAAGTTTCAAATATCAAAGTGGTCACACCAATTATGGAAATTATTTTATTCATGACGGAGACCCAGTCGAGAACGGAGACAGATAGAAACTTTCTGATCAGTACGAAATCCGTTTCAGGTAAAATTATGAGGATGTCCGTGCATTTGTTTGTCGGTCTGTCCGTTTTACGTATCTTAAATAACTCGAGAACGCGTTGACCTAGAGACTTGATTTTTTTTTTTGCAAAAGAGTTTTACGAAAATCGTAGTTTTCTAGCGTAGTCCAAGTGGTAAAGTACTTGGCCCGTATTCCAGAGGTCGGTGGTTCAATTCCCGACTGTGGCACGCTGTGATTAAAGTCCACTCAACTTGCTTTACGAAATGAGTAGTGACAGTTGCCGCTTGGTGTTAACGACATTATCGGTCTAGATTGCTATCACGGCCTCTGCTGTTGATGGGTTGCAACGTAAAAACCTTACAAATGTTGTAATTCATCCATAGTTCGCAATGCATGTAAAAACTGCAAGAAGAAATTGTTATGAAACCAAAATTGAAGAGGCCCAGGTTCTTCGAGAGCTGTGTAGCGCCGAGGATGTAGTTTTCTATCAACTTTCGGAAAGGTGACGGTAGCTATAACCCATACAATTTTTATTTTTCGCATGTTTGAGGAAAAAAATACAACAAAATTTAAAGGATTTAAACTTTTTGCTTAAACGATCATTTTGTATCTCTAACGATTCTCAAGATTGTCAAATATAAAACAAAGTAATTCGACTTCCTTTTTAATTACTTTTATTTTTTTTTAAATTTATTATTCAGGTCATATTCTACGATTCTGACTGGAATCCGACTGTCGATCAACAAGCAATGGATCGTGCACATCGTCTGGGACAAACCAAGCAAGTCACTGTTTATCGATTGATTTGTAAAGGAACCATTGAAGAAAGGATCCTTCAAAGGGCCAGGGAAAAAAGTGAGGTAAGACAACTTCCTGTAAAATCAGTTGTGAATAACATAAGAAGTAATTTTGTTTCAAGATCACCGCCTCAGTATCAGTAGGACGCGGCATATCCTTTTTTCCATTTCATTGATCGTGAATAATTACAAGATCAATAAACACTAAAATCGATTGTGACTTCTTTAGAACATGACATTTATTTCCTTAGCGCTTCGTTTTTTGATTTTCTTCAATTCGATTGTAATTTAAACTCCTTGTAAGAATAATCGAATAGAATTCACTTGACACGTGCCACACGATCACTATCGATCGGTAATACACTCTTTAGTTAAGTTTATTACCGGAAACTCAATTGACGTAAACATATCAAGAGTTTTTGTCTTGAATTTGTGTCTGCCGATGCCGGTCCCTTTTTACTCCAAGACATCATAAACTCAATAGTTTTTTGACCATAAAAAATGCAATGCGGTTAATACACGAAATGATGATGGATTCCGTCAAAATTGTCATAAAAATTTAATAATATTTTAATAACTTTCGTTCAAGTAGCGTAGAATTTTTAAGAACAATGCTGGCGCCTTTAGTATTTGTGCTTGTGTCTTATTTATACTACTCGATGATAGCATGTTATCGTAAGAAATTCTAATTGAATTTTACATTTTCATTCTTTTAATTAGATTCAACGAATGGTCATAAGTGGTGGTAACTTTAAGCCAGATACACTTAAGCCTAAGGAAGTCGTATCATTGCTGCTGGATGATGAAGAAATTGAACTTAAATGTAAGTGGAATAACATTTTTAGATAATCGGTTTCGTAGTGCATATCATTGGAAAAATTACAGCATTTCCTTTGAAATTTTGTTCTCATGACTCAATTTAATTTTTTGTGGTTCTGCTTGTCTTTAGATCGTCAGAAAACCGAGGAACGGAAATATCAGGAGGACGGCTACAAAATTGATAAGGAAGCCAGAGAACGGAAACGAAAATTCCTCGCCAAGGTAAGTGGATTTTCTTTTTATTATTTTTCTTTTTAAAACAATTTTCACGACGTACAAGATTTCAATGAAATTGGAATTGAATGAGAAAATAATAATTGACTTTAAACGCAATCTTAGTCAATTATTTTGCTAAGAATTATTTTTGGCAATTGTCCCCTGCAACCCGATATACGTGATGTAGCTGTCCATTTATGGAGTACAGTAGAACCTCGTACTGTGCGGTAACTAAATATAGAAGAAAAATATCAGTTGTGATCAACACAAAACTTATTTGAAAAAAAAAACTTGTTTCCATCAGAAAACTTATTTCCATCAGTCGCAACTGTTACGATACTCGTCAGTTTTCCATCAGTTTTTTACATCTAGTTATGCGTTCACATCTATCAGTTGCGACTGACAGTTTTTTGTGAAAAGTTTCTATTCATTTTGATTGCAGATTTAAAAAAATGCGGGTGGATAATCGTTTATGAATTATTATTGCATTAAGTTCAAAAAATAAAATTTGATTCTGTTTTGATGCGATACGACTGACGCGACTGATGCGACTGACGCGAACGTTCACACCAATCAGTTTCCCATCAGTTTCCCAAAAACTGATGGAAAACTGATATATGTGTGCCCTACTTTAGAGACACAAAAAAAACTTTGAAACAAAAAATGTAGAAAATTTTATATCCTTTAAATTTTGTTATATTTATTTTTCCGAAAAGCGCATTGGTTACGAAATTTTTTCAAAAGGTATTTTTTCGAAAAAAATGTATGGAGAAACGTACATGTTATAGCTACCGTTACTTTTCCAAAAGTTAATAAAGAACTACGATTTTTGTAAAACTTATTTACAAAAAATTTCAAGTCGCTAGGTCAACGCGTTCTCGAGTTATTTAAAATACGTAAAACGGACAGATCGACAAACAGATGCACGGACATCCTCATAATCTTACCTGAAACGGATTTCGATCAGAAATTTTCTATCTGCCCCCGTACTCAAGTCGGTCTCCGTCATGAAGACAATACTTTCCCTGTATGGAAGAGGAAAGTAAATATTGAAATCGACCAGAACGAAATTTTCAATAAAATTGTGGCAAAAACCAACCAGTTCGATATACGGTAGTAAAAACTAGGGTTGTAAGAAATATTTGCATTCGTTTTTGCAACATGCGAAAGATTTGGAAAATTTGAACATTCACTTCCGCTTTCGGTAATTTGATTGCGAAAATTTTAGAAAATATTTTCATGCGCAAAAAATTTTGTAACGTCGTCTTGTGACTCGAGTCGATCTGTTTTAGGGGAAAAGTCCTCTCCACCATACAAATGAAATCGATTTTAGCAATTTTCTAGAAAACGATGAGTTGTATTGAAAAAGGTGTAAGGGCGAAATCCGTTAAGAATATAATTTTACATAACTCTTCCCTACTTCAAAATTCAATCGGACTATTCCTTCCGGCCTCTCTCCAATATAAATGGATTTTCATCTATATATACTTGTATCAGGTCTTTCAATAAGGACATAAGAATTTTGTATTTAAATAAAACACAGAATAATTGTGATATCGGGCTGAAAATTATTCCAGGTGTAGTGGACATGTTACATTTAAGTATGAAATTCGATGTCGTTCATATGGCCACCGCGAGCACGTTTGCAGATTGATTTGGAGCCAATTTTCCACCACTCTTCCACACATATCGGCCGGAACGTTGGCAATTTCGCGTTCGATATTGTTCCTGAGCTCCTCTAACGTTGTTGGCTTGTTGGCATAAACCAACGACTTAACATAACCCCATAAAAAGAAATCCAACGGCGTTAAATCGCATGAGCGAGTTAGCCATTCGACCGGACCAATTCTCGAGATTACACGATTACCGAACTTCTCTTTCAATAGATCAATTGTTTGACCAGCTGTGTGGCATTGCTCGTTCGTGAACTTCACCATGATAAAAATGTAAACCTTGACTGACGTTTTAGTATTGCCAGATCATAAAAAAAGTTTTAAGGTGCGTTTTTATTAAAATACAAAATTGTTTTGTCCTTATTGAAAGACCCTTTATATATAAAAAACGAAGTAAAGGCCAAATACCATTCACTAACCCACTCGTCACAGTATTTGCCAAATCACTTTATCGATTGGCATGAAATGCACGCAAGTTCGTCTTATCTCAAAGGTACTCGCTAAGAAACTGTTTTTCAAAATTCCACTTCTAAGAGGTTAACGAGGGGTGGGGGGTAGTGGGTTTTGTTATAAAACATTGATTTTTATGTCTGCCTTTATAGGAAGCCTGCCTTTTAGGAGGCTGAGAAATGTCAGTCGGGGGTCGCTGATCACGAATCTGGTGTTGGAATTACAAAATTCGAAACGGAAGTTCCTGAAGGCATACCAATTTTTTTTTTTTTTTAAGTTATTTTTGTCTTTTTTGGTGCAAAAAAATTTATGCAAAAAACTTGAATCCGGCAATGATGGGTACGCAAGCTAGTATTCTATATTAAAGTATATTAGATTTAGTACGCAGTGTGTAACGCATCGAACCAATCGTCACGCACAAAAATGAACCACACCTGAGTGTTTGGAATGACAAAAGATTTTGATTTCGTCTGTCCGTCCGTCTTTCCGTCTGTCTTTCCGTCTGTATGTCGTGAACACCATAACTTTCGAAGGGATTGAGCTAGAAACTTGAAAATTTGGTATAATTTTGTCTCTCGTAAATGCCTAGGCTAATTTCCTGAACGGGGAAAATTGGTCCTATCCCATACAGTTTTTTTGCACTTTTCTCGAAAACGGTGAATATTACTGAAAAATTTATAAAGGTAAAGAATAGGATTTTACGTAACTCATCCATACATCAAAATCCAGTTGAACAACTCCTATCCTCCCCCATATAAATAGAATACTTTTTTCCTTTTTTATCGAAAACGGTGCATCCTACCTTGGTGTGCAGGGGGTTTGAGGGATGCGGAAGTTCGTTGAAGTAGCGACAACATGAAAAGAACAAAACACGGAGTTATTATTTCCCGTAAACTTTGTGATGTCTGAATTGATCGGACGGTATTTTAATATAATGGTCCTTGACATCCAAACACGTTGAAATTTCATTTTAAAAGTTTTGACTGTGGTGAAATTTTCGTTGTATAGTTAAAAGGTCATTTGATTTATGTATTTATTTTTTTATTAATTTTGAAATAGACAGGGATGTCATAAACATGTCCGTGAGCGGCATCAATTTTTTTTTCCATCAAAAACTATGAAAATCATATCTTGCATTAAAAGCCGTGTTGTAAATAAAAGACATTTATGATCACAAAATCGAACAACTTGCGATCGAATCCCAAAAATTAGTTTGATCAAATATAATAATAGCTTCTCTAATTAACGTGTTAAACTATTACGCCTTTATTTGTCTCTGTTATTAAAATGTTTCCTTAACAATTTGCACGTTTTTATTAAACACGTTGATGACTACATCTTAACTCACTCACAACAAACACCTAAATTAAAGACTCAAATGATTATCTTTGATGCTACAAGCCGACGATTTCAAAAATCAACCCTCATTAATTACAGGATTTTCAATAATGAACAGAAAGTGTTAAAGGCTAAAAATATCAGCAAACAAATGATCAAAAAATGATCAAACAAATACAAAGTTTTCTCACTATCGTCTTATGGTTTCATTAAGAAAATTGACGATCTTCAATGATCGCCGACATAATTTGGTGGCCGATTTTTTAGCAAAGGTAACCAAAAAACTCTTTTTGAGTAGGCGATACTTCAAAAACTCGTAAACAACGATAAAAGTCACGTTGACATCGCGACGATTGAGTGAATCGAGATATCTGAAATTTCAGATCACTTAACGAAATCAAATGCCAAAAATAGGATGTCTTTTTCTTTTCACTGATCAAATGGACTACAATCAAATGATGTCTTGGATTACATGGGAATTTATTTGAACAGCATTTTTGGATTATTATTTTTTCGAATTTTTGAGACAAATACCCACCATCCGTGTCGATCATAAATTTTGCGGAAGTCTAAATTGTCAATAAATTCTGCGGGATTGCAGGCGGATTAAAGACTTTCTGATGTCTGACTTGATCTGACTGATAAAACATTTAAAATCCAAACCGTTTAATACTTTTTTTTAAAACTATTTTTTTTGTACAATTCAAAGATTTTTCTGAATATTTTCGGATAAATTAAGTGATAAAACCTGATTCAATGGCATTTACCCGAAGACGAGACACAATTTAAGATTATTGCTGATGTCTTATTATAAAACAGGTGAGAATCAATTTTTAGTAAAATTGCCAGATCGTTTTGTCTGATGGCTCAATGAATTCAATTTGACGCCTTTTTTTTACAGAAATCTGAAAGAATTTTTGTTATGGGTGGGCCATGACTATTTTTGATGATCACCAGTGAGCGACATCATTAAATTTAATTGTTTTTAAGAAATTTAAACAAAAGACTCGTTGATTTTGTATTCTTTGAAACATTGCAACTCTTATATAGTTTCAAATTAAGATTGAATTGAAGGAGGAGAATAATAATCTCGAAAATGGACAGGTGAATTGCGATACTCACCTGCCCGTTGAAATGCTGCAATTGTTCCACCGTGAACGAATATACAAAGTTATCCATAAGTCTTAACGTTTCACGGGAATTTGAAGAACAATTAAAGGGCTTTCGATAAGGTCGTTATATTGGATTGTGTTAATATTCAACTCTTTTAAGTTACGGATAATTTGCTGTTAAATTGCCGACGTCATGGATAGATGGAGATTTACCCTTTTGGTAAAAAGAAAAACTGAAAAAGTCTAACGTTTTTATGAAAAATCGTTTACAGTCAAGAAAAGATTATATCTCAACGTAAACCAACTTAGTTGAAAATGGAAACCCAAAAAGTTGAAAATTTATATTTTTGCTATTGAAATTTCTTGGCTTATAGGTCTTTAAAAAAATAATATAACAAAATCTTATATTATTTTTGTGGACGTTTTTTACATCCAATTTCCCCCCAACATGTCAGGCATGTTTGCCCTGAAACCCCATTAGGAGCCGGTTTCTTTTTTTTTTTTTTTATAGATCTAGCCAGAGCTTAGGGGAAGACCCTTTAATGCCGAAGCACAGCTCGGGATGGTCGGAAGGACAAAAGGAGATGCCGATTTATGTTCTCCTTGAACTTCTGCGGGTTATAGTCCGCACTCAGAGAAAAAAAATAGTTAATTTTATTATTTTTGGTAGTTGATGTTGATAATTCTACGAATCTCGATGAACATCCAAAAATAGTTAAAGTTGTTAAAGAATAGTCAAGAAATAGTGCGAAATAGTAACCATGTCTAAAATGCTCTCATTTCGGTGTTTACAGCAAAATAATCAATTTTAATTATAACAAATAGTTAAAATACAAATAACTATTTGGTACTATTTGTTTATCGTTTTGTAGTTGAGTTCTCTAATTTTAACTACATAATGATAGGTTTCAGATTTGAAATAATAAAAAAAATTATATAATAGTAAAAATGACAAATTTGTAATAAAATCTATTACAAATTTATTAAAAATTTGCTACTTTCTACTGACGCGTCATTTTGCTCCTCGTTTTCGTGTGGTAAAGTTGTGAATTTTTCAAGTGCATTAAATGGAACAGTCAGATTATCAAGAAGCAGCTGAGGGTGCGCCGATTATTGTGTTGGATCAAACTTCACTGGATCCCCTATTCGTCTTGTTAGATTCTTGGGATTTATCATCTCTATATTCAACGGTAAGATTTTTTTTTGCATTTTTTTAATTTTTCCAACATTTTTACTTAGAAATAAAATTCGTTTCTTCCTCAACTTTCCAGAAAAATAAAATCTTAAAGAACTGTGCTAACAAAGAGACAGGCGAAGCAAACCATTTGAAAGCGGAGTGTTCTCTAACTGGTATTATTCATTTTTATGCTATTTTGTTGAATAAAAACTATAACAAGTATAATATTTGCTTTAAATCACAGAGCACTAATACAGTTTTTTTAACTAGACGAACAAATCGAAAATAATAAGAAATTCTTGAAATATCTCCAAGATGATTGTATAAAATGCGTGAGCAAATGGGAAAGTCTACACACGCATTTTCATAAATTTCGTATAAAATTAAAGACAAACATAACGAAAACGGAAATACGACAGAAGGTAATTTTTTTTGTTAGTAAATTTCTCATTTTACATTCTACTTTTTATATAGATTCTTGTGATGCCATCCTCATGCTAATGTGATTTTGAGTTTTTCTTTTGTGATAAATCCTTGTTAAGGTTATTTTTACTGGAAATAAAATATTTTTGTAGCACAACACATTCTGTTTCTTTTTCTGTTGAGTTTCTGTTTTTCAGTAAATTCAGGGCAAAATAATTGAAAAATCATTATTTTTCTAATAATTTTAACTAATTTGTAATAACAGTGATTAGAAAATAGTTAAAAATGACGACTTTTGTAATACACAGTAACTATTTTTAAGTAATTTCAAACACAAAATAATTATTTTGAGTCTGAATTTCTACTATTTCGCAGTAGACTTAATGAAAAAATAATTGTTTTTTAATAAATATAACTATTTTTAAATTAAATCTATAATAAAATAATTAAAAGTAATTATTATGCAATAAAATTTTACTACTAATGTAATCTGGCAAGAACTATTTTATTGTAATTATTTACAATTTTATATTGTGATCAATTATTCTTTATAATAAAGATCAACTACAAAAGTGATAGTCACGATTTGCCATTACTAAATAATTGAAAAGTTGTTAAAAACAACTATTTTTTTTCTCTGCGTGCGGGGGGAACACATCGGATGGTAAATTGTTCCAAAGTCTTGTTACAGCTGCCTGAAAAAGAAAGGAGAATGAGAAGAAAGATTTTCTGGATATCTATAAAAATTACTTCCCTGCAAAGAAAGCTGGCCGATTTTGTTGTTTGTCCGTTTAAATATTGTAGCACCTT
Source organism: Chrysopilus asiliformis (assembly GCA_964034945.1). NCBI lineage: Eukaryota > Metazoa > Arthropoda > Insecta > Diptera > Rhagionidae > Chrysopilus > Chrysopilus asiliformis. The sequence goes on along the minus strand of OZ035960.1, from coordinate 89,052,721 downwards.
TGCATCCAAACAATCAACAATTTTCTTCCACCTCTGTCCGGGATGTCCAGATTTCACTGCGCTGTGAGAACATCACTTTCGACGCTCTTCCGCAAGATTTACCTAAAAGAAAAAAAAGGAACCAAAGTAATAAATAAAACATTTTCACTTGCAATCACAAAAAAAATAAATAAATGAACAATATCACTAGATAAACTAAATTTGACGTTCATTCGAATGCACTTTTGACACAATAATGTAAACAAATTGATCTCGCCGCAAAATGATAATTTGTATCAAAATTTAACTACAACTAGAGTACTTTAAAAAATGATTACCGTATTTTCAAAATTAATGCATTGAATTTTTAAATAACAAATTTTAAAGAATCAAATGTACATGAAGATAAAATATAAATTTTTACGCTTACCAAAATATTTTGTTATCGCTTCGATATCATTTTCGATTTTTGTTTCGATTTTGTTTGGATCGATCATCGTCAAACTTGCTGGGATGAATTGTTTTCGCTTTGATCAAATTCCCCTTATTTCAACTGAAATGCAAATTAGATCGAAGTGAATACGTCATACAGTCGATTTTATAAGGATTTACTTACCTGTTTTGTTTCTTATGGTCTATCAGCTCAAATTGATTTTTGATCAAATTTAGAGGAGCAAATATTTTTGTGTGCCACATTAGCCCCTACTTTCTATAAAAAATCACATTTTTCTCCAGAGGAGAGGGACAAAAATCCTTTTCCGGTGAAGATTGCTCGTGGTCGCACGACAGGGGATTTTTCTCCTCCCCAATCTTTTAAAATTTTGTACAAGTTTTGGAGAAAGTGGAAATTTAATATCCGAAATCTAATACGTTCGAATAGATTTCTGGAAAATTTCAAGTGAGTGATTTTTGAAGTGACCTGGAATTAATTTTGTGAATAATAGTATTCTCTCTGGCACAGATCCTCATGGTTCACTTTTGAACATCTACTTTCATCTCCAACTTGTTAAACCTGATCGTTGTTTAACGAAGAAAATCTTCAGGAAAAAGATTTTATAAATACGATTTCCACGTAATTTTGGGTATATTTTTTTGTTTTTTTTTTATTATGTGATTTTTCCTACCATATGCGTTTTCTAGCAGTGACCGTGAGAGGGGAGGAGCCCCTAGAATTTTTCTATAAAATAAAATAAAATAAAAAAGAACATCATTACACTCTGGAAAAAGGAGCAAATCATCGGATTAGATTTTCCCCTTCGAAATTGCTCAACATTTCTTCTTTGCATCGAAGGATTTTCTTAGTGGTGCTGCCAGTGATTCTCAAGAAAAAAAACAGGAGAACCCAGCTAAGTCAGCTTCCATACCGGCGTGTGGATTCTAATTTTGGTTGCTCCAGTTAACACCGTCGTTTGCAAACCCCTTGAAGGTGGAAATATATGAACCGCGATCAAAGTAAGTCTTTTTTATCTTTCACTGTTCGTCCGGAAACCCCAATTGTGGAAAAGCCTACGCCGGCAGACGAAGTCGTGAATTCAGAGCAACACTATCAAAATGAAACATCAATTTACAATTATAGACAGCTCGTAGTTCAGATTTTCATTTTTCTGTTAGGGAAATTCCTTAGAATCAGTAGCCAATTATAAAATTTTCGTTTGAAATCTGTCTTGTACAGTTTCCACCACTATCGTGATAAATAATAGTAAACGTACGAAGAAATTTACAAACGTACGAACGTTATAGGTGGGCCCACACTAGTGACATTAAAATTTTGCTTATTTACATCGCATTTCGGGTGGTGAAAATTTATTTATTATATTTATTTTATTTATATATTTTGTATATTTATATTTTATTTGTTGTTTTGTCTTATATTCATAATTACAATTATTATTTCGATGATTTAATTTGTGCACGAGTAGAGATTTATTTTATTAAGTTTTTTTTTTTTTGATTATTTGCTGCATGAGAGTTTTCATTAGATTTGCTTATTATTTATTATTTGCTTATACTTATTATTTGCTTTTTATATTATTATTTAGTAGCGCTTATTTAAGCTAAAATTTGTAGATATTTTTTGTATAAATTTCATTATTTTTTTTTATAAACTTGTATATTGAAATTTTTGGGTTACGATTTTTTTATTATGGTGCATTAGGTGTTTTTATTTTTAGGTGGTGAAACGTGAGTTGATAAAAATGAGTGGCAAGGATATCGAAAGATATCATGCGCGTTCTACAATTATGCTATACTGTGTATAGCTTAAAGAGATAATGCCATGATCATCGATATTTTATTCCCTTTCCCCCATCCCTTAGATTTTTGATTTGATATTGTGGATTTGAGATGATGTAGTAGACACGATTTTTTTTTGTTAAGGCCAATGTCGTTCAGACCAGACAAAGAACCACCCCTTTCCGGCGAGCTGAGCCCAAATACCATCTAGCGTGTCTACCTGTTCTGGTTCTGGCGATACATTCCTTGGTCGTAACAGTCTTGTTGTTCGCGGAATGAAGGAACCCCTAAACTTTACTGTACGAAAGCGGGGAGGCTCAAGGAAGAATTCGTGCGCACGTGTAGCTGCACGAGAGGGTCTAAGGAAAATATACCGTGGAGGAATAAGTTGGGAAATTTCGGTGGAACATTTCCCATGGAAATATCTGGCTCATAGCTGGCTCATCGTCATCAGAGCCTGCTTTACCAGATTCCACGCAGGCTTACAGGATTTGGTAGAGTAAAGCGGTGCGGCGCGGTCAGCCGCAGTCATTGTCTAAACCCCAATAACGCGGCGCGGATGCGGCGCGGTGACAACTCAATTTTTGTTTTCATAACCTACAAATCGCAGAGAATTTGAAGATTATTATGTAGGCAAATTTAAAGTATTATCTGTTGGTATAGAATACCGTTCGATAAACAAGTATTTTGGGTTATTGTGTCGATGGGGCAAACAAGAAGAATTGTATAATTCATTCGTAATAAAGCCTTCAACGAGAAGAGATCTCTTTTTTTTAATTAACCGCTGTCCCTACAGTAAATTTTTCAGTTTTATTTTCCGTTTCAAATACGTTTTCAAAGGCCACTTGATAAAAATATTTGCTACAACACTCTTTCCACTTGATAAAAATTTGCTACAAGACTCAGAATATTTAAACAAGTGTTTGGAGATGGCAGACATAACATACCGAGCTTCCCGAATTCATATTAAAGTACCATAATTCACCACTTGTGACATCTCTGTTATGTCACCGCTTCCAACCGCGTCTGAAAGTAGAAACTAGACCTACTCTTCGCGGTGCCACGCGTCTGCCGCGCGGCTGCCGCGTTTGATCAGCGCGGAATTATAGACCAACTCATATAAACCTATAGTTTCTACTACCATCTGTCACCGCGCCGCGCCGCTTTGCGCATTATTGCGGTACAAGCTTAACCTCTGGAGCCCAATGAACGCAACGCGAACGCAACTCCAACGCTGTGAACTGTCACGCAGCGCAACATTTCACCAGCAGAGCCCAATGACATTTCGTGAAGTAGTACAAGTGACATAATATAAAGTGGTATAAAGTTGGCAAAATTACAAAAATGGATAATTTTGAAGCGATAATTTGCTTTGTTGGTTTTTATCTTTGTTATTTGTCTGTTATTGCACTAAGGCTATCAATTTTTCCTCGAACGACATTTTCCCGACCTCACTTTATGAACTCTCAACGCAGAATTCTGCGGCAAAGTTACACGGCAAAAAATCCTGGAGTATTTTTCAATCCAAAAATTATATTGACGAAATCTTAATAACATTTTTGGATTGGAAAGTAATACATGCGAATTTTTGAAAAATTTTTTAGCTTTTTGTCTTCATATTTTAACAATTTTTTATTGTGTATTGAACTTAAATACTTTTAATATTAATGTCTACAATTTAATCAAAATTTTAGACTTTAATACTAAATTAAACCAAAAATAAATTTATAAAAATTTCTAATCTATATTATTGGATTAGAATTTTGCATTGGATTACATATAGGTCCAGCTTAATCCAGTTTTGATTGGAATTTACTCCAAGATTTTTTGCCGTGTAGAAGTTTGCAAACTTTTGCGTTGTAGTTGCGTTCACTGTGCTCACTTCAAATGATTTCTATGGAACAAACTTGTAAGTGACAGTTTCTGCGTTCGCGTTGCGTTCATTGGACTCTAGGCATAAGATCCGATTTGTGTACATTCTGATACTCCGATTGCCACAGACCTTATACGAATTATGACGGAAGGCAAAGCAGCTCCATTAAGACAGAGCGAATCTACTATTTCGTGTTTTTTTATATTTTTACAAAATTCACACAGAATTTATATTTTTAGTTTAAATTTTTAACCTAAAAGTTAAAATTTTTCTAAAATGAAATTTTGTAAACAAAACTTGAAAAATTAAACCGATAGACGAATAATTGCAATTTTCGATGTTTGTGAATTTCTATAAGTTCAACTTTGGTTGAAAAATTCGACTTTTGTGGTTTGAAAATCCAACCGAAACGAAAATAATTTAAACTCTTTGATTGAAACATAAGAAAAGCTAAAATTTCCAGGGCCAATTGTCAAGTACTCTATATGATGACAGAAAAAATGTTTATTTAAAAAAATCCATCGGTATAGGATAGAGGAAAGGAGTGGTTCGATTGAATTTTGATGTATGGAACAGTTATATAAAATCATATTCTAATCAGCTTTTTGCCTTCATAAATTTTCCAATACAACTCACCGTTTTCGAGAAATTTGCAAAAAAAAACTGTTTCGTTTGTATAGGGGAGGGTGAAAGTAATGATATAATTTTGCCCTTTCAAGGACTTGAAACGTGACTATACAAAATTTCTACACTGAGCGAAAAGATCACCTAAAATGCACCTAAAATGGAACAAAATCAAGAGGAAATCTTTATGGTTTTCATCCAAGAAGAAAGTCAACTTAAAACCATAAAGAGAATCCTTTTAAAATTTTGACAGCGAGATAAGGTGCTAATCATCTTAAATTAAGGTGAAATATACTTATTTTTTAAAAGGATTGTCTTTTTATTTTAATCTTATAGCACATAAAAACTATGTGAAATCTGTTTGAAACAAATAGATTTTCCTTTGAATTTTAGAGGATTTTCTATGAAATCTGTTAAAAATATTTAAGCCGGCATTCCATTTTTTTTAAAATTACAAAATTATTTTGTACTTAAAAAAATTGATGCTTAAAAGGGATTGCTTCAAGGGATTGAAAATTTAAAAAAAACCAAGAAATATATATTTTATAGTTTTTATTTTATTGTTTTAAATTTACAAAACATATTCTTCTATCCTAAAAAAAATAGAAAATAATTTTTTTAAATTTGTACTCCATTTTTGTTTAAATTAAATCACTTTGTAAATTGCAAATGAGTATTCCTTAATACATTAAATCCAATACTTTTTCAATCTTATCACATTCAGTCCATTATTAAGTAGATAAAAATGAATTGGTGGTCCATCCACATATGTTAAACAAATTATTTTATAATTAAAAATAACATTTCCAGATACATAATTTTGAATTTCTAAAACAGCTTTTCGCGAAAAAATAGTATTTTCATGCAATTTAAGTGTAAATAACAACATGGATTTTTTAAAATCAGATGTTAGAGCATCAATTGACAATGATTTTATGTCAGCCGATTCAGTCATATTGGAAACATCAACTACTAAATCTTTGCGAACATCTACACATTCGGAACTTTCAAATCGGTTATTACTTAAATTTTCTATATCTTTTTCATGTTTCATCATGTGTTTTTTAAACGCATGAATATTTTGGAATTTTTGCCTACAATGGTTTTGTTTACATTTGAATTTGTAAATACTAGGTGTCCCATGGACACTTTTTAAATGATTGATCAATACTTTGGCAGTCGAGAATATGTTATCACACGAAAAGCAAATTAGTTCGGGCATTTTAAAAATTTATTGTTTTAACTTATTAATTAAATTTGAAACAGCCGAAAATGCTTCAGAATTGAATTCAAAGAAGTACTGCTCGAAAAAAATCCAAACTAATTTACTTATCGGTGAGTATTCGATTTGATAAACATAACACATTTTAATAATCAAATCAATGCATTTTAAAATGGAACATAATTTGTACTTTAAACCATCGCAATAAACATAAAATTCCGATATCTTACATATTTCTGGGCCGACAACGACGATTCTTGGTTGAATTGTTTTTTTAGCTGCCATGAATTCACTTGTCACTTTATTTAGTTTGGGTATTATATCATTTGTTGTTCGCACATGTAAAATGAAATCGGTCTGGGCGTCACAAATCGTTGGCTTATGGAATTTGCTGAGACGAATTGGCTGAAGAACTGCATGCAACAGCATTGCAACAATACAGTGTTTAGAGTCTAAAATTTCCAAAAATTAATAAACACTTAATGTGAATAATGTTTATATACCTTTTGTAAGACTTTCCATTTCCAAACATTTTAATAGCTCTTTGGATGATTTGTCTTTTATTTCAGTTTTAAAGATACTGAGGATTTTCGGAATGAACGAATCGAATTGGCTGATTAAAAGATCCTCCTTTCCAAAATGAATAACTTTGAAATCGATATCAATCTACATAAAATAAAACCAAACTTTATAAAGTAAACACCGTCAAAAATTTCTCTAAAATTACCAGCTCATGACCACCAGAGTCATTATATCGTGGCCATTCTTTTAAAAGAGTCGACAAATTAGTATTTGAATCGCATTTAAATTGTTTAATTCTTAATGTGGCCGTAATTTCCCAGTATTCTCGAACCGTTTGCCAAGGAGAACAGTTGTTTTGAAGCCAATGTTTCTTATTTAAAAATTGCTCTAAAAATTGTTAGTTTGGGAGTTATTTTTAAGAGAATAATTTTAAAACTAAACCTTCTGCTAGGTCTGATGTACATGTGGGTAAACCCTCTTCATCCTCCTGAGTTACAATTTCGTTGTTGGAACTCAATGAGTGTTCGGCGTTACACCAACGAGAATGCAATCTACCAGTCGGATTCCTTTTCCCCGACTTTCGGTCCATGAAATATGTCGACTGTAAAATAATCATAAAATCAAAAATTTTGCTCAGAGTTGTCTTTTATCTGGTTAGTCACTTACTGCTTTTTCAGTTGGAAATCTGTGTTCGATAGCAGTAGCCCAATTCTTCATATCACGGTAAGTCATTTTGTTTTTACCAATAAATTGCTCAACAATGCAGTGTGTCAAATCTCTTTGGCTTTTGCTGTCCAGTAAACCGTTCTTTTCGTAGTATGCGATGACCATTTGTCCCCTAATTGTGGATTTAAGGATGTTAGAAACGTCATAAGCACACGTCGAAAGGTTTTTATCTTCTGAATTTAAGCCGACGTTACTCGAAGTATTACTGAATTTATTAGAAATAGTTTCTAAACAGTCCAGTATCCGCCTTGTTGTGGGCGCTGATAAAGTGTCCACATCACAAGCCATGGGTTTATCCTAAATTTTAATTTATTAAGGATGTGTAAATTTCAATACGGGTTTTCCTTACAATTTCTCTTCTCCACTTTTTTAATCCTGACGTGAAAAGAATACGATCACCAAAATAGCCGCATCCATCGATGTTAACGAAAAATTTGTCTATTTGAGACATTTCCATTTCTTCTAGAATACGTCTCGTATTTAGCCCGTACACTTTTAACAAGGCACAGCCTGATTCGGACACTCCCCAAGCCCTAAAAAGACTTTGAACTTCATTCAATTCTGTTTCATCCCAAGTTATAGGCGGCACTATATCGATATTTTCAGTATTTGGTAATTGAAATGAATCCATTTCGCACAACAAAACTCAAAACATTAAAATTACACCGATCTGCGACCACTCCGCGCGAAATTCTAGAACCAATTGACTTTTACTTACTACGTTTTATATGCATATCACATTGTTTTAAACAGATTACATTTTATTTCAATGTGGCAATCATGTTAAAACTTGAAATTATATGACAGACCCCTTGAAAATCGTATTTTAATCTGACAATACACATTGATTTAAAGTGAAAACCATTCAAAATTTTAAATAGATTTTCTTTATGGAAATAAGGTGATATTTTAATAAGAAATCGTCTTAAAAGGTACGTTTTAAGGTGAAATCATGGTAAAATAGGTCAATGTGCATATCTTCTTAAAATAATGTGACATTTTTCTCTCAGTGTAGTATCTTAAAAGTTTCGTTCTTAACGGCAAAAGCGTTTGCTGTGGTTTCCGACTCTCGTTCTTGGGAACGAAAATGATTTCTATTTAAGTTTTCGCTTCTTGTTCAAAGCGGTTTGTGGGTTTCGCATAAAAATGAATGAAAGCCTCGAGCGATGGCTGTTGGTTATGATGATGTACACACATATCGTCGGCTAAAAGTGAAATTGTGCTAAGTCCATTTGGTATAATTTTCCAGAAGAGCAATGAAAACCTTGTTAAATCGTTTTAATTCTCTTTCAATAACACTGAGTTTTCTTTAAATGAGAAAAATTGGGCTCAGTTTTCTTTAAATGAGAACCTGTATTCTTTAAATGAAAATTAAAATGATTTAACAAGGTTTTTTATTGCTCTTCTATCAAATTTGATATAATGGACTTAGCACAATTTCACTTTTAGCCGACGATATATAAGTATGTATTTCATTAGTAAGAGAGCGATATTTCGGTCCCAGCATTAAAGTTCTGTTCAGGGTTGTGACTTTTCATTTTCGAAATCGTAGTAAGCGGCCGAAAAATAGTAGTAGAATCGATGAAATAGTAGTAAATTTATGTAAAACCTTCGTCATTATATATATATAACTAATTTTAACGAAAGACTAGAAATGGGAGCGTTTTGAACACTGTATGTATGTATGATATTTATTTCATACTTCTCTTATCATAAACCAATTATAAATAAAATTATTATACCCGTATGGTGAAACCGAATATCTCAAAAACGGTGCATCTTATTTACATAAAACTCCCATACATAAAAATCCGATTGGAATAAATTTTAAAAAAATCTAATTAGAAAGTTTGATTTCAAACTGGAATTTTGATACAACTGTTCGCCGCTCACTTAAATCACCATACGGATTTTCAAGAATTGCCAGATTGGCAATTATAGCTTTTGTTATGTTTTAAATAAAAATTTGTTTCCTTAATTTCCTTTTCACTAAAATTTCTTACTTAAATATCTATTGGCGATCGTTGTAGGCGGATCCACGTCTTCTGGCCGTCTCTCCGAGACGGACACCTGCTTTTTCTTGGTTTCAATTTCACAACTTGCAAAAGACATTACCTTAAAATCCAATAATTTTATCCAAACTAAATCAAATGTAAAAATCGATGTTTTTAATTGCAACTGACTTGAAATTTGGTACTTTTTTTTGGTAATGCAATATTTACTTGTATTAGGGTACAAAGTTAAAAATAATTACAACATTCTGTGTTAAGAAAAAATCCAGCGTAGTCCAATTGGTAAAGTACTTGGGTCGTATTCCGGAGGTCGGTGCCCAACTAACAATTTTCGTCTCATAAGACTCTACTAGAGTCTTTTGAGAGTTTTCATACAGGGCTATTTCACCCTTGTAGAATGCTACAACTGTTTTATGAGTGGCTGATGAGGCTTAAATGGCGCACTTATGAGAACTTTTTTTTATCTTATGACAAGACATCAGTTCTCTTTGTAAGAGTCACGAAAGTCTCACAAGAACACTATTTGAATTCTAATGAGAGTTTATTGATATTCTCATAAAACTTTCATAACAAGTACTTTATGCTTTGCTAAAAAGAGAAGAGTATATAAAAATATCTAGCCGGTTTTATTTTTGAAGAGTTAAAGTAATTTTTTAAAGAGTAAAAGTTATTTTTGAAGTGTTTATTTATTTTCGGATCCGAGTCATGTCTACGTTTGCGTATGATAATATTGTATTAGAATTTCATATGACATATATTTTAAATTCTATTTTTTCAGATATATAGACAAAAAATATATGGGGAATGCAGTTTTACTGATAATATAACATATTTTACTTCGAAAAAACGCGGAACCCCTCGAAAAAATCGAAAAAATGAGATATATTATAAATCGGAAATATAATATGGAAAAATTAAATTTTTAATATAATTGATCAAACTGTTTCAATTGTTTTAATGCGTTTTTGTTTTTAAAGAAAATAGCTTTTTGCAGTGTTTTTAGGTCCTAATTTACATATATAAGCTGTTTTTGGAATTTCAAAGTTTTACTATTAAAAAAGATCAAGGGAAAATATGGCGCCTGTTGACGAAGATTTATTTTAAGAATAAAATTCTACTAATAAGAACATAAGCTCGCGTTATGCGAGTTTAACTCTTTTATGTCTCATATGAGCATTTTAAAAAGTATTTTTATACTTAAACTTTTACAAGCGCGTTTTTATGAGAATCATACGAATTAACTGCTCATAACATTTTTATTTAAGATTTAAACTCTTTAAGTGTTAAAACTTTATAAAAAATATACAATGAGAACATAAGTTTTTAAAGGCTTGCTACAAGAGTTCAAAAATCGCCTTGCTATAAGCGTAAAAGATTCAGTAGCTCTAGTAGCGTCATACTCTTATAAAAAGAACGCTATCAGAAAAATTTAGAGTGTCATTACAAGAACTATGTTATGAGAGTATCCAGTGTGTTAAGAAAGTTTAATGAGAAGATTTCAAAATTCGTAAGAGTTTTGATCTGGAGAGTTTGTTAGTTGGGTGGTCCAATTCTAAACTGCCGCACGCTGTGATTCAAGTCCACTCAACTTGCTTTACGAAATGAGTAGTGATAGTTACCGCTTGGTGTTAACGACATCATCGATTTAGATTGCTATCATGGCCTCTGATGTTGATGGGTTGCAACGTAAAAACCTTACAAATGTTGTAATTTATCCATGGTTCGCAATCCTTGTAAAACTGTAGGTGCGAAGCAGGGATGAAAATTGTTATGAAAACTCAATTGAGGAGGTTCAAGCTCTTCGAGAGTTGTAGCGCTGAGGATGATGAGGTTAAAATTATTGGACTAACTTTTAATCGCATTTCTGGAATTTGACATTTTTTAATACTTTTTCTATTAAATTTCAATCCTCTCAAATGATTAACTACATTTTTAACCAAACTTGTATTATTCTTCCATACTTTTCAGAGTTTGATAGATTGTAATAAAAAAAGTATTACATTTAATGCCAACATCATTCAATGGGAATATTTTTAATGCTTTTTGTATTAACTTTTAATCCCAGTTCTAGATTCGATATTTTTTTAATAAAATTTGTATTATTTTTCAATATTTCCCTCCTTTGAAATTTGCATATGATCGGCAACATCCAAGTACATACGGCAAAAGGGAAGTAGTGAAAGACGGGTTTTTAAACGACTTTTTTTTTTAATATTTCACTTTTTTAATAAATTAAATTCTACTAATAATAATAAAGAACCATGCAGGATTCGACGATTTTTATGCCCCCGGGCTAACTTTTGAACCAGTCCGGGTTTCACTTTCGTTCTACCTGCATTGGAAAGGTATTTTGCTCTAGTTTCACGGATATAAGCTCTTTTTTGGCGGGATCATGTCGTCTAAGATGGCAGCTGACCATTCCGCTGCAGTTCCCCGTCAAAAAAGAGCTTATGTTCATGAAACTAGAGCAAAATACCTTTCTAATGCTCGTACAACGAATGTAAAACCTAAAAGTTAGTCAAGGGGCCTTTTCGTGTATCGTTCTTTAGCCCCAAAAATGTTTAACGTGTAGAAAATTTTTTTCCTATAAACAATTTAACACCGCTACTATTAAATTGTTTTAATATCATTTAACATCTGCCGAGAAACCAGCCATTTTTAACCTCTATGTTAACATAAGTATCTTTGACTAAAATAGGGGTCCAATAACCATAACATTATGCTAAAGATTGCACAAAAAAGCTTCTCACAATTTCGCTAAAGAAACTTTCAAAAGCGGCAAATTTTGGCCACATATTTTCGATCGTCATCGCACATGGTCCCGTAGACTGTAGTATCTCAAAATCGGCCATTTTAAGAAAAACGCATTCAAAGTTTTCATTTCAAAATAATTGTTTATAAATAATTGTTTTTTTCTGTTGTCAGTAACATTTCAATTTATTACTCTTTTGATAATAATTTACAGATCATTTGCTTCATTTTTTTTTTGCAATAATAAAAGATAGAGTTAGGTTTGTTTTCCACAAAATCAATTTAAATTTTAAAAAATGGGAATTTAAAAACCAAAAATAAATAAATTTTAGGACTACGTTTACATTTAAATTTGTTTTTCATTTGATTCAGTCAATTTTCCTTTACATAATGGAATAATTACTCAAAAACACATTTTTTTGAGATACTACAGTTATAGCATTCAGCACCGAGACAATTTTAAGGAACCGGGTTTCGGTGCTAGAATCTTCGAGAACCGGGTACCCGGTTCTGGAACCGGTGCTGAAAATGTAAAAAAAAAATAAGAAATTACCAAAAAAAAATAAGAAATTACAAAATTTTTTGCGTTGGAAGCGTACATCCGAAAATTACAGTTGAAAAATTCACCTTTTGAATTACTCTGTGGCATTATAAGAAAACATCATATTTGATTTTTTTCACCGAGTGTATGACAGCAGAAAGGAGAAGTAAGACAACAAAACCAATTTCTATAGAGTAGTGCTTACTCTAGTGGAAGTTAATGAGGAAAATTCTTATTTTCCATTCTATATAATAGTTGTTCCCTGCCTATACATAAAAAAACCATTTTAACTTTACAGGAAATTTAATACTTTCTGTGAGCGCATATAAATCTATTATATTGTCGTTGTTTTAAAGAGACTTTGTAAAGAAAATGTAATCGGATGGCTTAATTATACCCGTATGGTGAAACCAAGGGGTATATTAACTTTGCCTTACCGTTTGTAACGCCAAGATCCCGTCATCACACACAAAAATGAATTACACCAGTGTGTTTAGAATGATAAAAAAATTGAATTTGGCATGTCCGTCCGTCTGTCTGTCCGTCCGTCTGTGGCGCGGATTGCGGGCGCACGGATTGAGCTAGAGGCTTGAAATTTTGCGCAGATCTGTTTTTCGTAAAATTCGAGGCTAAGTTCGTTCATGGGCAAAAATGGACCATTAGGGGGGGTACCCCCCATACGAACGAAAACGTTTTTTGCGAATATCTCAAAAACGGTACATCTTATCAAAAAAGTGCAAGAACAAAAGTTGTTTAGGATATGATTCTACATAAAACTCCCATACATCAAAATTCTATTGGAAGAAGTTTTAAAAAATCTTATAGGAAAGTTTGACTTCAAATTGGAATTTTGGTACAACTGTTCGAATTTTGATACGAATATCATCATACGGGTCTCCAATAATTGCCAGATTGGCAATTATAGCTTTTGTTATGTTTTTGCATTAATCTTTTAATTTACAGTTATTATTAACAGAAATATGTACTTACAAATATGTATTTCGTATATATTCAGCAGCGAACGAACAGTATTTTGATATTTTAGCAAGTAAGAAATTGCTTGCTTTCAGCACCGAAAACCGGGTAATTTTACCCAATTCAAACCCGGTTTTCGGTTCCAGAAAATGGCCGGGATTCCCGGGTACCCGGGTTTCGGGTACCCGGGATTGAATGCTCTAACTACAGTCTACGGGACCATGTGCGATATTACGTTATTGAACCCTTTCGTTCCCTGTATGTTTTTTAGAGGATATACTGTAATTTTTAGGTGCGAAAAGGTGATGTCGTCAGGCATAGTTCATTTTTGGTTAATTTTGATTTTTTTTTGTCTCGTGACGCAACCGAGGAAAATTTGTTTATGCGTCAAAACTTAGCCCTCTCTATAATTCCAATGTGTCCCAGAAGCATTTTCAATGTTACGACACTCAAATGTTATGAAATCAACAAAAATCACTTTAGAAATTCTAGTTTAATTACAACCCGTAGAACGCATAAAGTAATTACAAAACACTGTTTACTCATAAAAAAAACCCCCCCGACTCAAAGTATTTCAACACTTTTGGGACCACGTTTTTGGTCTAAAAAAAAACCATTTGCCAATTCCCCTGGGATTTGTAAGGCTATATTTTAATGGTCTAAAGGTATTAGCCCACATAAGTTCAAATGATTAGAAAATTGAGCTTACATTGATAAATGAGATTTTTTCATTGGTCAGAGAGAGCTAAATATACGTGTTAGAAGAGAGCGTCACCACAAATTTCAGATCAAAATGGAACTTAAAATTAAAGCAAGCTCTCGAATTTAAGACCAAGTAGGTTTTTGTAATTTTTGACCAAAATTGAAACGTTTTTCTCAACTTGTTTAGTTTTTTGTGAACAATAAAGTAAAAACAGTTTTTGCGATAATTGTTTTTTAATTTAGCGCCACTGCATTTCTCAAAAGTATTTTCGGTTTTATTTTTGATTCAATTGTAAATAAAGCAAATATAATATACACTCTAGATAATTTTATTGTAATTTTACCCCTATTATCGTAGGAAACCATTTTCCTACGATAATAGGGGTAAAATTACACCGAGTCGTAATGGCTTAAAAGCTATGCATTTTTACTCATTTTGTGGCGTACAAAAGCCTCTTTTACGGGGGAACTTTAAGCTAAATAAGAAGTAAAAGTACAATACGGGTGTAATTTTACGACATTTTTTGTTTAAAATTACACCGAAAATGGTATTAGAATTTCTCGGCTTATACGGTCTGCAAAAACAAAAATAATATATTATTTTTGCGGATGTTTTCACATCCAAATTTCCCGGGCATGTGTGTCATGTGGCAGGCGCCACACAGGATTTTGGTAGAGTAAAACTCGATTCGAGTATTTATACTCCGATGCCACAAACCTTATGCGAATTATAAGGTTAAGGTTAAATTGTCCGTACAATAATGCAAAAATACCCTGCGAGCGTGTTTTTACACCAAAATGAGAGTAAAAATACGATTATTGGTCGAAATTTTACGCAAGGTTTAAAATTACCCTATTTCTAGTGTAAGATTAATGTTTTTTTGGGTGAGTTTACAACTTAAATGGTGTGCGAGCAAAATTCTGATTTTTTTTCGAAATTTTACGACGTTTTTGCAAATTTACCCCGTTTTTACCCCATTTTTCGGTTTAAATTCAAATTCATTTTCTACAGTGTATTTTCATCTCAATTGCTTTTTCTCTGTATTCTTTTCTTTATTCTTACAATTTTCAGACCGTTTGTACTTATGTGGGATAATACCTTAAAGACGAAATAATGTTTTTTTTATAGATAAATGTCCAAGTCGTATAAATTAAACGATTTATTACGTTCGTCTCCTACATATTAAATAATATTGAAATTTTTTTGTCGTGTTTTGATGGATATTAGAAATCCAATTTTATTTTAGTCAATCAGCGTTTTTCAGTGAAGCGTGTAGAAAAATGATTTCTGAAAAGGCATTTTGTCTCAGTATTTGGTTAATAAGTTCAATTCAAGTTTTCTCAAAAATTTACGATGGTCCGTGCCCAAATCCGCCTAAACTAAAAGATCCAACGGAAATTTACAGTTGGAAAATAGCTTACATTTTGCCCTTTGATGAAGACATGAAGACGATTTTTAAATTCCGCAATCTTGACTACAATACAACCGATTTCTTTAAAAATCTTGGAATAGATTTCATAGATCGACAATCAGAATTTTCAATATATTGCTTGAGAGATGATTTTTCGAAATATTCTAAGGGAGAATGTTCAATTATTAAAACAAAATACGGAGTTGAGCCACAAAAAATTCCTGATGATTTGAAATTTCAATTAATTTATGGCTCACAGAATGATTTGCTCGATTTAGCTATCGTTTGGGGATGCAAAAATCATACAGGATCCAAAACACATTCCGAGGGATCTTTTATCGTGCAGTCAAGTGTCAAACGTCCTCAATGGAAAAAATGTTTTGATGCTTTGAACGCGACATCAAGTAGAATTGAAGATTTTATCAATATCACCGCTCGATATAAAACTTTTAAAACTAAAAGTTTCTCTGCTGTTTGTAACAATATCGGAAAAGTCTGTGGAAATGTCGTAGTGTCGGAACAATCAAATCAGCCACTGATTTCCTTCATTATAGCTGGATTATTAATATTTCTGCTCGTTGTATTGTTAGTCATTTTGGTTATTTTCTTTTGCATATTTGAATTTAAACCAATATAAACTTGAAAGCATAATAATATCGTTTGTAAAGCACTTGTGAAAATCTTTATTAAAATCCAAATATAAATAAAATATGTGGTGTTTTTTTTTCAAAATTACAAGTTTTGCCCTTACCAATTTGCACTCCAATCTCCCGGCGGTATCACGTCTTACTTGATATTCGTCCTTGTGATGTTCATAAGAAAATTTATCCAACGCTATCGATAAACAACTTTTTGATTTTAAGACCACATAAATAGAAAACTTTTGGGCATCGGAAATATTATTCTTAATATAGGAAAAATAAGTTTTTCTATTAAAAACGTCAGTTTGAGATTGGTTTGTGTTTGAGTTGTGTTTAAAAGAAATTTATATCAAAGTTGAAAACAGTCTGTTCTGTTCGGTCTTACTTTACTTCACAACTCACGGGATACTTTTTGGTGGACTTATGTTAGAGCTGAACACACGTCACACACACACCTGCGCCAAATTTCAGGCCGATCGATTCTTTAGTTAGACCTTGTTTACAGACGGTTTAGGCATGAACATGGGACTGAATCGAAAATGTTGCTCGTGTTTACACTCAGATTGGAACTGAACGCTACTGTCAGTTTGCCAGGAAAGAAATGGAAACGAAACATAATTGAAATTTTTCATTAAAAACAGTTAAAAGAAAATTGTTTTCAATTAATATTCATCATAAGAAACTAAAAAAAAAATTTGAAATGGATAATAAAAACTTTCTGGCAGCAGCAAGCATGCTTTATGTTAGAGTTTATTCCATATAGACATTTTTGCTTGGTAGATTCGAATTCTTTGACAACTGGAACGCAAATGATAATGGAACGAGGAAAATATGCACTGAAAAATACCAACCAATCGGAACCACATGTACGGAATTCTGAAAATGAAAAATCTTTGTTTGCTGGTTCAGTATCCCAATATTGTTCCCGTTCTTCCCTTTATTATCATTTCGACATTTTCGTTCAGTCGCATGTTCATGCCTCAACCATGTGTAAACATGGTCAAAGGGTAAAGGAAAAGCGAAACTTCAGACTCACTTTACTTCTTCCTGTTACTCCACCATCTTTCAGGCTTCTTTCCAATAGGCCTGTGTTGGAATTATAATTTTTTGTGCGCTATGCATCAGAAATAAAAGTGAGACAAAAGCTGTATTTTTTTAATGATCCGATTAGATGTCTATATGGATCATTAAGAAACGTCAGCTTTAGGATTATAACCCTAATGTGATGAAAATAGTATTCTTTATTCATATATTAATGAAACCAACGACGCTATCTGAGACACTCATCGAGAGAAATTTGTCTGTGTAAGAATTTAAGATGGTTAAGAATTCTTCCAGTTAAGAGTCCAGCGTAGAATCCAGCGTAGTCCAAGTGGTAAAGTATATCGGAGGTCGGTGGTTCAATTTTCGACTGTCGCACGCTGTGATTCAAGTTCACTCAACTTGCTTTACGAAATGAGTAGTGATTGTTACCGCTTGGTGTTAACGACATTATCGGTCTCGATTGCTATCACGGCCTCTGCTGTTGAGGGGTTGCAACGTAAAAACCTTACAAATGTTGTAATTCATCCATGGTTCGCAATCCATGTAAAAACTGCAGGCGCGAAGCAGAGAAGAAATTGTTATAAAACCTCAATTGAGGAGGCCCAGGCTCTTCGAGAGCTGTAGCGCCGAGGATGATGAAGGTTAAAATTATTGGACTAACTTTTAATCCCAGTACTGAAATTCGATATTTTTTAATAAAATTTGTATTATTTTTCATTGTAATATTTTTTTAATTTTTCCTTCCGTAATAATTCGCATATGGTATGCAACATTCGAGAATATAAGGTAAAAGGAAAATATTAAAAACCAGAAGTTTTAAAAAAATCACTGTCATCTCACTTATCTTTTTCAATTAATCAAATTTTAATAATAATATCAAATTTGAGTTATGTGACGGACACCTCATTTCATGTGCCGAAGCTTATTTCTGAAACCCGCCAGACCATATGCCCTTTTTCGCCGGCTTTAGCTCTGGGCTGGAATCATGTATCTCGACGCGTCTCTGTCTTTCGACTTCGACGCAGCTTTTAACTCTTGACTTCGCCATATCAGCAGCTTCAAATTTCCTGGAGTGACAGTCAGAATCACGTTTCGATTCATAGTGACAATTTCGCGAAATTTCAAGCTGCAGATATGGCGAAGTCAAGAGTTAAAAGCTGCGTCGAAGTCGAAAGACAGAGACGCGTCGGAATACATGATTGGTGCCCTGGGTTGGAGGGGTTTTTGATTGTGGTAAAAGCTTCAGAAAATCACAAAAAAAATTATCTCATCCTCAATCAATTACTTGTAATACGCAATTTTAAATTTCTTAAATTCTCTGGTACTCCGAAGATCCTTCGCGGTTGAATACGTCTTCAAAAACTTGATTCGTATTGGATAAAAAAAAACAATTTGGCCTGGTGAGACTGCAATATAAACTCCTTTTTTTCGCTGTTTCTACCCTTATTAAAATTAGTCGTAGTTTTTTTTTCTTTGTAGTTTTCACAATTCAAGTTCCTAGTTTCACAACTATTATTTTTAAATTAACTATTATATTAGTTTTAATTGTGTTAATCACAACTATTATTTAAGATTTATTTAAAAGAAAATTCATAAAATAATTCAAAAAATAATCAAGCTCATTTACCAGCCACACTCTTCAAGAACTAAAACCCAACTCTCAAAGATTCCTTTTTTTTCTTCAAAAAAAAAAAAAAAAAAAAAAAAAAAATCCTCCGGCCAATCAGAAATCTATAATCTAACCAATTTACACGAAAATCAAATTAAAAAGTCCTGTCAAAATTGTTATGAGAAATCCTTTTTAAATTCAAGAAAATTTAAAATTATTTAAACTATTTTAGTTGAATAAACCTTTTTTTGAAAAATATTTTTTTAGACTAACCCGGCCCTTACACGAGACTGTAAAGTCTGTCAGTAGCACAGACCTCAAATGTCAAATTACTGACAATGAATTAGAAGACATTTAGCGAACTGGCAGTCAGTTCATTTTCAAAATGACTTTATTTGCAGCACTCGTATTCCAGAGGCATGTATTTTGCTCGTATGCTTCCATTATTTTAATTATCTCGTTCCTAGTTAGTCTTCTTTCGCCAGTCTGAGAGTTCTAAAAGTTAAAAAATGAATTAAAAGATTCATAATAATTTAATAGATTAATTTAATATATTCATAGATTCATAATTTAATAGATTCACGTCAAATTCTTCATTTTCCGCCATCTTAAAAGTCTGAAATGTCAACTTACTGGCATGTCTGTACTAGAGAGCCTATAACCTAGAGAGTGGCCATGGGGACATCTAAAAATGGCCGCCGAACTGAAAAACGGGCGCGAAAAACTTTAAAAATTTGATTCATTGTTATAAATAATTGCCAAAATAACTGAAGGTGGTTAATATATGTAAAAATAGCATGTTTGAGGTATCAAAAAAATTTGGAAACTCATAGTTGTTTTGATAAATTGAAAAATTGTTTACAGACTGTTCTAATCTGGAGAAAAAGATTCTAATTGGAGTTAATAGACTGTCCTACTCAGTAGCACAGTCTATTAAGGTAGCATGGCCACTCTCTAGGTTAAAGGCTATCTAGTCTGTACTGACTACAAAAAAAGTCCCGTCAGTACAGACTTGTCAGTGCTAGTAAGCATTTACACGAGACTGTGTCAGCTCTACTGTCGTGTGTAAAGGCCGTGTAATACTGCTAATAAAATGCAGTGCACGCTATAGTTAAATAAAAAAAATTAAATAGCGCATTTACATCACATTGTAACACAAAAATACATTAAAGAAAAAAATGCGGTTGCATTAAAATTTAATAAAAAATATTAAAATCAATAATTTATTTGGATTACGTTTTAATAAGAAAAAGATTAAAAAAATAATAATCTTTCGCGAGATTAATATTTAATCTTTTTTCGGTGTGAAACTGTACAAAAAAGATTATACCAAAAAGATTGAAATTTGGCCCAAAAATGTTTACCGTGTTTATTTTTCCCCCAATAAACAATTTAATATCGCTACTATTATAAACCACTTGAATTTGTTTTAATGTCATTCATTATCCGTCGAGAAACCATCCATTTTTGAGCTCTATATTAACATAAGTATATTTGACTAAAATAGCGGTCCAATCACCATAACTAAAAATTACGGAAAAACGTAAAAAAAGCTTCTCACAATTTCGCTAAAGAAACTTTCAGAAACGGCAAATTTTGGCCACATATTTTCGATCGTCATATTACGTTATTGAACCCCTTCGTTCCCTGTAATTTTTAGGTGCGAAAAGATGCTGTCATCAGGCATAGTTTATTTTTGGTCGATTTTGATTTTTTTTTGTCTAGGGACGCAAGAGAGGAAAATTTGTTTACGCGTCAAAAGTTAGCCTTCTCTATAATTCCAGTGTGTCCCAGAAGCATTTTCAATGTTACGGCTCTCAAATGCTACGAAATCAATAAAAATCACTTTAGAAATTCTGGTTTAATTACACCATGTAGAGCGCATAAAGTAATTACAACACAACGTTTGCTCCTAAAAAAAACCCCCGCCACAAAGTATTTAAACACATTTGGGACCAAGTCGGTCATACATTTTTGGTCAAAAAACGATTTGCCGATTCCCCTCGGATTTGTAAGCCTGTATTTTAATGGTCTAAAGGTATTATCCTACGTAAGTTCAAATTATCTCAAAATTGAGCTTACATTGATAAATGAGATTTTTTCATTGGTGAGAGAGAGCTAAATATAACTGTTAGAAGAGAGCGTCACCACAAATTTAAGAACGAAATTGAACTCAAAATTTTAGTAGGCTCTCGAATTTAAGACCAAGTAGGTTTTTGTAATTTTTGACTAAACATAACAAACACAAAAAATTAAATGTTTTTCTCAACTGGTTTAGTTTTTTGTGAACAATAAAATAAAAACAGTTTTTCCGATAACTATCACCGAAGTTTTTTTTAATTTAGCGCTACTACATTCCCCAAAAAGTATTTTCGGTTTAATTTTTGATACAATTGTAAGCAAAGGATATACCATATATTTTCATGTCAATTGCCTTTTCTCTGTATAATTGTCTTTATTTTTACAATTTTCAGACCATTTGTACTTATGTGGGATAGTACCTTAATTAAACGATTAAATAATATTGAAATTTTTTTGTCGTGTTTTGATGGATATTAGAAATCCAATTTTATTTTAGTCACTCAGCGTTTTTCACTGAAGCGTGTAGAAAATGTTTTCTAAAAAGGCACTTTGTCTCAGTATTTGGTTAATAAGTTCAATTCAAGTTTTCTCAAAAATTTACGATGGTCCGTGCCCAAATCCGCCTAAACTAAAAGATCCAACGGAAATTTACAGTTGGAAAATAGCTTACATTTTGCCCTTTGATGAAGACATGAAGACGATTTTTAAATTCCGCAATCTTGACTACAATACAACCGATTTCTTTAAAAATCTTGGAATAGATTTCATAGATCGACAATCAGAATTTTCAATATATTGCTTGAGAGATGATTTTTCGAAATATTCTAAGGGAGAATGTTCAATTATTAAAACAAAATACGGAGTTGAGCCACAAAAAATTCCTGATGATTTGAAATTTCAATTAATTTATGGCTCACAGAATGATTTGCTCGATTTAGCTATCATTTGGGGATGTAAAAATCATACAGGATCCAAAACACATTCCGAGGGATCTTTTATCGTGCAGGCAAGTGTCAAACGTCCTCAATGGAAAAAATGTTTTGATGCTTTGAACGCAACATCAAGTAGAATTGAAGATTTTATCAATATCACCGCTCGATACAAAATTCTCAAAACTAATAATTACTCTGCAGTTTGTGACAATATTCAAAATGTCTGTGGAAATGTCGTAGTGTCGCAACAGCCACTGATTTTCTTTATTATAGCTGGATTATTAATATTTTTACTCGTTGAATTGTTGGTCATTTTGGTTATTTTCTTTTGCATATTTCAATTTGAACCAATATAAACATGTAAAAAATCTTTATTAAAACCCAAATAAAAAAAAATATGTGGTGTTTTTTTGTAAAATTACAGGTTTTGCCCTTACCGTATTGCGATACAATTTTGTCCGTCCGTCTGTCTGTCCGTGAACAGCATAACTTTCGAAAGGATTGAACTAGAGACTTGAAATTTGTTACCGTCTCTCGTAAATGGCTAGGCTAAGTTCTTAAACGAGTAAAATCGGACTATTCCTTCCTCCTCCCCCATACAATCGAAACAGTTGTTTTGCAATTTTCTCGAAAACGGTGAGTCATATTGAAAAATTTATTAAGGTTAAATTTGTTTAGAATATAATTTTACATCAAGGACGAGTCCTTTCCCCCTCTCCTATACACATGCATTTTTCTGAATAAACATTTTGTCTGTCATCATATAGAGTATTTGATCAACATTTTGTCTGTCATCATATAGAGTACTTGACGATTGGTCCCTTGCAATTGTAGCTTTTCTAATGTTCGTCTATACGCTAATTCATTTTGAATATCTTTTCTGTTTAACATATGAATTAACATATAGCTCGTGTTTCATACAAAAAACCTATATGTTACTCTACGGTAATTCGGGACCCTTACGAATTATTATCGTTAGTGTATTTATGGATATGTGTTTGTGAAGCTAAGTGAGCTTCGGGATGGTGACCTTAGTTCTAAAATTTAGAAATTAAAATAAAAGAAAATCAACAAAACAATCACATAAATGTCTGCATTCGTTTCAACTTTCGATCCCTTCTACTTCTTCATTTTGAGTATTATCAGAATTGTAAAATTACAACGAAACTCTGAGTTTTACACAAAAGCTCCGTAATTTCACAACAAAATTCTGTGAAAATGTTCAACCTTGAATGTTGGCATCATTTTTAATTTTTTGCGTTGGCTTCAGCAATTTTCCAGTCATTAATAAATACGAAAATTAAAATTAAAAAAAAAAAACAATTGCTCTTGTCTGTCATTAAAGTTGATAGACAAAAGTCGCCTGATCTGAATTTATGCACAGTCAGATGCCTGATTTCGCCGTTTCAAGTTTCAGAAATGTTGAGTTTTTTAATACTATTTGCTTTATTAAGTAAATTTGACTGTTCTGAAGTAAGTTCTCCTAAACATGGTTCAAAAAAGTCCTGCATTCATTTTATTTTACTGAAGGGAAAATTCATCGGTGTAGTTAAGTCAATTTCATGCCACGAAGCACCTGATCAAATTTGCGGAAATCAAACTTGCATCATTACTCGATGGGCAAATGGTTCTGACACGGCTTCATTTTCTTGTACACTAAAACGTCCCATCGCAGACTTGACAGTAATATTTTTATTTTTAAATATTTTTTTTTTCAGAAAAATATTAAGATTTTGTATTTGTTTGTTTCTTGTGAAAAGTTGCGATATGATTTTTGGGTCAAGAAAGACAATATTTTTGAACCATTTCACGAACCAATGATGATCGATCTTTGCTCAACATCTAAAGCGTACAAATCGAATGTATTTTTTAATTATATTTTTAATGCTACCGGCGATCATGATAAGACGAATCATACTTGTCCAAGATTTGGTGTTCAAGAGATTCAAGATCATCCAGTAAAATATCTTGATTTTCCACCGATTTTCCCCAGTGGGTTGCTGAAAGTTGTCTATCGGCAATACGAGACAACAACAAATTTGACAGTAATATTGGTCGAAGCTTATGTTGACTTCGAGGAAACTTCAGCGGAGTAAAATGTTTATTTTGCCAATGGGAAATTAGATGTTGATTCGAATTTAAAAAAAAATATAGCCTGAATAAAAAGATTTCTCGAAAGATTGTTTTATTGCGTTCTATTAGATTTTATTTAAGGTTCCGTTCACAGAAATGAATAATTTCTTCAAGATGTGAGGCAGATCTTAGTAGTATTTGTTGACTTACAGCCTTGCACTGCGCATTTAAAGGTAAAAAACATAACAAAAGCTATAATTGCCAATCTGGCAATTATTGAAAACCCGTGTGGTGATTGACGGCGAACAGTTGTATCGAAATACCACTTTGAAGTCAAACTTTCCAATAAGATTTTTTAAAATTTATTCCAATCGGATTTTGATGCATGGGAGTTTTATGTAGAATCATATCCTAAATAACTTTTGTTCTTGCACTTTTATGATAAGATGCACCGTTTTCGAGATATTCGCAAAAAACTTTTTCGTTCGTATGGGGGGTACCCCCCTAATGGTCCATTTTTGCCCATTAACGAACTACGAAAAACGAATCTGCGCCAAATTTCAAGTCTCTAGCTCAATCCGTGCGCCTGCAATCCGCCCAGTTATGCCACTTTTTAGCACGCTACTAAAATCTTTTTCTGTATTTTGTATCAACTGAATTTAAAAAATTGATTTTAGTGGCAAAAACTTCATCTAAAAGTTAGTTTGAGTTATTTTTCGCAAGATTTTTTATGATATTTTCAGATTTTTCTTTTCAAAAATTATTTTTTTGCGAATTATGACGAGGGGAGTAGTTTTTTTTTATCATGACCTTCACGAGAATTCATTCCTTTGAAGTTTTTGATCTAAAAATCCTGAAATTCCAGTAATTTTATGTTACTCGTAAATTTTCAATAGAACATAAATTAAAATATTTGAATATTAAGTACTACCACAGATAAACATATAAAGACTTTCCATTAACTTACACTAATAATAAATAAAAGAGAAGAGAGCTTTCGATGTTGTGGCACCACTGGTTTCTCCAACAAAAAATAATCATTTGGTTTAAATACGTTTTATTTAAATCAAATAGAAAACCCGTTGGTTCAAATTAAGCGAAATTTTTTGTTTGATTCAACTGCTTTTTCGTTGAATCTAATGACAATTTTCCCTCAGTGTATGGAGTTCACTACCGCCATTAAATAACTGAAGCCCCCCCTTATTCCCCTAAATGTGCTCCCCTAAGAACATTATTACGTTATTAAAATTTTATGACTATTGCTATAAAGTTGAAGAAGTAATCATCTAATTATTATGTATTGTTGTAACAATTCTTTGATCATAATGACCCCAGACAGTAAAAAGTCAGCCACCCGTCTTCAACTCGGTCTTTTACTTTCGTTTCAAGTTCAACATTTTTCCCCGCGGGAAGAACAATTTTTTTTAGACAAGAAGTTCACATGGCTGAAACGGTTCTCGATCAAACCACGCCATAGTGTGCTGCACCATATGAAAACATAGTAAAGCATTTCGCAGCATAAATCCATATTTCTTTAAGAAGTTTTCAAAGACCTCTTCTTCTTGGCATTTGACCGTGTTATGCTGGAATATGGTTAGCCAAAGTGGACGTCAATTCGGTTTCGGTAAATGATTTTGCTCTTTCAACGGAACGATGAGTATTAAATTTACATTACTTTGAATTAAGAATCGTAAAATGTAGCAAACACATGCTATAAAAAAAATCTTTTTTGAGAAAATTTAAAAAAAAGCATAAATGTCTACATAGTAGCTTCTAGCGATGATCATTTTAGTTTTAGATAATAAAAACCACAAAAAAAAAACTTCGATGGTGAAAATATCTTAGAAATATTGGGAGAAATTTATTGTAAGAAATTTTTTGTGGTTCTACACACTCAACGAAATTTTGTTCATAATAATTAAGAACGGCCCTCATAGAAGGGAAGTTTCAATACTATGAAAGATTTCCTAAACCAATTTGAAGCAAAAAATAATATCTGTTTATACAATTTGTACTAATTCTTTTAACACAAACCTATCCTCCCGGATGGTTATTAAAAAAATGTCTTTCTGTCTGTCTGTTAGTATTTTTTTTCATAGAAGATGAAAATCTTCAAAAGATACCGCTAACCGTTATGCCAGATTTCCAGCAGCTAAAACCTTCTTCTTCTACGTCCATGCTCCCCGTGGGACTGTCACGTGGTATTACTTCGCGGGACAGGATCAGCTTTCGTCTGTCAGTCTGTGTACAAGATTTCGCAAAAACTAATAGAGCTAGAGCCATGAAATTTTACAAGGATATTTGGTCCTGCAATGGGACAATCCTATCAACTTTTAGTCGAGATCCGTTATCCGGAAGTAACCAAAATGGCGGCTTTTTAAAATCGCAATTTCGTTTTTTTTTTTTTTTTTTTTTTTTTTTTGGTAATGTACTTGGAAACTACGCATTTTTCAGTACTCTCATGTAACAAATAACAAAAGTTGGAGACAATAAAATTTTCTACATTTATGTCTTTTACTAGAACTCCATATCTCAAGCCGTTATACCGTTATTTATGTGATTATCTCGAAAAATGACGGGTTTTGGCGGAAGAGAATGTTTGCCAAAATTTTGTCTTTCACTGTTATCCGCTATCTTTTACGGTTAACGAGATATTATCATTAAAATTCAGAAAAATCTATTTTTGCGAATTGCTTGCAAACTAATGGTTTTTTCGAAAAAAGAATTAAAGGTATTAAAATTTTCTACATTTTTGCCTTTCAACGTAAATCGATATCTTTGACCGTTATCGAGAATTTTCAGATTTTGTAAAAAAAACCATATTTTTATGTAAACTATTAGGAGCGCAACTAAGTTCCCGCTGTTTGTCAATAGATGGCTCCAGCAACAAGTGTTGGTTGATTTTCACATATCCAAAAGGTCATGAACCAAACTTAGACATATGGTAAACAAACCGTTTTGACACAGTAGTGATTTTGTTTTGCCGTCATTTACTTTTGGTTATGTGAAAATGTCTGATTTTGCGCCAAATAATCGTCATTTGCGGGAAGTGTTGATTTTCTTCTTTCATTCGAAGAAAACGGCGGCTTAAGCGCATCGAGAGCTCCAAAAAGTTTACGGAGATGCTGCTCTTATGCGGCAGTCACACGACGCTGTTTTGCCAGCGCTGCTAGCTGTTTGGCTGTTAGCAGCCATGTCAGCAGCACCGTGTGAACCCTAGTAGGGTGCTACTAATAGCAGCAGCGCGATGATTTTAGCAGCGCTATTGAAGTAGAGACCGTTCTACTTTGCCAGCGCTACTAGGGATCACGTGACCCTGTTGCATGGTTACTGAGCTGTCAAAAGTCTGATAAGTGGAAAAGTTTGTTTATTTTAAGTTGTTATTTTACGTTTATTCATTTAAATTTGTGTGTTACGTTTATTATTTAAAAAATCGCCCAAATTCAAATGTCAAACGACGGTTTTGCTGTTTGCCAGCGCTACTAAGTTATAAATCGTGTGAACCCTCTCAGTACGCTGCCTGCTGTTGCTATTTGCCAGCGCTACTAACCCAATATCTAGCAGCGCTGGCAAAACAGCGTCGTGTGACTGCCGCATAAGTGAAACAACGTGCCGTGATTGGTTCCGTCGCTTTTAAGACGGTGATTTCGATGTTGACGATCGTCCGCGTGAAGGAAGGCCAAAAACCTTCGAAGACGCTGAATTGGAGCCATTGAACGATGAGGATCCGTGTCAAACGCAAGAAGAGCTTTCTTCAGCATTAGGAGTTACCCGCCAAGCCATTCCAAGCGAAAAACGGCCACAATATGAGCAGAGGTACGAAAAAGTTTTTCTACAGCATGACAACGCTCGGCCTCACGTTGCCAAACCCGTTAAAACCTACCTGGAAACGCTCAAATGGAAAGTCCTACCCCACCCGCCATATTCCCCAGATATTGCGCCGTCCGATTATTACCTACTTGTTCCGTTCGATGGCACATGGTCTGGCTGATCAGCAGTTCCGCTCATATGAAGACATCAAAACATGGCTTGATTCGTGGATAGCTTCAAAAGATTACCGTAACGGTATTCGAGGTCTGCCAGAAAGAAGGGAAAAAATTGTAGCTAGCGATGGGCAATATTTTGAATGATTCATTTGTAACCATTTTTTCACAATAAAGTTGCATTTTCATCAAAAAAAAAAACAGCGAGAACTTAGTTGCGCACCTAATAATATTTTATTCGTCAGGCAAATTGTGCAGAGACGTAGATTTTGTATAAGAAAGTCATGTGTTGTTCACATCAGATATTTTTGGTTTGTGATTATATGAAGAGTTTTGTGTTCCATTTGATAGGTCATTTCTCATTCATGGTTTTTATACCCGTATGGTGAAACCAAAGGGTATATTAACTTTGCTTTACCGTTTGTAACGCCAAGATCCCGTCATCGCACAAAAAAATGAATTACACCAGTGTGTTTAGAATGATAAAAATATTTGATTTTTGCATGTCCGTCCGTCTGTCCGTCCGTCCGTCCGTCCGTCTGTCTGTCTGTCTGTCTGTGGCGCCGATTGCGGGCGCACGGATTGAGCTAGAGACTTGAAATTTTGCGCAGATCCGTTTTTCGTAAAATGCGAGGCTAAGTTCGTTAATGGGCAAAAATGGACCATTAGGGGGGGTACCCCCCATACGAACGAAATCGTTTTTTGTGAATATCTCAAAAACGGTGAATTTTATCAAAAAAGTCTAAGAACAAAAGTTATTTAGGATATGATTCTACATAAAACTCCCATACATCAAAATCTGATTGGAATAAATTTTAAAAAATCTTTTTGGAAAGTTTGACTTCAAAGTGGAATTTTGGTATAACTGTTCGAATTTTGATACGAATATCACCATACGGATCTCCAATGATTGCCAGATTGGCAATTATAGCTTTTGTTATGTTTACTCTATTGGAATTTCTCGGCTAACATAATAAATATAACATCTTGTATTTTGAAAAAACAATAAAAATTGCGCCGCGGACAAAACTTTTAGAAACGAAGATCCTTCTATGGAACATTATTTAACAAAAACCGCCGCAGCCGAAATGTTTTCAGAAAAATGCGCTAGAAGCAGTAATTTCAGAAAAACTACGTCACATTTGAAAATTTTAAATTTTTTTTTAAATTGTCACATTTGAAAATTTTTAAATTTTCTAGAAAATTAGTAATTAAGAAACTTGTTTTTTTTTTATCTTAAACGGCATTTGTTTTTTTTTAAGTTATCTTCTGAAGCAATTTAAAATTCATTAAAATCTATAATTGACGACTAATGCTACATTTACACGAATGACAAATTTGTCATTTTTTTCTTGTCATTATGTTAATTCCCGTGTAAATGGCATAATTTTTGTAATTTTTTCTGTCAGAAAATGTCAATCTCTCATAAAAGAATGAACTTGTCCATTCTTTTATGCCAGATTGTCATTCGTGCAAACGCAATATTAGTTATGACAACTTTAGTATTCAACTTTTGTCATAACTAATATTGCGTTTGTACGAATGACAATCTGGCATAAAAGAATGGACCAGTTCATTCTTTTATGAGAGATTGACATTTTCTGACAGAAATAATTACAAAAATTATGCCATTTACACGGGAATTAACATAATGACAAGAAAAAAATGACAAATTTGTCATTCGTGTAAATGTAGCATAAGTTGAGAAACGGTGCCACCACTCTTTTGAAAACTTGAACTGTCTAAAAAGGAATTCGCGAGACGAAAAAAAGTTGAAAATCCCTGCGCTAACTTAAAGCTGACCATACATAAAATCATTGAACTATAATTGAATGCTACAATTTTGTCGGTTTTGCTTCAGTTTGTCTCGTAGTAACAAAAGTTTCGCCTGAATTTCTTCATTATTGTTTTGCGTAACTATGCAAAAAAATTATTCATAAATACGATCATTACAACGCAATTACGAAATAATGATCTTTTGATCATTCCAACATTGATCAGTTTTCCATTATTTAAAGTTCTTTCCGAGTTTGTTTCTGTCGCCGTGAACACTGAAAATGTTTTGGCAGCTTTTCGTATTTTCCATATTGGCGAGTAATTTCTGTGCTTCAAAGGTATTTTCTTCAAAAAATACAATTTGTATACTAAATTTAATATTATTAATAGGAAGTGCCGAATTCGAAAAAACCTGCAGTCATTCCTAAACAAATCAAATGCAATCTTAATCGCAAGCAAATTTGCGGCAACCCATTTTGCAAAATCGGGAACCTACCAAATGGAACCAAAACGATTACATTTAAATGTAATTTGACTAGATCCGTTGCAGATATAAAAGTAAAATTTATAAAAAAATTCACCCATGATTTTCAAATAATTTAATCGATATTTAGTTAAATATCAAACTATTCTACAAAAGAGGAGCGATTTTTGCACCTCTACTACCCCCAATTGAAGTGGAAATTTGCTCAACTGTAAAGAATCGAAAATCACATGCCCTCGTGGAGAAAATTTTCGTCTACGCTAGACAGTATGAGCACAATACGGAAAGTTGCCCGAAAACTGGAGTTCAGGAGGTTTGCGATATTCCTGCGACCTTGAATATGTTGCCACCGATTTTTCCAAATGGTTTGGTTAAATTAGTATATCGGCAATATGAAACAACCACCAATCTCTCATTAATAGAGGCTGAAGTCTTATTTGATCTGAAATATGATCGAAAAACATAACTTTTTAACTTCAAATAGTTTTGTGAAAAATGGCAAATAAAAGATAAAGTCTCAAGGTTTTAAACTTAATTTTTATTTATTGTTTTTCCTAGTGAAAAAATTTTTTTTTGGACGGAGCAACAACAACACTGTTTTACTTTTATACCATCAGGTATTTTTTTGCATGGGCTCAGTCGCGTCACTACGCAATGAGGGAGGCTCCGCAGATCGGTACGCTAAAAAAGGTCTTCAAAGTTTCAGTTATCACAAAATTTAATTTTGAGAGAGTCCCCGAGAGTTTACTGCAGGGTTTTTTGTATGCTTGCGCGTCTATAATGTAACGAGGACGGGCTGAAAATCAGGAATGGGAAACGTTATCATAACGTTTTCCTCAAAATTGCGTTATAACGTTATAGAAATTTAATTCTCGAAACGAAATCGTTTCCATCAAATGTCAATGGGAAGGCATCAATTTTTTTTGTGTTTCTTAGACGGGGAGCTTTAATGAAACTTTAGTGGCAGACTATTTCGACCCGAAAACCATCAAATGCTGCTCTATCGCTGCAGGATTTTCATGAAGCGAATGTTGCCCCAAAGATGAACCGTGGGTCACCAATTTCCCCACTAAAGCAATTGTGGCTTTGCAGACGCATTATTAATCAGTGCGTCGTGCTCGTCACTTCTTACGCTTCTTGTACGCGGATGTGCATTATAGGTGTAAATTTTTAGTCCCGATTGCGTAAATTGCTGCATTTTAAAGCCACAAAGAACAAATCTTTTCGATGCTATTTGGGTATGGTTACAAAACGCAAAAGTTGCAAAACTGGTTTCTGTAACGTGACTGAAACTTTTCTGATACCGCTATGTCACCGGAACCGCGTAAACCGATATTATACTTTTTGGTTTCTATTGTGTTACAAAAAAAATTTCTCTGTAACTTCGACTGTTCATTATGCGTTACAATGAAACCAATTTGAAGCTTTTATACATCTAATGGTGATAAATTAATGGAAACTTTTTGTGGAGTATTATTTGATAATGGACTTTTCTTCCGATTGCATGTCGTGATTTTAATTGCCATTAAAATTTTTCGACAATATTGGATCTGAAATTTAAACGGATTTTATGGGCCATCAAATTATTTTGTTTTTAACCCTAGGATGCATATGTGAAAATTTTTACACCTATGCATATGATGGGTCCGGCAGACCCTCCATATATAATAATACAAAAACATAAACTTCAGTAAAGATTTATTGGTTTTTAACACTTAAATTAGTAAACAGTTATTACAAATTGCTTGACTGCGTTCTATACAAACATTTTTTTACATGTCTGCATAGTTTTTCTTGATAATTTGCAAGGACAAATATAACATCGTTTTTTTTTTATTACTGCTTCGTCATTTTCGTCGTCCTGAGGAAGATTTTCTTTTTCAATGAAGAGATCAATACATATTTTTATATCATGGTTAAGTCTGGGATTTTTAGACCGTCGCTTCATGAAAGGTAGTACTAATTCTTTGCAAAGGTCTTTGATGAAAATCCTACGTTTGTGGGTTCGTCCAGCTTGGTAGTCTTTATTCTCACATGTGTATAGTAAAAAGGTATTCAATGCTGGTATATCAATTATATTGTAAAAAATCGCAAATGGCCAGCGCAGCGTCGTGTTTGACGTTTGCATGTCAATAGCTAACAATTGTAAGATTTTCATTGAACCCAAAAATTGATGATAATACTTGTCTCCCTTTATTACGCCCGTCGTACACTTGAGCTATGTGAGCGATGCTAGCTATAGTTACATAGCCTAGCTGGGTTCGCTCACTTCGTTGCACACTTGAGCTAAGCTACGCGGCGATATTTTCGGTAAATATATGCGTTTTTCCACTTTATCTGCAGCGATTTTTAGATATAAATTATTTAACGCGATTGAAAATATTCCGCAAAAGAATTCAATTTTCACGTTTTCCAGTCCAAATGCAATTGGCACTTACACATTTATGTCCACAAAATACTACACTTTTGCAAACACCGATTCTACACTGTAAAACGCCGAAAGTATGCATATGTGAGTGTCAGCGACGCCAGCGAAGTCGTTCGGGTAGTTGAGGTCTGAACTACGCGAGCGAGCTTAGTCCGTGTCGCCCATGACTAGGCGATGTAGTTTCATAGTTTCGCTGAAGTGTGCGGTCACCAATGCAAATGCTAAGGATTTTACTTTCAGCGAGAAACTTAGCTCACGTAGTTGAGCTCGCTTAGCTGAAGTCTGCGACGGGGGTTAGGCTTAAATTGTGGTGGAATTTCTCGCTTGTTCTTGCGTAACGTTCCGACTGTAGTCATTCTAATGTATAGCAATTGCTCAACTAAAGGGATAATTGTAAAAAAATTATCTTTTGTCAAATTTCTCAACGAATATTTAAATGGCGCAATCAATGTCTCTACAATATGCATACCCAAATTCTTTTGCGCATTATCGCCTGGTTGCTTTCCCGCATAAATCGTCCCATTCACAACATACCCACTCTTACTTTCACATAACCAAAAGAATTTTATACCATATTTGGCCGGTTTACTTGGCATATTCTGTATAAAACTACAACGGCCTCTATAAGCAAGCAATTGCAATTGTAACATTACTTTCAGGAATAATCACACTTTTACATTGTGTTATAAATAGGTCCCAAATATATCTTATGGGATCTAGCTTGCCAGTTTGAAGTCTAATTTGCCTTGTTCTTTTATCATCGAACCTCAAAAGTCGTCTTATATATTCAACTAAAACACATGCGCGACATCTGATCGCCAACGCAAACGGCCCGCCGGTAGAAGAACCGAAAACAACATGTACAAATATATAAGGGTCTCGGAGACCCTACGTATGCTATAATGTAGTAGTAATAGGGAATTTCAAATTTCTGCAAGGTGACACGTTTCTATAAAATACTTTTATCGTAATGATGTTTATAAATATGTAATAAAAGCATTCCTAAACGGAATTAAGACTGCCACAAAAATGACGAAAAATACAGAACATTTTATATCAAAGCGGGTCTTTTGGACCCCACGTATGCGTCCTAGGGTTAACGAAAAAATGTTTCGGAAACGGTTCTTTGTGACCTAATTGAGACCATAGAAAAACAGGTTTCACTAAATCTCCCCTGAAACCTGAAGGTGTCGAATGAGTTACTAACTAACCTCTTTTTTCCATCCGTTACAAATTGGTTACGAAATATGTGTTTCGGAAACGTTCCTTTGTAGCCTGTAAAAGCAAAGTTGAGAGTAGGTTTCAGTGAACCTTACTAAAGACCGGAAAGTTCTATCCGTGTTACAAGACAACCATAAATTTCAGGAAGTTACAAATAAGTTTCAAAATAGCAGTTTCACTTACGTTACTTGGTAACTAGTTACAACCAATATGTACACAATTTTGCCAATCTCGAGAAGTTACATTGTAACCACGGTTACAAATGGTTTCTTGGGTATGTAATTAAATTGTGCATATAGCTAAATTATGTGTTTAAAACACTGAAGTGAAGTTAAAGTGTTTTAAACACGTAAATAGAAAGAAGTTTATTATAGAAAGAAGGTTTCCGGAGCTTCCAAAGTATGGATTATACTGATTTCACTGTACTTGGCTTTTAAAAATTTGTATTTGATTTATCGCAATGAACTGAAATGTGGAATTGCCAAATTTTTGGTCGTATATCGAATCAATGTGCGACGTATATCGAAGCACACCCTAATTCTTTTTTTGCTGGGATCCCAGTAAAAACTCAGTCACTGGGAACCCAGTAAAATTTCCCAGTAAATTGAATTTACTATTTGCTCCCAGTAAAAGTGACGTTTTTATCCTCGAACAAATTCCAATCTGGAAAGATGGAAAATACTCGGAATCACAGTAAATTTTACTGGGGTGGCAGTAAATTTCGAGGTTAATTTTACTCGGACCCCAGTAAATTTTATTGGGAGGTCCGAGTAAACTTTACTGGGCCGACAGTAAATCTCGAGGTTATTTTTACTCGGACCCCAGTAAATTTTATTGGGAGGTCCGAGTAAACTTTACTGGGCCGACAGTAAATCTCGAGGTTATTTTTACTCGGACCCCAGTAAATTTTATTGGGAGGTCCGAGTAAACTTTACTGGGCCGACAGTAAATCTCGAGGTTATTTTTACTCGGACCCCAGTAAATGTTATTGGGATGTCCGAGTAAATTTTACTGGGTTGACAGTAAATCGCGAGGTTTGTTTACTTGGACCCAATAAATTTTATTGGGATGTCAACCGAAAAGCCTGCAAAAAAAAACATTATACTAATAAAATAATTAAAAAAAACCATCATTACACTTCAACTCAAATTAATGATTTATTGCTGACCCGAATTTTTTTTTAACAATATTTAACTGATTACAGAGTTTTGAGACTTTTGGCGCTACAATGGGCCTTTTCATAAGAAAAAAGTAATTTTCAAAAAATTGAAAAATTTGTTGTTTGTTGGCTCGTACTCTAACCCAAACACGTAGTGGCTTTGCAACATTATGCTTACGGCATGAAGAAGGCAATTTTCTCCTAGGAAAACTCGATTATTTTCAATGATCATATAAAAAGTTCCGCCCAACTGTGGAGTTCCCTGAAGAATGAGGTACGGCTGCGGATTATCCTGGTGTGACACGATATTTGGAATGTCTTCGTCTTTCTGAAAAAGAATTAAGTAAAAACAAATTTTGAATTGAACCATAAATGTAGCTTCTTCAATACCTTAAAAAATTAGTATCGCTAACAGTGAACTTCATAAAAAAGAAATTTAAGGAATTACTTACCGGAAAATTTCTGGATGAATTCATCTTGTACTCCTTCGGTTCTCAAAAATCTGGCCAATTCCGCAACTTCACTTGTAGAGCACATTATATAGAATGAGTCACTTGACTGGTCTCACCGAATTTCACTGAAATACTAATGCTGAATCTTGCACTTGCCGGTTTAACTAAAACTCCCAGTAAAATTTCATGGGATGACAGTAAAATTTACTGGGATGACAGTAAAATTTACTGGGATCCCATAAAAATTTACTGGGGCTCCCAGTAATATTTAATATTTAAACGAACTTTTTTTAGGGTGGCCAGTGGTACTTATTTTTGAAAAATTTAAACTTTTTTTTTAAATTTTTTTCAGTTAAAATCGATTATTTTCCGAAAAATATGAAATTACCATATTCGTGACATTATAAAGTTAGTACTTAGGGGCCAATTTGAAGCTTTAAAGGTCCCAAATAACCAAAAATGTAACAAAACCTTGAAATTTGAAAGTTTTTTTTACAAATATTTCGAAACAGCCATCTTTAAGCAACATTTATCATTTTATATAAATTTTATTGTTTATATATTGTTTGTATCCCAGAAAGGTCTGAAATCAATAATTAATTTGTTCATCCATTTAGAAGTTGGCAGCCCTAACTTGAGTGCAATGTATCAATCAATTTCATGGGACTTTACTCGGAACCCCAGTAATTTCAACAAAATGTGGGAAAATTAGTGGAAATATTGGAATCTGAGAAAATTACTGGGTGCTTCCCAGTAAAATTTACTGGAAACCTAGTAAATTTTACTGGGACCCCAATAAAATTTACTGGGCGAGACAGTAAAGTTCAATTTACTCTAAAATCCCAGCAATTTTTTGCCGATTCCCAGCGAAATTTTTACTGGGAAAAGGGCCTCAGGAATTAGAGTGCAGATACACAATTTAAAACGGTCGGTTTAGCGAAACGTTGTATATCGAGGTATAGCTGTACTTTAAACAAAGCTATTTTACTAACAATAATAAAAAAAAATTCAACACGTGTCAGAAAGTCATACGGATATTGATCGATTTTTGTTTAATTTTAATACGAAAATAATGGTGGGTTTCACATTTTTTTTTTGCGATTTAAACATGTCATTTTTTTTGTGTGTATAACGATTGAAATTTCCACGTGACTGAATATCGAATAATGATTTCATACAAATGGTTGAAAAACAAATTTTTGCCGCCTCATAATTTTACCATTATTGGAAATTTTTGCCCGTAGATATTGAAATCTCTTTAAAAATGAGGAGATTTGTGCTTTTCTTTGGAATATTTGTCGCTTTGGTCTGTGCACAGGTAAAAAACTGTTTTCTAATTTTCAATTAATTAAATTTTTATCAGAAATATCATTTTGTAGAACTTTATAAAACAAAGAAAATACGTTGTGAATCCCGTTAAAATCATTTGTAATCAAAATCGTGAACAAATTTGTGGAAATCCATTTTGTAGGATTGGAAATTTACCAAATGGAACAAAAACAATAACGTTTACATGCACATTAACACGGCCAGTTGCAGATGTGAAAGTAAAAAACTTTTTTATATTTTATTTTTAAAATTTCTATCAAATTTTCCATAAATTTCACATATTATAGTTGAAACTTTTGCTGTTTTTCAAAAAAGGATCACATTTTGAGCCCTTATTGACTCCGATCGAAGTGGACATTTGTTTAACGCAAAAAGATCGAAAAACGAATGCCCTCGTTGATAAAATTTTCGACTATGCTAGGCAATACGAGCACAATACGGAAGGATGTCCAAAAACTGGAGTTCAGGAGGTTTGCGATATCCCTGCGACCTTGAATATGTTGCCACCGATTTTCCCAACCGGAATTATTAAATTAGTTTACCGGCAATATGAAATAACCACCAATTTGTCGCTAATTGATGCTGAAGTCTTGTTACAAATTAAAAATGTGAAAAATGCAAAGCAATAATTAGATTGTTTTTTCATCGAAATAATTATATTTTTTGTGCTCTCTTTCAATTTGCTGCGTGCGTTTTTTATTTA
Organism: Chrysopilus asiliformis; assembly: GCA_964034945.1. Taxonomy (NCBI): domain Eukaryota; kingdom Metazoa; phylum Arthropoda; class Insecta; order Diptera; family Rhagionidae; genus Chrysopilus; species Chrysopilus asiliformis. Next base: position 89,015,234 of record OZ035960.1, on the reverse strand, counting down.
TCCATAAAACCTGTGTACAATTTTCTAGCTTCTCCTTCAGCATTACAATATAACGTGTAAGTCCGTTACAGTAACGAAAAGGGAAAAAAATGTTATTTCGTTTTTTTTTCGCTACTATGTTTTATGTTATTACCAGCAATTTTCATTTTGCAAAATTTCTTGAGTTTTAATTTAACAGAGAAAACATTCAACATTTAAGTTTAAGTACCAGGAAGACCGAGCCATTCTCGGCGACCTCAAAATCCTACTTTTGCTGATTTTTGGGGAAAAACTAAATTCACATTATCTTTACAGAGCTTTACCAGAGTTTTTAAATTCTTGACCTAGAAAGCTAGAACTAAAACTAACGCGCGATAACAAAATTTCATAGAAATCGGTTGAGTAGTTATTGAGTAATCGCTGTCACCGATTTTTGAAACGTTGTTTTGAGACACCAGGTGAGGGTTATCGAGGGGAGGTAAAAGTCAGGTTTGTAGTGGAAAAATCGAAAGCCCTCAGCCCCCTTAGTAATACTGTAAAGTTTCATTAAGATCGGAGCACCCAATTGGAAGATACCAGGCGAGGGGTATCAAGGGGAATTTTCTCAGAGGGGAGACCTATCTAGATCGGGTTTTTGTCCCCGAAAATCCCTAGCCACCAAGTTTCGTGAAAATCGTTAGTCGGGTTTTCGCGATCGTTGTGCAAACATTCCTCGTATTATATTATAGGATATCAAGGACAAATTAATATCAGTTGTAGACTCTTTTTTGGTAGAGTTGTAAAAACGTAAAGCCAGCAAAAAACATAACAAAATCTTCAATTACAAGGGGCCAATCATCAAATACTCTATATGATGACAAACAAAAATTTTATGAAAAAAATCCATTAGTATAAAAAAGGGGGAAGAATTCGTCCGATTGGATTTTGATGTATGGAACGGTAATGTAAAATAATATTCTAAACACATTTCGTCTTTATAAATTTTTCGATACTTTGCATTGTTTTCCGTAAAACAGGAAAAAAGTATCCAATTTGTATGGGCGAGGGGAGAAGGGTGGTCCAACTGGACTTCGATGTATAAATAAGTCATGTAAAATAATATTCGAAACACATTTTACCTTTATAAATTTTTCAATATGACTTGCCGTTTGGAGAAAATTGCAAAAAACTGTTTCGTTTGTATGTGGGGAGGGGGGAAGGAATGGTCCAAGAACTTAGCCTACCCATTTACGAGAAACGTAACTATACAAAATTTCAAGTCTCTAGCTCAATATTTTCGAATGTTATGGTGTTCACGGACAATCAGAAAACTTTTCTTGAGGACATTTACCCAATGGCGTAATCCGCGTAAAAATGGCTCCACCGGTTCAGGAGATAACAGGAGAGGGGATTCACAGGCAAGAGGAGGGGTACAATTTAGTATGAAATTTTTTTTATTGGGGGGCAATGTGTCTAATAGCGTAAACCACGTCAAAATTTCTTCATCGGTTCAGAAGAACGCAGGAGAGGGATTGGCTGGCAAAGGTAGGGGTACATATGAGGCGTTAAAAGGTAGAGTGGACCAAGCCACATAATTGAGTTTTTGAAGCTTTTCCACTTTTGTACTATTATTGACTGCAAATTCTTGGAAAAAAAAATTTCTGTGGACTTTATTACTCAATGTTGAAATGTTCTTTTGTGCATCCAGACAATTTTATCTAAAAACTCACTCGCAATAGTGATTCAAACACAAAAAAATTCACGATTTCGAGATGTGGGCTGGTCCACTCTAGCTTTTAACGCCTCATATATAGCCCTATGATCATAGAATACAAATTGACGTTTAAAATACCAAAATACAGTAAAACTTGTATATATAGGAAACCTATCTAAAGCCCAATTCAGACTAACGATTGCGATTACGATTACGGTTGAAGCTTCTCAACCAATGAGATCAAAGCGTTCAGCGATGTGGACATGAAAGATTTGGTCTGATCGGTCGAGGAAACGCAATCGTAATCACAATCGTTAGTCTGAATTAGGCTTGACACCCCGATTCTGATAGTCATGTCGTTTTCGATCAGAGTCGTTTTACGTGTTGTTAGTGCTTTTCTACCAACAACAACACGTGGAACGACTCTTGTCGAAAACGACACGACTATCAGAATCGGGGTGTAAGCAGCACATCTATCGAAGTTCGATGGTTTAGTTTTCCATAGCAAATGATCCTGTAAAAAAGCTGGAAACCTGCATAAGCCTGACGAATTTCCTGGTTCTGTACGAGTCTGGGTTTCATAGGTTTTAACACTCTAACTGCCACGACAGTTTTAAACATTTTTCAAATATTTTGTTGTCAATGAAAAGGGCCTGACAAAAATAAAATACAAAATTGTTTTCGGTGCATTCTTTGTGATGGTGGTTGTGCGTACGGAGTGTTTTTTTTTATTTACTTCCATTGAATCGTATGAAAATTTCTTGCCGATGACGTCACAGCCAGAAGCAACTGAGCTGTCAAACAGACCTGTGTTTAGTTAGGCCATGCTCACGATACATGATAAAGTCTTTCGTGTACGCGTAAAAATTCAGGCCGAACTAGAACGGGTCAATCTTAGCATACACGACGATTGATTGTACTCTGTCGCTCCCCACACACTGTGATGATACACTAATGAAAGAAAATACATCTGTATTTTTTTTGTATCTTCATATCTGAAATCTCAGTGAACAAAAAGTGTAATAATCGTTACAAAATAATCGATTACCCGATTAATCATACCGTACTGTAATCGATTAAAAAAAAATCGATTATTCAACAAAATAATCGATTACTTCGATTAATCGATTAATCGATACCCATCCCTACTGAAAACCCATCAGGAGCCTGTTTCTGGTATGGAAAGCTGGCTCACATCCGCAAAAATAATATAATTTTGTTGTTTTTGCAGACCTTATAAGCCGAGAAATTCCAATAGGTTAATATAGTTTGTTCGAAAAACTTTAAAGATTTTAACTTTGCGCCGTATTATTTTTAAAATCTTTCGCCTGCGGCGCATTTTTTTGAATAGTTTTTCAATTAACACATAAGATATCGACCGCAATTGGAAAAGAGGCTCGCTGATTCTTTTATAACTTTAAGTATCGAATAAAAAAAAATAAAAAAAAAATTTAAAAAAAAAAGCTTTTATTAAAAAAGAATGCACTAAAAAGAAAAAAATAATTTTCTGGACGCTGTGTATCACAAATATAAAAGCTTTTTAAAAGCGAGATAAATTTTTATTTTATTGTTTTATGCTTTACTAGAATTTGGACCCGGCTTCGCCCGGCTAAAAGCGTGAACAGAAAAAAAACTTAGGAAAACTAAATTCATTTGGTTAAAAATTAGGTAGCCTGCATGCTGTTCGTTAGTTTTTTCTCTTCGGAAAATGATTAACCCATTCGGTATTTTGATGCCATATGGCAACGCAGTTAAAAATTTGAATTGACTTATTATTTATTTATTTTCAACACTCTATTCTCATTCAGTGCACCTTTAAGTGCATTTGTCACCCAATTTTGATTTTTTGAGTAAAAAGCTGGACTACAGTGGACGTATTTGTAAAAAATAAAAAATTTTAATTTTTTTTTTCTTTTTTTTTTGTTTTAAATGAATATTGATAGCGTAAACATCATTAATTTGTATAGAGAGTATTTTTAACCCCCATAGAAAAAAACATGTACCGAACGGGTTAACAAACTAACAAAAAATTCCAGCACTTGCATTCGGTATTACTTTACCCCCCTCGCTTACTCTCCCACCTATCGGGCTACTTTTTAATGGGTCTATGTTGGGGCTGGATCCCCGACGAACATCTATGCCAAATTTCAGGCCAATCGGTTAAGTAGTTTCCCCGCGAAAGAGTAACATAGAGGAAGAGCTAAGTTTCGAGATCACTTTACCCCCTCCCCTTACTCCCCCCACCACTCGGGCTACTTTTTAATGGGTCTGTGTTGAGGCTGGACCCTCGACGAACATCTATGCCAAATTTCAGGCCTATCGGTTAAGTAGGTTCCCCGCGAAAGAGCAACATAGCGCAAAAACTAAGTTTCGAGATACTCTACTCCCTCCCCTTACTCCCCACCTCTCGGGCTACTTTTTAATGGATCTATGTTGGGGCTGCAGCCCCGACAAACATCTATGTCAAATTTCAGGCTAATCGGTTCAGTAGTTTCCCCGCGAAAGAGTAACATAGAGGAAGAGCTAAGTTTCGAGATCACTTTACCCCCTCCCCTTACTCCCCCCACCGCTCGGGCTACTTTTTAATGGGTCTATGTTGGTGCTGGACCCGCGACGAACATCTATGCCAAATGTCAGGCCAATCGGTTCAGCAGTTTCCTCGCGAAAGAGTAACATAGCGCAAAAACTAAGTTTCAAAATCACTTTACCCCCTCCCCTTACTCCCCCATCCTCTCGGGCTACTTTTTAATGGGTCTGTGTTGGAGCTGGACCCTCGACGAACATCTGTGCCAAATTTCAGGCCAATCAGTTCAGTAGTTTCCTCGCGAAAGAGTAACATAACGCAAAAACTAAGTTTCGAAATCACTTTACCCCCTCCCCTTACTCGCCCCACCTCTCAGGCTACTTTTTAATGGGTCTGTGTTGGGGCTGGACCCTCGACGAACATCCGTGCCAAATTTCAGGCCAATCAGTTCGGTAGTTTCCTCGCGAAAGATAACGCAAAAACCAAGTTTCGAAATCACTTTACCCCCTCCCCTTACTCCCCCAACCTCTCGGGCTACGTTTTAGTGGGTCTATATTGGTGCTGGACGCCCGACGAACATCTATCCCGAATTTCAGGCCAATCGGTTCAGTAGTTTCCCCGCGAAAGAGTAACATAACGCAAAAACTAAGTTTCGAAATCACTTTACCCCCTCCCCTTACTCGCCCCACCTCTCAGGCTACTTTTTAATGGGTCTGTGTTGGGGCTGGACCCTCATCGAACATCTGTGCCAAATTTCAGGCCAATCAGTTCAGTAGTTTCCTCGCGAAAGAGTAACATAACGCAAAAACTAAGTTTCGAAATCACTTTACCCCCTCCCCTTACTCGCCTCACCACCCAGGCTACTTTTTAATGGGTCTGTGTTGGGGCTGGACCCTCGACGAACATCTGTGCCAAATTTCAAGTCAATCGGTTCAGCCGTTTTTGCGTGAAAGAGGAACAGACAGACAGACAGACAGACAGACAGACAGACAGACAGACACCAACTCATTTTTATATATTAGTATGATCTCGCTTTTGAAAAGCTTTTATATTTGTGATACACAGCGTCCAGAAAATTATTTTTTTCTTTTTAGTGCATTCTTTTTTAATAAAAGCTTTTTTTAAAATTTTTTTTTTAATTTTTTTTATTTTGTTCTTTTTAGTCTTCGAATATATATCCTTACATTTGAGATGTCCTTACAGGCTTTTTAACTTGAGAATCGTATTCAGCGACCTCAAAAACCCCCAGAATAGATTTTTTTCCGGAAAATTTGGAGAAAAGGATAATCACGTTATCCTTACAGGACCTTCCGTTATCCTTACAAGGACGAAGTAGTAAAAATATTGTATTGTCATCGGACTTATATAAGTGTGCAAAATTTCAAGTCAATCGGACAAGTGGAAGTGGGTCAAAATTGGGTTGCAAGATTTGATCTGACAAACAGACAGACAGACACGAAGGCAAGCTAAATAAAAGCTTTTAAAAAGGGTTAAATATCATCATATTAAAGTATCTGTTGATCATTGCAGCCTGTTTTTATGCTTACTGGTTCTTAAGTTATCACAATTTACTTACTATACGGTGAAATTAGGCAAAATCCGAGTGCAAAACACTCTTAAAATATTTTTATATTCTTTTAATAATATCATTTTTATTTTCTTGATTTCAATTCTACAAAAATATCTACACTAATGATTGTTCGATTGGTTTTTGGGTTATATTGCCGATAAATTATTTTAATACCACCGATCGGAAAAATTGGTGGTAGCATATCAAGTGTAGCGGGTAGATCTTTTAAATATTGATCACCGAATTTCGGACATTCTTTGCCATCTTGGAGATATTTATTCCCGAATTGGTTAAGTTTATCAAAAAGCGCATTCAGCTTTGGTGGAAATCCGCCACTGACGCAAATATCAAAAGTTATTGGATTGTTGATCATACGATAGTTAAGCCCCTTTTTCGTTAAAAACTGGAGACTTATCTGAAATATGAAAATATTTCAAGAAAAAGGATATTTTTTTAATTTCTGAAATATTTACCTTTACATCGAAGATTTTTATTGGAATGTCGCATCTCAATGTTAGCGTGTTTGTCCCATTTGGAAGCTTTTTAACGTCACATATTGTCATTTTACAAAGTTGGTCATGATTGCGATCACAAAACATACTCTCCACTCGTACAAAATAACTCTTAAAATTATGCAGATTTTACAGTTAGAGTAATTAAAATCTAAAAATTTACCATAGAGTTGTCAAGTTTGGCAGACAAAATTAGCACCCAGAAAAAGAAAATCATCTTAAATTGACTTTTTGGGGAAAAAATATGATTTTCAATTTTAGTGAATGTCTAAAAAAGCACAACGATTTCTGCTCTTTCAATCATTTTAATGTACTTGCGTTGGGTAAAAAAAAAAGTTTTTTTTTTTCAAATAAAACTGTAAATGCCTCATTAAACAAATGGAAAAGATTTTTCTGCAAGTATATAGAATTTCCGCTGTACTAAAAGCATCATTAAACACCAAAACTGTTATAAAACAGAAAAAGTGTCAAAACTCTAAAAACTAATTCGGAAGAGGGCGGGAGTGAATGTTTACAGAAGAAATGCAATGTCCACAACCAGCTTTTTATTTTAATCACAATTATTTCTACTTTTTTATACGTAGTTTAATAAAGTATTGTAATCATGAAAAAGTTATACCTCTTAATTTTGCCTAAGAAACATTTCCCGATCACTGAGTCGAATGGATCATTTTTACAAAAAAGTCTTTCTGTCTATTAATGTGCCTGTCCATAAGAGATAGCAGCTACTCCCAAATGGACATGTCTTCGAGGGTCGCACGCAGAACACGCGAGCTAATTTCTGCTAGCTGTCAAAAGTGATTCTACTTTCTAATCGACACCAGGGTTGGGACTTTAGTACCAATGTACTAGATCTAGTACCTTTTTGACTCATTTAGTACCCTAGTACCACAGCCCATGAATCTGGTACCTTTTAATGGTTTATATAAAAAATGATTTTATCTGAATTTATAGCTCCCTTTAAAAAGCCATCACTTTTTTATGTATTAAGAGAAGAAGTACTTTTTTAAATGATCCCGCCACAACTCTTTAATTAAAGACTACTGAATTCGTCTTATTAAGGGAGATATGAAAATCAATCGTAGGCCATGGAAATATGATTTATATTAGCAATAGCTCAAAATACTTCTCGAAATTTAAGTTTTTAGATGGAGTTTATACAAAAATTTAAAATTGAAATAAAGGCGAAAATTTAAAACTAATACATCTAGACAATTTTTATTGGTTTTTTCGAGTTTTTCTAGAGTGTTTTTTTTAACGGAGAACGGTTATATTTACAGCGCAAAAGTCAATCCATATGAGTTAAGGATTTTTTTTCTAAAATTACGAGATTTAGATTTTGCTTGACTCCTGTGTAATCAGCATAAAAAACGATTTTGGTTGCACGATAATTTAAAAAAAAACTAGTACCACATTATCTCAATCTAGTACCCTTTTTGGGCAAAAATAGTACATTTTACACATCCTCAAGTCCCAACCCTGATCGACACGCATCCGCTGAACTCTCGGAGAGTAGCTCGCCAGATACGAACGGCGTTTGAATTTCACTAGTAGCTCTCGAGAACTCGCCAAAGCAATATGTCAAAAAAATCAAGATATTGGTCACCGGAGGAGATTAAAAAGTTAATCGAACTGTATGAAGTGAACGAAATTCTGTGGAATGTTAAATGTGACGAATACCGTTCTCTCATTTTTGTAGTTTTTTTTTGACGACAACCGGTCCGACAATTTTAATTAAAAACTGTATTTCCGAACTTGTTAACCTACAAAAATTTCTAACTTGTTGCGCGTCTTCGATTTGCGATTCGCTTATTAGACTTTTCCCGGCACCCAAAAAATTTCTCCTTTAAATCTAGGACTTAACCTAGCACTTTTTTTGGCTGATTTTGTTTGTCTCTTATTATTAATTAGGATAATCACAGCTGCTGCAATCTTCCTGTAGTGCGATGACATTTCGATTACTTTCCACTTTCAGTCGTGCATCACTCTCAAATGGACAGGGTCTGGAGAGTTTTCGCGAAAGTGTTTTCCACTAGAAACTCAGAGAGCGCTCGCGATAGAAAAATCGCCAAAATTAACTCTCAAATGGACAAACTCCTGCGAGTAACTCTCGTGAGTTTTTGAGATTTACTCGCGTATTTATTCTCATGTGGACAGGCACCTTTAGTCTGTCATTCTGTCAGGGTGAGGTGGGGTGGATTCTATTTTAATATACGAAAATCGTTTTTGAGCAATGACACATTCAACAGCGAAAATATTATCAAAGTTCCAATAGAATTGTAGAAAGTAGCTGGAAAGGGATTTACATGGAAAGGGTCAAACATACTGGGTATTCACAGTCCTCTTGTAAATTGCGAGTAATTTTACCGCTCGGTAATTCAGTCAAATTTAACAGATTTTTACCGAGACGGTAATTTGGTTCATGTAAAAATGAATTACCGGATTCGGTAATTGTAGACATGCCTTGAGTCGTGTTTTCCGGCCCGGTTATTCGGTATCAAGAATCAACCGCGAGTGGCGCTAGTAATGTTTTTAGTTGTCAAATTTTTTCGTTGGTTATCTCATCGGACTACAAATTTTTTCAATTTTGATAGCCGTTGCCGCAATAGAAATTCAAAAGAATACATCAAACATGGATTTAAAGGTATGTGGCATATTTTACAATCAAATTCGCAGTTCATGATTTGGTCACGTATCCAATAAAAGCGCTGTTCTCAAATCTGGGATGTTCACAGCAGAATATTTTCAGTCTTTTAATATTACCGAAAATACCGAATACCGAAAATTAAAAGAGGACTGTGAATACCCTGATAGTAAAAATATCGGGTGTGACCAACACAAAACATTCCTTTGCAATATTTAGTTGAAGATACCTGTTTTTTACATATCTCGCGAAGCGTTTAAGATACGTAAAAACCGTTAAAGTAAAACATGTAGAACATTTTATATCCTTTAAATTTTGTCATATTCATTTTTTCCTAAAAGCGCAAAACTTCAAAAAAAAAATCAAAAAATTGTGTTTTTAAAAAACAAGTTGTATGAAAGGTGCCCGTTATAGCTAACATAACTTTTCTAAAAGTTAATAGAAAGCTACGATTTTCGTATAACTCTTTTACAAAAAATCACAAGTTGCTAGCTCAACGGGTTCTTGAGTTATTTAAGATACTTAAAACGGAGAAACCGACAGACAGACAGATCTACAAACAGATGCATGGACATCTGGGGATCAGCAGGTAATGAGGGCGTGCCTCCTCTCCTGGATTTAAAAAAAAACTATTGGTGTTTTATATTTCCTGAATAAAGGTGAAATTACAGTGACAGCGCCCTGTGCTGTGTCGGGTTGAAAGTTGAACTTAGTGCATTTTTATGGAACCGCCCACAATGCTGTGTTAAAAAGAGCGCGCTAAAGCGATGCAAGAGTAGACCAATTTTCTACTTTTGACGGCGTCAGGTGTGGTTCTGAAGCCGCTAAAATTTGAATGCTTTTTTTTGTTTTTAAAGAACCATGCAAGAAATAGCGTTTTTCGTGCCCCTGGATTAACTTTTGAACCCGTGTAGTTTTCACTTTGGTACGGGACTTTTTGGCGAGAGCACAGTCTCTAGTTTCATCCATATATGAGGCGTTAAAAGCTAAAGTGGACCAACCCCCATATCGAAATCGTGGTTTTTTTTTGTGTTTGGGAGTGAGTTTTTAGACAAAAATGTTTGTATGCACCAAAAAACGTTTCAACATTGAGTAATAAAGTCCACAGGTTTTTTTTCCAAAAATTTTCAGTCAACTCTGTACTATGAGTGGAAAAGCTTCAAAAACTCGATTATGTGGGTTGGTCCACTCTAGCTTTAACGCCTCATATGGCGTCAAGAGCCACAGGAATTCAGGGAAATGGTGAGGGGTTAACGAACTTTCTCGTAATCACGAGTGGCTCTTGAAGCCATATATGAAGCCGTTCGGTGGCTCTTGACGCCATATATGGATGAAACTAGAGACTGTGCCCTTTCCAAAAAGCACTCAACCAAAGTGAAAACTACACTGATTCAAAAGTTAGTTTAGTCAGCAAAATCGTGTATCATTCTTTGTTATTTTTTCTAATAAAGATATTTAAACTACTTTAAAAGTATTTAAATAAAAAAAGCCCATTGTATGATATATTTTCCCGTCATTGCGGGACGTGTGGTCACCCTATTACCACACGTCCCGCAATGACAGCTGCAGTTTAGGCTTGTTGTCCTGGCGTCGTACTCGGCACAACGTACTCTATTTCGGCTAAAGGTTGCTCCAAAGTACATTTTTGCATTATCTAAAAAAATGTGGCCTGCGGTGCATTTCTGTTTGTTGCTATATTTATTTACAATTTCCGATCCGACTATTTATAAAACGTACAGAGCGCAAATATTTAAGTTAATTTTTGCTTCGAACTGTGTATCTCTGGATTTAAAAAAATGGGCCGCATTCTGCTTTAAAAGTTTCGCCTGCGGCGCTGCTTTTTTCCTTGGTTTAATCTAACTCGTGTTTTATTTTCTATTAAAAAATTTCATTCTGTCCCGGATTGGCCCCAAAAAAATGTATGGCCACTCTACCTATAAAACAACTTTTGACCTCCCCCACACCCCCTGTAAAAATTCCTGCGGACGACCATGCACAAACATCCTCATAATTTTGCCTGAAACGGATTTCGCATTGATCAGAATTTTTTATCTGCCCCCGTTTTCGAGTCAGTTTCCGTCATGAATTCAGTACTTTCCCTCTACATAGCAGATGAAAGTATAAAAAATCCGAAAAAAATGTCTATTAGTGATAACTGAAACAAAATTAAGAATGCGGTTTGCAGTGTCTTGGGTTAAATCAACCTTGTGCCAATCTTTATGTAAGTCAAAGCGGCCTGCTTTCCCCTAAATTAAATCTGTTGTGATGTAAGCAAATAGTCAACCTAGATCATGATAAATATTTTTTCCAACATTGGCAATGTAAAATGATATTTTACTGATGAAATTACATTACCTACGATTTAAACATTTTGGAATTTCCGTAATTAATGTCTACCGGTAAAGTCTATAAAAAAAAATCAACCAATTGACTCATCTTCCATACAGATTTTCCCCCAAAATAAATGCTTTTCAAGCGAAAAAAGAATGAAATTTCTTGAGAACATTCCGTTGAACCTGATGACCTCCTCCCATGCAAAATTCGCATAGCATCATATGTTGAGCAAACATGAAATCATAAAACCTCCATCAATAGTAAAATTCTTCCATTTAAAGTGCTGTGAATAACATCTCATCTGTTCAATTCATCTGCCGTCTTTTATTTAGTTCCGATGATGATGAAAATTTAGCACCCGAAACATCTAAAAAAAACATTTCACAATTGCTGTTCTACAAAAGCGCTACAAGTATGCGGATTATGTTGCAAAAGATTTTTCACGTCTAGCAACAGATAAAATTCAATTGAACAACATTAGAGACTTATATTTCATCAGAATATGCAAATGAGCTCATTTAATCATACATAGAAGCGGTTTTAAATATATATATACCTTAGTTGCTATGAAAATATAATAAACGTTGAATTTTTCTTTTATTTTCCACAGCACTCAGGTGATGTTGCGAAGAAATCGAAGAATGAAGCTTCGAGTTCCAGAGCGGGTGCTGGATCCGGAAATGGCGGTGATATTATCGTTGATGATGACACCGGGGCTCCTAGTCCAGCCCAAAGCGAAATGTCATACGGAAGTAACCAAATTAGTAATCAGTTTAGTAACAGCGGTATGGACATAATATCGGGTGCTGTTATTGGAGGTTTCGGCGATGATTCAAGCAATGAAGCCCTAGTCGTAGACTGTGATAGTCCAAATGGAAATGGAACCCCTGGTAAGTACCAGCTCTTTTTTTTTAGAGGACGAAAAAGCAAACTTTTCAAATTTTTGTCCATTTTTGGTGGATTACCAGAGTGTACATAGATATAATCTTAATAACGAACTTTATATAAGTTTTTCGCTTATGCTGTGTTGATCAGACAAATTTTTGAGTCAATATTTTTGAGCCATCTAAAATTGATTGTCCCTCTACTTTAGGTCAAACCTCAATGTTTTGCAACCAAAAACAATGTCTTCGGGAGTCGGAGTCCGACATTCTAAAAGTTGTGTTTTAAACTGCTTATTTATGAGAATTTTTTTGATATGCGAATTATATTGGAGGGGAAAGAATTTTTAATGGCACTTTTTTCATTTGAGCGATAGATTTTTTTAAACTCCCTTCTAAAAAGCCAAATACCAGTCACTCTTTCGTCAAAGTATCTCCCGAACCACTGAACCGATTGCCATTAAATTTTGCACACAGATTAGTTTGACCTAGTTTGACAATATTACAAAATTCGAAACGGAAGGTCTTGTAAGGATAACGCAAATATATTGTACATATTCCATTTTTTTCCGGGAAAACTGGATTCAAGGGTTTTCCGGGGTCACGAATCTGGTGTTAGAATTTCAAAATTCCATACGGGAGGTGCTGCAAGGATAGCGCAAGTATCCCTTCCCATTTTTTTCGGGAAACTGACTTCAAGGGGTTGTCGGGTAATCTGATGCTAAAATTTGAAAATTCCAAACGAAAGTTTATCCTTTTTCACATTTTTATCTAAAAAACTGGAACTATAGGGTTTTTGTGACCGCTGATCACGAATCTGAGGTTAGAATTTCAAAATTCCAGAGGTCTTGAAGGCAAAAACTTTTTTTTTCCAAAGTTTTAAGATGTTTCATTGATTTTTGGTGCAAAAAAAACTTGTACAAAGAATTTTACCCCGGTAACTATGGGTCTGCAAGCTAGTATAATATAAAAACTTGTATCTTACGAAAACTTATAATGTTTACAAGCCTAAATCAAATGGGACATCTTGATATCACAGAGGAATAGTTCGTATCTGGGAAATCATATCCAATATGTAGGAAAAATCGACAGATCAAATGCACAAATGAGGTGCGCCAATAAGTCATATTTGAATTTATAACTTACTAGAATTATTACATGTTTCAGCTACCTACACTCAACAAATTACTTGGCAAATCATAATATTTTAAAAAGATAAAAGCGAATGATAACAAATTTTGTTACAAATTTATGTTGTTGTTATGTTGAGGTAGAAATCGACATTGCAGCCAAACGACATTGATTGCCATCTCTTATTGAATCAACAAAGTTGTATAGTTTTAGAAAGTTCATACTCTTCTAAACACGATATTTAACTGAGGAGCATTGAATGTCGTACCTAATATATATGTTTCTGTTTGTCCGGGAACGGGTTTAAATGGGACAGATAAGAACATTTGCGAAAATCCAAACTAAACATGAAACAATTGGGAGATCAAATAGAATGAGTTTTGCATTTTCTATGGCTTACAAACAAGTATTCGAAATATTGTCAATTCTTATTGGGTTTAGGTCGATTGGCGGTTACATGGTTAACTGGAGCTTATGTTTTATGCTGCATGCATCGCAGCATCAACATTCGTCCAGGTAAGTCAAAAACCAGAAATTCTATGCAACTAAATTTGACGACAACACCATGGCCTAAAAGTTAACATAAAATATCTGTCTTGGAGCTAATATCACTGAATCTCATCAAAACCTGGTAAGGTGCAATATGCGCAACTGAACAGGTGAAGGTATACTCAACAGCCAAGCGAATGTAAGAAAACAGTTATGGTTTGGTCCAAGATGATGATGTTGACTTCAAACTCTGCTTCTTTGATTCAATGTTGATGATTATGATGGCCTACTACCATATAGCGTTATGTTGTTTGAAAGCAGCATAATAGAATCATATCGGATTAAAAAAATAATAATAATAACTTTTCGTGTGGGTGGCTTCAGACCAGTTAGGCTAGTGAAAGGACGGTTTCCAATATAAAACTATGGACAACCTCTTCAGGGATTCCATTTCAATGCGTGCGCAAATAACTTGATTAGAATCGAGTCATGGGAATTGAAACAGTTGTCAACAGATAAAATCACAACATCAGGTGCCCTTAATTGAGTTATTGTGTGATAGTCTGAGGTGTTGTTTGTTATAGCAATATTGACCTTGGGAGAATTTCTTTTAAAGCTTTATGCTAATTTTTTTTCTCAATATTTTAAACACGTTTATGGGACCGAACTTTCCCCAATTGTTAAACTCTTATCAAAATTAAAATATTAATATCAGAATTAAAATACTCACCGAAAAAGTGCACGGTTGAAAATTTGGGTTTATATTTTTTTATATTTTAAATATTTTTAAAATTTATTTTTTATAAAAAAAATTGTCTACAAATTCTATAAATAACTTAAAGAAAAATTGATCAATTAGTTTATTAATTTTATAAATCCCCTAACAAGGGAAGGCCGCCAACCCGACCTTGCAGATTTTACTATTTTTTGGATATGGTATGGCTTAGTGTCGCTTAGTTGGCCGATAACTAAGCGACACGTATTTTTTTTTACCGGCTGAAAAACGGTTTAGAGAGGGTTACCTCCCCCCTCCTCCTCTTCCCGTTCCACCAAATTGGGGGAAAAAATCGAATTTCGAAAAAGTCGACCAATAGTCCGATTTTAACGAAACAAAAATCAAAAGTTTTCTTTTTAAAAGCTTTCATTTAGCTTTTCTTCGTGTTTGTCTGTCAGGGTCAAATCTTGCAATCCCACTTCCCCTCATCCGATTGACTTGAAATTTTACATACATACGTAAGTCCGATGACAATACAATGGGCCGTATGAATAATAAACACTCTACTCGTGTGCACTCAGTTTTTTGTGAGTGCACTCAGTTTGGTATGAATAAAAAATCTCCACTCAGCTGTACTTTACTCAGTTCCCTCAAAAAAAAACATCGAATTGGTGAGTGGAGTGTGATATGCACCAATTTGGTATGAATAAAAACTGTTTTTGCTTCAGTAAAGCTAAGTAAAGTCCAGTCTGATTTGAGTGTACTGTTGGGCACACTCAGCATATTTTTTCAAATTTTTTTCGATTTATCAAGGAAACATTTGACAATTATCTTTTGTTTACGTTTGTTTGGAGCGTGAAAAAGTGTTTTCACCAATGCGATTGAAATTTCAACAATGCGATTGAAATTATCCACATCGAATCTGTATAACCCGGCATTTACACGCGACTGTAAAGTCTGTCAGTAGCACAGACTTCAAATGTCAAATTACTGACAACGAATTAAAATACATTTAGCGAACTGGCAGTCAGTGCATTTACACGAGTCTGTGTCAACGACTGTGTCAGCTCTACAGACGCGTGTAAGGGCACGGTAATTCTCGAAAATTTTTTTCAACATCAAAATTTCTTGCCCTATATACTTTCCGTTTTCTTCGAATTTCATAATTTTCATTTGATTCTGAATCAGACGACTCGAAAACTAAATCGTTGACAAACGAAAACATTTTTAATTTTTTGAATCGATTCAAAATAAATCAAAAAAAGTCAAACTGCAATGAGTGCACTCAGAAAACACAAAACATCGCAAGAGTGTACTCCATGGAGTAGAGTTAACTTTTGTTCATATCAAACTCGAACTTTACTCAAGCAACTTTACTCACTTAGAGTGCACTCACTTTCCTCAGAAATACGAATTTTTATTCATATGGCCCAATATTTTCCCTCCTTTGTCCTTATGAGGATAAGGGAAGGTCCTATAAGGATAACGCAAGGATAACTGGGATCGCGGAATCCATATCTGGCATTAAGAAGTCGGTAAGGATAACGGAAGGTCCTGTAAGCATAACGTGATTATATTTTTCCTCAAATTTTCCGGGAAAACCTCGGCTGGGAGTTTTTGGGGTCACTGAGTTCGATTTTGATGTTAGGAAGTCTGTAAGGATAACGGAAGGTCCTGTTAGGATAAAGTGAAACCGCAACAAAATTCATTCAGTAGTTTAGAAGAATAAAGGAGAGGAGGTTCACGGGAATGGGGTGGATTTGGATTTTGTTGGAAAACATTTTCCCTGATGAACGACCTGCCCAATAGTGAAAATCGCATCATAATCCATTCAGTAGTTTAGGAGATAGCAGAAGAGGGGGTCAGAGGGGAGAAGAATATTTGTCAACCGCAAAGCTAATCAATAATTTCGGAGTATATACCGGGTCTTTCAACAAGGACATAACAAATTTTGTATTTAAATAAAACACAGAATAATTGAGATATCGGGTGGAAATTTATTCCAGGTGTAGTGGACATGTTACATTTAAGTATGAAATTCGATGTCGTTCATATGGCCACTGCGAGCACGTTTGCTGATTGATTCTTTGGAGCCAATTTTCCAACACTCTTCCACACATATCGGCCGGAACGTTGGCAATTTCGCGTTCGATATTGTTCCTGAGTTCCTCTAACGTTGTTCGCTTGTTGGCATAAACCAACGACTTAACATAACCCCATAAAAAGAAATCCAACGGCGTTAAATCGCATGAGCGAGCTGGCCATTCGACCGGACCATTTCTCGAGATTACACGATTGCGACCACCGACTCAGAATAAGTAGTAAGTTTTAATAATTTCCAAACGTTGCTCGTTCGTGAACTTCACCATGATAAAAATGTAAACCTTGACTAACGTTTTAGCATTGCCAGATCATAAAAAAAGTTTTAGGGTGCGTTTTTATTAAAATACAAAATTGTTATGTCCTTATTGGAAGACCCTTTAGTATCCCTGTGACAGACGACTTTATTGTCATTGTTTCTGGAATTCATTTAATCCTATATATACATTGTAATATGAAATAAAACTATCTATCTATCTATCTAGTACCCCTGTGTAAATTTTCAGCTAATTCGGTCCAGTGATTAACTAACTTAAAAACAGGTTTGGGTAGGGATAAATGATTGTGGGAAGAAAACGGGGGACTGTGGCAAAATAATACACAGCATATAAACTGACCAGAGGTCTAAGCAACATATAGGAAAAAACTGCATCAAAATTGGTGCAGTATTTTTCGAGCCAAGTCCGAACATACAGGCAGACAAACAGACAGGCGTTGCCTTTTATACTTGTGTATATAGAGATATGAAGTATACATATGTACCAACTATGAAATTTTTTTCGATTCGGGAATTATGTCGCAGGAAAAGAAAAAATAAAATAATATATGAATTTTATATCAAATGTGTTTATAAAACTCAGCATAACATTTATACTTTTTATTTACTAATGCTTTTAATACATCACAAATTATTAATTCTTTATCAATTTTTGGTAGTAGTTCTCGAGTTTTCGAATGGCTTTGTGTAGTAAAATTCGATAGAATACTCAACTTCAAAAACCCACAGATTTTTTTTGTAGGTAATTCCCAAATAAACAAAACCTCAGATGAAATTTATTGTTAATAACATGCAGTAAGTTTTCCCGAAATTCAAATCAAAATAATCGATGCCTAAAATCCAATAATTAAGCAATATTTTCCATTAATCTGTTTTTCATTTCAATTCAAGGTTATTTTGTTTTCAAATCGATGCGCCACCCACCAATTTAATTAAATTCCCAAACTATTAACGATTTATTACACCAATCACGGCTAATTTCAAAATCTTATCAATAAATTATGATTACGGGAAGGAAAGTTAAGCCCAAGCGATGTATTTGTACTTCCTTTACAATCCATTAGACGTAAAATCAAATTAAATTAAAACCGAATGAATGAGACTTTGATTAACTGTGAACAACGTGCTTTACAAGTGAAAACTAAAGATAAATTTTGAAAGCATTCATAGATATTTCTCGATGACAGTCTAACTTTTAATTGCAGTGTTTGATGACGCCAACTCATTCGTAATACAATATTTTGATGAGTTTCCAATAAAAATTCGTTCATAAACCAAAAAAATCATTTTCCGTAGCGCTTTTCACAGTGAATTATTTATCATTAGATCTCAGATACACTGATTTGATGATGATGGGCTGTGTAGAAGGTGTGTTTGATCGAAGAACTCATTGACATACAAGTGGCATGTCGCCATTTGGTCGTAAAATCGAATCAATTAATTCAATAATTTTATTAGTTAATTAGCGTATAAATTATGATTTTGTAATAAAATGTTTTTTTCTTCAATTCTGCCTCTAGATCGGAAAAGAATCACAGATTTTTATACATTATTTTTCGAAGGTTCAAGAACCCAGTTTGGGTTTTAATCAACTACGCTATCTAATATTTTTTTTCTTCCTTTTTTGATTTCTTGTCTATAAAGTCTCATTCACACAACTGTCTATAGTCCAGACACCAGTCCAAAGTCCAGTCTAGATATTGCATATTTATCGGGTTATAACTGCCCCAGAACCACAAGCCGTCACACTGATGAAATTCTAGAAAAAAAAACTTTGATAACTAAAAGAAATATCTGATATGAACAGCTTATGACTTTCTTATACAAAATCGACGTTTCTGTACAATTTTCCTTACGAATAAAATATTAGTTTACATAAAAATATGAATTTTTATTTTACAAAATCTGAAACATCTCAATAACGGTAAAAGAGATTGATTTACTGTAAAAGGCGAAAGTGTAGAGAATTTTAATACCTTTAACTATACCATCTACTGTTATTTCGAAACACCGTTAGTTTGCAAGCCAAAATATATTTTTTTAATTTTTTTCGCCAAAACATATTTTTTTTAAATTTTAATGATAATATCTCGATAACGGTAAAATATATCGGGTAACGGTAAAAGACAATTATGGCAAATATTATTCTCTTCAATCCACCTCATAAATTAAACAACCAAAACCCCGTTATTTATCGAGTTAATCACAAAAAACTGATTTGTTTTAAATAACGGTATATCTCGATAACGGTTTGCGATACGGAGTTCTATTAAAAGACAAAGATGTAGGAAATCCTATCGTCTCCAACTTTTGTTATACATAAGACTATTTAAAAATGCGTAGTTTCGAAGTAAATAACAAAAAACGAAATTGTGATTTCTAAAAAGTTAACGGATTTCCACCAAAAGTTGATAGGATTTTCCCACTGCAAAAAAAAACAGCATAGTGGCCAAATATTGGAGTCATTCTTATAAAAAAAAATTGTGACTTCCAAAATTGTTTAGGGCATCTGCCAACAAAAAAATTGTCGTATTCTTTTTTTTTTTGTAATCATTCTTAAAATTATGAGAGAAATTACTGTATATGTTAGACATGTTACGACGAAAAATTGGGGAACACTCCCTTTTGTAAGGGACTCAATCCTAAAATGAAAGGAATGAATCCTATAAAACGTTGTAGAGTCTCCATTGATTATTGGACTCTCTACTATATATGAGGCGTTAAAAGCTAGAGTGGACCAACCCACATAATCGAGTTTTTGAAGCTTTTCCACTCTATACTATTATTGAGTGAAAATTTTTGGAAAAAAAAAATCTGTGGACTTTATTACTCAATGTTGAAACGTTTTTTGGTACATCCAAACATTTTCGCAATAGTGATTCAAACACAAAAAAATTCACGATTCCGACATGTGGGTTGGTCCACTCTAGCTTTTAACGTCTCATATATGCGCGACATTCCCATTTCAAATAGGACTCATTCCTATAATTATAGCAGCAAGGCCTATTCGAATAATCCTGAACACTTTTATTTTTTATTGGATCCTGTCCAGTCTAAAGTCGACAGACAAAAATTCGAATTATCGAATATACGACATAGGGAAGTCCAGGCGACTTGAAAATATTCGAGATATCCAATAAGATATCCAATAAAATGTGCTGCAGCACAAGTGTTAAGCTGTGTTAAGCTGCCTCCACACATTCAATGTTTGGATGCTCTTCAATGGTCTTGTTAAAATTATTTTGATATTCATCAATGTTCATTGACAGTAACATTGATGGTTTAGAGCATTCATAAATGTTACTTGTCAATATACCAGTTGCTCTCTGTTATTCAAGGAAATATGTCGGATATTCTGCAATGTTCGCGGGAATTCCTCAGTGAGTTCATTGACATTTACTGGAAGAATGAGTGACGATGGAAAGTAAAATCTATGCGGTATATTAATAAAGATTTGAAACTGAAAGCGTATGAAAAACTACTAGATAAAATGAGAGAAGTGGATCCACATGCCAGAGTTGATACCGTGAAAAAAAAAATAGTTTGCGAATAAATTTTAGAGCCAAATTAAAAAAAGATAGAAAATTCTAAAAAATCGGGATCAGGACAGAACGAAGTTTATCAACCATCATCGCTAAGATATACGAATATACTGACCAAAATCTTGACGAAAACATTGTCAATGTTCAGTGTTACGTGTGGGGGCACTTTTCATCAATTTACTTGATGCAAATTTTCATCAATAATACTTGTCAAATAACATTGAACGTGTGGAGGCCCCTTTATAGTATGGTAGTAGGCAGGTCCAAACTATATAAACCTCGAGTTCGCAAGCCACATGCGTATTATAATCGAAGACAAAAATTTAGCTTAAATGAACATATGCGACTTATGATTCGTTTCAATGTTTTTTTGTAGGATTGAGATCTACATAATATTGGAGTCATTTCTATTTATAATCAACGGGAACGATTCCATTTCATAATATAGCATTGTTTCTCCCTCAGTATAGGAATGTCTCCAATAAAAAGCAGGAACGGATGCTACTTTTGTTGGAATATGTCCATTCTGCTCTGAGTCCTATATATATAGTAATGATTCCACGAAAACTAGGACTAGTTCCAATATTTTTGGAACCTTTGCTAAAAAATGGTGTAACGAGTCCTATAATCGCTTTCCCATATTTTGTAGGAATGTTTCCTATGCGGATTTTTTTCCATGCATTTTCTATTCATCATATGAGGTTTGATTATGTAAGAAAGTATCATATGCCCATTAAGTGGATTAAGCTGTGCGATTTAATGAAAGTATCACATTTTAAAAATAAATTTATTTTTTATTGTTTTGTAGTCAATTCATAAAGTTTTACCTAATAATTATGAAAACGAAATGTTAGTAAAGTAATAAAAATTGTGATAAACAGTGACATTAGTTTGAAACCTTATAATAATAATTTTTGTCCTGATAACCTATTAAAGTCCCTGAAGTAATCATAGTAGAAGGGATACTTGAGAAAAACAATTTTTTAATTTTACTTAAATTTTACGCTTAGTTCATTTACGTTCCTTGCAGTGTCACAAGTCCGATCCGTGGAAAAAATGTTTTATAAAAAACAAGTTCTTATTAACATTTTCTGCCTTTTTGGCGTTTTGGCGAAAATTTACCGTGGGCCATGCCCAAATCCACCAAAAGTTATACACGATCAGGAAAACCGCAGACAAATTATGCTTATTAATTGGAAATTGATATATATTTTACCCTTTTATGAGGATGTCACAACAATTTTCAAATTTGGCGATCTTAACTATAACGAAACAGACTTCTTTAATAATCTCGGAGTTCATTTTGTTCCAGAGGACAACGAAATATCTGTATATTGCATTAAAAAGTCCAAACTGATTATTTCACCCGGAATATGTTCAAATTACAAAACACACAAAAAATTCGACGAAATGAATTTACTACTAATTTATGGAGTTTAAATTGATTTGGCGATAATTTGGGGATGTAAAAATCATTCAGGATTGAAAACACACACAGAAGGCGCTTTTATTGCTCAAAATAATAAGAATTCTAATAGATTGAACGAGTGTTTTGATGCTTTGAAAATTACTTCGAGTAGAATTGAAGATTTTATTAATATAACAGCGAGAAATGAAAACCCCAAAAACGACAGTTTTTTGAAAATTTGTCAAAATTTTAAGAAAATTTGCGCATTTAATCAGGTCAGACGGCAACCGCAAATAACAATTTATTTAGTGATTGGAGGCTTTTCTGTATTCATTTTTTCATTCTTGGTGTTGTATGTGTATAAAATGCATAAAAATTAGTTGGAATTCAGAAAAATGAAAAATGATTTTGTCAATTATTCTTACTCATAATAGAAAGGGAAAAGATGTCGCTAAATGTTCGCCGCGACTAAAAAGTCAATAATTTTCTTGGCCTTTTCGCACTTTTTCATGATGAAGTTCAGATTATGCCCACAATAGGGGCCCTGCACTTGTGTTAAAAATAAACAAATACTAAAAAAAAGTTAAGATTTTTTTTTTTAAATCTTTTATACAGATTTCTTAATGCAGAATTGGATTCAGCGACCCCAAAAACTCCAAAAAGAGTTTTTTTCGCGAAAAATTAGAGGAAAAGCATAATCACGTCATCCTTACAGTGCCATTCGTTATCCTTACGGATTTTTTAATGCCAGAATCAGATTCCGAGACACCAAAAACCCTTAGATGAGAAATTTCCCGAAAAATTTGAAGAAAATGATAACAACGTTATCCTTGCAGGACCTCCCGTTATCCTTACCGACTTTGCAATACCAGAATCAAAGTCTGCAACCCCAAAAACCTCCAAAATTGATTTTTCCCCGGAAAATTTCAGAAAAAGGATAGTCATATTGTCCTTGCAGGACGTTTGTAAAAAAAAAATAGAGTAATGCGTTGCGGGATACATTTTTTGAAATATTTTGTGGAAAATTGTTGGAAAAATGTACCGCAGAGGAAAAAAAATACACTTTGGAGCAACCTCCAGTCGAAATTGAGTACGTTTTGCATATTTAGTGATCATTTTTTCTTGTGCAAAATGATTACACTAATTTAAAAAATCCGGGACAAAAATTTAGTTTTCAGCACGCCGGGATAACAAGCCTAAACCCGAGGCTGTCCCAGCCATTCCGAAACGTGATGTCACCTTATTTACGGGAAAAGATATTATGTAATGGGCTGTTTTTATTTAAATGCTTTTAAAGTAGTTTAAAGATCGTTATTTAAAAAAATAAACAACACTTAAATTTAAAACAGAAATAATCAATAGGTAACGAAAATTTACATTGCATCGAAGATATTCGAATTTTCGCGCTTTAAGATCCACCGGAACACAGCTGACACCACCAAAAGTAGAATGTTGGTCTCTCGCATCGCGTCGCTTTAGCACGCGCTTATTATCGCAGCATTGTACGCGGTACCTAAAGAAAACGCTATGTTTAACTTTAGATGCAACGCAGCACACGACGCTTCCACTGTAATTTCACCTTTATTTAAGCAATATAAAAAATCAATCGTTTTCTCAAAACTCAAGGGACCCTTCCGGTGCCTACAGACGCCCATATTATATGCTGAATAAATAGGTTATAAATAATAGGTTTGCTCTACCATTTGTAACACACGGAACTACTCGTCGGACAAAAAACATGAATTATTATCACGAATTAAGCTGCAGACTTGAAATTTGGTACAACCATTTTTTTTTTACTTTCCTCTGCTATAGAGGGGTAGTGTTGTATTCGACGGAGACCGACTCGAGAATGGAAGCAGATAGTAACTTTCTGATCAGTACGAAATCTGTTTCAAGCAAAAATATGAAGGTGTCTGTCAGTCTGTAGGTTTTTTGGTCTATCGGTCTGCCCGTTGTACGTGTTTTAAATAACTCGAGAACATTTTGACTTAGTGACTTGAAATTTTTTGTGAATGAGGGTAAAACTCATTTTACGTAAATAAAATCGTAGTTTTCTATTAACTTTTGGAAAAGTTACGTTAGCTGTAAAGGTTACCCCCCCCCCCCCCCCCCCCTACAATTCTTCAGAAAAAAAAACACCGTTTTTTGAAGATTTATCGAAAACTATTGGCTTTTGCGAAAAATTAATGTAACAAAATTCAAACCATATAAAACTTGAAATTTTACGCAGATTCGTTTGGCGTAAAATGCATGGCTCAGTTCGTTAATGGTCAAAAATGGACCATACGAACGAAAACGTTTTTTGCGAATATCTCAGAAACGGTGCATCTTATCAAAAAAATTATTTAGGATATGATTCTACATAGAACTCCCATACATCAAAATCCGATTGGAATAAATTTTAAAAAATCTTATTGAAAAATTTGACTTCAAAGTGGAATTTTGGTACAACTGTTCACCGTTCACTTAAACTTCGAACAATGTCATATCACCATACGGGTCTTCAATAATTGCCAGATTGGAAATCATAGCTTTTATTATGTTTTAAGGCAAAATTAGACCACTTCCTCCCGTCTCCCCATTGACGGCACGCGGACCAAATCAAACGACTCCTTCCCTTCTCCCCAATACAAACGAAACAATTTTTTTTTTAATTTTCTCGAAAACTGTGAGTCGCATTGAAAAATTTGTTAAAGTAAAATGTGGTTATAATATGATTCTACATAACTGTTTCATACATGAAAATCCAATGGGACCACTCCTTTGCCCCTGTCCTATGCAAATTGAATGTTTTTTTTTCTATTTTCGTGAAAACGGTGCACGCCCAAGCAGCACAATAGGGCGAATCGTGGGCGCTTCGTCTACAAATTCGTACCTATTGGGCGAAATGTTGGACGAGGCGCCCACCATTCGTCCACTTAAGTGGACGAATATTCGACATTGGGGAACGATTTGAAGCCCAATAGGGCGACGCAAAAGCTTTATAGCTTTCTGCGACAGCCCGCTCTCAATATCTCGCTCTGCCACTGAAACAAACATCTCAGAACGATAAAGCAATCTGAAAGAATGAGAAGATGTATGCGTACGGCTGAAATGAATATGGAACGGATTTAATGGCGAAAATTATTTTAGAATTTTTGTAAATGGACATTTGTAATGGATTTTTCATTATGTTATATGCTGCCATTTTAGTTGCAACTAAATTTTTTTTGACAAAGTTCTATCTAAAACGCTTTAAATTGAAATAGGCCATCTAAATATTTTGTTTTCAACAAAAAATTTCTTTAATTTAATTTTTCGTCAAAGTTTTTTTTTCCACTAATTCAATGCCAATAAAATTGTGCTGCTTCAAAATTGTCTCCCATCTATTTTTTATGCGATTTCCTCCAGTGATTAGCTTAAAATAAGAAGTTTAATTTTCGAAGGGAAATTATTTGAATCAACATCAATGTGGAATATGGCGGATGGAAACATGTGCGCCCTCAAAGACGCGTCAACTCATTTTCGCGCCCTATTAGACGTTAAGTTCTAATGGGAGGGCGTGAATACCTTCAAATACGCCTAAAAGGGCGTCTAGTGGAATTCAAGTCTGTTAGGGCGCCGAAATATTTTTTCAGAGATAATAAAAAATGTCACCTGTTTTAGTGAGACAAAAGAACTTGAGACAAAGTGAGACAAAGCACAAAATTACTCTCTTAATAAGCCCCATATCCAGGCTTCCTCTCTAATCAGAGGACAAACTTCTCGCACTTGGTTTTCTGTCTTGCTCTAATACGCCCAATAGGGATATTTCGATGGAAATGTCGCCCTATAGGACGTTATAGTTTATTCGTGCTTTAGAAGTGGCGTCTTAATAGACCGAATAGGGTCAAAAGAAGACGTAAGGTCTATTAAAGCCAATATTGGTCATGGCAATAAAAACGAGATGTCCTCCTTAAGCCCTATTGGGCGATACTTCGACGAAGGCCTAAATTTAAGTCGTTCGGTCCTCCTCTCGCCCAGCAGATATGTCCTATAAGAAAATACGTCTTTAAGGAATTTTAATTGGGCGTAAATTGGACTTCTCGACTAAGAATAAGGCGTGGAGTCTTTCAACAGGGCGATATTACCCTACGGTGCTACTTGGGCGGTATCGAAAAATTTATAAAGACGAAATGTATTTAGAATAAGATTTTATATCATCGTTCCATACATCAACATCGAATTCGACCACACCTTCCACACCTCCCAAACAAATAGAAATTTTTTGGTATGAAAATTTTGTCTGTCGTAATATGACGATTAGTCTCTGGCAATTATTGTAATTTATTCATATTTTTATACATTTAATGATATATTTTGGAAATATTTCTTTATTTCTCTATGCCGAAAGAATACCATATCAATCATTAAAAAGTTAATATGACAAAATATGTGGCTTCGATTTTCAGACTGACTAATTTACGTATTTTTGGATAAAAATGCATTAAGATATCTATTTTTTAATAAAAAAAAATGTTACGGTGGTACTAAGTGCTGGCAATAAGGGGGGTATAAATTATTATATATTTAATTATGTTGACTGGTAATGGAAAATTCATTTTCAAGTTTTCTAACTTCAGTTCAATTTAGTCTGAAATTTTCAATCGTTGGAAAATGTTACTCGAACGTTCAATTTTTATTCACATTTTTCTGATAAATTCGATTGAAGTTTTGTCAAAAGTTTACGATGGACCATGTCCAAATCCACACATTCAAGTAGACGACGATTATCCTATCGAGCTTTGGCGAGTAGCTTACATTCTACCTTTTGGAGAAAACCTCAGGTCAATTTTCAAATTTCACAGTCTAAGCTATTATGAAACAGATTTATTTCAAAATCTTGAAGTTTCTTTTATACCGAAGCAGAATCAGATATCATTACATTGCATTGACAACAATTATGAGAAATTCAATGAGCGAAATTGTTCAAATTATAATAGTGGCACGTCCAAAATAATTGTCGACGATGAATTGAAAATTCAATTAATTTATAAAGTTGAACAAAAACTGGCCATAATATGGGGCTGTAAAAATTATACTGGAGCCACGAAACATTCTGAAGGAGCATTTATAGTGCGGAATTTTAAACCGGGTCGATTGAGAGAATCTTTCAATGCTTTAAATTTCACATCCAGTAAAATTGATGATTTTATTAATATCACCGCGCGTTACGAAAAAAATAAAAATAAAACTTCTCCTATTTGTAAAAAATTAGACCAACTTTGTGGATTAAATAAAAGTTCTCTTCAACCACTAATAGTGATTTTCTCGATTTTTGGATGTCTTTTGGTGTTTATTTTGTTATTAATGGTGACTTACTTTTTCGTAGTCAAAGAGAAAAAATGAGAAGAACTTTGTATTTAACAAATATAGATTGTATTTGAAACGGTCAAAATAAAACAAATATCATAAATTGTATTTTTGAGTCGGCCCAAAACTGAGATGATCAGTTGGATTCATTGTACTTTGGATATAAAATAAATAAGAAATTGTTTGTGAAATTTTTGCACATTTTTTCTGCATATGTTTTCTTTTTTTTCAATAAAAAAAACTTTAATAATGGTTAAGAAATCGATTATTTACAAGATATTGCCTACTTATAGGCGTTTTAGGAGTCGAGTTGTTCCAATTTGGATACGTCTTAAATGTTTATCGTCTCCTACGTCTTTTGTAGAATTCCTGGCGTTACGGTATAAGAGTTCCCGGTCGGATGAGCAGAGGGAGACGGATTTTCCGGCGTACTATGGGGCCAAAGTGCCATTCGGCGGCCAAAAATCCATAACTTTTGAACGGATAAATATTTTTTAATGGGGTTTTTTTTTGTTGGCTAGATAAAACTCCAAAGTTTTTTTTTCTCACAATCCCCCTTAGTTATGACTGGTATGCCACAATATGTGACTGGTATGTGGTATGCCACAAATAAACATACCCAGATAACCAGTGCCCATAGTAGCATCTGAACCCATTTTTAACTCGTAGCCGACAGTCGTAGCTGACAAAACGCTTTTGTTGGCTCATGGCAGAGCTTGAAAGCTTTCATTGCCACTCTAAATTGAAGTTGCATGCAATGATTGTAAAGGCGAAATAGAAAAATAAACAAGTAAATCAAACATTCTATTTGATCGCCGAAAGGCACAAAGGGAAGAGGATATCTAGCAAACGATCGTAGTCGATTCGTTTCGGCATTTTATTCTTCGTCGATGCAATGAAAGCTTTTAAGCTCTCTAAAACAAACGCGTTTTGTCAGCTACGACTCTCGGCTACGAGTTAAAAATGGGTTCAGATGCTACTATGGACACTGGTTATCTGGGTATGTTTATTTGTGGTCATACTGTAAAGTTTCATTAAGATCGGATCACCCAATTCGAAGATACCAGGCGAGGGGTATCGAGGGGAATTTTCTCAGAGGTGAGACCTATCTAGATCGATTCCTTGTCCCCAAAAATCCCTAACCCCCAAGTTTCGTGAAAATCGTTAGGCGGATTTTTTAGATCGTTTGTGCAGACAGACAGACATTCCTCGTATTATATTATAGGATAGGATAAGATTATCAGTTTTAAACGGTTTTACTGTCAAGAACAGTGACATTTAATGGTTTCACTGTATGCTG
The DNA here is from genome assembly GCA_964034945.1 of Chrysopilus asiliformis. Classification (NCBI taxonomy): domain Eukaryota; kingdom Metazoa; phylum Arthropoda; class Insecta; order Diptera; family Rhagionidae; genus Chrysopilus; species Chrysopilus asiliformis. The sequence goes on along the minus strand of OZ035960.1, from coordinate 88,986,801 downwards.
ATTTGGAAAATATTCCGCTTTAATGTATATTAAAAGTAATTAAAACAATTTCCTAGCATATTAGACGAAAAATCTTTGTCAAAGTAAGACATTTTTAAAAAAATAATATGTAAAAAATCAGACTTTTGTTTACGGTGACCAGAGTTGCAGGTAGTAGCAGATGAAATATGGATATTTTGAAAGGTATTGACCTTGGCTATCATTTCCAACTTACACCTGACCGGTTCTATCCGGAACATTTTTTGCAGGGCCATATATATACAAAATTTCGCGAAAAAATAGTATTTTTAGAATGCCCAGAATTCCGGGATAACAATTTTAAGAAAAAAAAATGTAGTTACTACAAATTTTTAATTTTTATTATAATTGTCTAAATATGTCCTCAGGTTGATGATAAAATCGATTTTTCTGTACTAAGTGACTTAATAAAGTTAAAAAAATTTGTTGAAAATTCGAAAATTGAAAAAACCAGAATTTTTACCAACTTTGACCCCATGGCGTTCGGATATTACTTGTCCCAGGAGAGTGTCCTTTTGGATTTCTAGGTTCCTAAGAATTCTCAACGCAATGACATAACCGAAATCCTTCAAAGGCAGAACTCAAAATTTGTATTTTTGGCCGCCGAATAGCACTTTGGCCCCAACGTGCGGCGGAAATGAAAATCTTTTATCATCCCAAACACCCTCGTGTAGCTCATTTTCATGTCCGACGATTGGTTTGATGCGTTTTAAATGGTATACTTTATCTAATATTATTCTCATATAGAGTATATAAAACTCTTGAAAAAGTCTGACTGGAAAAGCGTGATTTGATACAAATTTAATTTAATAACATTGACTTTAAAAAAAAAGTCTTGCTGGCCTCGCTAAATCCCCACTAAAGATCTCTAAAAATCTGGCTAAAGTCCAATATCAAGTTCAATCGGAGTCATTGTATATTAAAAAAAAATCCGACTTCCTACAACATTTTTGGAACAAGAGAATCGATATTGAAAATAACTCCCCGTATCTTGACCATCAAATTTAATTAGCCAAATCCGACAAATCTGTTACCACCCAGAGTGTGTCGAATTTCAACCCAAGAACGGTAGATTATGTTCTTATGTTGTACCTCAAGCACTCGTTTTGACCCTCCCTGGAGCCTCCACCATCAATTAAAAGAAATAGGAAGCTACCAAATTAACAGAATAAAGAAATCCATTTCAATTCGGATGCCGTAGAACATCTTTGATCGGCAGCTTTACAACTTTTCAATCATCATGAAAATGATTTTCTGTGCTGCATTCTTGGAGCATAAAGGAACGGATATGGATTTTATGTAGGGGTTATGTCAAATTTACGATTTATGAAATCAAAGCATCATGGGATGAGTTCCCAGTTGAAATTTATTTCTATACTCTATATGAGAATCATATAAATGTACACGAAGAGAATTCATAGGACAGATTTCTGCAAAAAATTGGAATATCCAAGGCAGTGGAATTTTTTGGCATTGACTCCCAAACAAAATGAAATTGTCCCAAAATTATAGGAATAATTCCCTATATTTAGGGAATCATTATAGAATAGTCCACCGTTTCGTATGGTTCTATTTGTATTTCTTTTCGTGTATATCAGATCTACTATACCATTGGTAATGCATCGGACCAATCTTCGAAGAGAAAAATAAACTGCACCACGGTGTTTGGAACCATTCCTTCTCTCCTCCCTCACGCAATTTTCTCGAAAGCGGCTACTAATATAGAATAATTTATTTAGCAAAATATATTTAGAATATTATTTTACATGTTCCCTACATCTTGGATTTTGCAGAAACCACTCCTTCCGCCTCTCCTATATAAAAGGACTTTTTAAAGTCAAATTTTGTCCCTCTTGCGGCCTAGGTAGTTACTCGGCTTTTTTAGATGAGATAACAATCGGAAATCACCAATTTACGTTAAGAGGCAAAATTGAAGAGAATCTTTAATTCTTCATTTAACAGTTTTTTGGATAAACCGTTAGTTTAAAAGAAATTTACAAAAAATCTAATTTTTCACATTTTATATCTCGATAACGGTAAACTATTAAAATTGAGTACGCAAAAAAAGCCATTGATAAATGGCCCTTCCAACGGGGAAAAGTTGTTCCAAATGACTTCTGAATTGTAGAAAATAGCAGAAGAGGGGTTTACAAACGAGAGGGGATAGATATTAGTTGTTGAATTTTTTTCCCGAGAGTTTACTCCTCAAATGGTTTGAATCCCTTCAAAATAACAGAATATAGCTGGTAATGGGGTTCACAGAGAAGGAAAGGGGTAGATATTAGTGGGCTAAAATTTTTCCTAAGGGATAACTTCTGTTATTGTGAAAACCGCACCCCAATCGGTTGAACGCTTCAAAAGTTATCAGGGGAGGGTATCGAAGGAGAGGGGAGAGATCAATAAAAAGAATCCTATCCTTTATTACGCAAGTAACTCTACCTGTATGCAAAGTTTCGTCGTTTTCACGTGATGCCGGAACAAACATTCAGACTTAAAAACGTTATTTCAGCACGATAAAATACATGGATGCAAAATTAAAAAAATTTCCCCCTGGCAATTTTATTATATGTATACATTTGACAATACGCCCCTGCCCATTATAGCTTTTCTTATTTTTTCGTTGTTGATTCGTAGTTGAATTACTTTTGACTCTGAGAATTCTCTCAAACACCTGGAAACACGGTATTTTTTTTAATTTTCAAAAAAAATCCAGATTTTTCATCTTGTAAAACTTTTGATTGGAGTGATAAAGGCGGTGCATGCCACGCGTATAATGCTGAAGATCTGGGAAGCGTAAGAAAAAATATGACATAAATGCCATATCTCTACACTATTGGCAAATGCAAGAAATTCAATATTTGGAGAGTAATTCGACACATGTTGGTCCCCGCGATCGTCCACATTCTGGCCAACATTTACCGATAGCGTAAGTCGTCACCTAAATTCTCTTATTCTTAGCATTTAATTTTTTTTCTTCATTCAGGACGAAATTCCAAAAGCATAATTTCAAAAAAGTGAATATTTTCGCAATTGTAGCTGCAGCTAACCGACACTACAATTACAATGCTAATGTTCGCCGCACACTCACACCGAATGTACTCGAATCACCGAAGTTTGGTCGAAGGTGGGATTTTTGGCCGAATGTGGCCGAAGTCATAGCCGATTAATTGGTCGGGCGCTAGTACAATTTTACTCGATTCAACAAAAAGGAATGTGTCGAAATCCACATAGGATATTGTCTATCTATAAAGCTACATTTATCTGTGGTTTGACTTAAGTAAATACCAATTCAGACGAACGTTTGCGATTACAATTGAGCTTTTGCGACCCATCAGATCGTTAGTCTGAATTGGGCCTAAGGCCTGTAGCTGAATTCAAACTAATTATGATTACGATTACGGTTGAAGCTTCTCGACCAATGAGATCAAAGCTTTCAATGATAGGGACACGAAACCTTTAATCTCATTGGTCGAGGAAGCTCCATCGTAATCGCAATCGTTAGTCTGAATTGGGCTTTAGGCGAATCTTCTTTGCCCTGAGTTGCTTGCATTCGTTAAAGTGTATGTGAAACGTAAGTAGAAAAATTTGACGTCGCACAAATCTCTATATATGAAGGGGAGAATTCAGGAATTCAGTTTCCTACATTAAAGGTAATTGACAAAAATCAATTGGAGTGTACTTACCGGTAGACAGTAATGTAAATGAGGCTTAAATCGACATCCCAACCACTACGATATATACTTTGATTGACTATGGTCTACTCTTTACTATAAACACGTTTACCATGCAATTTATTTCAAATTTCAAAATTCGTATAAAAAATTTAAACAAATTGAGATGTCAAAAATTGTTTGTGGTTAACATTTTTTCGTGAATATTCGAAATTTTAAGTTTAAGTAAATAAAGTTAAATTAAGAAGGAAAAGATAGTAGAAAAAAATGTCATCTGAAAACGTAGAAAATAAACAAAAAAGTATCGATTATGATTTTGGAACTCGCATTGAGAAACTCGCAAAACCGAAAAAATTACACAAGCCAAAACTCACCCCACCCTCAAGATGGCAAAAGAGAGGACCAATAAATTGGGAAAAATTTGAAAATTGGGCTAAGGAAAACGCAAAACCGAAAAAATATGAAAATCTAAACGAAATTCAAACCGAATTTCATGGAAAAGGTATGAAAGCAGAATTTTAAATTCCGATTTTTACGAAATTTTGAACTACAGGTGACGGTTTTAATTGGGATAAGTTTAACAATTGGGTCTCAGTTCGATCGAAGCCAAAAACTATTGAAAAGCCAAAACAGCAAAAAAAGTGGGTAACACGATGGCAAAGGAAAGGCCCAATGGAAAAATCGGATTGGATTCGTTTTGAAAAATGGGTGCAAATCGCTGCTCTCCCGAGACCGGAAATATCAGAACGAAGGAAAAAGCGATTCAAAGCTCCTCTCAGAAAATTATTACGAAGCATTCGAAGACTTTCAAGACCAAAACGCAGAAATTCGAGGTTTGTCAAAAAACCGGAAGAAGTAATTTTTAAAGTTAAGAAATCTGCGCTGAGAGCAAAGGCAACAAAGAGGATTCAGGAATTGTCGAGACCAACAAAAGTTCGTCCCAAGGGAAAACTTCCAGTCGAAAAAATCGAGTTTCATGTTTCCTCAAAAGCGCTTGAATATTCGCCCACAGAGCGGATAATTCATCTCGCTGTTCCTAAAAATAATTTGGATGTGAGGATTTCGGAAGCTAGTTTGGGGAAAAATAAGAAAATGCTTTATTGGCAGTGGAAAAATCATTTAGAACGGTTGGAAGTTCTGGCTGCCCCAAGAAAAATAAAAAGGGATGGAAATTCTTCTCACGGAAAATCTAAGGATGAAAGTTCGGTGCCAAGAAAGTCTGATCCTGAGAGATTGGAAAAACTTTCGAAGAGCAAAAATCCTAGGAAGAAGAATTTGAAAAATCAGGATTTTTTCAAAGTCAGGCCAGCCGCATTGAAAGCCGAAGCCAGTGAAAGAGTGAAGAGATTAGCAGAGCCTAAAAAAGATTACAGTTTAATCAAGGACAACAATCCCAAATTAAAATCTCGTCGCACATCGCCAATTTATTTCAGTGAAATTTGTACATTTTAATAAACGATTCACACTCGGAGACCGTTTTATTTTCCCCAACATCCTGGAAATCGTTCGTCCGAAAAAAAAATATCAAATGTGAACAGCACATGACTTTCTTATGCAAAATCTACGTTTCTGCACAATTTACCTGACGATTAAAATATTAGTTTGCATAAAAATATGAGTTTTTATTTCACAAAATCTGAAATATCTCGATAACGGTAAAATACATTAATTTACGGTAAATGGCAGATATCAATGATGGTAAACACGAATTTTAATACCAGCAATTCTGCTATTAACTGTTTTTTTTTTTTTTTTTTTTTTTAACGGAAAACCGTTAGTTTGCAAGCAATTCCCAATTTTCTTTTAAATTTTAATAATAAGATCTCGATAACGGTAAAAGCTAGTGGATAACGGTAAAAAACAAAATGTTGGCAAACATTCTCTTCAATTCATTTCATAAATTAAACCACCAAAAACTGCTTATTTTTCGAGATAATCGCAAAAAACTGGGGAGACATTGCGGATCTCGAAAAACGAGACCAGCGAATTCGAGAGGCAACTTCGATTTCGAGAGATAATGGAATTACGTATCTCGAACATGCAATTTCGAGATTTCCCCAAGGGAAATATTTTTGACAGATAATTTTTATTTATTTTTGTGGTGTTAAAGTGAAAAGTTGCATTTAATTTTTCCTCTTCAGTAAAATGTTTCTTCCGAACATTTTCAACAACTGCCGTCTAAAATCAACAACTGCCGTCTCGAAAGCACAAGACCTTTCGAGAAATATCGATAGAGAGAAATGTCAGAAACCCTCGATTTTCGAGATAAGCAATCAGGCATTAAATTCGAGAAAACGAACGAGCCCAAGGCAAATTTTTGGGAAATTTCAAATGCATTATATATTTTTAAGTTTTTCGCAGTTTTTTGCTTTATGCGGATAAATTCTTTCAAGTGGTATGCTAGAAAACCCTTTAATATTTATTTGGGTTTTATAAAAAAACACTAATAAGAGAATTTTGTATTATTCTATGTGCGTTCAGTAAAAAATTATTACTTTCGAAAGAACATTTTTTTGTGGTTTTTAGGTATTTTTAAAAGCCAGCACCCACTTTTTTTTCTTTGGAAATGCGAATTTTGCGATGTTTATGCAAAAAAATGTTGTTTCGACTACTCTTAAATTTCGAGAAATTGGTATGCAATGTCGAGCACAAAATCGAGATAGGCAATACCAATTCATGGTTTCTCGATCGAACTAGCGTTTGTTCGAGATACGCAATATGCCCCCTGATTTTTTTAAAAAAACGGTATATCTCGATAACGGACTGAGATGCGGGTTTCTAGTGAAAAACAAAGATGTAGGAAATTTTATTGCCTCTAATTTTTGTCACACATAAGACTACTGAAAAACACGTAGTTTCGGGAATAAATAACAACGAAATTACGATTTCTAAAAGGCCGCCATTTTGGTTACTTCCGATTAACGGATTTCCACCAAAAGTTGATAGGATTGTCCCATTACAGAACCAAACGTGCCTATAAATTTCATGGCTCTAGCTCTATTAATTTTTGAGAAATCTTGTACATAATCTAACTGACAGACTGACAGACTAGAGTCCAATTCAAACTAACGATTGCGATTACGATTACGATTGCGATTATAATTACGATTGCCATTACGATTGAAGCTTCTCGACCAATGAGATCAAATCTTTCATCGATAGGGACACGAAAGCTTTCGATGAAGCTCAATCATAATCGCAATCGTTAGTCTGATTTTGGCTTAACCATAGATATACTAGATCGCTCGATTTGCTGTCTCAAATGGTCCCATTTCAATACAGTTCAGTGAATCAAAACGAGTCAAGAGCAAGATAACCGTATGAAAATAAATATAGTCCTCTCGTTTAAACCGTGAGTTGTCAAAGGAAAATAGACTTTCGGAATGGTGTTGGCGCCTAAAGTTATTTGTTTGCGCCTAAAGTTAGTCTCAAACTTGTGAAATTTGAATTTCGCGGCAAACTAAATTTGAATTTCGCGATCTTATACAGTTCAGTGGATGCGTTCAAGTACGATAAAGAGGGAAATACTTTTGGGACCATTTTTCAGCAGAGCTTTGTATGGTGACAGTTGTTCTATGTTATATAGTTCTGTGGGCTTAACAGACTAAAGCGGCCCCTACACGTTCAATCTTGCAGTCAAGCATCGCATGCTGTCACAGCATTTTGAACGTCTATGGTGATGCTGTCATGCAAAATTCCATGATTGCCAGCATGCTGGCCAATATCAAAATCATTTTGATATTTTCGAGGGAACTTTGTGAATGACAGCATGCTTGAACGTGTATGGCGATGCTGTCAATCAATTCGTCATTTCAGTGTAATTTTTAGTAGTGAAAAGATGTCGCATATAAAGACAAAGTTTTTTGGGAATCCTTTTTCGAGTTATACAGACAAAGAAGTGAATTGTGAGCGAAAAGCGAAAAATATAAGGACGAAAATTTTTTTAGTTGATATTTGTGCTGTGTGCTGTCGGTTTGGCTGTTTCGAATTAACTGATGCTTGTGTGCATGATTGAGCGTCTAGTGCAAATAAGCTTTTTGCTGTGACAGCATGATTAACTGCAAGATTGAACGTGTAGGGGCCGCTTAACATACTGACAGATTTTTGTCGTAATGCTCCATTTCATGGTAAACGTGTTTATAGAAGTCGGAATTTTTCATAAATACAATACTTTATTATACTACATATAAGAAAGTAAAAAAAAAACTATTGAGACTTGCATGAATCGCAGGATACTTTAATCGGATTTGAGAAGTAAATCTCCCTTTTATGTCATTCGCACAAAAGTCTCCTTCATCACTTCAGTTTCCCAACGCATCCGAGACGGTATTCCGTTCAGTTTGTCTTTAAGCTTCACGGATTTGCATTACGTATATTTTGTGCTGCGATTTCCGTAATTCATTGTCCTGAATGATTCTGATATATTGCATTGCTGTGAAAAGGATATTACAAGGGAGTAGAACGGAAATTTCGCAAACACTATTTTATAGTGATATGGGGCTGTGATTGCACAAAAGGAAATTAAACCAGTTTTGATGTAAAGTGAAGAATACGGATTTAACACATACTGAATATAGAGGGATTTTAACAGGGGAGGAAGATATTGTACATTCCTCCAATCACAATCAGAATTTTGTGAAATTGCATAGTTTCTAATTTCCTGGTGTAATGCTCACTTATTTAATCCGATTAAGTTAATACTCCTATGAACTAGAAGTCAAACAACCAAATAATATTTCACTTTTCAAATTTCGATAAAATCGTACAAAAAAACCTGGTTTGTCTGTTCTCCAGACAAAATTCTACAACATTTAAGAAAAAATCAAATTGAATTTATTTATCATATGGCACAGAATAATATGATTAATTACCAGTCATCTATTAATTGAAACCGAAAAACCAGACAATACGCCTTAATTGCGCCACAATATGGAAAAAAAAACTTTTGAAATGCATCCCTTAATGACCACAACCGACGACTGGTTAAAAAATGATAATCCAAACATCGATTAAGGGATGGAAAATTGGTATTAAATTTCATTAGCGCAGACATCCAACAAAAGGTGCCATAAATCACCCGAAGTGCAACATCGGTCTAATTCTGTCTTGTGCCTTAGAATATACAAAATTATTTTTATTGGCGTAGGTTTTAATTCCATCAGCAGTTAATCAATTTTACCATTTTGACGGTAAATTTAAACGAAAATTTATCTATTCTGACTCTGGAAATAGCCGCAAAATTGAGATAGTCATATGTGGAAAGGTGAAAATTTGTTTGAAATTCAACCCTAATCAATTTTCTATGGAGGTTGGTTGTGTATTAATGCCGCCACCTTGTCCTCTTTATGATCATCATTTGAAGTTATCATCATTGAAGTCAAATGGTCAGTTGTTTGACTAATTACAGGTTTACCAGGTATACGTGGGTTGTCTCAAGTTTCATCCCTTTTTATGTTCAATCGCCACGAACCAAATTTCGTTTCCTAAAATGTTTTTCTATTATTGGATCAAGATTGTAGGGGCGGAATCGATGATACTTATTCGGATGACATGGGCTTTATTCGGTCAATTGTTTCTAAATATGGTCAAATTGAAAATTAAATACAGAAACAACATTTGTCGGATATTATTTCTAACTCATAAAATATTAACTTCTTAAGGTGGCAATGTCCGGCATGTGTCGAAACAATGAAAATCTTATTGCAAAATAGAAAAGTTCAAATGGAAATTTCATTTTGTAAAAAAAAAACTGAGCCCTTTGAAAATGTTTAACTGTGGAAAATTTGAATATTTTCAATAAATAAAATGAAACTTCAACATTTGTCTTTAGCATAGCCTGGTATTGATATGAGATGGAAATCTCTTTCGCACGTTCAAAGGTTTTTCCTTTTTGTCTTGGGCTCGTTGTAACGGAGTAATAAAGAAAAGACAAATTTTATACAGCGATTTTCATGAAAATCTTTAAATCATTGACACGTTTAGACCCGTAAAACAATAGCATATCCATTTATTGTGATGTGAATGAAATATTCTGGAATTTTATTTCATTGGATTTCAAATGCGATCACGTTGTGAACCTTCTTTGATTTATCACGGGATCATGTGAGCCGAAAATCGAATTGTTTTCGATCATATTTGGCTATCTTGATTGAGTTTCACGCCACCTCATTGTGGTCGTTTGGGGTCGCATCGCATGCTGAATTTCGTGACAATTGGGTAAAAAAAATTGTAAGAGAATTTTCTTAGAGTCAGACTGGCGCTTGCGAAATTCTTTAAATGGTATGAATGTAATAATTTTATTTATTCTGTTTCTCATTATTGTACGTACACCCTTTGTGAGAGATTTTAGTAAAATACTAGCTTGCAAATCTCGGTGTAGCTCGAGTAATAATGAACGTTTGAGTATGAAAAAAATATTTTTTTTTTCGAAATTATTTTGATGTATAGAAAAATTATGCAAGAATTCTATTTTAAATTTTCAAAAAAAAAATCGATTTGACGCAGTTTTCATGAAAATCGCAAACAATTTTTCCATTTGTTTGGGAAAAAGTGAATTTCCTTAGGGCGAATTCCCATAGGGCGGATTCCCATTTTTGTGAAAGAAGAACACTGTTAAATTTTAAGCCTGGAAACTTAATTTGCTCATGAGATATTTTGGCTATATACTTACAATAGACCTATCTTTTACATCAATCTGAATACGCTGCCGTGTTTGTTTTTGTCCAGCAATTAGTTTTATGCACTACAATTATTAGACCAAGTACAATCCACCTATTGTTTTAACTTTGGAAGACCTCAGTGGAAATTCCATCATATATCCCAGAGATCGTTTGCCGTAGAGTCGGGATAGGTTTTATTGGGTGAAAAATTTAATTGAGGCATTACCTATCTAACAGCGAAAACCGTATCAAAATTCATTCAATATTTTATGATATGACAGGAGAGGGGATCCGCATCACGCGGGAGGAAGTGGTTTGAGTGGGGAAAATTGACCTTTACGGTTGGCCTATCCAACACTAAAAACATTATTAAAATCCATTCGGTAGTTTAGGAGATAGCTGGAGCAGGGGTTCACAGCATTTAAGAGTAGTTTGAATGGGCGAAAATTTCCCTGGACAGACAGCATACCCAATAATAAAAACCGTGTTAATCGAAGAGGAAGAGTTTTGAGTGGGCGAAAGTTGTCCCTAACAGTCCGCCTGTCCAACACTGAAAACCTTATTCAAATCCCTTCAGTCGCTCAGAAAATCAAAGTCGAGGGCGTAAAAGGCGAGCCGATACCGGGACCACACCTGAGTATAAACCATTCTCGCAGCCTAACACATATTGTGAATACTAATTCAATCGGTCGATTAGTTTGGCTGTGATGCGGCTTCCCACATACGCACCAAGGATTTTTTATACAGTAGACGCCCTTTTATATGAACATCACATTATATGAACGGCTGGATTATATGAACACCAAATATTTAACATTAGCCACAAAAAAAGTTTTATGTTATAATGATGTGCTGAGATGGAATCGCTTACAGTAATAAATTATGGATATAACTATCGGTGAATTTTTTGGGCTTTGATAAGATGACATAGTCCAATATTTCAAATGAAAAGCTGGAGCTACCAGAGTATCACTAAATTGTGATTGGTTTATGGTCGAAATTTGAGAAACTCTTTCACTGACGAGTTCTGAAAAATCGACAGTTGATAATCACAATCAACTACCTTAGGCGATTCTGCTCCTGTAAACTTAAGCCCCGTGTATATGAAAACGCCACTTATATGAACTCACGGTGTTTTAATTAGTTCATACACGCTAAAAAATAAAGTCTAATTTTTAGACTTTTTTCCTACATATAGGTCAACACCTTTTTGAGCCTAAAAACCAAACTTAAAAGTTTGAAATTATTTTCAAATTTTTAATTGGTATTATCCGGTCTAAATTTAAGGTATTGAAATTTAAATTTTAGTCTAAAATAGTTTAAAAATTAGTTCCAAATTTCTAAAAATTCTCAAATTAAAACGGTTTAAGTTTAAGATGTCTGAGTCTTAAATTTAGACTGGAATGCTTAAAAAATATTCATAAACTTTTAAATATAGAGAAAATAGTTTAAAATTCTACTAAACTTTCAAAAGTTTAAAAAATAGAGGAGAAAAGTTAAAAAAATTAGACTCCAGTTTTTACCGTGTATAAACGCGCGTCTACTGTACAAAGATTTGAACAGAAACTTTGTTTGTGTAGATTTTGTCATTTTTTTGGGATAAAAAAAATTAAACTCAATCAACGTGTTATGGCCACTAGATATGATAATACTTGTATAACAAGTTTGTGCTAACATCTTTCCAAGCATGTCAACCGTGACGTTAGCGGTTGACATATTTACATGGGATAACATATCGTCGCCTGAATACTGGTTTCGGACATTTGTATAGATTTTGCAATAGACATGGCCGAAATCAGGATTTCAGCGACGATATGTTAACCATTAACGTCACGTCACGGCAGAGAAAAATTTTGCTGGTGGTTTCACAGATATCGCTCACCTTTTATCGAATATTTCAATGGAAATTGACCATTATCCTTTTAATAGGGTTTTTGTAGGTTAAATTTTTACTTTCTTCTGCTAAAGAGGAAAAGTATTGTATTCATGACGGAGACCGATTCGGGAACGGGGGAGATAGAAAATTTCTAATCAGTACGAAATCCGTTTCAGGCAAAATTATGAGTTTGTCGGTCTGTGTCGGTCTGTTTCTGTCTATTTGTCGATCTGTACGTTTTACGTATTTTAAATAACTCGAGAACGCGTTGGGTTAGTGACATGAATTTTTTGCAAAAGAGATTCACAAAATATGTCAATTTTTGGAAAAGTAACGGTAGCTATAAGGGATACCTCCCAAAACATTTTTTTTTTTTTAAAAACCGTTTTTTTTTAAATGTCTCAAAATTTATTCCTTTTTTGGAAAATTATCACGACTACGCCTCTTCTCCCTTAGTGTAAAGGGGCCTCCACAGGTTCAATGTTGCTTGACAAGTATTATTGATGAAATTTTGCATCAAGTAACATTGATGAAAATTGCCTCCACACGTAACACTGAACATTGACAATGTTTTCGTCAAGATTTTGGTCAGTACATTCGTATATCTTAGCGATGATGGTTGTTAAACTTCGTCCTGTCCTGATCCCGATTTTTTTAGATTTAGTCTATCTTCTTTAATTTGGCTCGAATTAAAATTCGAATTAAAAATATCTCCCTTTTTTCTATTGCGAGTTCAATTCTGAAATCGTCGATTTCACAATTTCCATATAACTTCTGTGCCAATTCTTTATCGCAGGTGATTAATTTTAATTCAATTCGTCTGCTGGAAATTGCGTGCGACTGTAACTTAAAATCAAACGTACTTAAATGATATGAAAAACGCCACCAAGTAATCCCAACTCTGGTGCTCCATCATTTGGTTGGTATTTGGTCTTGGATTCAAAAGTGTCGACAATGTTTGGATGCGGGAATGTCTACTATCAGACGTCACCGATCAGAGGCTCACCTCACCTGAAAAGGTAAATAAATCAGTCTCGACAGGCATAAATTGAAGAGATAAACACAACAAGATTTTCCTCCACACGAATGCAGCAATTTAAACCGCAAGAATATAACGACAGTCGCAAAGATTCGATTTACATATATTTGTAGAATATATTGGAAAACCTCGTAAGCGGAAAATCACTTGAATTTTCATGGAGTCCGCACCGCCAAAACTTAATTGGAAGGATGGGAGAATCCACCTGAACCAATTTTATGAAAATTCCATCATTATGACCGCTGCAATGTTTATAAACTTCCACTTACGAAGTGATTATTGATAAAACTTATGTCTACTGTCGTGTTATTGAGCCTTTTCCCAATCGAGTTTTTTTTTACTTATTTGAGTAATGTTTTCTTTTTTTTACCCGAAGGCCTTCTTGCAAAGCATATACATATGTGAATATGCCAGCTAAGAGGTTGTATCACACTCTGGTGAAGTTGGTAAGGTGAAACACTATTTCTTATGATTGTTACGTGGATAGGAGAGATTCAAATAGAGTAAAAAGCCAAATTTATCAATCCTAAACAAACTCGACTTCAACTTACACCAGAGAAATATTGACTTCGTTCTTTCCTATTTGTCAAAAGTTGAAGGAAAAAAATTGTTGAAAATATACTTGGCTTTTATTAAAAATATAAAAAAAATCGTTGGTGATCATCGGGTAATTTTTTTATTATAAATATCTGTGATAGGAAAAATCCGAGAACTGCTACTGCCAGTCAGGTTTCAAAATTTTGTGAAACTAATTTTCTTGAAAAAAAAATGGAAAAATACCGTTTCGCAAGGTTTTGCCAAGAAAAAAATAATATCTTCACAGAACCAAAACAAACTCTGCCGACGTGGACACTAACTTCACTTCTTTCCTCAGTCTTTGATCAAAATTTCTAGAGGTATTTTCGAACAAATTTTACTTTCCGTAAAAATTTTGGTGAGCCCCCAAAAAGCTCAAGCTTTTGTTGAATCTTCTTTTGGTGACACCGAAAAATTCAAAAAAAAAATTTTTATGATTCCAAAAAATCAAAAACCATTTGAAAAGCCCAATTCAGACTAACGATTGCGATTACGATTGCGATTACGATTACGATTGCGATTACGATTGAGATTACGATTACGTTTGCGATTACGATTACGATTACGATTACGATTACGACTGCGATTGCGATTACGATTGCGATTACGATTACGATTGCGATTACGATTGAGATTACGATTACGATTGCGATTACGATTACGATTACGATTGCGATTACGATTACGATTACGATTACGATTACGATTACGATTACGATTACGATTACGATTACGATTACGATTACGATTACGATTGCGATTACGATTGCGATTACGATTGCGATTGTGATTACGAATGCGATTACGATAGAGCTTCCTCGACCAATGAAATCAAAGCTTTCATGTCCCTATCGTTGAAGCTATGTTCTCGTTGGTCTAGAAGCTTCAATCGTAATCGCAATCGTAAACGCAATCGCAACCGCTAGTCTGAATCGGGCTTAAGGCTCCATAACCTCGAGGGATTCTTTGCAGTAGCATTGCAAGGACTGGTGGTGCCCAAATCAGATACTAAACGCAGTCGCCTTTTCTCGCATGGTTTTCCCGCATCTGAGCTTTAAATACATTTCTTCGTCATTCCACTAACACTTTTGAGTTATTTTATACCAGAAACCCAAATTTTTCGTCACTAAAAATATGTCGCTCAAACGGCCATTTTACGGTGCTAAATTGAGAGAGTACTGCAGGTTTTCAGATTTTAAACTGCTTATTTTGAACATTTTTTTGAAACTTTTGCATTTAAAATTAAATCTTGATTAATCTGATACTCTCACAGAATCTCAACTTCATGATTTTTCGACTAAATTCAAGTTATATTTCACTTTAAACAATAAAACTACTTGCAATATCTTTCAAAGAAGAAATTTTTCGCCTGCGGAGCATTTTTCTGATACCTTACTTGCTATCATTAAGCCCAAAATACAATTGGCCCAACACAACATGTACGGCGACATTTCAGATTTTAAACTCACAGGACTCTATGCTTCTATATACAATCAATCCGACCAACTTTGCAGCCGTAAAAAGTTTAATCGAATTTAACTTTTGTCGGCCAGCTCGCCTACAAATTTTAGTGGTTGATTCAAAATGAAATCTTATGGGGATGTCATAAAATCTAAATTTCGTCACTTAAAGCAAGTATTAGGAAATATAGTTCGTATGCTGTGTTGCTTAGATCGTATGATAATTGGGTACAAAAAATGAAAGAAATAAAGAATAATCAAGACCAAGGATTGAAAAAACGAATTTCGAAGAACAAATTATTGAGTGCGTGGGCGAATCAAAAGTTTTATTTGTGAAAAGCAAATTACGTTTAGAACAACAAAGTGTGCGCAATTGTATATGGAGGGCATATACATTGTCGCCGTAATCTGCTGTCGTAAATGTTGTGTTGGGCCAATAGTATTTTGGCCTTTATACTTGAGAATCATATAGAAGTATATTAGATTTAGTACACCGTTTGTAACGAATCGAACCAATCGTCAAACACAAAAATTAACTACAGCAAGGTATTTGATACGATAAAAAAATTTGATTTCCGCATGTCCGACCGTCTGTCTGTCTGTCCGCCTGTCTGTCTATCTGTCCATCCGTGATCACCATAACCTTCGAAAGGATTGAGCTAGAGACTTGAAATTTTGTATATTTGCATTTCTCGTAAATGGCTAGGTTAAGTCCTTGAACGGACAAAATCGAACCACTCCTTCACTTCTCCCCCATACAAACGAAACCGTTTTTTGCAATCCATAAATGAAGAATGTGTTTATAAATGCAAATGTGTTAATCATAATTTTACATTACTCATCCCTACATCAGGATCCAATCGAACCACTCTTTTCCCCCTCCCCATTACAAATGAAATACTTTTATCCTATTTTCTCGAAAACGATGCATCGTATCGCAAGATTTATAAAGATGAAATGTGTTTAAAATACGATTTAACATAACCGTTCCATACATCAATATCCAATAGGACAACTTCTTCCTCCTCTTCCAAGCAAATTGATTTTTTGTAAATATACATTTTGTCTGTCCTCATATAGAGTATTTGACTATTGGCCCCTGGCAATTGTAGCTTTTCTTATATTTTTTTGTAAGGTTTCGCCTTTGGCATATTTTTAAAGAGTTTCGCAAAAGCCATAATCTATCGAACACAGAATGGGGTCGCCGATTATTATTTTATGACCAGAAAAAATATATTAGGCACCACTGCTCTCGCTTAATTCAGTTAATTTTTTTAGAATAATCTAAAGGCACTATAATGACTTTGAAGAAAATATCATAATTGTTAAAATTAGTTCCTGCGGCTTTAAATTATTTTCAAAAAAAAGTGCCTTTATTAAAAACAACAATTCCGCTCTATTTGCTCCGGCAATAAAAAACTAAACAAATTAACTGGAATTGTTTAAAAGGCCCATGATATGGTCTTGCATTTCCACAACGATGTATGCTGATGCACAGCAGCATAAATATAGCCTAATAATAATAATGGTATAACATAGAAGCATAGAATAAGCATTTCCTTATGGCAAAGTCAATCAGGCAGGCATTTAGTTTATGTCACACTAACACGCGATATTTCCATTTCTCCCATCAATTCTTCATGTGAAAGATTTTCTCAACTTAACTAAAGTAGGATGAAATTCTCGTCGCCCCTTCCTTTCGCCCCACATTCGATCGTCATCGCCAGCGTAACCGAAAAAACATCATTTGAAATATTTAAATTTACCAGAGTTATGAATATGAATATTGATTCGCGAATATTGGAAAAGGTTAACAGTCCAAAGTGAGAAAAAAATTCTACGAATTCGAGTGCAATGAAAAATTCAAGAAACCGAACGACGGAAGGGTTAGTAATATCACCTGAATTACCTTATGTTGAACGATACTTTTGGTTGTTAATATTTTCGTAATGATTGAAGGAATCAGGTTAACAGAAAATTTAAGCAATATACGTTTTTCCGGTATACCCTCAATAATACTCGCTGAACAGATAGGAAATTGTTAATTTTAATAAGGGATTGCGTTTGATCAACATTTGATATTGTAATTGGCCCCTTTGCATTATACGTTTATAACTATTTCCATTTAATGAGGTTTGGTTTTATTTCCTGTATTGATTGTACTGTAATTGAAAACATTTTTCGTTCATCCACCTTTAGATGAGAGAACAATTCTGGTAATTTATTAAATACACGGGAATTCGAAAAATTCAATAAAAAGTGTGTCTAAACCCAAGGAGCAAAAAAAAGTGGTATAATAAAGTATTGTATATATGAAAAATTCCCGATTGGAGCATTATTACAAAAATGTCTCTGTCTTTCAGTAGTCTGTCAGTCAGTCTGTCTGTTTGTCTGTCTGTCTGTCTGTCTGTCAGTCTGTCAGTCTATTATTCTATGTACAAGATTTCTCGAAAACTAATGGAGCTAGAGCCATGAAATTTTACAGGCATGTTTGGTCCTGGAATGGGACAATCCTATCAGCTTGTGGTGGAAATCCGTTAGCCGGAAGTAACCAAAATATGGCGGCTTTTGAAAAATTGCAATTCCGTTTTTTTTGTTATATACTCTGAAAATACGCATTTTTCAGTACGCATTTTTCAGTAACAAAAGTTGGAGACAATAAAATTTTCTACATCTTTGTCTTTCACTAGAACGCTGTATGTCAAGCCGTTATCGAGTTATACCGTTAAAAAAATAATTTTCTTGCGATTATCTCAAAAAATACCGGGTTTTTGGTGGTTTAATGTATGAGATGAATTGAAAAGAATAATGTTTGTCAAAATCTTGCTTTTTACTGTTATCCGATATATTTTACCTTTATCGAGATATCATAAAAATTTAAAAAAAATATTTTTGCGAATTACTTGCAAACTAACGATTTTCCGAAAAAGCAATTAATGGCAGAACTTAAGATATTCTCTACATATCTTAAATTCTGCCATTAATTGCTTTTTCGGAAAATCGCTAAGTTCGTTAATGGGCAAAAATGGGGGAGTACCCCCGATACGAACGAAAACGTTTTTTCCGAATATCTCAAAAACGGTGCATCTTATCAAAGAAGTGCAAGAACAAAAGTTATTTAGGACCTGTTTCTACATAAAACTCCCATACACAAAATCCGATTCAAATAAATTTTAAAAAATCTTATTGAAAAGTTTTACTTTAAAGTGGAATTTTGATACAACTGTTCGCCGTTCACTTAAATCAGCATACGGGTTTTCAATAATTGCCAGATTTGCAATTATAGCTTTTGTTATGTTCATTTTTCCACTTCTATTAGTTCTCGAGTTTTCAAATGTTTTTATACAAAAACGTTCAATATTATATCCACTTACATTCATCATATGAGGTTTGATTATGTAAGAAAGGTATCATCTCACCGTTAGGTGGATTAAGCTGTGGAGCTAATGTTCGCCTTTTCAAACACGGGGGTTTACGATTTTTCGTAATTTTTTTAATGGGATTTTATACAGCCCTCACTCACCACATTACTGTAGACTCCTCTTCTATTTTTCACACATTTTATGTACACTTCCTTATTAATTTTTTTGGTTGACTAAGGTCTGGCAAGATACGCACTATTTGTATTTTTAGAACAAATTCCTTAGTCAGTTTGCCTTGACGATTGACAAAGGATACAGGCGGCAGGAGACTGGAAAATCAATCATCAGTAAATGCCGAAGACGAAACTCCCTTAAAAACTATTTGTTTGCCATTTCCTTGCCATAAAAAAACAAATTCAAAATCCATATGCCGAGCAACCATAAAAAACGTATAGGAAAACCATTTTTCTGGATTTCTTCAGATTGGACACAATTTCTTTACCAGATTTTCCGTTAAGTTCTTGAGTGTAACGAAGTGAGAAATGATTCATTAGCGGACAAAATATGTCCACACAATCCACGTGCCATTTTATCCCTATATCCCAAAAAACAAACACAATTTTTTGGAAAATGCATCAAGAAATCAATTCCTAAAAAACAAATATGTGAAACCTGAAGGAAACCTTCTAACATCTGCCCCAAAACGGAAGAAAAATCTCTTTTAAACTCAGCACCAGGAACCAAGAAAATTATCATAAAAAAAAACTCTCAAAACATAAAAACTATGTTTCGTAACGAACTTTTCCTAATTAACGATCCGAGTTGCGGTTTAGATATTAAGATATGATTTTTAACGGAAAAACCAGCGGAAATTATTAACGACCACTTTTTGCTGTGTGATTTTCTTGCAGTTACATTTTCACCATATGGACTTGGCCGTTCCAGACGACGTCATCATCCACGTGGCACGAAACGTGGTCGACCGAGGGGTTCCCGACGCGGTGGCGGCACTGGAAGTTTAGGACGATCAGATTCTGGACAGCCGTCGGGTTCGGGTGGGGGTGGTGGCAGTGGGGGAAGCAGTGGTGGAACTGGTGGTGAGTTTTTTACCTGCCACTTTGGTGGAATGTCGTGTTTTGGTTTGCTGAATTCTAATGTTTTTGCACATTTTATTCCTCATTTTCAAAAATTTTCGTTATTTTCATTCTTTTTTTTAAATCTCATTAACTCATCTAGTTTCGTAAGACTTTCATTTTTCTTTCATTTTCTTAAAATCCAAATAGTAATTCCACTAATGACTCCAACTTTTTTGTAATTCTTAGAAATTATAGTAAAAATCCTATACCTTTTCTAGATTTTTTTTTCGATATTTCTTCTCTAGTCCTTTTAATTTATTTTAGTCACTATCATTTTATTTTCGATTTTAGCAAAAATTCTTTTTTCTGTAGATAATTTTCATAAATTCCATTAACAAGCTATAATTCTATGAATTTGTAAAAAAAATTATTAAAATTATTCTTCACAGGTGTTATTCGCTTAGAACTTATCGAATCTTAGAACTTATCGAATCTTAGAACTTATCGAATCGATTGACTCACTCGATTCTTTTACCCCCACTATACTCAATTAATTCGAGCGGGTAATATCAAAACCTCACACTCGAGTTAACGCGATGATTGTCCGTGAAAAATTAAAATTGCTATAAAATACTAGCAAAACCCATAAAAACAATTTTCAACAATGCGGTAGCTAACACTTCTCCCTTCTTTTTACCCCTCATCTGCTACTTTTTGAGCCCTTGACGCAATTCTAACCTAGCTTTCGCTATCGCACCAGTTAACCCAAGAGAATACTTCTGGCCGACAAAAATGTACCACCGCTTCCCTCTAAACCCCTACTCTAGTTTTGTTCTAAATTACGGAAGAGACATTTTTCCGGTTTCCAGTAATTTCCTTGTCGCTTTTGACCAAATTGTTCACCAACTTACCCCAGTCTTTAATCCTTCAAACTGTTGTCTTTCAAACCTGTGATTTTTAAATACAGTGACCAAAGTTCCCGCAATAACACTTTAGTCCAGTGATGTGCAACTTATTTGTGCTGAATTACCACTACTCGGCGTTTTTTGGTCTCTTATTGCACACAAAAATAACATTGAGATAGTGGTACCCTCACGTCACAGTCAAGTACTTTCGACATTTTTATTTTTTACTTTTTCATCTCATTTTATTCCTTTGTTCTCACGAGTATCGCAAGAAAAAAGTTCACCCCGGAATAGAAGGGCAAGGCTTACCCCTGGACCCCAAAGAACGCAACGCGAACGCACAAACTGTAACTTACAAGTTTGTTCCATAGAAATCATTTGAAGTGAGCATAGTGAACGCAAAGAACGCAGCTACAACGCAAAAGCTTACAAACTTCTAATTTTGACGCAGCAATTCTGCGTTGACAGTTCATAAAGTGAGGTTGGGGAAAGGTTGTTCGAGGAAAAATTGATAGCCTTAGTGCAATAACATACAAATAACAAAGATAAAGACCAACAAAGCAAATTTTCGCTTCAAAATGATCCATTTTTGTAATTTTGCCAACTTCATACCACTTTATATTATGTCACTTGTACTAGTTTACGAGATGCCATTGGCCTAAAAACTGCTTTTGCCAATTTGAATCAGGGTATGAGCGCTTCATTGTTGAGAATAAAAAAAATGAAAGCGACTTAGTTTTTGGCATGAATATTTGTACCTCACTGTACCAGAGAAAATATGGCACACAGCCACTCGCGTAAACAGCAGAAATGCTACTGAGCGTCTGGCTCATAGAATTCGCTGATTTCTCATCCGCAGCACGATACTCCGCAAAAGCTTTTAGGACATACCACTTAACCCTCACATGCAATGTATCACTTTTTTCGTGACCAATGCTGCACGGTAAAACCAAAATTGTACCACTTATTAAATCGACTTATATTGCTGCATGAAACTTTGCAATGGTACCACTAAAAAAAATTAAAACAAAAGATTTTTTTTTCGTGTGTAGCACGGGTAAAAATATTTGCTATTTTTCTGTGCCTGGGAGGTTTAAAATGTGACAATATTAGTCATAATTTCGACCGAGCATGTCGCTTTGTATACAAATTTGAAACATGTGCGAAGCTTGATGAGTAATGGGCTGGACAACACTGTTTTAGTTGTAGTTCTTTACAAACAACACGAAAATTTCTTATATATTTAGGGGGTTAGAAGCACTAGCAAAGTTTTTAAAACTAAAATTAATATTTTCGCTAAAAAACATTTCTTTTGCGAAGTTCAATTATAGGAAATTCTCTTAAAATTCTTAAAACTTGAAATCATTCCAAAATCTAAACAAAAATCACATTATTATGGGTACGTTATATAAGACAAAATTTCTTAAAATTTAATGAAATAAAAGATACGAATTTCAAACTCAAAGTTCACTAAAAACATATCCTCTACGAATCCTGGATTCATTAAAAAATCACCACTACGGGATGAGGAAGTGAATTTCCGAAACTTCAAAGCAGATTTTATCATCGCATTATTTGTTTCGAAACATTTTTATCGAATTCGAATCTAACACCGGAAATTGACAAAAGTGTGCCCTTTCACATCCCCATTAGTTCTTCCATTTTATCCAAAGGGATCATCGTTTTCCAATATAGCCTCACACAGAAAAAATTAAAGTAGTTTTACCACCTAAAAAATAGGTAAATTATCTAATCTTTGTCGTTGATTTTCAGCCTACTACTTTTATTAGATGAAACATCTACTCTTCATTAGGTAATTTAACGACATCGAGAGTAGGTAAATCACCGACAAAAGTAGTTAACTGATCTATTTCAGTAGATAAATTACCTACGGCTTTTAGAAAATTTATCTAAATTTTTCGGTGAAAACACCACTAAATTAGACAATTCTACCTACACTTAGTGGTTGATGCAACTACTTCAATAGCTAAACCGTCCACGAATATTAGGTGAAATACCTACTTTTTTTTGGTGTTTTGTCTACTTCTGTGACTGTTTTATCTACTTTTTATTGGTGGTTCAGTGAAAATACTCGGTGGATCACCTATTTAAATTAGTATATTCATCTACCAGCCATTAATAATTGTAGCTGTTCCACCTAAAAAATTAATATTTTTTCCCTGAAATTATGCAAATGAAAACAAAAATATTTTTCAAAATGTATTTATTGCAGTTCAAAATATCACAAAATTATTTACATAAACGGTGGTTTTATTTTAATAACGTCTTCGTTTGACGGGAGTTTTATTATATGTGTGGGAAAATGCTTTACTTGAGATGTTTTGATAATCTCACAATTCTCTTTTTGTTGCTTATTTACTACATAGCAATTATAATGTTCATTAAAATAATTCACAAGTATTTTAGTACCAAGAAAATAAGTATTTTCCTTAATCTCAATTATTGAATTTACTGTTAAAAAATGTAATTCTTTTTGATTCCCTTCCGTATTAAATACTACAATGTCATGGACTTCAAATTTTGTATTACACAAATCAATTTCATTAAAATGAAGCATATTTTTGATTTCCTCCTCAGAAATATTCAAAAGTTGCATGTTTTCAAAATTAATTTCAAATTCAGTCAGATCTTTATAAATTCCGGGTTTTTTTTCAGGGTTGGCATTTCCTAGTTCTCTTGATATGAAAATATGGGAAGCAAATTTTAATTGACTTTTTGTGGCTAGACTTTTCAAAATATTTTTACGTGAGGTTATTACGTTTGCGTAAGATTTTATTTCTTTATGCTTTGCTTCAAAGCGCATGGTCCATAATCTTTTCAGTGGACCTAATTTATCGATTACGGTCGGATAATGCACTACAAAATGTTGCTTTGGAGTTAGGGGGATTTTAAAAAGTTTTAAAAACGTCTCGTGATGCAATTTAATAATTGTTTTATACTGTTCTAAAGATTGAGCATTAAATGAAGGTAATAATGTTGAATCAATAAACTTATTAAGTAATATCAAAAATCGCCAAACCGCATTATTGTTTGGAATAAAATCTCCTATCATCAGAGGAAGAAAATGTACAAAGCATTGCATTTCTGAAGCAGACATTTGAAAATGTTTTGACTTTAAATGTTTCAAAGTAATATTTGGAGACATATTACAACTGTCAGACCTGCCATAGTTGAAATTAGATTTTCGACTGTTTAGAGTTTCCAAAGAAATAAAATTATTATCAATAAATGACATTAATATATGACTCAGTTCAACATGGCAGATTCCTTCAAATATATCATGCATTATATCAACGGTGACATTATCTACAACATGAAAAGAAGAAATGGAAGAAAACACGCAATCTTCTTTTATTCCTGTTTGCGAAACATCGCTTAAAAGTAAGTCTTTTGCATAATTATCTTTGTTTCTTAAAAGAAATTTGTCTTCAGCCACTTGTTGCCTCATATTTTCTTTTGGTGATCGACATAATCTACAATAATAGTTGCAAGAAAACGATTTCGTATAACCTAAAACTGAGTTTAATCCTAGATTATCGCCTGTTACAGCAGCCAACACTAAATAAACTTGTTTAATTCTATTCCCAGTTTTAACAAAAATTCCATTTTCCTCTAAATTTTTCAACACACTGCATAAGGCACCATAATTTGATCTAGAACCGAAAGACATACTAATACTTTTCGTTAAACAGCACGGCAAAATATTTTCTAATTTAGAAATTTGATGATTTCCTAAAGTAGGAAAAGACAAATAAAATGCAGACGCTTTTTGAATGCCCCGTTTTGAACCCAAAGAGTTATTTATTTCGAGATCATCTTGATATAATATATAAGGAATAATTGTTTTATCCACAAATTTGGTTTTCTTGTTTTGCCAAACAGATCCTTGAATTATATTCGTCAAATTGGGTTGCCCCTCTAGAGTCTCGTAATTTTGCAATAAAGATTCTAACATATTCGGTATTTCCAAATACTTTTTCAAATTTTCACATAAAGGTAGCATAACACCCTTTGACTCCGCACTTCCAAAACTTTCAACAGTAATACTATCATCTATTATAAATTCTTTTGGTTCAGTATAAAGATTATTGTCAGTCAAATATTTTTTAAATTTAAATTCAGTATTTACATTTTCAAATAATTGTTTTAAAGGCTTTAGTTTTTCTGACAATGAAACATTTTCTAAATTAGCATTTAGTTTCAATTCACTTTCTATAAAATTAACCAAAGGATTTACTATTATATTTTGAATTTCGGATATTACATAAAAAGCTGTTTTTTTAGATATAGACATATTGCCTAAAAGATGTAACATAAAAACAAATAT
Source organism: Chrysopilus asiliformis (assembly GCA_964034945.1). Classification (NCBI taxonomy): domain Eukaryota; kingdom Metazoa; phylum Arthropoda; class Insecta; order Diptera; family Rhagionidae; genus Chrysopilus; species Chrysopilus asiliformis. Next base: position 88,961,811 of record OZ035960.1, on the reverse strand, counting down.
TTTCTCAACACTTAGTTCTCCAGTAGAGTCAGTTTTTGGGATAGCTGAATCTTTATTACAAATTTCCGGATCTCTAGATTCTGGATGAACATCAGCACTGGATTGATTAACTTGCTGATCAAATAAAACAGATGATGTTTCATTTGAATTACCTTCTATTTTTTTATGTTGCTGTATTAAATGGCGTTTAAAAGAATACATTGATTGAAAGGTCTGTGGGCATTTGGTACAATTAAAATAAGAAGTACTGATCAATTTATGATACATTTTCAAGTGCTGAATATATGAAATTACATTTAAAAAAGAGCTTGGACACAAAAAGCATTTTTCTGTCATTATAAATTCAATTCTCTAAGAAGAGCAACTAAATCGTTAGATGGAAGGCTTGATTTTGGAATATCGTAAAAATAGTCCTCTATAAACAACCAAACCTGCTTACATTCGGCAGCATAATGGACCTGGAAAACCTGATGCAACTGGAATAAAGATGATACAGCTTTGATAATACTTTCGACTTTGTAGAAGAAATCGTTGAAATAAATATAAATTTCTTCTATGGCTTCTACGCTGCGCCCAATAGTTATGATAAAAGGTTGCACAGTCCAATTTTTAAGAACATAATCTTCCTTTTTTTTGTTGATTGTTGATTGCATAAAGCTTTTGTCCTAAAAATATTTTTATTTATGTAGAAATTGTTGATACTTTGTTTTAAAAATATATACTTACAGTTATGTTGATTACCAGGGCGTTTTGTGCATCTGCAATACTAGGTTTCCATTGACAAGATTTGGTTTTAATTAATTGTGGTTTCAATAGCGCTGGCAGTAGGGTTAATAATATGTAATTTTTCGAATCTGAATTTAAAAAAAAAAACCTAAATAAATTATTAAACTGAACACTAAGAATACAATACTTTCGTCAATATTTTCCGTTTCCAGCAATTTTAGTGTAGATTTGTTGCGCGCATCCTTTATTTCTCGTTTGTATATAGTTGGAATTTTAGTTCCAAAATCCTTCCATTTTGAGAAAATACTAAAATTTTTATCTGGTAGCAAAATGTTAAAATCCAACTCAACCTAGTAAATAAAATAAAGTTTCTCTGTAGTTATTGGTAAACATTTTAAAAGGTTTCTTATCCTACCAGAGACAGAGCAATTTGTTGTTTTAAAATGGGAAATTCCTCAAAGATATTAACGCTTTTGTTTGCAAGAATTTTTTGTCGAAGATTAAAACATTTGTTCCACTTGTCTGCAACAATTTCCGGGATAATTTGAGGCCCATAATTTTCTTTTAGCCACAAAAAATTGTCATTCTCATTTACTGCAATTTCAGGAACATCTGAAAATATCATTTGCGATCAACATAAAACTTTCCTGTTTGTTGTTTTTGTAAGTGGGCTTTTCGGTCCTTTGATATGTTGTGGAAATAAAACCAGAGATCTCTTTTTGGTTTTTAATGTTGAACCAAAAAGAGATCTCTGGTTTTATTTCCACAACATATCAAAGGACCGAAAAGCCCACTTACAAAAACAACAAACATGAACACAACGGTCAACCCACACAAATTTCAATAAAACTTTCCTCTGCAATATTTAGATTCGGACAAAATATGTGAAAAATATTCTTTCAAATATATCGAAACCCGATAAAGTTACGTAAAATGCTCGAGTCGGTGTCCGTTATGAATACAACACTTTAATTCTATAGCCGACGAAAGCAAAAATACTATTTTTTTTTCAAAAGAACTTCTTACCCGGTGTTATTCTTTTGGTTGAGGAGTGAGGAATTTTGTCTGTTGCTTTTCTTTTTAAATTGTGGCTGGAGTCGATAATTCCTTTTTTTATATATTTTTTTGTCAGGGTGTAGTATTTTTCTGCGAGTTTTCCTCTTTTACTTTCTTCGCCTATGTACGGTTTCTAAAATAAAGATATTCTTGATAACAAGTAAGAGCAGAATTTGGTGGAATCATTACCTCGCTTTCTGTGGGAAAAAGCTGTACAATTTCTTCGGCTGTATTAATATATGTTGATGTTGTCACTTTTATTGATCTTTGCACCCAAAAGTCACAAATTATATTAACTAGTGCACTTCTGTCTGCGTTTGTTAAAATTTTCAAAGTCTCGTACGAATGCAGAATGCTTTGTCCAGTTGGAGAAGATCTCAACAAATTCTCAAGCTTCAAATTAATATTTTCAGAGCCTGGAGAGTTTGGCTGAAAATCTGTGTCCAAAGAACGAAGATAGTTTGACACGCTACTAGTCACTGACTCTGTTAAAGCAAGGGGAGTGCAAAGTCCCTTCAATAAAAATTAGAATTAGAAATGTATATTTAAACTGTATAAAAAAAACTTACGTTATCATGCCTCCACTTAAAAAGTTTTGTACGAAATTTTATTCGTGTGCCGAATTGTGTATCAGGAATCAACCGATTGACGTCGTCAACTGTCAAATTTTGTAAGACTTCAATATCTATTCCTTTGCCTACAAAAATATTAAATTTTTAAGTAGTTTTTGATTTTCCGGAAATCACAGGACAAAATAATAGCAATACAATTTTGTTCAAAATTTCACCGAATATGTAGGTAATTTGTCTACTTCTATAGTTGAGTTAAATTGGCAAAATCACCAGAAAGTAGACACAACATCTACTATAAATCATTAAGCCAACTAATTAATACTGAGATTCATCTACTTTATAGGTGGACACACTTACCAAAAATGAAAAAAAATGTCATGGAAGTCACGAGGCTCCCCTGACAATTAAAAAGTTTGATTCTTAAATCACTTCATAATAAACGACTTAAATAAAATTTCGGTTGTTTTAGATATAATAATTCACATCTAGAATTTGAAAAAACACTTCACGATTTATTTGTATTGCGATTATTTTGGTTAAAACGCGATCTTTTCGGGCTTAATTATTTTCCCATAAATATTGTTTAATTAAATACTTACTCGAAAACTCAGGTATCAGTTCGGCTAAATCCCAGCTTTCTAATAAATTGTCGACCGCCTGATTAGTTTGATTAATCTCTTCAAAAATATAAATTCCCCCGTTGTTGTCCATTTTTTCACTAGACGTTTCACTAGACGTTTCACTGACGTTTTGATTAGTTGCGAAATGCGATTGCACTTAGCGGTACTTTTTATGATGTTGCCAGTGCAGACAAAGAGGTGAATTATCTATTATATAGTTGAAACAAAATTTTTGTTTCGATAAATTATCTAAACTTAGTAGTTGGCGTACCTACAGTAGTCATTATTTTACCTAATCTGTCGGTGTTTCTTCTACAGTTAAAAATATAATTATTCGTCTAATAAAATTAGGTAAGTTACCTACTTTCTTTAGACAAATCACCTACATAAAACAAAAGTCTTTTCAACTAATTCAAATTAGGTAAACGGTCTAATGTCACTTCGTTGAATTATCTAAAAAATTAGATAAATCGTCTAAATTTTAGGTAAATCTTCAAAAAAAATTTTACCTAATTGAATTTAGATGGAAAAACCACTTCAATTTTTTCTGTGCACAATGAAGACATCAATGGAGAAATTTAATATCCAAATTGAATTTTTATCACGTTCTAACATTCCCTTTGATCATCACGTATCCATTCATTTGATTCTCTACATGTTCCCCGGGACATTTCACTATCCTGTACACATCCCTTGAAGCCATAGTGATGGCAATTGGGGGCGCTTGAGGGATGGAAGATTTCAACGTTTTTTTGTATGGTGTTTTTTTTTCTCAATTTCATTGAAGTGGTAGTCGCGGGATTAAATTCTGTCTTTAAATCGTTTTAATTTGATGATTAAACAGTTCCATAAGTGTCCTCTCCCTAAACTTTCAGCCATTGTTCACCTTTTGTTGATGCGACATTACAAGAGATTTGAATCTGAACAGGGCGATCTGTGATTTCGTTCATGAGCACAGAAGACTCTTCAGAAAAATTCAATTAAGTGGCCCTTGTCGATTTCCCTTTTTGGGAAATTGGAAAACATCCGAAGGCACGCGCCCATCATCATCTAACGATATGCGGAATTTTAAAGATTGCTCTTTTTCAATTTTAGGATTAAAATTAGTTATTTTATTCAGTGAATGTTTGAAGTGAGAAAAATATTCAAGTTTTTATTGGATTTTCCAGCAGACATTCAACAAAATTTCTCATTCGCTGGTGTGAAAGTTATGCAAAATATTGTCGCATTATAGTACCATGAATCACATTTAGTTTTTTTCGCTTTAGTGTCTCGACTAGACATCATCATAATCACCGTCGGCCGCCGTTATACATAGACGAGCATAATTTAATCCGCAGGAGAACCTTGAATATTAAAAATCATTGTCGGCATAGCGTAACAATTCATTGTCGTCTAGCCAGCCACAAAAACCCCGAACAGATGCTATTCGTTTAGAACTACTATATGTGCTAAAATTAAATTATGATATTAGCGCGTGAGTTTCCAGAGTTTTTCCGTCATTCACGGGATTTATTGTATACAAGCGACACTCATAAGCATCAACAGAGTCTTGGATAACACGCAAATGTAAAGAAAACCAAAAATAAAAACAAAACTCTTAATAGTCACATTTTTGCCATTCTCCGTAATGAAATAATCGTGACTTCCTCATGATGATTTGGATTAATACATTCCCTGTTTTCCATTAAGTAATTAGTCCTACTTAAATTGATAAACTGCATAATGCGCAATTCAGACTAACAATTGCGGTTACGATTGAAGCTTCTCGACCAATGAGATCAAAGCTTTCAACGATAGGAAACCAAAGCTTTGATCTAATTGGTCGGGGAAGCTCAATCGTAATCGCAATCGTCTGAATTGGGCTTAACATCTCTGAAAGAGTCACTCTTTTAAGTAAATGGGATTGAATTAAAATAATTTCGAATGTACTTTCATTGGAAAATCGCATTTTACAGGTGACCAAGGAGCAAACGCTGGCGATGGATCATTCCAGCCGGCAGTACCTCCGGTTAAAAGAGGTCCTGGTCGTCCCAGGTTGAAGCCAGGTGGTCCCGCAAATCAAGGATATCGTGGAACTCCTCGTCCTCGCAAGCCAATTGGACCGTTGGTTGTTCCCTTGGGACAGAGTCCGGCAGCAACTCCACTCAATCGAAGTCCAGCCATGAGTCCAGCACCGAGTCCCGCTCCAGAACGCGGGTTCGGATTTTATCAACAAGTTGACGATGACATTTAAAGGTAAGTGCGATTCAAATAAATTTTCAATCAACTTTGATGCACATTTAAATTTCACTGAACTCTGAAAATATTTTAAAATAAAAAATATGTAATTAATTTTTTTAAATAATACCATAAAAAATTATACAAAAAAAATCTTTTCTAATTCCTCATTGGTTTAATTTAAAATTTTTATTTCATTGTATTATTCAATTGTGACTATGAGAAATCTGGTAATTAAATACACGGAAAAAACATATAAGAACCGTTCCACCAAAATTCCATGCTCCAGTAACTACCATATTTATGGCAAAAAAAACGTAGTGGCCAAATATGGGAGTCATTCCTATAACAAATTGTGACTGTTCCTAAATTATTTAGGACATATTCCAACAAAAAACTTGTGTACTATTTTTTGTGTAAGAATTTCCAAAATTATGGGAAGGATTACTGTTCCCTTTTGTAAGGGACTCAATTCTAAAATTATTGGACTCTCTTCCATGTCTATGCGCGACATTCTCATTTGAAATAGGATTGGTTCCTATAATTATAGCACAAAATCCTATCCGAATAGGATTGACTACTTTTTTTTATTGGATTCTGCCCAATCTAAAGGGGACAGACGAAAATTCGAGTTGTCAAATATACGAGATAGGGAAGTTCGAAAATTGAAAATATTGAAAATATTCGAGATATCAAACAGCTCGAGTAATAAAATGCCCTGTAATTAAAAAAATTTTCTGACTCAAGTATTAGAGTGTGGTAGTAGTCAGGTCCAAAGGATATAAACCACGAGTTCGCAAACTACATGTGAATTATTAAATAAAGATATTTTTTAAATCCCAAAACAGATTTTTTAAATCCGTTTCACGAAATAATAGTGCATAAGTTTTTATCTGGATTTTCAAAACTGGCGAAATACATCGAAAATATGCCTTTCGATGCCTCCGTAGCGGGTCGAAAGTTGTGTTTTCGGCCCTAGGGGCGAGTTGCGTTTTCGGCCCTCGGTCAGTTGACCGAAAGTGTGTTTTCGCGACGTGTTTCTCGTACCACAGAATACAGAAGACAAACTTCATAGGCAGAAAACACTAGAGTAAGCAGTACAGCCATATATGCTTCTAACTGAAAATTTAAGAATGAAACTGAACGAGTGTGAAGTTAGCTGCACGAGCGAAGTGTGATTTAGTTGAGCATTGCCGATTTCCATTTTTTGTTATGTTGATTTTTTATTTCAGAAGAGAGAAATTTAAAAATTAAAATCTGTTTTGACCAACATTTCTTAGTAATAAAACGAATTTATAGAATATAGTTGTTTTGTTTCTTCTAAAAATTTCCTTCTGCTGACCGGGGCTCCGTCCCTGGACCCGAGTGGGGGGCTTTGCCCCCCAAACCCCTTTTTGCGTTACTCTCCAATACGAAAATCGCATTTAAATGGCATCTAAAGGCATATTTTCAATGAATTTGTTATGAAAAATTGTATACGCAACTCGGAGCGGAGTCAACGATTTCACTCGTGTGATATCTGCCCTCGCTTCTCTCGTGCAGCTAACTTCACACTCCTGAAATCATTGACTTTCGCCCCTTGTTGCGTAATATACTATTCCCCATCTCTTACGAAGTAATTCGTATACATTGTCTACGCCAAAGTCGACATTGTCTATATCAACTCGGTTGTCTACACTATTATCGACTTTCAAGTGTAGACAATTAAATGAACAACGCCGATCAATATTCGGAATCAGCGATTCCAAATTACCCAAAATTTGCTCCATCTATCGAGGACACCAAGAAATAATTTTGTTTTTGTTAGCCAAACTTTTAAGTCATACGCATTTCAACGGAAAATGTCTTCAAAAAAGAAAAAAAAAATATCAAAAGGATGGAGAAAATGTTAATTGTATCCAAAAGATATTTCTTGCACGCGAATTGATCTACTTTAGATACGAGTTTGGACTCGTGCAGCAATTCAAATATTTTTTTTTCTTTTTATTTATTCATTACTCCGATATGAGAACTTTTTCACAATTTATGCACATTAAAGCCAATTGCATATCTAAAATAATTGCATGCGATTTTTTGTGATTCTAATGGAACAACCAATCGAAAGTATTCGGAAAATTACAGAAAAATGTGAATTTATTCAATAAATGGTTAACCAAATGCAAGAATTTCTTAAGTCAGGTGCGCGGTTTAATAAATTCATAATTTTTGCACATGACGTATGTTTGTATTTATACAAACATTTTATTTGACATTTTTACAAACTATGGTTAGGTTTTTATGTTACTTATAAATCTGTGGCAACAAGTCATAAGAGCCTAAGTCGATTTTCAGATAAAGATAAAAAGATCTGTATTTACTTTAATAGACAGAGCAATTTGGCTTAGCCTAAAAACAGACTTAGGCCCTTATGACTTGTTGCCACAGAAATATGTTCTTTCTTTGATAATTGGATTTTTAGAAATGATTTTCATCAACGAAATTAAAATTGATTCCAAAACTTGACTTATTTTTGCTTTCAGACGATAAATAATTAAAATGTGAACAATAGCTGTCTTAAGGTATTATCCCACATAAGTTCAAATGGTCTGAAAACTTAGCTTAAAATGATAAATATTTTTTTCTACCACATTCGGTGAATTTTTTTTCTTTAAAATGAGAATTTTGTATTTGAAAGAGAGAGCTAGGATGTTTCTTTTTATTTATGAGAATTTTGTATTTGAAAGAGAGAGATGTCAGAACAGAAAGAGCAGTGATGCCAGATTGTGGTAAATTTACCTCTTTATGGTAAATCTCAACCTGAAAGGTAAAAAGGGAATTTACGAGCTCTCTAGAACAAAAAAAAGGTAAATTTTGTGTTAGCGACAAATTACGAAAATTTCTCGTTTTTTTATAAATTAATGTGAATGTGGCAACGATCTAAGAACTTTAAAAGTTGACCACAATGGTATATTGATGACTTTCAAAATAAATGTGCAGCAGCGCCACATTCAATATTACGTATAGGAATGCCAACGATACCTCGATGTTCGCAAAACATCGAGGTATCGTTGAAAAATATCGAGTTTTAATCTCGATGTTGAACAGGCCGATATATCGAGGTATCGATGTTGCTATCCACGATGTTAGAACATTACTCTTCATAAAATTAGTAGAGAAACTAATTTTAGCTGATTTAATATAGCCACTCGACTTAAAGATTTGTTTCAAATTTTCTTTGATATCAATTTTCGGTTTCATCTTTCTACAAGATTTTGCAAAAAATACCAGAGCTAGCCATGAAATTTTACAGAGAAGTTTGGTCCTGATGTGGAAATCCGTTAACCGGAAGTAACCAAAACGGCGGCTTTTTAAAAACTATGCGGTTTTTTGCGATTTATTCCGAAACTAACAATTTTCCAGTAGTCTTATGTATTACAAAACTTGGAGACAATAAAATTTGCTACACTTATGTCTTTTACGAGAACTCCGTTATGAAGATATGCCGGTATTTCAAAAAAATTAGTTTTTTGCGAATATCTCGAAAACTAACGGGTTTTTGGTCGTTCAACGTATAAGAAGAATTAAAACCGTGTTAATTCTACTCCACCCACAGTAGAGCATCCGCCAGGTGGCTAAATTATTTATTAAATTTAACTTTTTCAAAACATCGGAAAAACATCGAGGTATCGATGTTTTCAGGACGATGTTTTTTGACATCGATGTCGCCTTAAAAAAAACATCGATTTTCGATATATCGAGGTTTTATGAACGATGTTGCATCCCTAATTACGTATGAACATGTACTCTGACTTACGATCTTTTTTTTTATGATACCTGATCGTTTGTACCCGTTGCTGCAGGACACTGTATATACATTTTGTGCTTTGAATTTATGTTTTTTGTACAATTTAATTTAGGTAGGTCTTAGGGTTTTGTCAACGTTTTGTTCCGTGGGAAAAAAAGAGGTAAAAATCGACTATTCTGTGGGAAAAAAGGGAAATTCAGGCAAATCTCGTGGTAAATTTTGCATCGAGCGTCTGGCAACACTGAGAAAGAGGTGTGAGAACAGAGAGAGATGTGAGAACAAACTGAGATGTAAGAACACAGCGACACGATAAACTTTAGAACAAAATTGAACTTAAAATTGAAGCAAGTTCTCGAAGTAGGTGAAAAATTTGCGTGTGTCTGTTCAAACTCGTGCTCTTAAGTTTTATAACCAAACTTTGATTTTAATTTTTGGACAAACAATCGCGTACAAAAATTAAACAAACGCATACAAATTGTCTTCCTCAACTCGTCTGGTTTTCTGTAAACAATAAAAGAAAAAATAGTTTTGCGATAATTAACTTCAAAGTTTTTTTTAAAAGCCTGTATTTAGCTTACCTTCGTATCTGTTTGTGTGTCTGTCAGGGTCAAATCTTGTACTCTAATGTTGTCCCAGTTCCACTCATCCGATTGACATGAAATTTTACATACATACGTAAGTCCGATGACAATACAATATTTTCACCACTGCGTTCTTGTAAGGATAAGAAAAATTCCTGTAAGAATAACGTGATTATCCTTTTTCTCAAATATTCCGGAAAAAATCTCATGTGTGGGTTTTTGGTGTCGCTGAGTTCGATTTTGATGTTCAAAAGCCGGTAAGGATAACGGAAGGTTTTGTAAGGATAACGTGCTTATCCTTTACCTGAAATTTTCCGGCAAAAAAATCTCATCTTGTGGTTTTTGGGGTCGCTAGTTTTCATTCTGACATTAAATAGTTTGTAAGGTTAACGGAAGGTTCTATTAGAATAACGTGATAATCCTTTTCCTCAAATTTTCCGGAAAAAATGTCAGCTGGGGAATTTTTGGGATCGCTGAATTCCATTCGGGAGTCAAAATGTCTGTAAGAATAACTGAAAAGCAAGGATATAATTTGAAGATTAAAAAGTATAAAAAAGCGTGGCGAAACAAAAATACGTCATTTTGGATTTTTAGTCATATTAATCAAATACAAAATGACTAGAAAGGATAAAATTTTAAAAATAAATAAAAAGCTTTTAATAAAAAAATTTTTTGTACACTTTGTATCAGAAATGAAAAGCATAAAGATTTTAAATAATAATAAATATTTATCCCGCTTTTATTTCTGATCCACAGTGCCCAAAAAAATATTTTTTTAGTGCATTTTTCATACCCGTATGGTGAAACCAAACGGTATATTAACTTTTCCTTACCGTTTGTAACGCCAAGATCCCGTCATCACACACAAAAATGAATTACACCAGTGTGTTTAGAATGATAAAAAAATTGAATTCTGCATGTCCGTCCGTCTGTCTGTCTGTCTGTCCGTCTGTCTGTCTGTCTGTGGCGCGGATTGCGGGCGCATGGATTGAGCAAGAGACTTGAAATTTTGCGCAGATCCGTTTTTCGTAAAATGCGAGGCTAAGTTCGTTAATGGGCAAAAATGGACCATTAGGGGGGGTACCCCCCATAGGAACGAAAATATTTTTCACGAATATCTCAAAAACTGTGCATCCTATCAAAAAAGTGCAAGAACAAAAGTTACTTAGAATATGATTCTACATAAAACTCCTATACATCAAAATCCGATTGGAACAAGTTTTAAAAAAATCTTATTGGAAAATTTGAATTCAAATGAAATTTTGATACGCCGTTCAATTAAATCACCATACGGGTTTTCAATAATTGCCAGATTGGCAATGATAGCTTTTGTTATGTTTTTAAATAAAAGCTTTTTTTAAAATAATGTTGTTTTGATTTAGCGGCACTGCACTGCAGTGCTTGAACATATTTTTGGTATAACTTTTTGATTCAATTGTAAAGGTGCCGCTCCACATGAGAGTAAATACGCGAGTAACTCTCAAAAACTCTCGAGAGTTACTCGCAGGAGGTTGTCCATTTGAGAGTTAATTTCGGCGATTTTTTACCGCTACTAGCGAAATCGAGCTTCTAGGTTCTAGCGTTCTCGGGACCTACTAGCGAAATTCAAACGCTGTTCGTATCTGGCGAGCTACTCTCCGAGAGTTCAGTGGAAGCTGAACGACAGACTAGAGAGTAGAATTACTTTTGACAGCTCGCAGAAACTAGCTCGTGAGTTTTTGCGAGTTTCTGCGAGCGACTCTCAGAGACGTGTCCATTTCCGAGTATCTGTTATCAAGAGGTTCTCGCCGGAATTTACTCTCATGTGGAGCGGCACCTTAAGCAAGGGAAATACAATACATTTTTCTCTGCCCGACTTTTTGCGCAGTTTTTATGTCGATTATACTTTTTCTTTTTCAGACCATTTGAACTTATGTGGGATAATACCTTTAGGCCTGGTTGCGCATACTATTTTTAATAAATACTATTTTTAATAAAGTGCCGTTTGCACCAACGAGACTTACTTAAATTTCCAACTTAAATTATTTAAATCTAAGAATTCCTACGGATTAAGTGCCGTTTTTAAGTTAGCACCTTAGGTGCAACTTTAATTACTTAAGTCCCAGAATTTCTGCGGTTTAAATAGTCTAACCGCACCCTAATTTTTTAAGTACGCGCAAACGGGACTTACGCGCAAGAAGTTCTTCAACTTAAATAATTGAAATTTAACATAAATTGCTAAGTTTCGTTGAAACGGCTTCTAGAGTCCAAAACTATTTTCCCATTGTTTTAGGTCAATATTTTACAAAAATCATAAAAAAATGCAAAACACTTCACCCAAATCGCATTCTCATCCATTTGCAAGAACGTTCCGCGAAAAAATATTCATGGCACAAAGGTTAATAATACTATTTCAAGCTTAATAATCGTGAAATTGATTTAAAAATTTAAAGAAAAAAAACCCACCGAATGTAGTAGAAAAAATATTCACATGCGGCTCAAATTTCTGACATTTTTTCAAAACTTTTTTTGGCAATTTCTCATACGAAATTATGATCGAGATGAAGAATAAACGGAAAGCGTTGAGAAACAAACGTCATTTAAATGGCAACTGGTAAAAATGAAATAATTAAAAACATAATTCGATAATTTGTTACGCTGAGAGCCGCACTAATGCTTATGAAATTTGAAATCTGTTTTTTTTTTCTGCCATGTCGTCCATCGTGGGCAAACATATGGGCAACAAATTATCTGAGAATTTCACCAACCGGCCGGCCGGCAAATTGTGAAAGAAAAAAAAATTTGCATTCATTGAACGACCAGAAACCGTCTATCCATGGCAAACGTTGAAATCTGTAAAATTGTAGATAAAAATTATGACCGGTGCAAGAATTTTTCCATTAAATTTGTGCAAATTCCATGGAAGCAATTCCCCATCTCTGGCCAAAAGGGATTCCACCGCTTTCTGGTGATTCATAAATAAACCGTCGAAATGCGCTCACCGCGAAAATTGTGGAAAAATTAACCGAAAAGAGTGAAAATGTATGGTAATTTATTTTCCTTGCAGTAAAAATGGAATTTCATGGCACACAGAATTAAGTTAAGAATGAAGAGAAACGTTTTTTTTGCCGACTATTCACATATACTGGAAATAAATTCCCGTCTTAAGTGATACGAGTAAAGTTTTATGACATTCGAATTGGTCGTAAAAATCATCACGGAAAGTGAACCGTATTGAAAAATTGAAATTATGTGAGAAGAATATTGGCTAGAAACTTTTATTATCGTAATATTTATTTATATATATGTTTTATCCATACACCACGAAAGAGAGTTGAATTGAGCTGCAATGCGTTTAATTGCTGTTGTAAAAATACATTTTCATCCATTTTGCACAATTTCTAATATATATTTTTGTTTCGTGGTAATTACCCACATCTAGATTCGTAGACTGCGTTGCGTTGCTGGGACGCATAAAATTATGATTTTATGTAAAATTGCACGCGCGTTAAAATTCACACAATTCGAATGTTATAAAATCCTTAATTGTTGAGGCTTTTGAAATTTTCACAATCATTCAATTTTCCAAAATCTGTTCTGTCCGTATAAAACCACTGCGACGTTGTTTGTTTCTTATTTAAAAATATGTGATGTGAACAGCACATGACTTTCTTACACAAAATCTACGTTTCTGCACAATTTACCTGTCGAATATGATATTAGCTATAAAAAAATATGAATTTTTATTTTACAAAATCTGAAATATCTCGATAACGGTCAAAGATATCAATTTACGATAAAGGGCAAAAATGTAGAAAATTTTAATACCTTTAATTCTGCAGTTAACTTTTTTTTCGAAAAACTATTAGTTTGCAAGCAATTCGCAAAAAACTATTAATGATAATATCTCGATAACGGTAAATGATAGCGGATAACGGTAACAGACAAAAATATGGCGAACATTATTCTCTTTAATTCACTTCATATACGAGTACTTTAAATGATCAAAAACCCGTTTTTTTTTTAAGATAATCACAAAAAACTGATTTTTAGCCGTATATCTTGATAATAAAATGATTTTTAACCGTATATCTCGATAATATCTTGATAACGGCTTGAGATACGAAGCTCTAGTGTAAGACAAAGATGTGGGATTTTTTTTTAATTTTTGTTATACATAAGACTATTGAAAAATGCATAGTTTCGGACTAAATAACAAAAACAGAAATTGCGATTTAAAAAAAATCCACCATTTTGGGTACTTCCGGTTAACGGATTTCCACCAAAAGTTGATAGGACCAAATATGCCTGTAAATTTTCATAGCTCTAGCTCCACAAAAAGTTTCCATTAATTTACCGCCATTAGATTTTTATTGTTCGCTTTCTGTTAACGTTTTTATTTGTTCATCTCTGTTCGGTCGGTAAGCTATGTAAGCATTCGAGGGAGAAAGAAAACTCCGCTCGAAGATTTGTGTGATGCAATGCCGTCAGATGACGCTCGCATAACCTCCGGCGCACACTTCAGCTAAGCGAGCTCAACTAGGTGAGCTAAGTTTCTCGCTGAAAGTAAAATCCTTAGCATTTGCATTGGCGACCGCACACTTCAGCGAAACTATGAAACTACATCGCGTAGTCATGGGCGACGCGGACTAAGCTCGCTCGCGTAGTTCAGACCTCAACTACGCGAACGACTTTGCTGGCATCGCTGACACTCACATATAAATATTTTCGGCGTTATACAGTGTAGAATCGGTGTTTGCAAAAGTGTAGTATTTTGTGGACATAAAAGTGTAAGGAAAACGTGAAAATTGAATTCTTTTGCGGAATATTTTCAATCGCGTTAAATAATTTATATCTAAAAATGGCTGCAAATAAAGTGGAAAAATGCATACATTTACCGAAAATATCGCCGCGTAGCTTAGCTCAAGTGTGCAATGAGGTGAGCTAACCCAGCTAGGCTATGTAACTATAGCTAGCCTCGCTCACATAGCTTAGTTGAAGTGTGCGACGGGGGTAAAGCTTGGGGCAGCTAATTTTGTGTGCATAAAAGTGTATAAAAGTTTCAAATTGGTTTCATTGTAACGCATAATGAAAAGTCGAAGTTACAGAACACAATAGAAACCAAAAAGTATAATATCGGTTTACTAGTCACCTCGCTGTTACCTTAACTGTGTATATGTGAGGTTACAAATGTAACGTGGCGGTTCCGGTGACAAAGCGGTATCAGAAAAGTTTCAGTCCCGTTACAGAAACCAATTTTGCAACTTTTGCGTTTTGTAAAGTTTCAAACCGGTTACGTTACTGGATTGTAACTTCGTTGTGTTTCTTGGGTTATTGCAGTATGTATAAGAAAGTATAAAATGTACTAAATAGAAAAAAAAAATTTTTGGGCTTTTATTTAGAATTTGCATTCTGAAATCCTTTCTTAAAATTTAAACTGCATCTCAATTAAAATCAAGGCATAAATTGAATAACTGCCTAATTTTAACCAATTTAATATTACTTTCGTATAGAAGCTTTAGTAAATCGTGTTCCATTGGATATTTTCTGGTCATGGAACAATTCACATAAAGTACACGAGAAAATTAAACACAAAATAGGCGACAAATAATCAGATCACGTCTAAATACCGAAAATGAGCCACCAAACAGGAATTACCACCTCATCTCCCCTTTTCTAACATTTCTGAGGTGTTTCTCAGCGTGCATTTTATTTGTGACACGTCGGTCGCATTGGTATTTTTCCCAAAAAAAAAGCTGAAAAAATCCACAAAAATAAATACTTGGGCCGATTATATTCCAGAAAGTGTGGGAAGCGAGACCTCAAATGGTCAAATTATTTTCGTATTTTTGGGTGCTTCTGAGACGTTTTTTCGTACTTGGCAGCAACTGGAGTTGGATCTCGGTGAACGGTGAACACCGTTGGAGTTTTTTAAGCAGTTTGAATTTTAGGGGAACCTCCTCTTTGGGATAGCAGGGCAGTCGTCATCAATTTAAGCCATTTGTCACGTTTGTGCCCCGCGAATCGCATAAATTTTCGGTGAAACACGACCAGAAAGACTAGAAACAATCGGGAATTAGGGAGTCATGTGTTGTCCATCCCAATAACATTGATAGACTGAAGATGAATAGACACCATAAAAGGTTGAGGGTTGACTAACCACATATCAATGGTTGCTTCTGGTTCTGATTCTGATGTCGATTTTTTTATATTTTTGAATCTCTGGTTTTGCCTTTATTTGGTTTCGTGGTTTATGGCAATCCAATCCAATTCAGTTGTCATTTGATAGAATAATTCCACGCGAACGTTTTCCGAATTTTAAAAAAACCGACATCGGAAAATAACAAATCCGGGAAAGGTTCACCACAAAGTTTTTCTCTGCTGGTTTTTCGTTTTGTTTTTTCATTCACTTTTGTTTGTTGGTTGACTCAAAGCCAATTCCAAATTTAGAGACAAATTAATCTATTTAGCTTTGGTGATTTCTGTGATCATGTTTTGAATTATTTACCCAAAAATGTCGAATTTTTTAGGGTAAATGCCCCCTTCCTCTTCTGGTGAATGACAAGAATTCGTAAACAATTTTTTTCTCTTGGGGATGATTTCGTTTTTCATCAGCAATTGTGTGTCGTTTTTATTTTCTATCAAAAAGTCGTGAAAGTCAAATTTGTGACTTTCTTGGAATCGTTAATTTAATTTTTCGACGTGTTCGAATGTTTCAAATTAGTGTGGTTTATCACGATTTAGATAATTCGATATACTAAAATTCAACGCACTTTACGAATGTGGTGTAATTATTTCGATAAAATCAGAAAAAATTGCTTCTGCGGTTTTTGAATCAATTTTATGTGATTAAATAAAATTTAAATCGTCTGCAATATCGATAATCGTTTTGGTGTGGTAGAAATTTACTTGTCAATCAAATATTTAAAAAAAAATCCATCTACTATAATCAGTGGCTTAACTATCAAAAATTCCCCCAAAAATTCAAATCTTTCATTTTAACGGCTGAACACGAAATTTCGTTTCAACGGCTGAACATTCGACTGAACACAAAATTTCGTTCCGAAGACTAAACATTCTACGGCCTTGTTTTATGAAACCTAAAATTTTGCCAAGACTCGAAGATAATTGGGAACCAACACTGGAGGACATCGGCACGCGACCGCGGCCTCTGGCGAGAGACATTGAGGCAAGCCAAGATCCGAAGCGGGCTTAACACCGAAAAAGAGAAACTAAAGGTTTTATAAAAGCTTTTATTTGGCTTGTCAGAAACAAAGTTTGTCTGTTTGCCCGTCTGTCAGGGTCAAATCTTGTGATCTAAATTTGAATTACTTAAAAAAACTGACGTCGGAAAACAATAAATCCGGGAAATAATAAATCATTTGATTGACCTAAAAGTTTGCACAAATACGTAAGTCCGATGACAATACAATATTCATTCTTGTAAGTATAGGGTCTTTCAACAAGGACATAACAACGCACCTTAAAATGGCAATGCTAAAACGTCAGTCAACCGTCAGCCATTTTTATCATGGTGAAGTTCACGAACGAGCAACGTTTGGAAATTATTAAAACTTGCTACCGAAATTCTGAGTCCGAGGAAATGATAATGAAAATGATGAAATGAAATGATGAATAAAATTTATGGTCCGGTCGAATGGCCACCTCGCTCATGCAATTTAACGCCGTTGGATTTCTTTTTATGGGGTTATGTTGGTTTATGCCAACGAGCCAACAACGTTAGAGGAGCTTAGGAACAATATCGGCCGATATGTGTGGAAGAGTGGTGGAAAATTGGCTCCAAAGAATCAATCAGTGCAAACGTGCTCGCGGTGGCCATATGAACGACATCGAAATTCATACTTAAATGTAACGTGTCCACTACACCTGGAATAAATTTCAGCCCGATATCTCAATTATTCTGTGTTTTATTTAAATACAAAATTGTTATGTCCTTGTTGAAAGACCCATTATAAAGGCAGGTCCTGTAAATATACCGTGATTATCCTTTTCCACAAATTTTTCGGAAAGAAATCTCATATGGGGGTTTTTAGGATGCTGAATCCGATTCTGGATCCGAGTTGAAAATTCGGTAAGGATAACGGAAGGTCCTGTAAGGATAACGTGATTATACTTTTCCTCAAATTTTCCGGAAAAAAAATTTCATCTGGTGATTTTTGGGAACGAGGAACCCAATTCTTGAATCAAAAAGTCCGCAAGAATATGTCAAAGACTAAGAAGTATCAGTAAGCGTGGTGAACGACAGGCGACAATTTTGATTTTTAGGCATAAGCGCAAAATATAATTGGGCCGACACAACATTTACGGCGGCAATGTCGCCCTCCATATACAATTGCGCACACTTTGTTGTTCTAAACATCATTTGTTTTTCGTTTGATTTTGACACTCGGACGGTGAGCCACATATAACATTTTTTTGTTACCCATTATCAATAGAAATGTGAATGTAAGCAGATAATTATTGGGTGTAATCAGCGACTCGAGCCGCTCTGGAGCAGCTCAGTATGTGTCAAAAAGCCGCTGAGTGTTTAATGAATGCACCGCTACTGAGTCGCGCACATAAAACTGTCAAAATATTCGGGGTTAAAGTGGAAGATGGACCGAGATATAATTATTTCCACAATATTCAGTATTTGCGCGTCAGATATGTTAAATTTGGAGTCCATCGTGTTGGTTGACGAGCGGAGTTCTTTTACGCTCAGAAAAAATGTGAGCTGCTCAGTTGAGCCGCTCTGTAGCGATTGCGTTCAGTAACTGAGCACCTTTTTCGCTCTAGAACGATGCTGAGCGGCTTAGGTCGCTGAAAGCACCCATTGTGCATTTTTTTCGTCCAGTGTAAACGCGCGATCACCTGCGTTAGGAAAAGTAAAAATATGTCAATCTGTGGCGGGAGAAATTTAAAAATTAAACCTGCAGCACGTAAAGTATGACGTAAAGTGATGCACGGGTTGACCTGTGATAGGTATTCCGAGGATGTTACATGACAAATGGATAACTCCGTCTACCTGCTACAGGCCAGAGTTGACTTGTCAAAAAGTTAACTTGGATTAGCTTTATTATTTTTCTGAGTGTAATTCCAACAAATGTTCAAACTCAAAATACTTAAGTTGAGAATTTCTTACTAACGGGACGCAGCCGGAGAACTATTGGACCAAAAAAAGAGAGAACGGATGTCAACCCTAACCACTCTACCCATTACGACATCAGCGCACTTGCGTATTTTCAGTCAAACGTGGAGTTCTACTAAATGTTTCTGAATAATAAAAATATATTATTAGATGTGAAAATTTATCCATTTCCTTTTATAAAAAGTATGTCAAACGTTTTCATTTCGGACTCAAGATCAGGAAATGAACACAAATCATCCGCAAAAAAGCGAACAACATTCAAATAAAATTTGTTTCTCAAACACACAACACCACCTTTCACACACCGACCATCTTTCGTGCAACGAATCAGCCCAGCATCTTCGACGGGTTGCTTTTCTTTCGCATGCAACTTTTCCAGTAATTTTTGCCACGGAAACGCAGCCAATTCGCGCCACTTTCTTCGGCTATGCTGTGTCAATTGTTTAGACATCATTTATGAGGCTAAGATGGCCTGAAGATCTGTCCGCCGTCGTGATGAAGAGTACCTACATAACATAATTATGAGCATAAAGCATAAACCATAAGCATGGATGCGCTTCACTGTGTCACAGGGTTACTGGTGTCTTCCATTTAACATTTGCACTTCCCAGTCTTTTCGATTTACCGTGAATTTCGCATTTGAAAAATTTTTTCAAGCAGGCGGGCTTCAAGAACGCCAAGAAAAGTTGCTACCCGCATGATTCTCAACCTGGAAATTATCGGTTAGTTGGTAACAGATAACAGGTAAACTAACGACTTTTCTCTTATTTGTGGTTTTCTATTAGCGACCCCGTCCTCTGTCAAGTCATCGGTCATTACCGCCTCCCCGAATGGACAGAAATGCTACAAACACGAGTTAACTTTGCGTCTTGGCTGCTCGTTTGAAGATCATTTGAGTGTCATTAAGATCTCGAGTGCCCTATAAAAGATTTTTTTCTTATATTTTCGTGGTTTTTTTTCTACTGAAGACAATCGAATGTAGTTTAGCGTTTTAGTCTTATTTCTCTGATTGTCTACTCCGGTCTATCGGTACTTTTAGTCACCTTAAGGTGGCATCTTGAAAACCGTTTTCTTATAGCGACACTGCTACCACCTGAAACTGTACACCGATGTGCGGAGAGAAATGCTGCAGGTGAATCTTTACTTGTTTATAAGTGTTTCCATGACTGGGAGGTGACTTTATGGTTTTTAGAGTTGTTGCGCTTAGCCTTTGGGGTCACGGTAAAAGCAGACGTTATGAGATTTTTCGTCTCAAAGTGATGTTAAAATTAAAAATTAGTAAGAATTGTTCATGAAATTCACATTTTGCTTTAACGATTCGAATTTGCAGAAAGAGGTTAAAAGACAATCAAAGGACGAATTTCCCAACGGGAACCAAAGTTTTGCCTTAGAAGAAAACGAATTTTTCTTCAGGAACTAAACTTTCATTTTGAGGACTTATTTTCTGTGAAAGCAAAGTTTTGCTTTAAGAATAATAAGAAAAGCTACAATTCCTTAGGAGCCAATCGCCAAATATTTTATATGATAAACAAAATATTTTTTTTAAAAAAATCCATTTTTGTATAGAAGAGGTGTGGTCCAATTGGATTTCGATGTATGGAAAACTTATATAAAATCATATTCTAAACAGATTATACTTTAATAAATTGTTCAATACGACTCATCGTTTTCGAGAAAATAGGACAAAAAATACAATTCGTATAGGGAAGGGGGAAAGAGTCGTCCAAATGGATTTTGATGTATAGATAAGTTATGTACAGTCATATTCTAAACACATTTCGTCTTTATAAATTTTTCGATACGATGCACGGTTTTCGAGAAAACAGGAAAAACAGTATTCCATTTGTTTGGGAGAGGGGGGAAGCAGTGGTCCTGCTTGGATGAGTTATGTGAAATCCTATTCTAAGCACATTTTACCTTCATAAACGTATTAGGGAGGAAGGAAAGAATGGCCCAATTTTTCCCGTTCAAGAACTTAGCTTGGCCATTTACGAGAAACGTAACTGCACAAAATTTCAAGTCTCTAGCTCAATCCTTTCGAAAGTTATGGTGTTTACGGACGGACAGACAGACAGACCGACGGACACGCGGAAATAAAGATTTTTTATCATCCCTAGGATCCTAATGTAGTTCAGTTTTT
Source organism: Chrysopilus asiliformis (assembly GCA_964034945.1). Taxonomy (NCBI): domain Eukaryota; kingdom Metazoa; phylum Arthropoda; class Insecta; order Diptera; family Rhagionidae; genus Chrysopilus; species Chrysopilus asiliformis. The sequence goes on along the minus strand of OZ035960.1, from coordinate 88,940,985 downwards.
GTCCGATGATTGGTTCGATGCGTTACAAACGTTATACTAAATATTATATAATGATATATCATATAGAGCAGGGGTGTGCAACCTTTTAGCTCTCCTGGGCCACATTGGAAGAAGACGAGTTATATTGTGCCACAAATAAAATATACTAACCCTAAAGATAGCTTACTAGTAAAAAACGTAGATTATATCCATACTTAGTTAACAATCTTAAGTAATTTGAACTTCAATAATTCATAAAGTTTGTAAATATATCATTTTTTTTTTGGGCCACAGTCAAACACGTCCTGGGCCGCAGGTTGGACAAGCCTGATATAGAGTATAAAAAGAAAGACATTACATCAAGCGAATATCCCGATTATGACTCAGCCACTATTGCTTGAGTATGTCCTAAAAAATTTGTTAAAATCGGTCAAGGAATTTTACAGTTCACAACTCTTATCTGGCATTACCTCGAAATTAGGATAGACTTTCACACAAATGCCTCCAATCTTTCGACAAAATCGACCTCGTGCTGAAAAATCATTAGTGGAAAATCCGTTGGAAAAGTTATGATTTCATAATTTCATTAGTGGAATGCACTCTTTATTGTCTCCAAAAATTTGGTCGCACTTGGACGCTTCAGAATAATCACATAATTAACGACCACTGAAACCTGCAGCCGTCATTCTTCTGTTAGTTTTTTTTTCTTTCAAATTTTACAGAAACGCGCCCGGAACTTAATTACAAAATTTTAGTCCATAAACAATTTTTATTATCCGACAGCATTAGAGTTTTTAAAGGTAAACAAAATCTTTTAGATTTTCATTTTAATATCTTTCCACTGCCTTCTAGTGATTCTTTTCACAGATAACCAAATTTTTTGAGAAGACGGCTAGAAAAAAAAACTTGAATAGGCTGTTTGTCCATTCGTTTAGTTGAATTATTATGACACCTTGGCACCGTACTTAATAAATTCTCCAAAAAAAATTTGAATGGAAATTGCGCGATCTGATTTTATTACAATCTCTTAAACAATGGATGGGTTTTTATAAGAAATATTAACGATGCCATGCGACACGACATCTTCAAATTTCAAGGTGTTGTGCATTCTTATTGGGGGAGATATTGGGGGAGTCAGAAACAAAACGGACGGTGAATAAATAGTGCAGTGAGTATTTAAAATATGTCTTTCCGCTTTTAAATCTGCTAGAAGTAATTTGCATAAAAATTATGGCCCAAAAATGAAAACCTTGTTAATAACAGATTTTAATCAAAATTGAAGTTTTGAAAGTCATGATAAAATTGCAGATGGTTTAGAAGCATTAATTTAAGTTTTCTAATATTATCAAATGAAACGTAAAAAAAATCATTAAATGAAGAATAGATAGTAGGAATCAAAGAGTGAAAAAATATGAAATACATTAGAAAAACATAACAAAAGCTATTATTGCCAATTTGGCAATTATTGAAAACTCGTATGGTGATATTCGTATCAAAATTCCACTTTGAACTCAAACTTTCCAATAAGATTTTTTTAAAACTTGTTCCAATTGGATTTTGATGTATGGGAGTTTTGTGTAGAATCTTATCCTAAAAAACTTTTGTTCTTGGACTTTTTTAATAAGATGCACCATTTTTGACATATTCACAAAAAACATTTTCGTTCATATGGGGGTGGTTCATTTTTTCCCGTTAACGAACTTAGCCTCGCATTTTACGAAAACTGAATCTGCGCAAAATTTCAAGTCTCTGGCTCAATCCGTGCGCCCGCAATCCGCGCCACCGACAGCCGGACAGACGGACGGACATGCAAAAATTAATTATTTTTATCGTTCTAAACACACTGGTGTAATTCATTTTTGTGTGTGATGACGGGATCTTGGCGTTACAAACGGTAAAACGGTTTCACCATACGGGTATAAAAATCATTTCTTACTCCCCTTTTCCTCGCTATTGAAAACTATTTGATTTTTTTGAATGTAAATTCAAAATTTCTACGAGATGTCCAAAAATTAAATGTTATTTTCTACAAATTTAGACGACGTTGTTTACCTGATGTTAACACAAAAATTAACTATCGAACCACATGTTTTTTCCGTTGCAACAAGATGACAAAACTTTCTCTTGGATCTTGTAAATTTGATCCACAAAATCAACGAAGAGGCAGACCTAAAAAATGCTTGAAACTTGAACTATTTTCTTACGATCGCCATAATCTGTAAGATAAAAATATCGATTAATTACGATTGATTTTATATCGGTCGTATTCCGGTGGTAACCACAAATCAAAGGCCTTAAATAGTCGTAAATTTTACGAAGGAAAAAAAATAAACAAATTCAATAAAATAAAAAAAAAACACTCTGAGAAGAATCAAAGATCTAGCAGAGGAAAAAAACTTGTGTTCCAACTACCGAACAACTCAAAAACATCCAAATCCGTTGACAGCTAGTGCTGACGCTGAATTTGATGTAGGCGAACCATTTAAGAAACATCGAAAAAACACACTTGGATGCGAAGCAATAAAAGTGGGTCACCACTAAAAAAATCTTCAAGTGAAGTCGATACATCTTCCGAAGTTTTTTCACATCTTTTCCAAGGAATATCCCAGTCTTATGTCAACCGAATGGTCATCAGCATTTCTAATGTATAGCAAATCAACCAAATATGATCAGCGATGCAACCTGCGATCGTTATTAATGGGATTACGCTAGAAGAAGTTTTACAGAACCACTTTATGGTCCCAAGTTAATCAATGTCGCATGCTGTAACAGCAGTTTGAGCCAAGAAGTCACAAAAATTTTAACAGAATCTTATAACATTTTTAGAAGTTTAGTCCATGATTAAGTTCCCAATGGGGTTTAATTTGTAGCATACCACAGCGACCTTTCTAGTGGAGACGGGAGGAAAGTTTTCAAGCCCTCAAAAATCGGTCCTTTCAATGCAGGTCCTTAAATTTTCGGTCGCCAAAAAAAGTTTTAACAATAGTTTTAATAGAGAAAGAGAAAATGGGTGTCACATCAATCTCTACCCTTCCTGAACTCTCCTCTCCCATGAGAGATCATATAGGCCTAAACACCATAAGTTATCTATACAAAAACTATTAATATATGCGATCTAACTTTCTATATAAGTTTGAACTGCATTTTATGCTGGAGAAAGGGTTGAGAGCGTCCGGGCGGAATCCGATGAAAATTTGAAGACCTTGTGATGTCCAACAAAACCTTGTTATGAATTTTCCCATGGGCTAGAATTTTCGTAATAGACCACCCCTTACACAACCCCCCCCCCCCCTCGCTTATTTGCTACGCTACTGCACGCAGAGAAAAAAATAGTAAATTTAACTATTTCTAGTTGGTATCGAGATCACAACTAAAATATTTAATTTTATAGTCGAAAAATAGTCGATTTTAATTATTGTTGCAATTGAAATTTTAGTTGTAATGCCGATTCGAACTAAAAATTTTTTTTTAAAAAAAAGCTTTCAATTAAAAAAATGTATTAAAAAGAAAACAATAATTTTTAGTGCGCTGTGCATCAGAAATAAAAGCAAGATAAATATTTATTTTATTTTATTATTCATGCTTTTATCTCGCTTTTACTTCTGGTACACAGCGCCCAACAAAATTTTTTTTTATTTTTACTGCATTTTTTCTAATAAATAGTTTTTTTTTATTTTTGTTCAATTTTTTTTATTTGATCCTTTTTAGTTATTTTTTAGTCTTCAAAATCATTGCCTTTGAAATATCCTTACAGACTTCTGATTCCAAAAAAAAACTCCAGTTGAGATTTTTTCCGGAAAATTTGAGGAAAACGATAATCACGTTATCCTAGCAGGACCTTCTATCATCCTTACAGACTTCTTAACGTTAGTACCGGATTCAGCGGCCCCAAAAACTCACAGATGAATTTTTTTCCGGAAAATTTGATAATCACGATTTTTTCGGAAAATTTGATACACGATAATCACGTTATTCTTACAGGACCTTTCGTACTTCTTAAGGTCAGAATCGGATTCAGCGACCCCGAAAAACGCCAGATCAGGGTTTTTTTCCGGGAAATTGACGAAAAGGATAATCACGTTATTCTTTCAGAACCGTCTGTTGTCCTTACAAGAAAGAAGTAGTAAAAATATTGTGTTGTCATCAAAGTGCAAAATTTGAAGTCAATCGGTCAGATAGATTGCAAGCAGACAAACATACAAACAGATTCAATAGCAAACTAAATAAAAGCTTTTAAAAATAGTTAGATTTACAATTTCTATTCCGCGTATGGTTGGTAACGCCATAAATTATTAGTCACAGAGCTATATTTATGGACAAAATTCCTGCATAATTTGCTGGCTTTAGTAACACTGCACAACATCCATTTTGCTATCAAATATTTTACAATCTATTTAGGATAATTTGACGTCGCTGATTCCAAATCTGCCAGATTGGCTCTAATTTTTGAGAACAATGAAATGCAAATAACGAAGTGGTATGATGGCTCGCTACGAATATTTTATTTCACAATATATTCTCGGAGTATGTACCAAAAGTATGTAATTTATTGGAATTACAATCATATTTATAGTCCCAAACGCTAAAATTTGCAGTTTTATTGTTTCTGGTGAAACAAAAATGCAAACTTTTTTTCACTAAAATAAAATACAAGTCAAAGTGTTTTATTCAGATTAAAACCTTTCACAATATTTGATATCAAGGGTCTTGGAATTTCCATAATCAAAGATTTGATAGTTTGAAGTTCTAAACGCGACATTAGCTGGAGTTCCAAAACCGTTTCGAAGTCATTACAACTTTGAATCAGCGGGTGATCTTCCCATAGCTTTGCGATCATCCGTTGCCACAATCGATCGTGTGTAGTCGGAAGGAACCCAAAGTTTCTGGGTCGCTTCAACATACAGAGGTTGAACTCACATGACAGGTGGGTGGTTAACATTATGTGATGTTCCCAGACCACGTTTGGACCACTTTTAATTTTCATTCATCGCAACGATATTTACACTAGTGGTCCAGCGATCATTGCACCGCTTAAATCATCTTCAAGTTGGGATGAACCTTTAATCCACCCACCTTAAAGCCTCCAAGACACTAACTAGACTTGGATTTCACCTCGATTCAACACACGTGTGCCTCGTGCTGATGACACTTTTTTAAATGAATTTTTTCTCAGATTTGTCACAGAGTCAAACGAAATTCATGTAAAAAATCGACGCTTACCCAAAATCTCTCTGGACCGTGTGAAAATATTTTCATGAATGAAATTTAATATTCATTCGGTAAGGTTTTTTTTTCTGTGTGGGGAAATAATGAAATGAGGTAATTCTACGTAGCCGGAAATTAATTGAAAACGTGAAAACATTTTCATTCATCCTTCCTGGAACGTAGGTGTGCAATATGTGGCCGGACACTAAACATCATTCAGTTGCAATATTTCCTGCGTGGTCTCATCACAAAACTCTGCCATCACTCATCGTTTATTCATTTTTAAATGTTCTGAAGTCAAAAGACTTTCAAATTGCCCCAAGTAGTTTTTTTTTGTCTTTAAGAAACTCGAAAGAGTGACGCAGACATTTCGGATGATATACCAGTTTCGCCGCGGATGAATCATGCAATTTATTATCGTCTTGTCGAATTTTCTTAATTCGCAATAATCCAATAATCCACACAAAACATAACGATCTCCACGATGGTATTTTGGTTCGTAGTCCAGACCACCAAAAAATTTAAAGCTCGTTGTGCGAATGTAGACGACCGCCACCACCCAAGAACCAGCGTAAGAAGGAAGTGAATTAGATATCATGTTAAGATTTTGCTGCTTGTGATCACACATCTCGTCACAACCGAATTCTCATCTAAAACTGCAAAAGATCCATACATTAACTTATCTGACGTAGTTGATCGTCGGTTGTCGTTGTCTATCGAAATGAACGGTGGCCTCGCACTGCGGCCCCAAATAACCCAAGGAAGTTCCCACAGTTCTTAATAGTTTGGACTTGTTTAAACATGTCGCCGAAATGCGGCTCCTCAATATGATCGAATGATATCTTAAAGATTCGCAAACTACTCTCAAACTAAAAACAAATGACGAAATCGAAAAAGCAAAAAATTCAAATTGAGAATCTTGATACATGAAAAACATAAATTTCTTTTGAACATACGCAAATGCTTTTTAAACGTTTATACAAAAGTTTCTTAATTTATCTTGTGCGAAGATGTGCAATCTGTAATGTGCAGATGTGATGCCAATATTTATTGTGTCAAATGTTCTCAAGCTTAAGACGAAAAGAATAATTTTTCTATTATTGGGAGTACAAATGAAAAACCGCCGTTTTCCAATAGATGGCGTTAGCAGTAAAATGCTGGTCAAGAAATAACAGATCAGAAACGTCAAATGATAAGACAGGCATCTGGCAACAACTCCTTATTATTGAAGTTGTGATATTCTATTGGCGTCATATATTTTGTTGTGCGTGAAAATATCGAAATTCGAGCCAAATTAGTGTCATTTGCGGGAAATTTTGCTTTTTGCCTTCCATTTGAAAAATGTTTGTAATCCCATTCCAAACGCTTCCATAACTGTTTACAATACCTAAAAATTATTTTTCCCAATCTGAATCAGGGTATGAGGGCTTCATTCTTGAGAATAAAAATGGAAGCGACTTAGTTTTTAGCGTGAATATTTGTAACTCACTATGCCAAGAGAAAAAAATAAGACACAGCCGCTGGCACCAACAGCAGAAATGCTACTGAGCGAATGAAGCGTCTGGCTCATAGAATTTGCTAATTTTTCATCCTCAGTTTGCTACTCCGCAAAAGCTTTCAGGATATTGGCTATAATTGCGTAAAATGTTCTGTCGCTGTGGATAAAAGTTTTAAACATGAGAGGATCATAATGCGCTATGGGCTGGACAACACGGTTTTAAGGCTATACCCAAGCAGCACAATAGGGCGAACCGTGGGCGCTTCGTCTACAAATTCGTAGCTATTGGGCGAAATGTTGGACGAGGCGCCCAACATTCGTCCACTTAAGTGGACGAATATTCGACATTGGGGAACGATTTGAAGCCCAATAGGGCGACGCAAAAGCTTTATAGCTTTCTGCGACAGCCCGCTCTCAATATCTCGCTCTGGCACTGAAACAAACATCTCAGAACGATAAAGCAATCTGAAAGAATGAGAAGATGTATGCGTACGGCTGAAATGAATATGGAACGAATTTAATGGCGAAAATTATTTTAGAATTTTTGTAAATGGACATTTGTAATGGATTTTTCATCATGTTATATGCTGCCATTTTAGTTGCAACTAAATTTTTTTTGACAAAGTTCTATCTAAAACGCTTTAAATTGAAATAGGCCATCTAAATATTTTGTTTTCAACAAAAAATTTCTTTAATTTAATTTTTCGTCAAAATTTTTTTTCCACTAATTCAATAAAATTTTGATGCCAATAAAATTGTGCTGCTTCAAAATTGTCTCCCATCTATTTTTTATGCGATTTCCTCCAGCGATTAGCTTAAAATAAGAAGTTTAATTTTCGAAGGGAAATTATTTGAATCAACATCAATGTGGAATATGGTGGATGAAAACATGTGCGCCCTCAAAGACGCGTCAGCTCATTTTCGCGCCCTATTAGACGTTAAGTTCTAATGGGAGGGCGTGAATACCTTCAAATACGCCTAAAAGGGCGTCTAGTGGAATTCAAGTCTGTTAGGGCGCCGAAATATTTTTTCAGAGATAATAAAAAATGTCACCTGTTTTAGTGAGACAAAAGAACTTGAGACAAAGTGAGACAAAGCACAAAATTACTCTCTTAATAAGCCCCATATCCAGGCTTCCTCTCTAATCAGAGGACAAACTTCTCGCACTTGGTTTTCTGTCTTGCTCTAATACGCCCAATAGGGATATTTCGATGGAAATGTCGCCCTATAGGACATTATAGTTTTTTCGTGCTTTAGACGTTGCGTCTTAATTGACCGAATAGGGTCAAAAGAAGACGTAAGGTCTATTAAAGCCAATATTGGTCATGGCAATAAAAAACGAGATGTCCTCCTTAAGCCCTATTGGACGATACTTCGACGAAGGCCTAAATTTAAGTCGTTCGGTCCTCCTCTCGCCCAGCAGATATGTCCTATAAGAAAATACGTCTTTAAGGGATTTTAATAGGGCGTAAATTGGACTTCTCGACTAAGAATAAGGTGTGGAGTCTTTCAACAGGGCGATATTGCCCTACGGTGCTACTTGGGTATAATCTTAAAAATTTCTTGAAGAATAATTTGCACTGTCACCACAAATCAAGACTCACTTACAAAAAATCACAAAAATCCTTTTCAACCAGCCCACAGTATTCATTTTTTGGAAATTTTTAGGAGTGTTGTGTCTCAAAGCATCGCAAATTAAATCATGTCAATTCTAAGGCAAAATTCCTTGCGATCACTTTTAAATATTCATTTTATAACGATCTCCCCTGTTCTCTGTATAACGTGGCATTACTAACTGCAATTCTAGTTATGAATGTGTTTACCAGAAATCATTTCTCAACTTTTTGTCTAGAAGAAATAAAAAAAACATACGAAAATCTTATTTTAAGATCCTCACGTGACTCCTGTGACATTTTCGCACCGCACATTTTCGTCTTCTCGATAGACGTTAAAAAATGTTCCCCCGCTTCCTGGGGAGACATTTCATACGTATTACTATGGAATTATCTGCAGATAAACATTTCTTAGTGAACGTTTAAGTACAATATTTACTCATATCGATGCTATTTTTCGAATCTTTCGCTTTAGCAAGTAGTTTTTTGCTTCGTCACTTGATAAATTGATGAAGTTACACTGGCAAATGCCAAATTGCTCTTAGAATGGTCCTCCATCTATCGCCGTTTTCATGTTTTGATATCAGCATGTGGCCGCAAGAGATTTTCTTGTTGAATTGTTTTTCCTTTTTTTCGTGTATCTTTAAGATACTAGCAGCGTGCCAGAGTTTATGTTCTGCAGAGTGTCTTCTGGTTATTCTTTTTCTACTGATAGACCTTCACTTATTTAGCTTCGTTTTCTCGATTGAAAAAGGAGCTTAAATTTTATTCTGTTCTGGCTGCCGTTTATACACTTCTGAAGGTTCTTTTCTTGGTGATCACTTTTTTTTAGTGGTGTATATCGTAAACGTATGCGGTGGCGTGGTATGCCACGAATCGCTTAAATAATTCGTTTTATCTTCCAAACCAAAAAATGTAAAAAATATAAAAAAATTAATCTGAGTAAGGAAATTGCAATGGAATATGTTTGCATTTTGTTATAATGTGAATAGCAATTGCAACAGAATTGTGAAATATTAGTTGCTTTTTTCAAAGAAAAAAACTGCTTCTTAAAAACATTTTTTTATCAAAAAGTTTTTAAACATTAAAGAATACGATTTAGACGCCTGCAGCGGATAACTAGACCAATTCTTGGTGATGAAGATACAAATTTGTAAATTTGATATTTATGAATACATATTCATAGTATTCATGAACGGTTTCATAGAAGCTCAAATTGGTTTATGAAATATTTCATATTATTACAAAATATGGAGTAAGAGGCTTTCTATTCAAGAGTATATTTGACCTCGAAACGTTGATATTTTCGCCTGCGGCGCATTTCCCTGAGAAATTCTAACTACGGCTCGTGTCAGAAAAAACTCAATTCTTATATTAACTTTCCCTAGAAAGATTTTATTAAAACATGTTGAAAGAAATGATTAAAAATTGTGACAATTTTACATACCAATTTAATCCACGTGATTCTGAATTGCAATAATTGCCAACATGGAAAACTAACTTTAATTGAAAACGCCAAATTATTTTATTTTGGTCATAGATACGGCTTTTGCCATAAACAAACAGTAAATTTTAATTGGCACCGACCAAGCTATGATTTTCAAATACCACCTCATAAATCTGTAGCACATGTTGCACAATTCCTGCTGGCAATTATCACGTTCATAACCAGCAAATCAACCCCTTTCAATATTTGAATTTCAATGCTTGCATAGGTTTAAATCCGACGCAATCCGGCGACACCTTTCCATAATGTTTACACGTGAGCATAAAGTGTTGAGCATAAAAAGGGGTTGGCACTGCTTCAAGTTGATAATGTTGCCAATTGTCATGAGGGAGGGAAAGTGCAACGTGCACAATTATTCCGATTATTAGGGTCTAATAACATAACATAAAGCATACAACATACAGCATAATAATGATAACGCACCCTCACTTGAATTCTCTTTGATCGCTCGCCCTCACCCTTATGTAGTTGAAAGGAAAATTATGGATCCCGAGCTGGTGGTGTGCAAAATTTCTGCAATGTGCCGTAATTGAAATGTTTAACCGTCAGACAGTGTAGTTACAGGATGACGGGATGGACGGGTGTCAAAGGATTATCTCTGGTTCTTACACTACACTCTTCACTGTTGTCACGTTGTTCGATGCTGGACAGGTGGCCCATATTTTGACTCAGTTCACCTTTTTTTTCTAAGAGCAGATGCAAATTGAAAAGATATCGAGACGATTGGATAAATCAATTGGTTTAAACTCGGCGAAACTCCGAAATGGAAGGATATTAAGAGAAAAAAAAGTTGGGCACAAAGTGAATTGAATTGCGATTTCCGGCTCAGTTTTTTTGAGGTGCTGAGTGTTGTTTTTTAAGGTTGAGGGGGCGCATTAGGCGTCTATCAAAGCGGATTATTTTCACAATAATATCATCAACTTTCTTGTTAGAAATTAGAAGAAACTCAATTGAGCGTAAGACAGCGGACGGTGTGATAAAGGCATTATCCGATAAAAAATGAACGCTCGACAAGCACTTAGTATTGGTAGCACAAGACCTCTAAATGTTTCTGGGCTAAAAAAAAGTTTTATCATTGCTGGGGTAGATTGCGTTTTAAGTAATACCAATAATTCCAAAATTAGGGAACAAAATGGTATTGTAGTATTGTACAAAAAAATGAAATTATGTTGGAAGAAATCTGTATTTTTTCCAGATTTAGTATACCGTTTGTAACGCACCGACCGAATCATTGAACACAAAAATGGACTACACCAGGGTGTTTTGGGAAGCCAGAAGATTCGGATTTCCACATGTCTGTCCATCTGTCTGGCTATCCGTCTGTCCGCCAATCCGTATGTCTGTCTGACCGTTCGTGAACACCACAACTTTCGGAGGGATTGAGCTAAAGCAGTGCTGCCCAACCATGCGATCGCGATCTACTAGTCGATCTCGACACGAATTTGGGTCAATCTTCTACAACAGACTGAAAATGTAAAAAAAAAAATTTTTGTGAACACAAATATTAAAACAAAGAGAAAGTGAAAATTAAGTAATCACACAATCTACTTAGTTTTTTTTTTTTTTTTTTTTTTTTTGCTGTAAATTAAGTGGTCTATTTTACTTAGATACCTTATTTTAAATTTTATTTTACTTGTCTATTTTAACACGTTGGCTACCAGCCAAAAAAAACGCTTACTCCACTAGTATACACTGGGAGAAAACGCAAAAATCATTTCTGTAATTTGTGAGTCACCAGTGAACACAAGATCAATACAGACAAAAACGAACTCCATGCTCCACAAAAAAAACCCCCTTTGTACCGCACGAACGACTGCACTCAACCATGGAACTTGAGAAACTGACGGTAATGACAATAGTGTGTGTACACCGGTGACTCACATGGTAGCCAACGTGTTGTAGGCATTGAAAACTTGAAAATTACTAGATTCTCGCGGTTTATTTGAATTTGACTCATGTTTAAAATTTGTTTGAATAGTTTAGTTTCGATTTAGAATTCACGAGCCTGTTCACATTAGGCGATGCGAGACGCTCCGTGTTATCGCAAACGTGAAATGGTTTATTTTCAGGATTACTGCGGCACCGTACGTGGTGTATCTTTTGCTCTGGCCGTATAATCACACGTATATGGGTAGATCTCGATGTAGTTGGATTAAAAAAAGTCGAACTTTACTACAAAAAGGTTGGGCAGGCCTGAGCAAAAGACTTGAAATTTTGTATAGTTACGTTTCTCGTAAATGGCTGGGCTAAGTTCTTGAACGGGCAAAGTTGTACCATATTATGTTCATCATATGAAGTTTGATTATGTAACTAAGGTATCATCCCATCGTTAGGTAGATTAAGCTGTTTTTTTTTATTTTCGACTAGCTTGCATACCCGTCGTTGCCGGGTTAAGTTTTTTTCAAATTTTTTTTATGGTCTTTGTTGGAGCTAAACTTCAGGCCAATCGGCTCGGTATTTTCCCCGCGAAAGGGTAATATAGAGGAAGAGCTAAGTTTCGAGATCACTTTACCCCTTCCCCTTACTCCCACCCCCCTCCCACCATTTGGACTTCTTTTTAATGAGCCTATGTTGGGGCTGGACCCCCGACGAACATCTATGCCAAATTTCAGGTCAATCGGTGCAGTAGTTTCCCCGCGAAAGAGTAACATAGCGCAAAAACTAAGTTTCGAAATCACTTTAGCCCCTCCCCTTACTCCCCCCACCCCTCGCGCTACTTTGCCGTATGCTTATGTTGGAACCAGAACTACCACAGACACTCATGCCAATCGGTTCAGCCGTTTTTGCGTGAAAGTGGAACAGACAGACAGACAGACAGCAACTCATTTTTATATACATATTAGTATGATAAATGTTTTTCATACAGCAGATAAAATGTTTTTGATCAAATCATTTTAATTATTGCTTCATGCAAGTTAAATTCAATTGAAACCAATTTTGTTACTCTCTCTCTTTCGGCACTACAACCGGTTTTGGCCTGCCGCAATGTCTCTCGCCAGAGGTTCCGGTCACGTGCCGATGTTCTCCAATTTTGCATCCCAATTCTCTTCGCGTCCTGGTCAACGCCATCTTGCCTCGTCGCCTTGTTGTTAATAACCTATCGCAGAAGACTTTCCTAGCCGGGTCACTTTCACTCATTCGAGTGACATGACCAGCCCACCCGAGTCTGTTGAGTCTTATGAGCTATCCTGATATCTCTCGTAGACCTCGAAAAACTTTGTTTAGTCCGTAGGTAAATTTAGAGTATCATAATTATTTAAAAAAAATGATTTCTAAAACATTCACAACACGTGGCTGTCTCAATTAAAAATCAAAAAAAAATCTGAACTAATCGCTGCCAGTAAACTTCTTCCAAAATATTAATAAGTGATTTCATTTCAATTTCCCCCATAGAATTATGTTTTCGACAAAGTTTTAATTAAGTCATATCCGTAATGATATCTCGCCCTTTTCTACATCGGTGCTCTTTTGGGCAATCGACGAAAGACATCTTCAAAAGAACCCTTTATTGTATTCGTCTGTCATTCCAAAACAAATCATTTCTAAAATTAACCCCAAAAATCTATAAATTTATCCAGACTAAAAATCAGGAAAAGATTTTTTTTTTCTTTGGTAATTCAGATGGTTGAAATATTTTTCTCTTGTAGAAAAGATTAAATGACCAAAAATAGAACAGCTTTTCATTTCCAGACACCCAAAATGTGTCACTCTGGTTGAACGGATCGTAAAAAAAAAAAGATTACCAATAATTCAATCTGCCAATCGGTATGCAAAAGATTTTTCAGTTAAAATTCACAACTAAAATTTGCAATATATTGCATTGGCTATGGGATAAAAAGGATAATAGCAGATGATTTAAGATTTGGTTATTTTTCGCAACAAAGTTGCACAGAATTGTGGCAATACATTCTCGCAAAGGTGTTTCGTGTCATTCATGTGACATGATTGACGGCGGCTGCCACCACACGTACCAAAAGGGTTCAGTTTTCATATGCAATTGATTGTCGAATGGACATTGAACAGAAGAGTAAACAAAACAGGAAGGTAAGATAAATAGATTCCAGCATAAAATTGCACATTGTTACATTAGTCCGATAAGGTATGGAATTGGAACTGAAAGAACGAATACAGGACGGCGTAAATGTATTTTTCTTTTTTTTGCGAAAAAGGATTTTTTTTTTTGATTTATGTGCTCGGAAGAATATCCTTTTATGATGAAATTATTGGACGCGGATGTAAGCAAGTACTAGGAAAATGTGCAGGATGCAATATCCGTCGATGCATTTATTCCAGAAATATGGAAATTTTAGAATTTATGGCCGACTGAAAAATTCAGGAAAGCAGGAAATTTTATTTTAAAAGGAAATTGAATGAAAGAGGTTTTAAATAGCAATTTTATTCAGCTAGAAATAATTTCTTACTTGTGTATATTTTCTTGAAAAACGTATCGAAACATGCATCGTTATCTGTTAAGTTTGTTACAACGCTGTGCATTAAGTACACGGTAAAAATCGTGTTTGGAATCATTCCTTTATTTTCTAGTAGGCCAAATTTCGGCAATGTACAGGACATATGCGACAATTTACAAGAAAACAAAAACAATCGGAATGATTCCTCAATTTTCTGAGAACACTCAAAATAATTTGTGATCATACCCAAATAGCATTTTAAGCGGCCGTGTTGTCTTTATTCGCATATTTCGATAAGCAATTTTTGTCGCGGCCACATCGTAGTTGTGCGAATGAGACGCGCAACGACATCGATAGTGGGGAACACTTATCAGCGGTTTGCAACGCCGCAATTTTGACACAAGAACCTAATTCTGACGGTGCCATTTCACAAATAAAGACGCCCCCATTAACAAAATTAGCTGCCTCAAGCTTTATGTGAGCGTCATCTGACGGCATTATATCACACTAATCATCGAGCGGAGTTTTCTTTTTCCCTCGAATGCTCACATAGCTTACCGACCGAACAGAGATGAACAAATAAAAACATAAACAGAAAGCGAGCAACAAAAATCTAATGGTGACAAATTAACGGAAACTTTTTGTGGAGTATTATTTTATAATGGACTCTTCCTCCGATTGCATGTCGTGATTTTAGTTGCAACTAAAAATTTTCAACAATTTTGGATCTGAAATTTGATTCAGGGTCAACAGCTAATCACTGTTTCGACCCGAAAACCGTCAAATGCTGCTCTATCGCTGCAGGATTTTCATTAAGCGAATGTTGCCTCAAAGACGGACATTCGATCACCAATTTCCCCACTAAAGCAATTCTGGTTTTACAGACGCATTATTAATCAAATCAGTGTGTCGTGCTCGGCATTTCTTACGCTTCTGGTACACGGATGTGAATTATAAGTGTAAATTCTTAGCCGCGATTACGTAAATTGCTGCATTTTAAAGCCACAAAGAACAAATCTCATGTCCCGTGCCTTTCGATGCCATTTGGGTAGGGCTGCCATCATATCTCTTTTAAAGAGAACCTTATCTCTTTTTTTAACCCCATTCTTTTTCCTCTTTCTTTTTCCTTGCCAGTTCTCTTTAGTTCTCTTTTTTCAGAAAACTCTTGGTTCATACTATGCGTAAAAAACCAAACAGATTTTTCCACGAAAATTCCATTATGAATTAAAATGATCACGTTATTTATTGTATAGTAGTACTCTACTCTACAATTTTCTTTGTGTAGTGCGAAACTGTACATTATAATTGTAACGTAAAGCTATTTATTGTATGCGCCAGCAAGAACAGTTTCTTCTCCCACGATCAGCTGCTGTAAAAACCAAAACAAATCAAAATTGTGCGGTTAAGGAAATAGCCGGTTTTGACATTTGATATTGTAGTTTTGACATTTTCAGTTTTTTTTTCGATAGATACGGAAAATAACAGGCACGAAAAATTACACTTTTTTGTAATAATTCTGTGCAGTCATTCTAGTTCTGTAATTTTCACATTCAAAAAAAGTTCTCTTTTAGTTCTCTTTTTTCATTTGGTTAATTTCCTATACAATGTCTCTTTTTTTAACCCAAAGGTTCTCTTTTCACAAATAGGTTCCATGGCAGCCTTACATTTGGGTGTTGACAAAATACACGTTAATGTAACAAAACCGTTATTAAATACAAGCTAACAAAACTCGTTGTTGGATTAACAAAAAATAAATTGCTCATTTATGACCCTTTTTTTAATAAAATATTTTTATCATGATTGATAAATGTGTGATAAAAATAACCAAATTTTATAAAAATTACAAACCAAATTTTATAGAACCAACAAAATAAAATTTCTTATTGATAAAATCAAACAAAGCGAAAATTTTTTATTTCATTAACAAAATTGTGTTGTGTTGCAAAAAATTATGAAATTAATAACACAAAATTATTAATATTAAACCTGTTGTTTTTTGTTATTTTGATAATATTTTAATAGTGAAGCTTTCCTATCTAACCCACCTAACTTTCTTAATGAAGGTTTCAGATATTTTATGAGAATCGTTCCAACCCATAGTTAAGGGTTTCCATTTTTTGTCGGAATCAGTCCAAATATTTTAGGAACTGTTTCCTTTTTTGGAAAAAAATTGTTTTATTTTTTATTGGAACACGTCCAAACAAAGTAGTAATAGTTCTAATCAAAATCGGTATTCCTTCCTATTCACTTAAGAGAATTTACGAAATAAATGTGATTATTCCCATTGTTAAATGCGACAATTCTTTGCGAATTATCTTTATCTCTTGGAGAAGGATTGAGAAGGAATTTTTGAAATTCCTTCTTAAAAATATAACAAAATCTTGTTATATCGTTGAAACTTGTAGTTATCTAATAAAACGCACGATTCATATACACGTAACTTTATTTATTCTACCCTGCTAAACTGTACAGTCATTCTGTATTTCTACCGATACTATAAGTGCTCTCTCTCCCAGCTGGCTGATGACAGATAAATGGTATTGCCAGAGTCCCACAAAACTATTGAAGTTTTTGAATTGAAGCAATTAAGGTTTCAATTTATAATTAAAATATTTGAATTTTATTAAATTCCTGACTATTGAGCATGAAAAACTATTTTACAATGATTTTTGTTTCTATAAATCTATGATACAATAAAAAACGCATACTCAGAACAATAAATACGTAAAGTTCAAAAACTAATTTTGAGAGTACCTTACAATGGAATTATACATACAATGGATTCACTTACGTCCAATTTTTGTCTGCACGTATAATTCGCATGTGAGCAGCAAACTCGTATAAAAGGGTTCAAGTCGATTTTGTATTGTGCGCAGAGCGGAGGCCGAATAAGTTGGAGCATGCTTATCCTAGCCGCTCCAGGACATATCTGAGTCCCACTATGTATGCGATTGCATTAAAATTTAATTAAAAAATGTATTAAAATCAATAACTTATTTGGATTACGTTTTAATAAAAAAAAAAAGATTAAAAAAATAATCTTTCGTTAGATTAATATTTAATCTTTTTTCGGGATACAATACCAAAAAGATTAAAATATGGCCCAAAAATGTTTGCTGTGTAGATAATTTTTTTCGTATGAACAATTTAACACCGCTACTATTAAAACTACTTTAACGATATTCATTATCCGCCGAGAAACCAGACATTTTTAAGCTCTATATTAACATAAGTATCTTTGACTAAAATAGGGGTCCAATAACTATAACTAAAAATTGCGGAAAAACGTAAACAAGGTTTTCACAATATCGCAAAAGCAACTGTCAGAAGTGGCAAATTTTGGCCACATATTTTTGATCGTCATATTACGTTATTAAACCCTTTCGTTCTCTGTATGTAATTTTTAGATGCGAAAAGGTGTTGTCGTCAGGCATAGTTGATCCTTGATTAATTTTGATATTTTTTTTTTGTCTCGGGACGCAACAAAGGAAACTTTTTTAACGTGTCAAAAGTTAGCCTTCTCTGTAATTCGAATGTGTCCCACAATCATTTTCAAGGTTACGACTCAAATGCTACGAAATCAATAAAAATCACTTAAAATATTCTGGTTTAATTACAACATGCAGAACGCATTAAGTAAATACAACACACCGTTTGCTCATAAAAAAACATAACAAAAGCTATAAATGCCAATCTGGCAATTATTGAAAACCCGTATGGTGATTTAAGTGAACAGCGAAAAGTTGTATCAAAATTCCACTTTGAAGTCAAACTTTCCAAAAAGATTTTTTTGATGTATGGGAGTTTTATATAGAATCATATCCTAAATAACTTTTGTTCTTGCACTCTTTTGATTAGATGCACCGTTTTTGAGATATTCACAAAAATCGTTTTCGTTCGTATGGGGGGTCCATTTTTCCCCATTAACGAACTTAGCCTCGCATTTTACAAAAAACGGATCTGCGCAAAATTTCAAGTCTCTAGCTCAATCCGCGCGGCCGCAATCCGCGCCACAGACGGACAGACAGACAGACGGACAGACAGACAGACAGACAGACAGACGGACAGACAGACAGACGGACAGACAGACAGACAGACAGACAGACAGACGGACAGACAGACGGACGGACATGCAAAAATTAATTATTTTTTGTATCATTCTAAACACACTGGTTTAATTCATTTTTGTGTGTGATGACGGGATCTTGGCGTTACAAGCGGTAAGGCAAATCTAATATACCCTTTGGTTTCACCATACGGGTATAAAAACCCCGACTCAAAGTCTTTAAACACTTTTAGGACCACCGTCGGTCATACGTTTTTGGTAAAAAAAAACCATTTGCCAATTCCCCTGGGATTTGTAAGGCTATATTTTAATGGTCTAAAGGTATTAGCCCACATAAGTTCAAATGATCTGAAAATTGGGCTTACATTGATGAATGAGATATTTTCATTGGTCAGAGAGAGCTAAATATACGTGTTAGAAGAGAGCGCCACCACAAATTTCAGAATCAAATTGAACTTAAAATTAAAGCAAGCTCTCGAATTTAAGACCAAGTAGGTTTTTGTAATTTTTGACCAAACAAAACAAACGCTAACAATAATATTTAAAAAAAAAACAGTTTTTGTGATATATAAATAATTTTTTTTTAATTTAGCCCCACTGCAGTGCTCGAAAATATTTTCGGTTTTATTTTTGATTCAATTGTAAGCAATAGAAATACAATATATTTTCATGTCAATTGCCTTTTCTCTGTATATTTATCTTTATTTTTACAATTTTCAGACCGTTTGTACTTATGTGGGATAATACCTTAAAGACGAAATAATGTTTTTTTTTGTAGATTAATGTCCAAAACGTATAAATTAAACGATTAATTAATATTGAAATTTTTTTATCGTGTTTTGATGGATATTAGAAATCCAATTTTATTTTAGTCAATCAGCGTTTTTTACTGAAGCGTGTAGAAAGATGTTTTCTAAAAAGGCATTTTGTGTCAATATTTTGTTAATAAGTTCAATTCAAGTTTACTCAAAAATTTACGATGGTCCGTGCCCAAATCCGCCCAATCTAAAAAATTTAATACAAATTTATTTTTGGCACGTAGTTTACATTCTGCCCTTTGATGAAGACATGAAGACGATTTTTAAATTCCGTAATCTTGACTATAATACAACAGATTTCTTTAAAAATCTTGCAATAGATTTCATGCAAAAGGATTCAGAATTTTCAATATATTGCTTGAAAGATGATGTTACGCGATATTCTAAGGAAGAATGTTCAATTAGTAAAACGAAGTACGGAGTTGAGCCGAAAAAAATTCCTGATGATTTAAAATTTCAATTAATTTATGGCTCGGAGGATTTGTCCGATTTAGCTATCGTTTGGGGATGCAAAAATCATACAGGATCCAAAACACATTCCGAGGGATCTTTTATCGTTCAGTCAAGTGTCAAACGTCCTCAATGGAAAAAATGTTTTGATGCTTTGAACGCAACATCAAGTAGAATTGAAGATTTTATAAATATCACGGCTCGATATAAAATTCTCAAAACTAATAATTACTCTGCTGTTTGTAACAATATCGAAAATGTCTGTGGAAATGTCGTAGTGTCGCAACAAGCACTGGTTTTCTTTATTATAGCCGGATTATTAATATTTTTGCTCGTAGTAGTGTTAGTCATTTTAATTATTTTCTTTTGCATATTTCAATTTGAACCAATATAAACTTAAAAGTACAATAATATCGTTTGTAAAGCACTTGTGAAAATCTTTATTAAAAACCAGATATAAATAAAATATGTGTTGTTGTTTTGTAAAATTACAGGTTTTGCCCTTATCGATTTACAGTCCAATCTTCCTGCGGTCTCGCGTCTTACTTGATATTCGTCCTTGTGATCGTCATAAGAAAAATTCTCCAACGCTGTCGGTGAACAGACGCTGATACAGAAAAAAATATCTATAGGATGTTAAGACCACACAATCGGATAAAGACATATGTTTTGAAAAATTTTGGGCTTCGGAAATAGTATTCTTAATATTGGAAAAATAAGTTTTTCAATTAAAAACGTCGATTTAAGATTGGTTTGTGTGAAAGCTGTTTAAATCAGAGTTGAAAACAGTATGTTCGGTTCGGTCTTACTCTTCACAACTCATGGAATACATTTTGGTGGACTTATGTTGGAGTTGAACACACACACACCAGCGCCAAAGTCCAGGCCGATCGGTTGGGTAGTTTTACTACGAAAGAGTCACACAGGAGAAAAACTAACTTCGGTTACACTTTACTCCCTCCCCTTACTCCACCACCGCTCAGGTTTCTTTCCAATAGACCTGTGTTGGAATCAGGCCTACAGCCATATCCATGTCAAATTTCAGGTCGATCGGTTCAGCCGTTTTCACGTGAAAGAAGCACAGACAAACAGACACCAACTCATTTTTATATATTAGTATGATGATGAAGTTATATTTTGTTTGCACAATTTTTTTTGTGACTCGTGACAGTACCTAAATGTTGGTAAATTTTTCCCATTGTTTCTAGATTGCTGGTAATAGGCCAGCATAAGAGAGTTTCGAATATAAAAACATAAGAAAAGCTACAATTGCCAAAGACCAATCATCAAATACTCTATAGGCCCTATCACAGAATCCGATACGAATGGTTCGTGTTTTCTACCAACAACAACATTGAGTTTACGATCCGAACCATTCGTATCGGATTCTGTGATAGGCCCTTATATAATGACAGAGAAAATGTTTATTTAAAAAAATTCATTTATATAGGAGAGGGGGATAGGAGTGGTTCGATTGAATTTTGATGTATGTAACAGTTATATAAAATCATATTCTAAACATATTTCATCATTATAAATTTTTCGGTACGATGCACAGATTTCAAGCAAACAGGAAAAAAGTATTCCATTCCTTTGGGAGACAGGGATCCAATTGGATTTTAATGTATGGACGAGTTATGTCAAATCCTATTCTTTTTACCTTAATAAACTTTTCCATGTGACTCACCGTTTTCGAGAAAACTGCAAAAAACTATTTCGTTTGTATGGAAAACGGGGAAAGGAATAGTCCGATTTTCCCGTTCAAGAACTTGGTCTAGCCATTTACGAGAATCGCAACTATACAAAAAATTTTAAGTCTCTACCTCAATTCTTTCGAAAGTTATGGTGTTCACAGATGGACAGACGATTAGACGGACGGACATGCGAAAATCAAAATCTTGTGTCATCCCTAACACCCTGGTGTAGTTCAATTTTATGTCCGATAATTGATTCAATACGTTACTGACGGTATACTCAAATTAATATGAGACTCGGTAATGCGAACACTGTAATTCGAAAATTATGCTAATTTGAACAACCATTTTTAATATTGGGTATCTTATAATTCGAATTGTGCTCGATATATTGGTGTCTGTAACTCGAACTTTGAAGTTTCAAATTTTCATACTTTTTAATCACAAATTTTGGGCTCTATAAAAACACCATTTTGGGCACAACTTTTATTTTTCCAACCAAAAAATAACACATTAATTATTTCTTCTTGACCAGCTTGATTTCACCAATTATTTCAACATTAACCAAAGTTTTATTGGTGTTTGTTTCCTGAAGCAAATAATTTAGCTTCAAGATTCCAATGGGTAAAATTGGTGGCAACATATCCAGGTTTGTTGTCACTTGGGTCAGTTCTTGATAACCAGACAGTGGGCATTGCGTTCCGGCTCCATTATCAAATTTTTGAACATGATCGAAGATCTTGCGGAACAAGAAATTTCCCTTTTTCTCCTTCATAGTAGTGCAAATATCTAAAACCATTGGATTCGTGATCAAACGGAATGATGATGCGCCCTTTTTCTGCGAAACTTGTATAGTGGCCTTAAAATTTTATTAAACAAAAAATATTACTGAAATTTTGAGAAAAAATTGTTTGATTCTTAAAATACCGTGGCCGATTCAACGCTGCGAGAAAGCGTACAGGAATGATAAAATGTTGTTGTTCCGTTTTTGAGATTTCCCACCCGGCATGTTGCATTTTCGCAAAGTTGGTCCGGTTCAAAATCACACCGGATTGATCGAGCATATAAAGCCATTTTCTAAAAACCCGGTGATTTTTAATATGATTGGAATTAAGAATAAAATGTTTACCCTATCTGCTACGGAAAAACTCCCGGAAAATAAAATTATGAAAATACCAACGAGGAAATTCATTCTGTTTGTTGTGAAACTCTTAAGTATACTAAAACAAATATCTGTTTTTAAGCAATATCACACAAATATCTGTATTTAAAACGTAGTTTTCAAATGTTTCGTCAGCAAAACACTTAAAACTCCATTTTTTTTAATAGGAAAGACTTAAATCGAATGCGCAATTTTACTCGCACGTGGAGGAAAGCAATTTTCCCATCCAGGTCTCATTATTTAAAATTTGCCATGGATCGTTTGAGCCAAGAAAAAATCTTATGGTATTCAATTGATTGAAAATCATCTCTGATTACACGGAAAAAAAACATGGAGAGCCGTTCCCTTAAAATCTCATCCTCCAGTCCCATATTTATGGGAAAAACCGTCATAGTGGAGCATTTAACAAATTTCTCAGGATACAATATAACAAAAAAAAATGACGCATTAGTTGTTTTTGTATAATGATTCCCAATATTATGGCACACACTCCCAATATATTTGACTGATTACGACGAATAATAGAGACACATTCCTATAAAATGTTGTAATGTATCCACTGATTATTGGCGAGATACCACCATTTAAAATTGGGTTCAGTCCTACAATTATAGCAATAGGGTCTATCCGAATAGGACTGAATACTTTATTCTTTCCTCCGCACTAGAGGGAAAGTATTGTGTTCATGACAGAGACCGAGTCGAGAACGGGCGCGAATAGAAACTTCTTGATCAGTACGAAATCCGATTCAGGCGAAAATATGAGGATGTCCCCAATTTTTATACCCGTATGGTGAAACCAAAGGGTATATTAACTTTGCCTTACCGTTTGTAACGCCAAGATCCCGTCATCGCACAAAAAAATGAATTACACCAGTGTGTTTAGAATGATAAAAAAAGTTGAATTTAGCATGTCCGTCCGTCTGTCTGTCTGTCTGTCCGTCCGTCCGTCTGTCCGTCTGTCTGTCTGTGGCGCGGATTGCGGGCGCACGGATTGAGCTAGAGACTTGAAAGTTTGGACAGATCCGTTTTTCATAAAATGCGAGGCTAAGTTCGTTAATGGGCAAAAATGGACCATTAGGGGGGGTACCCCCCATACGAACGAAATCGTTTTTTGTGAATATCTCGAAAACGGTGCATCTTATCAAAAAAGTCCAAGAACAAAAGTTATTTAGGATATGATTCTACATAAAACTCCCATACATCAAAATCCGATTGGAATAAATTTTAAAAAATCTTATTGGAAAGTTTGACTTCAAAGTGGAATTTTGGTATAACTGTTCGAATTTTGATACGAATATCACCATACGGGTCTCCAATGATTGCCAGATTGGCAATTATAGCTTTTGTTATGTTTTAATATGAAGTCATCAATCAATGGGAAATGAAAAAAAAAATTAATACAAAGCCAATATAATGGGAAATATGTATGGGACCTACAAACGGCACAAATTCCCAAATCAAGAGAAGAAATGTCGAAATAATTTTTCATTTTCAGTTGCCCTCTAAATCCGTGTTCTCGTTAATAATTTTTTCTAGATTAAATGTAGAAAAAATATTTAGGATTTCGACTTTTATTATTGTTTTTACTAGAACGATGCGCTACATAATTTTCCCCCAAAAAAATTAGCATTAAGGGGTTTTTGGGGTCGCTGATCACGAATCCGGTGTTGCAATTTCAAAATTCGAAACGAAAGGTCCTGTAAGGATAACGCAAATGTCCATTTTCCAATTTTTCTCGCAAAAACTGTGCGTGCAGAATAGAATGCCCGTGCGTGCAGGACGCCCGTGCGTGCGGGATGCCCATGCAAAAAATTTTGTAAAAAGCATTTTCTGCACGGCGCGTGAAATTTTACGAAGCGTCGAAAATTTCTAATGGTTTATCAATTTGAGCTAGAAAAGCTCTATAAAATCGTTATTAAAAATGCGTGTTCTGCACATCGTCTAAAAAAATAATCGTCTTTTCGTGTCATTTAATTTCCAAGTTGTTTTCTGTTCGTGTTTATGTTTTCACATAACCAATATTAGTATGCAATTTGTGCCAGCATTTTATGATGAGCACTTTTTGTCGCCGTGGGGCATCTTCGCGCATTTTTCTCTCCCGGTCGTGAACATGGTCCTTGCAACCGACTTACGTAGGTTTTCGGACGACTTTTCATAGTTGTACCGCGGGATATCCGACGTTTTGAGAAGGTATCGGCTATTCGCCACTGAGTCGTATTTGGGTCGCCACCACTGCTTTAATACCACAATTTGTGTTGTAAGGACGGTCGTGAGTCATGCCTTTCAGTTGGTTCTTGTGCCATACGACTACTTCCCAACTGAAAAATGCACCTGGGGCCGTGCTCGCTTGGGGTCTATCGGTCTGTCTTTTTTACGTATCTTAAATAACTCGAGAACGCGTTGACATAACGACTTAAAAATTTTTGTGAATGATTTTTACGCACCGTTTTCGTGAATATCAAAAAAAAAATATTGTGGAGGGGAGAAAGAATGTTCCGAGTTAACCCGTTCAAAAACTTAGCCTCGATATTTACGACAAATGCAATTGTAAAAAGTTTCACGTCTCTAGCTCAATCCTTTCGAAAGTTATGGTATCTACGGACAGACGAACGGATAGACGGACAGATTTGCGGAAATCAAAATATTTTGTCATACCCAACACCCTCGTGTAGTTCATTTCCGTGTTCGACGATTGGTTCGATGCGTTACCAACGGTATACTAATTCTAATAGACTTCTATTTGATTCTCATATAGAGTTTAAAAATATGGCATGCGTCGCATGTATTTCAGCGCCAGATTTAAATTTTATCAAAGGATATTTGACAAACACAAAATCGCTGACAATTCAACAAAGCCACATTCAACCCTTGCATTTAAAAATTTTTTTCCACAGAGATAAAATAAAATATCACCTGAAATTGGTACTAGAATTTTCCTCTTCCTTATCTGGTTTTCTTTTTAATTCGTGACAGGACAACTGAAAGGACGAATCAAGGGATGATCTGCACCTATCATTAACATCAAACTGTTGCACGTATGACAGCTTCGTCTTTTCAAGATCACGTCTTTGAAATGTAAATGCGCTTCTATGCACCTTTGCCGAAGCACCTTTTCTTAAAAAAAACCCACTGCAATGCACCTTAAAAATTTTGTTTGTTCCTAAAAAAGGGACTCACATCGACAGGCGACAGGACGAAAGGTGCTTTGCGTAGTTAAAAACAAGACTTGATTCCACCATAAACTGTTGCTGTTTCTTTTTTATGGTTTTTTCAATCAGCGTTGATACAAATGCTCTTTTTTTCAAATATTACAAAAAACTCCTTTGGTATAGGGAATTTTTTGTTCGATTTTTCTAAGGAACAAAACGCATCGCTGTTGTTCCGCTCACGCATAATGAAAATCAAAAGAAAAAGAAACATGTGCGGCATCATTCGAAACTGAAACCGAAACCCTTTCGAGGCCATAATGATTTTTGGGAACAGATGAACCGCTGAAATTTTTCACCATTCTTTATGCATGTTTTCCCGAAGATAATTTCGATGTAAAGAGGTAAAATATTTTCTGGAAGGGTTCATTTTTTATCGATGCCTTCGAAATGCATTTGATTTTTGAAGTTTTTCGGAGTTTTAGAGCCCCGCAAAACACCTGGTTTGTTTTTTTAAAAATATTTTCATCTTCGACTCTGATTTATTATCTTCCGAATGGAGATTTTTGGTGTCTGTGGTTCAAAAACTCGCTGTGATGGGAAAAAACGTTGGATTTTAGATTACATATGTTTCCTGGTAATAAATTAGAACTTTTAACAATTTTTTATTGATTGGAACCGAAAGAGTAATTCTTGTAAGGCTCAGAAAATAGAAAATTTACTGAAGAAATAGACTCCAAAATTTATAAAATTTCGTTAAAAATATTTTACAGTTTATACTCTATATCAGGGATACGCAACTAGATATTTTGGCGGGCCAAATGTGAAATTTGAGGTTATACCGCAGGCCGCAGCAAATAAATTTAGAACTTAATTTTTTGCCGTCCCGTCCGCCCGACGCAGAACCAAAATTTTTGCAACTAGTAACTATAGTGCTTGACCCGTAAAAAGTAATTCATTTTAAATTTTTTCCACGGGTCAAGCTTGGACGTCGCGGGCTGGATCAGAAAGCCTCGCGGGCCGCCAGTTACGTTTCCCTGCTCTATATGATATACCATATAGAAGTATATAAGATTTAGTATACCGTTTGTAACGCATCGAACCAATCATCGGACACAAAAATGAACTACACACACCAGGATGTTAGGGATGACAAAAGACTTTGATTTCCGCATGTCCTTCCGTCTGTTAGTCCGTCCATCTGTCTGTCCATCTGTCCGTCCATCTGTCCGCAAACACCATAACTTTCGAACGGATTGAGCTAGAGACTTGAAAGTTTGCACAGACCCGTTTTTCGTAAAATGCGAGGCTAAGTTCGTTAATGGGCAAAAATGGACCATTAGGGGGGGTACCCCCCATACGAACGAAAACGGTTTTTGTGAATATCGGTTTTTGTGGTGCATCTTATCAAAAAAGTCCAAGAACAAAAGTTATTTGGGATATGATTCTACATAAAACTCCCATAAATCAAAATCCAATTGGAATAAATTTAAAAAATTCTTATTGGAAAGTTTGACTTCAAAGTGGAATTTTGGTACAACTGTTCGAATTTTGATACGAATATCACCATACGGGTCTCCAATGATTGCCAGATTGACAATTATAGCTTTTGTTATGTTTTACACTATCGCCACCACTCCCCCTTCCCTCCCTTTGCCCGTAAATGTGCTACGGATTTTTCGGATAGATCGTTATGTGCTGTGAAGCATCAAGTAAAATTACCTCCCAATAAATCAACTGTGGGCGCAAAAAAAAAATAATTTGGAATATGGATAAATCGGAAATTTCGTAAAAACCACAATATTTTAAACAAAACTCCCAACATATTTTCTTCCTTAAGGAAAGAAAAAAACATGTCTTTCCCACGAAGTGGTCCAAAATCCGATAAGGATACTCGAAACTCCGGAAGTATTCAAATTTCACGAAATTGTGGAAAAAATATCTTTAGGAAATGAATTCAAGAGTTGTTCATTATGAATAGTCAAAGAGAAATGTGAGTTTTTAGTACTCAATTTGCGAAGCGTTTATCAGTTTTCGCAATTTTTGTAACGAAATCTTTACTTGTATTGATTCTATGAATCCTGCAGAGCAAGTCCCTATCACGTACAAAACGTTTTTCAGTCAAATCATAAAAACTCGGCATGAATTTCTCTAAGATAGCCACAAAAAAAGACTGACTGAGAATATTATATGGGCTTTAGATTCTCAAATGTAGCAGCAAAAAGATATCTTTAAGGATTTAAATGCATTTGTTTTTTTATTCTACGATCCTGTGGACCAGCCAGCCAGCCTGTTGGAGTGAATGTTTAAATTTTTTGTTCCTTCTTCGAATGAATCTTCTTCTTCTTTAAGCACCATGTGAACCTTCTCTTGGCAGCTGAATATAAAAATATTCAGTTTCTAGCATTTTTTTGTTAGGCATTTTATTTCAAAAAGTCATAAAAATGAATTTTTTTAACACAATAAAATTCAGAATTATTTTTGTAGGAGTAACTTGAGGGCTGAGACTCCCTAATTATGTTCCTAATCCTCAATTACAACGAGTTCAATCCTCTTAAAGGGCATAAATCATTTGATTCTTCGGACATATCTCATTTCTTAGATTTCAATTGTAAATTTTGGTGAGCAAGTGTTGGTCATTGAATTGATATGGAAATTGAATTGAAGAGTGAAGATTTTTTCTTATTTATTTTTTTTACTATTCACCTGTTGGTGTCTCCCAGCATCACCTTTGAAGATTCTGTGTGAACGTCTTTAACTTGCCCACAGTTCAACAGGAATTGCTTTAAGATTTAAAGGCGTTTCATATTCAACCAGAAGCCTTTTGGCCATTAATCATTCCTTTATTCGGTGACATAATTTTCATCTTCATAAAGAAATTCAATAAAAATTCTTGAAATGTACAACAGAGAGTGATGTTTGCACCGCCGACTGTCTGTCGATAGATCTTTATATTTCCATGGCGGCGGTGATTTGTAGTTTAATAATAATTAAAAGAAAATAATAGAGGGGTTCTCGGATAGGATTGAGCAAACTTTATGTGATTCTTTCCCATTGATATTTTTTCGATATTTCAGTTTTACGTTGAAGCATCTATGAGAGATTGCGCTTCTTGTTTTCAGTTCAACTACCTTTAGTTTTAGTCAGCATTTCTATTAAAAAAGTTATCTTGAAGAGACACACATATAAAAGCCATTCAAATTCAAGCGTCATTCAGTTTTTTTTTTTTAATTTGAAAAAAATACCAGCTGTAATCAACACGAACTTTCCTCTGCAATATTTAGTTCCAGAATAACTATGTAAAAAATAATATTTTCTTCAAATATCTGGCGAACCGTTAAAGATTTCTCAAAAACCGTTAAAGTAAAAAAAATGTGAAAAATTTTATTTCCTGTAAATTTTGTTAAATTCATTTTTTACCAGAAGTACATACATCATCATCATCCTCGGCGCTACAACTCTCGAAGAGTGCGGGCCTCCTCAAATGAGGTTTTTATAAAAATTTCCTCCCTGCTTCGCACCTACAGTTTTAACATGGATTGCGAACCATGGAAGAATTACAACATTTGTAAGGTTTTTACGTTGCAACCCATCAACAGCAGAGGCCGTGATAGAAATCCAGGCCGATGATGTCGTTAGCACCTAGCGGTAACCAGTGTTGGGCAAAACGTAATTGTCAGTGCAATTAACAATTAACGATTAATCAATTGTTAATTGTAGATTTCTGCAATTGACAATTAATCAATTGTTAATTGTATTTTTCACAATTAACAATTAATTAATTGTTAATTGCATTTTTCACAATTAACAATTAATTAATTGTTAATTGTTGCATTTTTCACAATTAACAATTAATTAATTGTTAATTGTTTGATCAATCATTACTAGTACAATTAACAATTAAATCTTATGAACTTTTAATTTGTCTAAAAACGACGGGATCGGGAAGGGGTTGGAATTGGGAGGAAAGCGAAGGGATGGTTAGGGGGGGGGGGGGGGGGGGGGTGGGAAGGGGAAAAGGGAGGGGGGAAGGGTGGTGGAGAGGGGAGGGGGAGGGGGAAGGGGGAAGGAGACCTAACACTCCCCCTCTCCACCTCCTCCTCCCCCGCCCCCTCCTGAAAATTTAATTGATTGATGCCCAACACTGGCGGTAACTATGGGTCCATTCAGCGACCTGAGCCGCTCAGCATCGCTCTAGAGCGAAAAAGGTGCTCAGTTACTGAACGCAATCGCTACAGAGGGGCTCAACTGAGCAGCTCACATTTTTTCTGAGCGTTAAAGAACTCCGCTCAGTAGCTGAGCAAATGTCAAATGAAGAATTACATAACCTCAATTCATGTGTAGAAATGACGACGGAAATAAATGGTTTTATTTATAATATTTATAGTTATTTATGTTATTTATAATACGGGAAGCCTCATGGAAGTTCTTGCTGAGCAAACGGGAATGGAAATAGTTGGCGTTGCGGAAAATGTTGGCGAAAGAGTTCGGGAGTGTACTTCGGTATAGTCACCTCAAAATAATCCCGGTTTCTTTCAGGCTTCGAACTTCGAATTGAAGTTACTTCAAAATGAGTAGGGGAAGCTGGGGCTAGTATTAACAAAATTTGGAAATTGGGTAGTATTAACAAAATTTGGAAAAGGTCCTTAAAGGATAACGTGATTATCCTTGTTCTCTTATTTCCCAGGAAAAAATCTCACCTGGTGGTTTTTGGGTCGCTGAATCCAATTCTGGCATTAAAAAATCTGTAAGGATAACGGAAGGTCCTGTAAGGATGACGTGATTTCAGTTTTTTGAAATTTTCTGGAGAAAATCTCATCTGGGAGTTTTTGGGGTCGGTGAATCTGATTTTGGAGTCAAAAAGTCCGTAAGAATAATGAAAGGTCCTGCTAGGATAATGTGATTATCCTTTTCATTTTGGTTTTATAGTCATACTAATCAAATACAAAATAACTAAAAGAGATAAAATAAAAAAAAAATTAAAGCTTTTTTTTAAAAAAATCGGCATTATGGGGTTTTTGGGGTCGCTGATCACGAATCCGGTATTAAATTTTCAAAATTCGAAACGGAAGTTCCTGAAAGTATAACACAAGTATCCTTTTTCTCATTTTTACCCAGGAAAAATGTCGTTAGGGGGTTTTCGGGGTCGCTGATCACGAATCCGGTGTTGGAATCTCAAAATTCGAAACGGAAGGATAACGCAAATATCCATTTTCCAATTTCTCTCTCAAAAACTGCCTTTGGGAGGTTTTCAGGGTCGCTGATTACGAATCCGGCGTTTCAGTTTCAATAACTCTAACGGAAGGTCCCTTAAAGGCAACATTTTTTCCCACAAGTTTTTAAGCTATTTATGGTTTTTTGGCATTCCAAATTTTATACAAACAACTTTAAGCTGGCAACGTAGGGTCTGCTGGTCAGATAGATAAGGAATTAAAAAATAAAATAAATATTTATCTTGCTTGTATTTCTGATACACAGTGCCCAAAAAATTATCGAACCAGTTGTATGAAATGTCTCTACGTGTATGGCCTCCGTTAAGACAAGTTGTACAACATGGTTTTAGAACAAGTCTCATAATGTATGGCCGGCTTAAGACTCATTTACAAAAAATTTCAAGTAACTGCTCCTTGGTCTCTTGTTGATCCATGTTTCGTTCATGGTTACGAAACGGAGCAAAAAGTGCTTCCCCATTCCCAAATGAAGAATTTGCCGGACATCAACAATGATGATACCAAGGAGATAAAAGTTTCCAACTAGTATTATGCTAGTTCAAAAAGCAGCCGATATTATACTAGTTGCGTCCGAGATGCCAACTACTATCAATCAGCAACTAGCCTAATGTCAACTGGACATTACTTTGACACATTTATAAAAAAAAAGACATTTATTTATTGTGTTTTTTTTTTGTAATTTTAGAGAAGTTAATCCACTGTCATTTTAACTGGTTTTTTCTTCTCTTTTCAGTGTACCTAATTAGGATCTAAGCAGCAGTTTCATTTAAAAAAAACAGCATCACTTCATCCAAGGATAAACAATCAAGACGAGTAGAAAATATTTTTAAAATCTTTAAAAAATGGTCATTGTTATTTTTTTTTGTCAAGTGAGTAAAACAAGTATTAAAAAATTTTGTTCTTTTTAATTGTGTTCACATAGAAATTGATAATAAAATACGACATATTTGAAAAAAATTGCGTTTTACTTATTTTTAAATTTCAAATATTTTTAAAACATTTTTTATGCCAAATTAGAGTAAGTTTACTGTTCCACAAAACTTTTAAGGAAATATGATTTAAGATAAAATACATTTTTATGCCTTGCGATAGTGTCCCCTTTTCTATCGCAGGAAATCGATTATTCGGTTGTCTACCAAGTGTTTGCTATTTTAGACGTTCATGTAAGACGCAACCACTTCTCGTTATTGACACTTGAGATCGCTTCCAGAGACACACTTAAATATATCAAAGGAAAAACCTCTAGTTCACCGTCTAACATCCTCCAGAATTTAGGGAAATTTTCTGTTTTTTATGGACACGATTTTTTTGCCCTTTTTGAATGTCGAATAGCACTTAAGCTGACACTTTTTTCCCATCCGAAACGAATTTCGACATTAGTTTTCGCGCATTTAAGACATCTGCTCTTGACATAAATTTTTCCCTACGTTTTGTTTTTCTGCTCGCCTATAGAACCTGAAATTAATGCTAACAATGTCGCATGTAATCAACTTGTTTTGACAGAAAAAGTGTGATGTTTTCTCACTTGGATCTACGAATTCTTATTTTGCCAAAGTTTAACCACAATCTGAATATCTTCAAGGAAGCGAAAGAAAATTTAAATCTCAAGCCAGGTATCTAAAATTATTTAAGCTTGGATCACGACAATTAAGTTTTACGAATTTTTGAAAGTTAAAAAGCATATTCAGATTTGAATTTTTTGAATACTGAAATTTTCTAGGTTCAAAAAGATTCGAAATGTACACGGAAAAAACATATGGCCATCATTCCACCAAAATTGCATGCCTCACCCTTGGAGCACAATGAAAGCAACCATGTCGCAACTAAGAACGCTCCGAACTGTCACACAACGCAGATCAGGAGCGGTTGAGCACAATAGAAGCATCGTCTGTTGCGTTGTCAGACAAATCTGATGCGAATAAATATAAAGAAAATAAGACAATATTAGGTGTGACCAGTGAATTTAACATTTTTTTTCATTTTTGAAGCTACGTTTTTTTATCCGCGACTACATTTTGTGTTTAAATTTGTATATTTTTGCACTCCGTCAAATAATTTTTACTCGAACGACATTTTGATTGGTACTGTATCAAGTGTCAACGCAGATTTGCTGCGTTAAAGTTCAAAGTTTGCCAACTTTTGCTTCGACGGTTGCGTTCAATGCGTTCACTATGCTCACTTAAAGGCAATTGTCTGAAACAAACTCGTAAGTGACATTTAGATGCGTGATGGTTGCGGCATGGTTGCGTTCATTGTGCTCCAAGGGTCAGTCCCATATTTATGGGGAAAAACGGGCTATAGGGATATATTTGGCCACTATGCCGTTTTTTCCAATAAATATGGCACTGAAGCATACAACCGATGGCAAGAGTTCAGTTTAGCGCCAATGACGCTACAAATTTTTCCTGTATAGAGGGGGGCAGGGGGAAGTAGCCCCTACCCTAAATGGGTATTTTTAGCCGTCGCTCGCCCCCTTGCCCCCTCTAGAGGTCCTCAAACTTTGTATGAAACTTTCTTCTGGGGTTGGAAGGGGGGTCTGTGGTACCTCAAATGAAAGGTATTGAAGAGTACATTCTAAAAATATATAGCATTTAGCATAAAAATTGATGGGTGAGGAGGGAATACCCATCAATTTTTATACTCTGAAAAAAAGTGGAATTCATGAAATGAGAGGAAAGACGGATTTTTTTTTAACAAAAACTGTGCTCAGTAGTCTTCATAATAAAATGCAAAGAATCATAGAAATATCTCAATCCTGTTTTCAAACTACATCAAAAAGTCTGGTAACAGTTTTCGCGGGAAAAATCAAAAAAAAGACGAGGCGGCAGCGGTAAGAAAAAGCGGGATTTGGCTGAGAGGTTTATTGGCGCTAAACTGAACTTTAACCCAAGCGATTCCTATAAAAAAAAATTGTTATTGTTACCAAATTGTTTAGAACACATTCGGCCAAAAAAATTGCCGGATTCTTTTTTTTTGTGTAGGTAATCATTCTTAAGATTATGGGAGGGGTTACCGCATATGTTAGATATGTTACAACAAAAAATTGGGGAACAATCCCCTTTTGTAAGGGACTTAATCCTAACATGGAAGGAATTATTCCTATCAAACGTCCATTGATTATTGGACTCTCTCCTTTATAAAGGGTGTTTTTTAAACCCGATAGAACTTCAAATTTTTTAAGCCCGATAGAACTTCAAATTTTAAAAAGTGACACAAAAAATTAAATTTTAATCAAAAATTTTTTATTTATTCAAAAGAATAATACATGGCATTAATATTTGAAACTGATTTGGCCACCGCGGCTGTTCTTGACGAAGCGCATTCTGGACGTCCAATTTTGGGCCACTTTTTCGAGCACTGCTGGCCGTATGTCACGAATAACACGAACAATTTTGGCCTCCAAGGCGTCAATTGTTGCTAGTTTATCAGCATAAACCAGTGACTTCACGTAGCCCCACAGGAAATAATCGAGAGGTGTCAAATCGCACGACTTTGTAGGCCAATTGACAGGTCCATTTCTCGAAATCAAGTTATCGCCAAATTTTGATTTCAATAAGTCGATGGTTGCGGTCGCCGTATGGCACGTAGCGCCATCCTGTTGTAATCACATCTCATCCGGATCAATGTCATCCATATTTTCAAACAAAAAATCATTGATCATGGTGCGGTAACGATCTCCATTGACCGTAACGTGAGCTCCGGCCTCATTTTTGAATAAATAAGGTCCGATGATGCCACCAGCGTGTTTTCTGGATGTAATGGAGTCTATAGGGTCTCTTGGGGACTGGTCTCACTCCATATGCGGCAATTTTGCAAAAATCAGCTTCATCGCTGAACAAAATTTTGCTGAAAAAACGTCGCTTATAAGGTGCGCGAATATACGATTATTTTCAAAGTAAATTTGGATAACTTGCCAGCATTGTTCAAGCGTGAGTCTATTCATGATGATTTGCCAGAGTATACTGATCATGAATGTCAAAAAGTGTGCGCAGTATAACAGCTCGTGTGACAGTTAACCCTTTTGTAAGTTCTATCTAAGCAAAAAAAACACCCTTTATATGCGTGTCATTCTCATTTGAAATAGGATTGATTCCTATAATTATAGCACCAAATCCTATCCGAATAGGATCGACTATTTTTTTTTTTTTTGATCCTGTTCAATCTAAAGGAGACAGACAAAAATTCGAGTTATCGAATATACCAGATAGAGAAGTTCGAGGGGCTTTAAAATATTCGAAATATCAAACAGCTGCAGTAAAAAAACGCCCTGTAATTTAAAAAAATTTCCGAAATGTTTTTTTCTTTATTCCGAAACTAAATATTGCAGAAAAAAGTTTTGTGTTGATCACAACTGATATTTTTTTACCTTTAATTAATTTCATTGAATATTTTCCAATCACTGTCCAATTCAAACTATTTTTTTCATTTCAGTTAAACAATTTTTTACCTTTTCTGCTTTTAAAACGCGGCTACTCTCAAACGGTCCGCCAATATTCAAATCGGTGAAATACAAATTTTAAATAAATCCAAAAATATTTACTTTACATGTTAGAATTTTTTAAACGATTGGCTAAGTATTTACCAGAATGGCTAAAGACGAATCAACATAATTAATTTAAGTTAAAGAGAATCCTCCAAACAGTCAATTCCCTCGAGAATTACCACCTCAAAAAGTCTCAGATTTTTCACCTAACGCCAAACGTTAGACATTCACGGTTTCCGATGCATGTCTCACATGTTAAATCGACCCTAACTTTTCTGTGGGAAATATTTCGGCGATTTCTCAAAGAATGACGCGAAGGTCTCTAGACCTTAAAAACATTTAAAAAAAACGAACAAAAATTAAATGTCTCTGAGTGAATAAAAATTAAATCTTGACATTCCAAGTCTAAAAGATTTGCAATGGAATCAAAACAGAATCCAACCGAATAAAATTTAGAGAGTGATCTATGTCAAGAAATTTTAAAAATGCCACGAAACTTCGAACGATAGAGGCAGGGGGAAAGGAGAAGGGCAAGTCATTCCATTCCAGTGAGAAGAAAAATAAGAAGTGCGATTTATAATCGAAAACGATGCTCGAAACTCGATTTATACATAATTCGCCTATGGGAAACATAAACCATTCGTAATGGAATTTTTAGCAAAATCTCAATTTTCTGCCTGAGCAATGAAAGAAGTTTAGATTTACGATCAATGTTGGGCATATTTTGAATGCTCTAAGAAAATTTGTCATCAAATTCTTATAGCAAGGTACGAAAGTGGTTTAATGTTGCCTTGGGCTAAATATTTAAAATGGGGTTGAATTTAAATACTTTTAGTAAAATGTGGTTAACGTGGCTTTGAAGCAACGATCGTTGATCGACATGGAGATCTTTAAAGGCACGAAACTAAGACAGCCACTTCCCGCCACATCACATCCGATGCACGTGTTTCCAAAAAAAATATTTTCCTACAAAAAACCTAGTTAAAAAATCATCCCTTGTTAAATTACCATACACGCAATGTCACGTTTATGTAAAGGGATGGATTTTAACATTTTCGGTGTCACATTTTGCGATTGAGCTCCAGGAAAACTTGAAAAAACACTCCTTAATGTATTTCTTCAAGATCTTCAAAAAAAAAACCATCTCCGGTTCATAGAAAATATTTTAAATTGAAGATGTTCCCAATTAAAAAAGGGACCAACTTTTAGTTCAATTTTCCACCGATGGTTAAATTAATAAATAGGCAAAAAGGGGTACGCACATACAGGAAGCGCGAAAGAAAAGACATCCTCGAAAAAACGTTCATAGAAAAATTCCCCTTGAACCAAAGGATAAAAAAAAGAAAAGAGTTGAGCAAAGAATTAGATACATCTGTCTCATTATTGGGCAAGAAGACGAGTGTGCCTTCAGTCCATATGCGTGAAGGAATTATTTTAAGACTTGTACATTTTAAGGATTTTCGTTGAAGTTCTTTAGAATTTTTTTAAGGATAATTTTTTGTCTGCTTAGAAAGTATTCGAGTTACTTAAAAAATTTCGATCGGCAGTTGTTGAATACGAAGGAGTTAAGCGGTGTTGGAAGTTTCTTTTTTTTACTATTGGCCGACTTTCTCTTATAGACAAATTAGGTCAGCTGCTCAAGATGGATGTTATGTCACTGCGACTTAGTTTTCTGGCTTTTAAAAGACGCAGTCAGCCAAGTATTAGATTATCTGCACATATGGCGAGGTATTTAATTCCTTTTCGAACATAAATAATGTTTTACCATGACTTAATTTTTTCGTGTGTTGATTTAAAGAGTTTTTAAATAAATTAAGCAGAGTCCACAAAATTTACATTTTAAATGTGTGTTTTTTTTTTCTAAGTTCTCTATTTTTTGCTTTGGGAGCCTGGATTCTCAAAAAATCGCTTATTTCACGAATTTTTTTTTTAATTTTAGATTTCTGAAGTTTAGAGAGTTAATGCTCTGCTAAGCCTAATTCAGACTAACGATTGCGATTACGATTGCGATTACGATTACAATTGCAATTACGATTACGATTACGATTGAGCTTCCTCGACCAATGAGATCAAAGCTTTCAAGTCCCTATTGTTGAAAGCCTTTAATCTCATTGGTTGAGAAACTTCATTCGTAATCGCAATCGTTGATCTGAATTGGGCTTTACGTTGGAATGGAATCACGTACGGTGACAAGTTATGGTGACTATCACCGGTATAGGAATCGCATAAAGCTATAATCCCCCAAAAGTAACAATTTGCGGATGACACAACTAGTAGGTGTCACTTTCAGTACAAACTATTAACTTTAGATTAAAAATGAATAAAAATTTAAAAAAAAATGTGCGAAAAAGTGGCAAAGATATCAGTTGTGATCAACACAAAACTTTCCGCTGCAATATTCAGTTTCTGCAAAAATATGTAAAAAATAATATTTTCTCAAATACCTTAACCCTGGACCCGTGTACTGGGCACTGAGTGCCCAGAACGATTTTCGAACCGAAATTAACCATATTTTTAATAAATAATATGATGAAATGCAATATATTTCTGAAAGATACTGAAATTTAGAGTACAAAAACAAAAAAAAAATCCAAATTGTATATCTTCGGGGGGGTTGTGGAAGCTGTCAAAAAAAAAGCGTAATATCGTGTACTTGGGCACTCAGTGCCCAAGTCAGTACATTTTGTATGAATTTTGTTTTTATTTTGATTACAGCTTTGGGTTTTTCCCCTTTTATGATTTTTCTTCTATGCAGATATTATATTGTATTGTTATATTATTTATATTATAATATTTATATTGTATTGTTGTCATGTATTGCATTTTCTTTCGTGGAGTACATGATTTGTTGGAGAAATCGAGTACCAGATTCGCGAGCTTACAAGGTGGTCTATATTCTCAGTCGATTTTTGCAAATTATATTTTCCCATTGTATTTCTACTTGTTTAACGAATAAACCAATTTTTATGGTTTTTAAAAAAACCAGCCATACATTTTCTATTGGAATTGCATCTGGGCACTGAGTGCCCAAGTACACGATAAATGGAAGTTTTATAGTACACGGGTCCAGGGTTAAGAACCGCTAAAGATACGTAAAAATCAATGGAAAAATGTTGGACATTTTATGTACTTTAAATTTGGTTATATACATTTTTCATCGAAAATAAAGAATCAATGAATTAAAAACTGCTTTTTGTCATTTTAAATATATTACAGTGAATCCATACTGGACCTTGAAATTATGACCGTACGCAATATAGTGAGCATCCTGGTTTTTTTTATAGATTCATTAGAAAATATGATATCCTTTAAAATTAGTCATATTAAGGGTATTCACAGTACTCTTTTAAATTGCGAGTAATTTTACCGGTCGGTAATTCAGTCAAATTTAACAGATTTTTACCGAGACGGTAATTTGGTTCATGTAAAAATGAATTACCGGATTCGGTAATTGTAGGTAGACATGCCTTGAGTCGTGTTTTCGGCCCGGTTATTCGGTATCAAGAATCAACCGCGAGTGGCGCTAGTAATGTTTTTAGTTGTCAAATTTTCTCGCTGGTTATCTCATTGGACTGCAATTTTTTTCAATTTTGATAGCCGTTGCCACAATAGAAATTCAAAAGAATACATCAAACATGGATTTAAAGGTATGTGACATATTTTACAATCAAATTCGCAGTTCATGATTTGGTCACGTATCCAATAAAAGCGCTGTTCTCAAATCTGTGCTCTGGGATGTTCACAGCAGAATATTTTCAGTCTTTTAATATTACCGAAAACACCGAATACCCAAAATTAAAAGAGGACTGTATTGATTTTTTCCCAAAAGCGCAAAGCTTTCAAGATAATTTCAAAAAACTGCATTTGAAAATTTTTATTGGGGGGTTCCCGTTATAATTAAAGTTAAAAGTTGATAGAAAATTTTTGGTGAAACTCATTAATAAAAAATTTCAAGTCGCCAGGTCAAAGCATATTCGAGTTATTTAAGATAAATACAACGGACAGACCGACAGACAGATGCACGGGGTGAATTCCACACCAACTCATACTCGACTTGTATGGAGCTTGGAAGTCACCTCTGTTTTTTTTAACTTTTTTCATTTGGATGTGTTTAGGGACTTAAAAAAAAGTTACCAGTATTTCTTTGTTTGGTGGAATAACGTCCGGTAGGCGGAGGGGAGGGGGTCAAAGTCGGCGAAAACTGGAAATCACAAAAACTTTAAAAATTTGTAACTTCTGAACGGCTTTACCGATTGTGATGATATTGAACATTTTGGAAAGGTAATTAAATTACCTTGTCACACAAAAATACTTTTTGACTCCACCCCCCTCACTTTTATATTGTAAAATTCAATTTAGTGACAAAATTTAAAATATCTCGAGAAAGACATTTTTTTTCTTTTGAAATTTTTTCTGTAAATACCTACCATTATACCGTGGAACCGCCGTTCACTTAAATCACCATACGGGTTTTTAATAATTGCCAGATTAACAATTATAGCTTTTGTTATGTTTAATTTGTAACACAGAGAGAATATGAGGTAAAACAACTTCAAAGAAGGTTTGAAAGTGTCAAAACACTTCCAGGATCTCAAAATTTTCACGGATTTATTCAAAACGGAAATTTTCTCAAAGTAAAAAAATTTTCTAATGGTGATATGTATATTTAAAACTTTTCTTTTAAATGAATTTCTAATTAATTTTAATCTCCTAAAACTTTTGCAATAATATTATGTACATAAAACATAAAAACCAATCGAAAATCAGTAAAATATATGAAAAATTTTGAATTCGATTTTTTTTGAAATTTTTTTAAAAATCAACAACGCATTTACCCCCAAATTTTATTTAGCGAATTTGTATGGTATAATGGTAGGTATTTACAGAAAAAAATTCAAAAGAAAAAAAAATGTCTTTCTCGAGATATTTTAAATTTTGTCACTAAATTGAATTTTACAATATAAAAGTGAGGGGGGTGGAGTCAAAAAGTATTTTTTTGTGACAAGGAAATTTAATTACCTTTCCAAAATGTTCAATATCATCACAATCGGTAAAGTCGTTCAGAAGTTACAAATTTTTAAAGTTTTTGTGATTTCCAGTTTTCGCCGACTTTGACCCCCTCCCCTCCGCCTACCGGACGTTATTCCGCCAAACAAAAAAATACGGGTAACTTTTTTTTAAGTCCCTAACAACATCCAAATGAAAAAAGTTAAGAAATCGAACATGACTGTAAACGTGAGTATGAGTTGCGGTGGAGTTCACCACGGACATCCACATAATTTTGCCTGGAACGGATTTCGTACTGATCAGAAAGTCTGCCCCCATTCTCAAGTCGGTCTCCGTCATGAATACAATACTTTCCCTTTGTAACAGGGAGAAGTAAAAATTGATAAAAAAATAGGCGGTTAAACAAATTTTTTAAACATATGCATATTTTAACTGCACTCAAAAAAATAAAATGTATTGTAGCGTTTTTATTTTCTATGGTATTTAAAAAAAAATTTAAAAACATAAGAAAAGTTTCAATTGTTAAGTCTCTAAAAACGAGATAAATTTTTTTTTTGTCATTCTATCTCGCTTATATTTCTGATACAAAGCGCCAAAAAAAAATTTTTTTTTAGAAAATTTTTTATAAATTTATTTTTTTTTTTTCTTAATAACTTTGCGTTAAGGAATTTCTGTATGAAATTCATCACGAATTTCTGCTTGAAACTTTTAGTTGTTCCTGAAATGAAATTCTTCGGAAACTTTTCATAAGGTAAGAGCTTTAAAATATTATGGCGTGAAATATTTCATAAAGAAGATAAATATTTCATAACATTAATTACTTCATTCCTGTTTATAAGAAACTTATCATGAAATGTTTGCTATTCATACAGATCCGGAAAAATTTCACTGGAAATGTAAACTCGGCAAACATGCCACTGCTGGCTTTTGTACGTTTTTACTCGAAAACCTCTCAACCAATTAAACTGAAATTTTGGCTATGTTAAAAAGGAGAGGAATTATTTTTTCACATATCATAAAAAGATATATTTCCTATTTACAAAATCGCACAATCGTAAAATAAAATAAAATAAATTCATTTTTTAACAGAAAATATTTTTAAAATTCCGAAAATATTATTTTTAATTCAAATAGCAATTTTGTTTACTTATTTAGGAATCCATTTGACGGATATTGTGTGAAAAAGGACATTTAAATTTTCAAACATTCGCCCAGAACCATGAAAGTCCTGGAAAATTCTCATACCATAGATTTTTTTAATATCACATCAGAACCCAAGACTTTTTGTCATGCAAGAATAATGTACACAAATCTCATTGAATTTAAAAAATATATTGAATCAAAAGAAAAATTTATATCATTTTATGTAATATTGATTGTGGCACAT
Source organism: Chrysopilus asiliformis (assembly GCA_964034945.1). Lineage (NCBI taxonomy): Eukaryota > Metazoa > Arthropoda > Insecta > Diptera > Rhagionidae > Chrysopilus > Chrysopilus asiliformis. The sequence goes on along the minus strand of OZ035960.1, from coordinate 88,899,328 downwards.
TATTTATGTTTGTTAACACATTATTTTCTTCAGAGGGTCCCCTGCAATGACAAAACATGCAACTGAAATCAATTCTCATGATATCCGTCCGATAATCACTCTTCTTGACGATCAACGCCCAAAAGGTGTGGCCATCGAATTGTCCATTCTTCAAATCTTTCAAGATCTTCCAAATAAACGACAAGAATCTTTTCGATAGTTTTCACTTTGTTTACACAACTTCTGTCAAATTTATCTTCTCGTCCTTTTATGTTATTTTTGTTGTCAACACTCTGTGAAGACGGGAATTTCGTCGGGTTATTTCAATATTTTCTTGTGTTCATTTGATTTTATTTTTTCAAATCCTTCAAATGAAATAATTTTATTGATTATGTTCATCGTTCCAGTCGATTTGTTTTCATTTTTGTGTGATGAAAAATCGGTTTCAAGATATCTGATTACCCAAAAGGTTTGTCATGAAATTATTTCAAGTACGTCGTTTAACTCTTTCGTCTTTTGTTTTTTTTTTTTAAACGTCAAATCTGTTCCTTCCCAGTGGCCCAAAACCGGAAAAACCTAAGAATAAATATTTTTTTTCAGTAGAATTTAATAAAGCAGGGTGGGAAGAAGGGGTTTCTAAAGGCGTGGATTTACCTTTGTTACAAAGTCACACTAAAATCTGAGTTTAAAGAAAAATTTAATGAAAGTCTTTTATTAGAGAATTTACTATTATTTCGAAAATTTTATAGTAAAAGCACTGCCAAATATATCAAAATTCACCCTTCAAAAATGTGATATTTTCAGTCACACCATACTATTGTAATAAAAGGAAGTTATTATGGATGTGACTCAATTTTTCGCCTATTATTCACTGAAAACAAATAATAATTAAAAGCCCCATTAAACCGATTGTGATGAGATGGATTTGAAACAAGGCTGAAATCACAACAATAAACCTTCAACATAGATTGCAATTTTATTGCATCTGAGAGGTATGAACGAAGCATATCTAAAATAATAGCCGGAGATTATGATGCAAATTTCGTGAAAGATTTTATCAATAATGAAACAATCGAATAATGTTGATTGTTGGCTGTTGAAAATGGACTGTCGGCTGGTGATGATAAGTGAGATCATTTTTACTCACCTGAGTGTTATCCATGTTTTCATATCCGCTAATATTGTGGTTACGAAAGCGCTAAATGCTCTTAATTACACTTAAATGCTGTGTGATATCATTTCATGTGAGGTGATATATTAATTGTGAAAAATAAAAGCTACAATTGCCAGGGCCCAATCGTCAAATACTCTATATGAGGACAGACAAAATTTTAATTTGAAAAAAAAATTCATTTTTAAGGAAAGGGTGGAAGGGGTGATTCTATTGGATTTTGATGTATGAAGCGGTTATGCCAAATCATCTTATAAATACATTTTACTTTAATAAATTTTTTAATATGACTCACAGTTTTTGAAAAAAAAATGCGAATTGCGTTTCGTTTGTATGTGGGAGGGAGAAGGAATAGTCCAATATAGCCCGTTTAAGAACTTAGCCTAGCAATTTATGAGAAACATAACTATAAAAAATTTTAAGTCTCTAGCTCGAAAGTCATGGTTTTCACGAACAGACAGACGGACAAACAGACGGACAAACAGACGGACAGACAGACGGACAGACAGACGGACAGACAGACGGACAGACAGAAGGACAGACAGACGGACAGACAGACGGACAGACAGACGGACAGACAGACGGACAGACAGACGGACAGACAGACGGACAGACAGACGGGCAGACAGACGGACAGATAGACGGACAGACAGACGGACAAACAGACGGACAGACAGACGGACAGACAGACGGACGGACAGACAGACAGAGGGACGGACAGACAGACAGACGGACAGACAGACGGACAGACGGACGGACAGACAGAAGGACAGACAGACGGACAGACAGACGGGCAGACAGACGGACAGACCGACGGACAGACCGACGGACAGACCGACGGACAGACGAACAGACATGCGGACATCAAAATATTTTGTCATCCCTAACACCCTGGTGTAGTTCAGTTTTGTGTCCGATGATTAGTTTGATGCGTTATAAACTGTATACTAAATCTAATATACGCCTAGATGATTCTCATATAGAGTCTGAAAATGTTGAAAAGCATTTCTTTCATATCATAATGGTTTAACCAAATAAAATGAAGGGACGTAATAAATGGATAATGGAATAATTAACATCTGTTATATGCAACAATAATGTTTTGACTTGTGACAGCTTAATTCGATGATTTGTATTTTTTTTTTCAAGAAACGCTGATTTAAATGTGAGATTTTATGGGAAGGAAATGCGGACCACTGCATTATGATAAAAGTGCAATTTAAAAATTATTATTGTTGTATAAGGAATATTAGTTTGATTTTCATTCTATTATTATCAAAGAAACCATATTAAAATTTGGGAACTGTTACAATTTTTTTTATAGGAATGAGTTCCATTTTTGCCGTTTTTTCCCATAAATATGGGACTGGAGCATGAGATTTCTGGAGAATGGTTTTTTGCCGTGTACAAACGAAAGAAAATATAACAAAAGCTATAATTGCCAATCTGGTTCAAGTGAATGACAAACAGTTGTATCAAAATTCCACTTTGAAGTCAAACTTTCCAATAAGATTTTTTTAAATTTATTCCAATCGGATTTTGAAGTTAGGGGGGTTTTATGTAGAATAATATCCTGAATCAATTTTGTTCTTGGACTTTTTTGATAAGATGCACCGTTTTTGAGATATTCACAAAAAACGTTTATCGTTCGTAAAAACGTTTTCGTTCGTAAAAACGTTTTCGTTCTAATGGTCCATTTTTGCCCATGCATGAACTTAGCATCGCATTTTACGAAAAACGGATCTGCACAAAATTTCAAGTCTGTAACTCAATCCGTGCGCCCGCAATCCGCGCCACAGACGAACGGACGGACAGACGGACTGACGGACGGACGGAAATGCAAAAATCAATTAAGGACTGGACACGAAATAAAGTGCACACTTAAAATTTGGTTTAAATTTAAACTCGCAGGTTAATATTTGATGTAAGTAGGTTTGTTGTGTTCTGTCAAGTTTATATTTTTATTAGTGCTTGGTTTTTAAGCTTAATCTATAAACAAAAAAGACATGGCGCGAATAACCGAAGAAAACAGAAAATTAATTTTGCAAACTTGGTGCCGTACAAGTGGAATATCACTAAGACAGTTAGCAAAACTGCACAAAGTTTCAGTAAATGGTGCCAAAAAAGTTATAACTAAGTTTGGGGAGCATAATACCCGAATGGATCTGCCAATGGATCTGCCAAAATTAGAGACAAAGGTGGTGAAATTGTTGACAAGAAAGAAAACTTTGTCAATTCGAGATGTGGCCAAAAAAACGGGAGTGGCGAAAAGTACGGTGCAACAAATTTTAAAAAAAGAACAATTTAAAAACGTATAAAAAACAAAAAATGCCCAAAAGAAGTTTAGACCAATTGAATCGTGCCAAAATTCGTTGTGGGAAATTATACAAATTTTTGTTAAACAATCCGGGTCGCTGAATTTTAATAGACGACGAAACGTCCTACGACGAAACGTACCTTAACTGTTCTGAACTCCGTCCCATCGAGCGTTACTGGGCAATCGTAAAGCGGGAATTGCGAAAACAAGGTCGAGCTGCAACGACAATGGAAGAATTCAGGAAGAATTGGAACACAGCAGCTCGTAAAGTCACTAATATTACAGTGCAAACTCTTATGAACAAGATAAAATCAAAAGTCCGCAATTTTAGTCGTAGGAAATTATTTTTTGTTTTTTTTTATACTTTTAGTTTGATAAGAGTTAAAATACTTAATATAAAAATGTGATTTTTTTTTAAATATATAAAAAAGTGTTTATTTTGTAAAAATCGTGTGTGCACTTTATTTCGTGTCCAGTCCTCATTTTTAAAAGCTTTTATTTAGCTTGCCTTCGTGTCTGTTTGTCTGTCTGTTTGTCTGTCAGATCAAATCTTATAACCCAATTTTGACCCACTTCCACTTGTCCGATTGACTTGACATTTTGCACACTTATATACCAGGTGTGTCGGTAAGTCTTTTCCGGTTTTTTCGCTAACGAAAACGTGTTATTTACAATGGATAGTTAAAATTTATTTATTCAAAGTATTGTCCATTTGATTTTACACATTTTGCCCATCTCCCAGGCAATTTATGGATGCCATCCCAAAAGGACTGTTTCTCCTTCGGGCTAAACCACTCATCGAGCCATTTTTTCACTTCTTCGAAATCGGCGAAGTGCCGCTCTGCAAGCGCTTGCCCCATCGATGCAAAAAGATAGTAGTCAGATGGAGCCAGGTCTGGAGAGTACAGCGGGTGTGGTAATACTTCGCATCCAAGTGATTTGAACACTTCTTTGACTGATTTTGCTGTGTGAGACGGCGCGTTGTCATGCTGCAAAATCACCTTACCATGTCTTTCAGCGTATTGCGGACGTTTTTTGATCAATTCATGGTTCAAATTGATCATTTGTTGTCGGTAGCGATCAGTATTAACTGTTTCTCCAGGTTTCAACAGTTCATAATATACGACACCAATCTGGTCCCACCAGACACGTTTTTTGTCCTGGATGTTGAAATCACCACTTTTGAATTGTCGAAACCACGTTTCATATGTTTTTATGGTTGGGGAATGATCACCGTAAGTCTCTACCAGCAAACGATGGCTTTCAGCGGCCTTTTTCTTTTGATTAAAGAAAAAAAGTAATGCGTGCCGCGAATGCACAAAACTTGACATTTTCAAACAGCTTTACCGCTATGACGTTGTTATTTTGACGGAACGTAACTTGTGTAGTTTTGAAGATTAATGTCAGTAGAATAAAATGACATATGTCACAAGTCATAACACTGCATACTTATGGCTAGCGACATCTGTTAGAAAAACCGGAAAAGACTTACCGACACACCTGGTAAGTCCGATGACAATACAATATTTTCACTACTTCGTCCTTGTAAGGATAACGGAAGGTCCTGTAAGGATAACGTGATTATCCTTTTCTCCAAATTTTCCGGAAAAAAATCTATTCTGGGGGTTTTTGGGGTGGATAAAAAATTGAAAATTTTTAGTTGCACAGAAAGTTTCTATTAATTTATCGCCATTAATTTTATATTGTTTTCTTTCTGTTTACATTTTTATTCGTTCATATCTGTTCGGTTGGTAAGCTATGTATGCATTCGAGGGAGAAAGAAAAGAAGATTTGTGTGATGATGCAATGCCGTCAGATCACGCTCGCATAAAGCTAGATTTAGTTAAAATTACGTTCATGTATCATAATTGCGGCATGGCAAATCACTGAAAAGTGTTCCCCCCTATGGGTGTCATTACGCATCGCATTCCCACAACGGCGATGTGCCCGAGACAATATCACCGCGATTTGCATGGTGACGAAATATGTGAATACCGACGACACGGTTGCTTAATATGTTATTTGGGATGTTTTTAATAAAAAGTTTAAAAAATTGACTCCAGTCAAAAACTTTATGCTAATTTTTCACAGTTCGTAAAGCACACATTTTAAGTTCAAACATAAACCATTTCCGGAGAAATAACTTTCAATGTAATTCGCAAGCTGAACAGCAAAAATTATTGTAATGGAAAACGAAATGAGAATTATGCATCTTTAACGGTTCAATTGAACACACTTTAAGTAAAGTAAAGAAAGTAATTTCAAGCATTTCACCTGTTTATCTCGAACGATATGTGATTTTGTTTTTAGATCGTTCGCAAAAATATGCTCCGAATTTCTACAATCCAGCATTTTATGTTCATTTTATTTTATAACTTCCTGACCTGACAGCAATCATATAATATTACACTAGAAAGATCTACTTACAAGTAGTTTTAATTTAAAAAAAAAGTTTTGAAGATGGCAAATGGACAACATCGCGTCATAAGAGAAAAAGTGAATATAAAACACGTCAAGGCACATGCGCAACTCAGCAAACCGTGAACCCTCCTTAAGAAGTTACTCTCATTTCCTCAAGCAAAAACACATCCATGTTATGCTGAAATGTACTTGAATTGAACCTTAAAACAATAAGAAATGAAGGGAGAGTATTTTACAATTCTTTGCGATAAATAAGTTCATTTTCATTTGTTATAAGCTTCCGGCCACGCATTTATCGATCATGTGCGTTTTTTTTCAGTTAGGACCCTAAAGAGGCCTCTTTGGGCTCCGGATTGCATTAAGAAGCATTAGAGATGTCACTAAGATGGTAAGTAAGGGGTAGTCCATAAAAGATCTTACACTTTAAATTGTTGGAGGGGGTGAATATTTTTTTAAAATATTTATTCAATTAACAAAAGGGTCTGTGGGCGCCGTGTGACGAAGGTATAAAATCGTGTGCAAAAAATCGCGAAAATGTCCACAGAGGAAGGGGCGGGGAAACCGAAAAGGCGAAAATTAACGTCGCGTGTTTTATTGAGAGCTCCTAACCCCCCCCCCCCCCCCCTATTTTTGCGAAACTGTGATCCTTTAAAGTTAAAAATCCTTTTTAAATTTTTTATACAAGCAAAAATTTAGAAACATTTTTTTAACGACCGATCTTTGAAATCCTCAAAAGCTTAAGGTTATCCCACAACGTTCACCGCGGTGTTCGGCGTGCTCCTATAGTTGCGCCACTGGCGACTAATTTCGGATATTTTTCTAAGACTTCTAGCGCCCAATAAGTCACAACCTAAAACTTTCGGGGTCAGATCAGTGCAATACTCCTAAAATGATCGCCCAGTTTGGACCCCAGAGTGATCTTCCAGATCGTCGAGGCAATTTCCAATTAGTCGTGGGTAAAACTTTTGTCAAGATCGCCAAATTCCGAACTGTTCTCATTTGATCGACACCTCAAGACGCGGTTTCACCTGAATTGCGGCACTTTACGCCAAGGTGTTAGTCGATTGCGTCTTATGAGCATTAATCGAGGCAGACGAAGACGTCATGCGGCTGGGACCCTGGGCAGCTAAATGGCTGGCGTGATACACTTTAATGCGGTAATGAGATGAGTTCCATTGTTGATTCAATTAAATTCAATTTTCACCTACGTTTTCGGCTCTGTCGGTTCGACGGTTCCCCTCAAATAATATCGAAATAGAGAGAAGACGAAAAAAAAACTCCTTTAAGAAAAATGTCTTGAAGTGGATAAAAAAAATAATCTTCAATTCAGTTTCACTTGGCGACGATTAGATTTTTATTTTGTTAAAGTTGTGCTCAAATGAGGTGGAAAATTGTTTCTAGTTCGCGATGTTACCTTGCGCCGATGTGCTGGGAGACTGCTGTTATTGTGGCCTGGGAACCATCTTTTCATCTTCGGTTCTTATACCAGAAATAAAACGATGGTTTTTATAGCAGCATCATTTAAACATGAAATGATTTAACAACATAACGAAATTCGTTTAAGAACCGCTTCTCCGAGGTGGTGATCTTTAGAACCAACGCAACGCAACGGCGGACAATTTTTTCCCTTGGTCATGAACTTCGGAATGTTTAATTTCGAAATTATTTTTCGTTAAATAATGCTCGACGGGGCCGCCATTCGGTACTTTTGTTAATAATTTTTATGCGATACTCATAACAAATTGAAATTAAATTAAATGTCATTGGAATGAATTAAAATTGTACATGACGTTGTACTTGTACAGTGGAAAGGGCTTTTATGGCACTTTGCGTGGGAACATTTAAAATATAAGTGACTGATCGATGGTTAAAAATTTCCCTGGTTTGGTCAGAATTTTGGGCCTTTTACTTTTAAAAAAAACATTACCAAAAATATTTTTTAACGAAACTTTGCTTTTAAAAATACATTAACAACCCACAAATTTTTTTGAAACGTTAACTTATAGCGCTTATAAATATTGTTGCATACATCGGATGTTTTTCTTATTATTTTTCACCGATTTTTATAAATTCGGTTTTTTTTTTAAATCCATACGGGTAGAAACAAATTAAAGTATCTGCCGCAGGAAGACAAATGTGTCGCAGGACTAAACGTTAGAGAACGGGTCGGCAATTAGTTTCTATGGAGATACGGATAATTTGAAAAAAAAATCAAGGTCCAAAAAAACTTAAACATTAGTTAATAAATTTATTTATTTTTGTATTAAAAGTTTTAGCCGTTTAAGGTAAATTATTTAATAGAATATAATATAAATTATAAAGTTTCATAATAATAATAGGGTCGGGTAGGGTGAAGTGGTCCGTAGGGAGAAGTGGTCCACCACCATTTTTTTTAGTAATAGTGACATTAGAACAAAATATGCAACTCTCATTGGTTGCTCTTGATGACAGCTTGTTTTTTATTAGTCATTGAAGTGTGCATACGTATATTTACTCACTCTCACAGGTCAGTGCCAAAAAAACATTGTTGAAAGTTTTCGCAAGTATTCACATTCAACAACTGAAACCCGAACTGGTTCAGAAGTTAGCCCGGGGGCATAAAAATCGTCGAATCCTGCATGGTTCTTTGCCGCTACTGTCAAGATTGTATTTAAATTTTCGCCGCCAGAGGGAAAATTAACCACCTGTACAAAATTATACCTTTAGCGAACTTTCCAGATCGTTATTTATCGAATTTGCCAAGAATCCTACTGCTGGTCTCAAAATCGGATTGTTTTATTTCTGTGGTGAAAAGTAATAAGGGCTTAAGTCGAATTTCTTGATTTTTCAGGAGAAGCATTTTAATATTTATGAAACTTTAACTGTCGGTGGCAAAAGGGTATCAAACCGAATTTAAAAATCTATAACTACAAAATATTATGAAAAGTAAGCTTTTTACGATTGGTTTAATCTGGTTTATTCAAACTTAATATTTTCAGAGAAATTAAGGATTATTTTACTTTAGCCACTCTTTCAAAACTTTTTTATGTCTTAGAAATGGCTACAATCAATGGCTAAAGTCAAGTTCAGCCCCTAAAAACCTACACCCCGATTTGAAAAAGAGGCTAAAACAGACTTTAGCCTGCTCGTTTGGGAAAAATTAAAACCGAAGAATGAACTAATTCGACTTAAGCCACTATTCCACGTGCAAAAACGATCAAATTAATGCAGCTTCGCGCCCATAAGAGTGGATTAAGTCTATACAAAAATATATTGGATCTGACTTTAGCCGTTCTTCCAAATGCAACTTGGAATTTTTTTGACTTTAGCCTTTTGGTGTAGTAGCCTATAACGGTCAAAAATGGTCGTAGAAACTAACGGGTTAGTGGAATTAAGAGCATTTTGGAAGGAGAACACGATTTTGTAAAAACATTGAAAACTGCTAAAGTCGAGTTAAGCCCTTATAACTTGTGACCACAGATTTATGATTTTAGTTTAATTTGCTTTTCTTAAATTTAATTTTTCGCAATAATTCTGTATTTACCATTGAATAATTTCTGAAACATGGTTTTTAAGTGACCTTTCTATTTGTGTGTGAAATCTTTTAAACACAGCTCCCACCCAAAACAATTTCAAACCGACGTTTTTAATCGAAAAACTTATTTTTTCAATATTAAGAATAATATTTCCGAAGCCCAAAAGTTTTCCAATTATTCAAAGACATTTCTTTCCACACATTTCTTTTCCAACTATGTGGTCTTAACATCCTATAGACATTTCTTTCTGTATCAACATATGAGGCGTTAAAAGCTAGAGTGGACCAACCCACATGTCGAAATCGTGAATTTTTTTGTGTTTGAATCACTATTGCCAGTGAGTTTTTAGATAAAAATGTTTGGATGCACGAAAGAACATTTCAACATTGAGTAATAAAGTCCACAGAAATTTTTTTTCCAAAAATTTACAGTCAATAATAGTACAAAAGTGGAAAAGCTTCAAAAACTCGATTATGTGGCTTGGTCCACTCTAGCTTTTAACGCCTCATATGTTCACCGATAGTGTTGGATAATTTTTCTTATGACCATCACATGGACTAATATCAAGTAAGACGTGAGACCGCAGGAAGATTGGATTACAAATCGGTAAGGGCAAAACAACAACACATATTTTATTTATATTTGGTTTTTAATAAAGATTTACACAAGTGCTTTACAAAAGACATTATTATGCTTTTAAGTTTATATTGGTTCAAATTGAAATATGCAAAAGAATATAACCAAAATGACTAACAATACAACGAGCAAAAATATTAATAATCCAGCAATAATGAAGGAAATCAGTGGCTGATTTGATTGTTCCGACACTTCGACATTTCCACAGACTTTTCCGATATTGTCACAAACAGCAGAGTAATTATTAGTTTTGAGAATTTTATATCGAGCCGTGATATTGATAAAATCTTCAATTCTACTTGATGTAGCGTTCAAAGCATCAAAACATTTATTCCAACAAGGACGTTCCAAGCCTGACTTCACGATAAAAGATCCCTCGGAATGTGTTTTGGATCCTGTATGATTTTTGCATCCCCAAACGATAGCTAAATCGTTCAAATCATTTTGTGAGCCATAAATTAATTGAATTTTTAAATCATCAAGAAATTCTTGTGGCTTAACTCCGAATTTTGTTTTATTAATTAAACATTTTTCCTCAGAATATTCCACAAAATTGTCTCTCAAGCAATATATTGAAAATTCTGAATCCTTTTGTATGAAATGTATTGCAAGATTTTTAAATAAATCCGTTGTATTGTAGTCAAGATTGCGGAATTTAAAAATCGTCTTCGTGTCTTCATCAAAGGGCAGAATGTAAACTATTTGTGAATAATAAAGATTCCATGGATTTTTTACTTTAGGCGGATTTGGGCACGGACCATCGTAAATTTTTGAGAAAACTTTAATTAAACTTATTAACAAAATGCTGAGACAAAGTGCCTTTTTAGAAAACATTTTCTACGCGCTTCAATGAAAAACGCTGAGTGACTAAAACAAAATTGGAAAATTCGATATCTAATATCTAATATCCATCAAGACGCTATAAAAAGTTTCAATATTATTAAATTTGAAGTTGAGGAAGGTAAATAAATCGTTTTATTTACATGTTTTGAATATTTATCTACAAAAAAAACACTATTTTGTCTTTCAGGTATTATCCCACATAAGTACAAAAAAAAATAAGGAAAAAGATACACAGAAAAAGCAATTGATGTGAAAACTGTGCGAAAAGTCGGGCAGACAAAAATATATTATATTTCATTTGCTTGTACTTGCATCACAAATAAAACCGAAAATATTTTCGAGCACTGCAGTGGCGCCAAATTTAAAAAAAAAAGCTTCGGATATTTAGTTATCGCAAAAACCGTTTTTCTTTTATTGTTCACAAAGACTAAACCAGTTGAGAAAAACATTTAATTTTTGTGTGTGTTTGTTTTGTTTGGTCAAAAATTACAAAAACCTACTTGGTCTTAAATTCGAGAGCTTGCTTTAATTTTAAGATCAATTTTGTTCTGAAATTTGTGGTGACGCTCTCTTCTAACACGTATATTTAGCTCTCTCTGACCAATGAAAAAATCTCATTTATTAATGTGAGCTCAATTTTCGGATCATTTGAACTTATGTGGGCTAATACCTTTAGACCATTAAAATATAGCCTTACAAATCCCAGGGGAATTGGCAAATGGTTTTTTTTTTACCAAAAACGTGATCCCAAAAGTGTTTAAATACTTTGAGTCGGGGGGTTTTTTATGAAAAAACACTGTGTTGTAATTACTTTATGCGTTCTGCTTGTTGTAATTAAACCAGAATTTCTAAAGTGATTTTTATTGATTTCATAACTTTTGAGAGCTGTAACATTGAAAATGCTTCTGGGACACATTGGAATTATAGAGAAGGCTAACTTTTGACGCGTAAACAAATTCTCCTCTGTTGCGTCCCGAGACAAAAAAAATCAAAATAACCAAAAATGAACTATGCCTGACGACAACACCTTTTCGCACCTAAAAATAACAGTATATCCTCTAGAAAGCATAAAGGGAACGAAATGTAATATGTGGCCAAAATTTGCCGTTTCTGAAAGTTTCTTTAGCGAAATTGTGAGAAGCTTTTTTATGATTTTCCGCAATCTTTAGTTATGGTTATTGGACCCCTATTTTAGTCAAATAAATTTATGTTAATATAAGGCCTAAAAATGGCTGGTTTCTCGGCGGATAATGGATGTCATTTAAACAAATTCATGTAGGTTTAATAGGTTAGGTTAGGTTGAGAAGACCGCGCTCGCCCAGGCGTGAGCACAGCGCTACACTCGGAGGCCCACAGGCCCATTGTGATGTCTTCGGCACTCATAAGACCTTTCATCAATCTAGCTGATCCTATTTGAACCAGCCCGACTTGTTGACGAAGCTCAGCATATCCTCGAGTGCACAGAAAGAAATAATTTTGTATTATTTAAAAATGGGTTTTGTTAAGCCTAACAAAAAAAAATTCGTAAATATTACTGAAGTTTTGTATATACTACGAAAAAATTAACCAATATTTTTTCGTATAGTTACTAAAATTTGTTAATATTACGAAGTACATTTTGTCAAATCTGATTTGCATCATGGCGTCATTACGATACACAAGCTTTTCTATTAGTGGCCTCATTAGCCGCTGTAAGCATCCAATTCCCTGCTGTTAATGTTTGGATGCCTGCAGCAGGTAATTAGACTACTAGTAGAACTGCGCCACACTTGTGCATGACGAAAAAATGGCGACGATTTTGTTAGTCGATTCGCCAGTTCTAAAAACTCGATTTTAAAGCGATTCCAATAATTTTTCATAAAACTGATGCAAAAAATCAGTTTTTGGAAAGCATTTCTTAGTTTAGACATTAGTTTGAATGCTTTTTTGAAATATTTTTTATGCCAATTTTTTTCAGATTTCGATAATTTTTTCCCATTTTCGAAAAATACTGAACGCGAATAGTATTTTTTCGAGGTAACACAACAACATTCGTCGAGAGAATTCATTCGTTTGAAGTTTTTGTAAGAAAAATAATTCAAAATAAATTATTTTCATTTCGCATCATATTGGCCGTCATAAAACATTTCTTCCATACGAATATTCAATATAGAAACTATCAGAAACAAACAAGCGTCTCTTAATTTTTAAAGTCATCACACTAAAACAATTTCCGCTCATTAGTTGCATTTATTAAATTCTATAAACACACACTAAGCAAGAAACATAAAGAGATTCCATATCAACAAGAGAGATTTGTTTTTGTAATATTTACAAAATATTTGTAATATTAACAAAATTTTTGTGAAAACGAAATACAAAAACACAAAAACTTAACAAAATTGACATCGTACCATTAACAAAATATTTTGTCGGCCCATGGGGGACAAATGGTTTCGTTATATTAACAAACGTTTTCGTAATATTTACATACTTTTTATTTTCTGTGTGGGTGGTTGCCAAGCTCCGTCAGAATCTGGCCCCAAGCGTCCCATATCGGCGTGCTTGTAGGGCTGGACACTCACAGAGTAATGCTACATTTACACGAATGACAAATTTGTCATTTTTTTCTTGTCATTATGTTAATTCCCGTGTAAATGGCATAATTTTTGTAATTTTTTCTGTCAGAAAATGTCAATCTCTCATAAAAGAATGAACTTGTCCATTCTTTTATGCCAGATTGTCATTCGTACAAACGCAATATTAGTTATGACAACTTTAGTATTCAACTTTTGTCATAACTAATATTGCGTTTGCACGAATGACAATCTGGCATTAAAGAATGGACAAGTTCATTCTTTTATGAGATATTGACATTTTCTGACAGAAAAAAATACAAAAATTATGCCATTTACACGGGAATTAACATAATGACAAGAAAAAAATGACAAATTTGTCATTCGTGTAAATGTAGCATAAGTGTTTCACGGTCTACGGCTCCTCCTCGTCACCCCAACTGCGGCCGCACCTTCTGACCATAGCGCCAAGAAGACATTGCCCCGTGATTAAGCCTGTGAGTAGCCTTACGGAGGTCCTGCTGAGTCTAAGAAGGGTGTCATAGCCCTTTCGGTCCCTAGCTTTGCCAGCTCGTCAACTCTCTCATTGCCATATATGTTGCTGTGCCCGGGGACCCAGCAAAGTCTAACGGCATGTTGGAGGCCGAGTTGATTGAGTGCTCTGCGGCAATTAGACACGGTATTTGACTTGATCGTCGATGAATCCAGTGCCTTAATTGCCGCCTGACTGTCGACGTAGATTGAAACCCTTGTTCTGGGTAGTTCTCTCGTCCTTATAAAGCTTGCAACCGCACTTATGGCATAGACCTCAGCTTTGTCTTCTTAAAAAACACACTGCACCTGCAGCAAAGCAAACAAAATCTATATATATAAAAATGGAAGTTTGTTGGTTTGTTTGAGATTACAAAACTCAAAAACTACTGGACCGATTCTTACGTTTTTTGCAAAATGTTCTGTGTTGCATTTGTGTTTCCCCGGAAAAATTTGCATTATAGGGTTTTTGGGGTCGCTGATCACGAATCCGGTATTAGATTTTCAAAATTCGAAACGGAAGGTCCTGTAAGGATAACGCAAATATCCTTTTTCCCAATTTTCTCCGGAGAAATTGGCATTATGGGGTTTTTGGGGTCGTTGATCACGAATCCGGTATTAGATTTTCAAAATTCAAAACGAAAGGTCCTATAAGGATAAATATCCTTTTTCCCGTTTTTCCTCGGAAAAATCGGCATAAGGGGGTCTTCGGGGTCGCTGATCACGAATCTGGAGTTGGAATTTCAAAATTCGAAACGGAAGGTCCTGTAAGGATAACATTACTTCCCAAAAGTTTTTAAGTTATTTATGGTTTTTTGGCATTCTAAAATTTATACAAAAAACCTTTAGCTGCCAACGAAGGGTCTGCTAGTTTAAAATAAATTTGATGTTTACTTAAGTTGAGTGATTCATGTATTTTCTTAGAGAGGGATTCTGTGGTACGTATTTATATACATTTGGTAGGTTGTTGACCCAATAAGCATAAATGTAAAAAATTGTGAAAAATGATGTTTATTAGCAAACACAGTTTTTTTTTAAGAAATTTTTGAAAATCGCTGAAAATCTCCGAAAAGCCCCCAAAAGACCACTAAAATCTCAAATTCTCAACGCGTGCTTTTTAACGCATGAAAGTCACTAGAAATGAGACAAGTCGCTGAAAATGGCAACACTGCATCCGTGTAAACCGAGACCTCTTGCTCGTCTATGACGCTGCCGAGATCCCAAAGTCTCCTTTCGGGAATCAAAACTGAGAAGTTCACATTCATATTCAGGTGAGGTATACAGTAATCCGTAGAGTCCGGGATACCCCATTCATCGCTTTTAAGGATGCTATTATGACCGAAGGTACTGTGCTTCCAGAGGCCGGACTCTCTGAGCCTTAGTGCAGTCTTGGCAGCCGTACACCTCGTGTTCTCATTCAGGGGAATGAGGTGCAGTAGAGCTTCCATTCCCGCTGTTGGTGTTGATCTAACAGCTCCTGTGGTTCCTAGCGCCGCTAGTCTTTGTACTTTGTTAAGGGTTTGATATCGGCAGTTGACCCTCATGGTCGGCCACCAAACCAGACATCCGTAAGTGAGAATAGGTCTGATCACCGCTGTGTATAACCAATGGGTAATGCGCGGTGATGTGCCCCAATTCCTTCCAATCATTTTTTTACATGCGTAAAACGCACACAACGCTTTGTTCATCCTCTCTTCCGTATTCCTTTTCCAAGAAAGTTTGGAGTCCAGAATCAGTCTCTCGCCTCAGGAGAGAGACTGAGTTGGGTTGTTCCTATCCTTGGAAGTTGAAAGGTTGGTGCCTTCCTTTTTCTTGTAAAATTAATAGTAGCGGTGTATTTTTTCCAATAAACAATTTATTATTGGAAAAAAATTATCCACACGGTAAGCATTTGTGGGCTAAATTTTAATCTTTTTTGTATTCACACCAAAAAAATATTAAATATTAGTCTCGCGGAAGCTTCTTATTTTTTTCATTTTTTTTTTTATTAAAACGTAATTTAAATAAATTGTTGATTTTAGTACTTTTTTTTATTAAATTTTAATGCAACCGCATTGTTTAAAGTAAGGGGAGGAAATAAAGTGGACCGAAACTTAGTTTTTCTCCTGTGTTACTCTTTCGTAGTAAAACTACCGAAACGCCCGACCTGAACTTTGACGCAGCTCCAACATAAGTCCACCAAAAAGTATCCCATGAGTTGTGAAGTAAAGTAAGATCGAACCGAACAGACTGTTTTTAACTTTGATATAAATTTCTTTTAAACAAAACTCCCACCCAAACCAATTTGAAACCGACGTTTTTAATCGAAAAACTTTTTTTTTTCCATATTAAGAATAATATTTCCGAAGCCCAAAAGTTTTCCAATTATTCAAAGACATTTCTTTCCACATATCTCTTTTCCGAGTATGTGGCCAAACATAACGTCCTATAGAATTTTTTTCTGTATAAATGGCCGATAGCGTTGGTTAATTTTTCTTATGACCATTTTTACTGATTGTTTGAAAAATTAGTTGTATAAGCTTTGCTCGTTAAATTATAATTTAAAGTGAATTTCGACTTTGTGATACAGTATTTTTACAGTTGTTTTCAGCATTTCGAAAATGTTTTTTGAAAATGCTGCTCTTAAAAATTTCAATTTTGTCTCTGAACGCAAGTTAGTATTCTATATAGTTCCAATGTGTACCAGAATCATTTTCAATGTTACGACTCTCAAATGCTACGAAATCAATAAAAATCACTTTAGAAATTCTAGTTTAATTACAACACACCGTTTGCTGATTAAAAAAACATTCGACTCAATGTATTTAAATACATTTGGGACCACCTTCGGTCATACGTTTTCAGTCTAAAAAAACCATTTGCCAATTCCTCTGGGATTTGTAAGACTATATATTAATGGTCTAAAGGTATTAGCCCACATAAGTTCAAATGATCTGAAAATTGGGCTTACATTGAATGAGATTTTTTCATTGGAGAGAGAGAGCTAAATATATGTGTTAGAAGAGATCGCCACCACAAATTTCAGAACAAAATTGAACTTTAAATTCAAGCAAACTCTCGAATTTAACACTAAGTGGGTTTTGGTAATTTTTGACCAAACAAAACAAACGCATACAAAAAAATTTAATGTTTTTCTCACTTTACAAAAAAATTACATGTTTTTTTGTGAACAATAAAGTAAAAACAGTATTTGCGATAATTATATCCAAAGTTTTTTATTTAATTTAGCCCCACTGCAAAGCAAAGGAAATACAATACATTTTCTCTGCCCGACTTTTCGCACAGCTTTCACATCAATTGCTTTTTATACCCGTAGGTATATTAACTTTGCCTTACCGTTTGTAACGCCAAGATCCCGTCATCGCACAAAAAAATGAATTACACCAGTGTGTTTAGAATGATAAAAAAAGTTGAATTTAGCATGTCCGTCCGTCTGTCTGTCTGTCCGTCCGTCTGTCTGTCTGTCTGTCCGTCCGTCCGTCTGTCCGTCCGTCTGTCTGTGGCGCGGATTGCGGGCGCACGGATTGAGCTAGAGACTTGAAATTTGGCACAGGTCCGTTTTTCGTAAAATGCGGGGCTAAGTTCGTTAATGGGCAAAAATGGACCTTTAGGGGGGGTACCCCCCATACGAACGAAAACGGTTTTTGTGAATATCTCGAAAACTGTGCATCTTATCAAAAAAATCCAAGAACAAAAGTTATTTAGAATAGGATTCTACATAAAACTCCCATACATCAAAATCCGATGGGAATAAATTTTAAAAAATCTTATTGGAAAGTTTGACTTCAAAGTGGAATTTTGGTACAACTGCTCGATTTATGATATGAATATCACCATACGGGTTTTCACTAATTGCTAGATTGGCAATTATAGCTTTTGTTATGTTTTTCTTTATTTTCACAATTTTCAGACCGTTTGTACTTATGTGGGATAATACCTTAAAGACGAAATAATGTTTTTTTTGTAGATGAATGTCCAAAACGTAAAAATTAAGCGATTAATTAATATTGACATTTTTTTATCATGTTTTGATGGATATTAGAAATCCAATTTTATTTTAGTCACTCAGCGTTTTTCACTGAAGCGTGTAGAAAATGTTTTCTAAAAAGGCACTTTGTCTCAGCATTTTGTTAATAAGTTTAATTAAAGTTTTCTCAAAAATTTACGATGGTCCGTGCCCAAATCCGCCTAAAGTAAAAAATCCATGGAATCTTTATTATTCACAAATAGTTTACATTCTGCCCTTTGATGAAGACACGAAGACGATTTTTAAATTCCGCAATCTTGACTACAATACAACGGATTTATTTAAAAATCTTGCAATACATTTCATACAAAAGGATTCAGAATTTTCAATATATTGCTTGAGAGACAATTTTGTGGAATATTCTGAGGAAAAATGTTTAATTAATAAAACAAAATTCGGAGTTAAGCCACAAGAATTTCTTGATGATTTAAAAATTCAATTAATTTATGGCTCACAGAATGATTTGAACGATTTAGCTATCGTTTGGGGATGCAAAAATCATACAGGATCCAAAACACATTCCGAGGGATCTTTTATCGTGAAGTCAGGCTTGGAACGTCCTTGTTGGAATAAATGTTTTGATGCTTTGAACGCTACATCAAGTAGAATTGAAGATTTTATCAATATCACGGCTCGATATAAAATTCTCAAAACTAATAATTACTCTGCTGTTTGTGACAATATCGGAAAAGTCTGTGGAAATGTCGAAGTGTCGGAACAATCAAATCAGCCACTGATTTCCTTCATTATTGCTGGATTATTAATATTTTTGCTCGTTGTATTGTTAGTCATTTTGGTTATATTCTTTTGCATATTTCAATTTGAACCAATATAAACTTAAAAGCATAATAATGTCTTTTGTAAAGCACTTGTGTAAATCTTTATTAAAAACCAAATATAAATAAAATATGTGTTGTTGTTTTGCCCTTACCGATTTGCAATCCAATCTTCCTGCGGTCTCACGTCTTACTTGATATTAGTCCATGTGATGGTCATAAGAAAAATTATCAAACACTGTCGGTGAACAAATGTTGTCTAGGATGTTAAGACCAGATACTCGGAAAAAAAATGTGTGGAAAGAAATGTCTTTAAATAATTGGAAAACTTTTGGGCTTCGGAAATATTATTCTTAATATTGGAAAAAAAAGTTTTTCAATTAAAAACGTCGGTTTGAAATTGTTTTGGGTGGGAGTTTTGTTTAAAAGAAATTTATATCAAAGTTGAAAACAGTCTGTTCGGTTCGATCTTACGTTACTTCACAACTCACGGGATACTTTTTGGCGGACTTATGTTGGAGCTGAACACACAAACACACACAGACCTGCGCCAAATTTCAGACCGAACGGTTCGGTAGTTTTACTACGAAAGAGTAACATAGAGGAAAAACTTAGCTTCAGATTCACTTTACTTACGCAACTTCTCAGGCTACTTTTAAAGAGATGGACTCCCAACGTATATCTTGCCAAATTCCAGGCCGACCGGCTCGGTAGTTTTGCGAGAACAGTAACGTAGGAGAAAACCTCTTTTACCGTTATTGAGATATTTAGATTAAAATATAAAAAAATATATTTTTGCAAATTGCTTGCAAACTAACGATTTTTCGACAAATTAATTTAAGCAAGAATTGGAGATGTTAAAATTTTCTACCTTTTTGCCATTTACCGTAAATTGATATCTTTTACCGTTCTCAAGTTATCTCAAATTTTGTACATTTTTGATATTTTTGGATGAACCAACAATTTATTGGGAGGTCGTCTTAGGTTGACAACGCGACAGGACCACAACTGATATTTTTAATACATTTGCGGATTACGTTATAATCCAAATGCGCTGTTTTACTTCTTTTATTAAAATTGAATGCATCCGCATTATGTTTTTTATGCATTTTTGTATTACAATGTAATGCAAATGCGTTATTTAAAAATATCAGTTGTGGTCAACACAAAACTTTCTTCTACAAAATCTACGACCCTGCGCAATTTACGCTAGAGCCCTGTCGCGTTGTCAACCTAAGACGACCTCCCAATAAATTGTTGGTTCATCCAAAAATATCAAAAACATACAAAATTTGAGATAACTTGAGAACGGTAAAAGATATCAATTTACGGTAAATGGCAAAAAGGTAGAAAATTTTAACATCTCCAATTCTTCCTTTAATTAATTTGTCGAAAAACCGTTAGTTTGCAAATTATTCGCAAAAAAAAGATTTTTTACATATTAATGAAAATATCTCAATAACGGTAAAAGATAACGGATAACGGTAAAAGACAAAATTGTGCAGAATGTCATTCTCATTAATTCACTTCATACATTCAGTCAGCAAAAACCCGTTAGTTTTCGAGATAATCGCAAAAAACTGTTTTTTTTGGAAATAACGGTTTATCTCGATAACAGGTGGAGATATCGAGTTATAGCTAAAGACAAAAGGAAATTTTATTTTCTCCAAGTTTTGTCATACTTAAGGCCACTAAAAAATGCGTAGTTTGGGAGTAAATCGAGAAAAACGAAATTGCGATTTTTGAAAAACCGCCATGTTGGATACTTCCGGTTAACGGATTTCTACCAAAAGTTGATAGGATCGTCCCATTTCAGGACCCAATATGCCTATAAAATTTCATGGCGCTAGCTCTATTAGTTTTTGAGAAATCTTGTACACAGGCTGACAGACAGACTGACAGACAGACTGACAGACAGACTGACAGACAGACTGACAGACAGACTGACAGACAGACTGACAGACAGACTGACAGACAGACTGACAGACAGACTGACAGACAGACTGACAGACAGACTGACAGACAGACTGACAGACAGACTGACAGACAGACTGACAGACAGACTGACAGACAGACTGACAGACAGACTGACAGACAGACTGACAGACAGACTGACAGACAGACTGACAGACAGACTGACAGACAGACTGACAGACAGACTGACAGACAGACTGACAGACAGACTGACAGACAGACTGACAGACAGACTGACAGACAGACTGACAGACAGACTGACAGACAGACTGACAGACAGACTGACAGACAGACTGACAGACAGACTGACAGACAGACTGACAGACAGACTGACAGACAGACTGACAGACAGACTGACAGACAGACTGACAGACAGAAAGACATTTTTTAAATATGACTCCAATCGACTCAGGAGTGATCGGGAAATGTTTTTTAGGCAAAATTAAGAGGTCGAAATTTTTCATGAATACAATACTTTATTATACTCCGTAGAAGAAAGTAAAAATCAATTTGATTCAAATTTATTATTACACGGAAAAAACATATAGGAGTCGTTCCACCAAAATCGCATGCTCCGGTCCATATATCGGGTCTTTCAACAAGGACATAACAATTTTGTATTTAAATAAAACACAGAATAATTGAGATATCGGGCTGAAATTTATTCCAGCTGTAGTGGACATGTTACATTTAAGTATGAAATTCGATGTCTTTCATATGGCCACCGCGAGCACGTTTGCAGATTGATTCTTTGGAGCCAATTTTCCACCACTCTTCCACACATATCGGCCAGAACGTTGGCAATTTCGAGTTCGATATTGTTCCTGAGCTCCTCTAACGTTGTTGGCTTGTTGGCATAAACCAACGACTTAACATAACCCCATAAAAATAAATCCAACGGCGTTAAATCGCATGAGCGAGGTGGCCGGACCATTTCTTGAGATTACACGATTGCGATCACCGACTCAAAATTTCGGTATTAAGTTTTAATAATTTCCAAACGTTGCTCGTTCGTGAACTTCACCATGATAAAAATGTAAACCTTGACTGACGTTTTAGCATTGCCAGATCATAAAAATAGTTTTAGGGTGAGTTTTTATTAAAATACAAAATTGTTATGTCTTTGTTGAAAGACCCTTTATATTCACGACATTCTAATTTGAAATAGGATACGTTCCTGTAATTATAGCACCAAGTCCTATTCGAATAGGACTGGAGACTTTTTTTTATTGGATCGTGTCCAATCAAAAGAGGACAGACGAAAATTCGAGTATTGAATATACGAGATAGGGAAGTTCGAGGGTTTGAAAATATTCGAGATGTCAAACAGCTCGAGTAATAAAATGCCGTTTAATTAAAAAAATTTCTCCGACACAAGTATTAGAGTGTGGTAGTAGGCAGGTCCAAACTATATAAAACACGAGTTCGCAAACCACATGCGAATTATAATCGAAGAAAAAATAGGAATGAGTCCATAGGAATGTGTCCACCAACACTTATGATTCGCTCCAATTTTTTTGTAAGACTGAGTCCTATATAATATTGGAGTCGTTTCTAAAAGCAATGCGAACGATTCCATTCCATATAGGACCCAAGGAGCATTTTTCGGTTGGGAAGTAGTCCTATGGCACACGAACCGACTGAAAGTCATGACTCACGACCGTCCTTATGACTGAAATTGTGGTACTGAAGAAGTGCTGGCGACCCAAATACGACTGAGTGGCGAATAGCCGATACCTACTCAAGATATCCCGCGGTAGAACTTAAGTCTGCCGAAACCCTACGTAAGTCGGTTGCAAGGACCCTTTTCACGACCGGGAGAGAAAAAATGAGCGAAGATGCCACACAACGACAAAGAATTCTTACCATAAAATGCTGACACAAATTAATTCACACTAAGATTGGTTAAGCGAAAACATAAACATGAAGAGAAAACAAACTTAGAAATTAAATGACACGAGAAGATGATGATCTTTATAGACAATATGGAGAACACGCACTTTTAATACCGATTTTATAGAGCTTTTCTATCGTAAATTGGCAAACCCTTGGAAATTTTTGACGAATATCGTGAAGATGCTTCGTAAAATTTCACGCGCCCTGCAGAAAATGCATTTTACACAATTTTTTGTACTAAATAATTTTTTTCCCACGACAATATTTGAGTATTTTTTTACTCGAGTAGTCTAAAAATGTCACTTAAATATCTTGAAAACACAATACTAGTCACTTAAACGCTTTTTCAACACACATTCCGATTAAAATTTCGATTTTCATATCATTTCGTTTCAATTTGTATTTTACCTCCATTTTTAGTTCATTGCTGTCAAATAACAGTTGCCGTTTCTTTATTTTGCTCGATTTAAAATACTTTCACAATTGTTTTTAGTTGCCTTTATTAAAAATGTATCAAATTGATCATATCCGTTGATATTTCATATAAGATGGACAAAATATAATAAAAGTCGAAATCGTAAATATTTTTTCTAAATTTAATCTAGAAAAGTTTATGAGCGAGAACACTGGTTTAGAGGGAAAATGATAAACATAATTTTGACATTTCTCTGTTCTCCTCGATTTGGTAAGTTGAGCCGTTTGTAGGGCCCATACGTATTTCCCATTATATTCGCTTTGTATTGGTTTTTTTTCATTTCCCATTGATTGTTGACTTCATATTAAATAATATTAACGATTAAAAACATAATTCTAGCTGTCTGAGATCATTAATAGTGTAATAAATTAACTTCTATGTGATGCCCAGTAAATAAGAATATCAGAATAAGCAGCATTTAATTAATACTATGTTCACAAAATTACGTAATTTTGAAGATTTTCGTAATTTTGAACGAAATCTTCTTCGAAACCACGAGATTTCCAGTACATTAACCTGTTTTCAAAATCACTAAAAGTATGCAATTTCCACAAAATTAGGAACGAAATCAAGCAAAAACAATGAATACAACCCTGCATCACTCATTCAGCTCTCTTGAGTATACCAGTTTTGACATTTGTGCTGGATTGGAAAGACGGAGATATAAGAAAAAGAAGCCGTGTTCCGCACGCGAAGAGGATATTTTAGTAAACCTGTGATCTGAAAAAATAAATAAATGGACATGTTTATGATGCAGTTAAATATGAAATGGAAAATAATTGTTTATTTTCATTACAGATCATTTCCATTTTCTTCTAAAGTGTCTAATTCTGTTTGCACATGTTTCATCGATGTTTTGAATTATATTATTCATCATATTACTAAAATTCATAGCAATCCTACACTAAAATTCATAGCAATCCTGTACTTGAAATGTCAAGCAAAATTACCTTAACCTCTGTGTGAACACTTTGGTTTAAGATTTAAATCATTTCGCAAAATTACGGGATTTTGTGTCGGTGTGAACTTAGTATAAGTTTGATTCATATAAATGTCAAAGTTGGAAAGAGAGAAAATGTTTTCAGTGAGCAATAATTTACCGGGTCGGTATCAAATTCCATCAGTGGTTGTAACGTGGTTTTAAAGACCTTTGTTACGACCGTCGTAAGGTTGACCCATAATTACGTACGGAGGTTGGATTGACGACCTCCTGGCCTGAAAAGTAGTCTGATGGTTGCGTAATAAGTCGTTAGCCATACGAAATAATGCAAATTACGACTACGCAACAACCAGTTGTTTTGTAGTCCACCAGACAGTTTTACGACCGGAGAGAGTCTTTGCAACTGAAAAGTAATATTGACGACGTCTTCAAGCGGTCGTGAACATTATCTTAGGACTTTGTGCTCCTTGGGGAATGTCTCCAGTACAGGGTGAGTCACAACTACTGTCAGCAAATAAAAATGCTGTAAAACAAATAATATGTGGATTTGAAAGAGTAATATTTTTTTTTTGTTTAAAGACATAAAAAAAAATTAATAAATAATTGCGCAGCTCAAATCTTTCACCTTTCTCCTTAATGGTGAGATGTAAACGTTTGAAAAATGTATTGCAGCTGGCACGCACTATTTTCTGTGGCATTTCATCGCATATCTTTACTATTGCTTCTTGCCGTTTTCTTTGGTCCACTTGTGTCTCGCTAAATCGTTTTATAGTCCGGAAGATAAATCTTTCATTGATACCAACATCTCTAAGGCGTTTAAGGATAGCAGGATCACAACGAGCTCTCTTGTCGAGTCCATATTTATTATGACTTATAATACAAAAAAAACAATAAAATTATTCTATAGAGAATAAACTAATTCGCTCGGGAAAAATGCCAGATGTGCATAACATTGATATCTAAACTTCACTGACTCACCCTGTAAAAACTAGGAACGGGTGCTACTTTTGTTGGAATATGTCCACTCTTCTCTCAGTCCTGTATACACAGAAATGATTGCACGAAAGCTAGGACTAGTTCCAATATTTATGGCAGCCTTTGCTACAAAATGGTGTTACGAGTCCTATAATCGCTTTCCCATATTTTATAGGAACTTTTCCTATGTGGATTTTTTTCGAGTATAAATACGATCACATGGATCAAGATTTACACGTGATCGCAATAAATTTTCTTGTTTCTCCTTTGCCTTAAAAAAAACTTTTTATTTTCAATTTTTCAATATTACAGATCAACCTTGTAAATGATTACATTTTCTCATCGTAATATAAAATAGTAAATAAGAAGCAAAGTATAAATAAACAACGAAACACCAGTTAATATTGGATATAACAGTGAATGCGATTGGTGTAAAATTCGGTTACCGCAAACTTTTTCAATTTCATTGCAAACGTCAGGAACACCAACATTTTCCAGACCTTCGTATCGGGCAGTAATGTTTATAAAATCTCCAATTCTACTTGATGTTACATTTAAGGCGTCAAAACATTTGCTCCATTGAGGGGTGCCGTGTATGAAGTGCACAATAAACGCACCCTCCGAATGTTTTTGTGACCCTAAATAATCTTTACATCCCCAAATAATGGCTAAATCTTGTGATGCATAAATCGGTTGTAACTTCAAATCATCAGGCATCGTTATAGTATCGCCTTTTTCGATTCTTTTAAAATTCGCACATTCTCCCGAAAAGGTTGATATGGAGTTATTCCCCATCTGCACCTTGCATTCTATTGAGATGTGATTTTCATCAGGATAGAAATTTACTTCTAGATGTCTGAAGAAATCTGTTTTATTATAGTCTAGATTACGGAATTTGAAAATTGTATTCATGTCCTCATCAAATGGCAAAAAGTAATTTAATCGCCAATAAAATAAAGGCATAGAATTTTTCAATTCAGGTGGATTTGGGCATGGTCCATCGTAAATTTTTGACAAAACACCAGTTGAACATATTAACAAAATACTGAAACGAATTTCCCGTTTAAGAATCATATTTCCACCCGGTATAAGTAAATTTCTAGTACTAAAATCAAAATTAATTAGAATCAAAATGTTAGTAAAGAACTTATTATAACAGACAATAAAATATTTAAATATAATTTATTCGGATATAATTTGTTATGAAGAAATTGCCAATACAATTTTCACAATTCTAATACCATTAGAAGTTGATATAAAATAGATTATGATGAAATTCTTGCCCAATAAACAGACTTTGGTCTTTGATAGATTTTTAAAGAAATATACAGTGTGACCTCGGTAATCGCAACTATAGTAGACAGAGCCTGTTGCAATAACCGAGTCAGTTGCGTTACCCGAGTCACAACATTATATGTCAAAAAGGATTCGCGGACAATTTATCGTGAACAATTTATCGTAAAACAATTTATCGTGAACAATTTATCGTAAAACAATTAATCATAAGAACAATTTATCGTAAGAACAATTTATCGTAAGAACAATTTATCGTAAGAACAATTTATCGTAAGACAATTTATCGTAAGAACAATTTATCATAAGACAATTTATCGTAAGACAATTTATCGTAAGACAATTTATCGTAAGAACAATTTATCGTAAGACAATTTATCGTAAGAACAATTTATCGTAAGATAATTTATCGTAAGACAATTTATCGTAAGACAATTTTCGTAAGAACAATTTATCATAAGACAATTTATCGTAAGACAATTTATCGTAGAACAATTTATCATAAGACAATTTATCGTAAGACAATTTATCGTAAGACAATTTATCGTAAGAACAATTTATCGTAAGACAATTTATCGTAAGAACAATTTATCGTAAGATAATTTATCGTAAGAACAATTTATCGTAAGACAATTTATCGTAAGAACAATTTATCGTAAGACAATTTATCGTAAGAACAATTTATCGTAAGATAATTTATCGTAAGAACAATTTATCGTAAGACAATTTATCGTAAGAACAATTTATCGTAAGACAATTTATCGTAAGAACAATTTATCGTAAGACAATTTATCGTAAGACAATTTATCGTAAGACAATTTATCGTGAACAATTTATCGTAAAACAATTTATCGTAAGAACAATTTATCGTAAGAACAATTTATCGTAAGAACAATTTATCGTAAGAACAAACTCGTTCCTAGTTCGCATTGGAGACGTTGTTAATCTGAGGTGGAATCATTACTATATTATGGAATGGAATCATTCCCACTGTTTTTAGAAATGACTCCAATATTATGTAGGGCTCAGTCCTACAAAAAAAATGGAATGAATCCTAAGTTTTGGTGGACTCATTCCTATGCAAATAGGATTCAGCGAATATGATAATTCAAGTCGAATTTTTTCTTCGATTATAATTCACACGTGGTTTGCGAACTCGGAGTATATATACCTTGGACCTGCCTAGTGCCACAATCTGACACTTGTGTCGGAGAAATTTTCTAATTACAGGGCGTTTTTTTTGCTCGAGCTACTTCATATCTCGAATATTTTGAGGCCCCGAACTTCTCTATCTCGAATATTCGAATACTCGAATTTTTGTTTCTCCCCTTTAGATTGGACAGGATCCAATAAAAAAAAAGTCTCCAGTCCTATACAGATAGGACTTGGTGCTATAATTATAGGAACGTGTCCTATTTCAAATTAGAATGTCGCGAATATATACAGGAGAGAATCCAATAATCAATGGAGACATTACAACGTTTTATAGGATTGAGTCCTTTACAAAAGGGAATGTCGCCATATTTTTGTCGTAACCAGTCTAACATATATAGTAATCTCTCCCAGGTAACACGTTGGAGTCTTTGCCATAATTTTGGGAATGGTTACACCAAAAAAAAAAGAATACGACCACTTTTTTGTTGGAATGTGTCCTAAAAAATGTGGGAGCTGTTACACCTTTTTTATAGGAATGATTCCCATATTTGGCCACTATGCCGTTTTTTTCCATCTATGGTGGACTGGAGCATGCGATTTTGGTGGAATGGTTCCTATATGTTTTTTCCGTGTAAAAATACTGCGGTTGCACTAAAATGTAATACAAAAAGTATTAAAATCAATAATTTATTTGGGTTACGTCTTAATAAAAAAAAATTTAAAGAGAAATAATCTTTTGCGAGATTCGTATTTAATCTTTGTTTCGATCTGGAACTATATACAATACCAAAAAGATTAAAATCTAGCCCAAAAATATTGTGTAGATAATTTTTTCCCAATAAACAATTCAACACCGCTACTATTAAAACCACATGAAATTTGTTTTAATATCATTTAATATCTGCCGAGAAACCAGCCATTTTTAGGCTCTATAATAACTTAAATTTCTTTGACTAAAATAGGGGTCCAATAACCATAACTAAAGATTGCGGAAAATCATAAAAAAGCTTCTCACAATTTCGCTAAAGAAACTTTCAGAAACCGCAAATTTTCGCCACATATTACATTTCGTTCCCTTTATGCTTTCTAGAGGATATACTGTTATTTTTATGTGCAAAAAAGGATTTGTCGTCAGGCATAGTTTATTTTTGGTTAATTTTGATTTTTTTTGTCTCGGGACGCTACAGAAGAGAATTTGTTCACTCGTCAATAGTAAGCCTTCTCTATAATTCCAATGTGTCCCAGAAGCATTTTCAATGTTACAGCTCTCAAAAGTTATGAAATCAATAAAAATCACTTTAGAAATTCTGGTTTAATTACAACAAGCAGAACGCATAAAGTAATTACAACACAGTGTTTTTTCATAAAAAACCCCCCGACTCAAAGTATTTAAACACTTTTGGGATCACGTTTTTGGTAAAAAAAAAAAACCATTTGCCAATTCCCCTGGGATTTGTAAGGCTATATTTTAATGGTCTAAAGGCATTATCCCACATAAGTTCAAATGATCTGAAAATTGAGCTTACATTGATAAATGAGATTTTTTCATTGGTCAGAGAGAGCTAAATATACGTGTTAGAAGAGACCGCCACCACAAATTTCAGAACAAAATTGATCTTAAAATTAAAGCAAGCTCTCGAATTTAAGACCAAGTAGGTTTTTGTAGTTTTTGACCAAACAAAACAAACACACACAAAAATTAAATGTTTTTCTCAACTGGTTTAGTGTTTGTGAACAATAAAAGAAAAACGGTTTTTGCGATAACTAAATATCTCCGAAGCTTTTTTTTTAAATTTGGCGCCACTGCAGTGCTCGAAAATATTTTCGGTTTTATTTGTGATGCAAGTATAAGCAAATGAAATATAATATATTTTTGTCTGCCCGACTTTTCGCACAGTTTTTACATCAATTGCTTTTTCTGTGTATCTTTTTCCTTATTTTTACAATTTTCAGACCGTTTGTACTTATGTGGGATAATACCTGAAAGACAAAATAGTGTTTTTTGTAGATAAATATTCAAAACATGTAAATAAAACGATTTATTTACGTTCCTCAACTTCAAATTTAATAATATTGAAACTTTTTATAGCGTCTTGATGGATATTAGATATTAGATATCGAATTTTCCAATTTTGTTTTAGTCACTCAGCGTTTTTCATTGAAGCGTGTAGAAAAGTAGAAAAATGATTTCTGAAAATGCATTTTGTCTCAGTATTTGGTTAATAAGTTCAATTCAAGTTTTTTCAAAAATTTACGATGGTCCGTGCCCAAATCCGCCTAAACTAAAAAATCCAACGCAAATTTATAGTTGGCAAATAGTTTACATTCTGCCCTTTGATGAAGACATGAAGACGATTTTTAAATTCCGCAATCTTGACTACAATACAACAGATTTCTTTAAAAATCTTGCAATATATTTCAAACATGAGGCTTCAGAATTTTCAATATATTGCTGGAGAGATGATTTTGTACAATATTCTAAGGAAAAATGTTCAATTATTAAAACAAAATCCGGAGTTGAGCCACAAGAAATTCTTGATGATTTAACATTTCAATTAATTTATGGCTCACAGGATGATTTGCTCGATTTAGCTATCTTTTGGGGATGCAAAAATCATACAGGATCCAAAACACATTCTGAGGGATCTTTTATCGTGCAGTTAGGGTCCGAACGTCCTCGATGGAGAAAATGTTTTGATGCTTTGAACGCTACATCAAGTAGAATTGAAGATTTTATCAATATCACGGCTCGATATAAAATTCTCAAAACTAATAATTACTCTGCAGTTTGTGACAATATTCAAAATGTCTGTGGAAATGTCATAGTGTCGGAACAGCCACTGGTTTTCTTTATTATAGCCGGATTATTAATATTTTTGCTCGTAGTATTGTTAGTCATTTTGGCTATTTTCTTTTGCATATTTCAATTTGAACAAATATAAACTGGAAAGCATAATAATATCGTTTTGTAAAGCACTTGTGAAAATCTTTATTAAATAGCAAATATAAATAAAATATGTGGTGTTTTTTCGTAAAATTACAGGTTTTGCCCTTACGCATTTGCAGTTTAATCTTCCTGTGGTCTCACGCCTTACTTGATATTTGTCCTTGTGATGAAAAAAGCCTTACATAAGCCTATGATGTAAGTCTATCTGAAAAGTTCTATTAAATCCGATTTAGACACTTTTGAGAAACTTTATCATAAAAAAATATGTTGTTTAGAAAATCATCTCAATAAAAAAATGAAAAAAAATATACACGACCCGCTCTCTTTAGGCTGTCTGATTAACCCATTAACGACCGAATCCCAAAAATTGATTTTTTGGGCTGAAATTTCGGGAGCATGCCTCTGTGGGTCACACGAACCAAGAAAAATTTTTTTTTCTTTTTTGCTTGACCCGTTTGGGCAGGTCAGAGTGTTGCATATATGCAACGTTAGTCCTAATATTGTATAAGTCGAAAATTCAAAAAAACTCATTCTTTATGGTCTTAAATTTGATTTTTATTTAAAAATGAAAATAAAAAAAAACGTATACAATCCGAAACTTTTTTTAGATTTAATTCAGGCAGACATTTTTTTAAATTGATTATGCCCGAGAGACAAAATAAAATAAATGTTCAAAAAACAGGCACAAAAACTAATTTATTGCTAGAAAATGATAGTTTTTGAAAATGATAGCAATTGTAATATTTCATCGTTAAAAAACTTCTCAAACTGTTGATGTGGAGCCACATCCTTACAGCTCTTAGGCGGCCTTGGTGGAAACCTTCTCAGGAATTGTTCTTCATCTGGTTCAACCCAACCACGCGGTTTTTTTATTTTTGTTTCTCGTTTCTTTTGCAATTCAATATATTTTTTAATTCTATTTTGGGGTTTCGGTTTTGGTTGTGATGATGGTTTTTGTGCTGATACTCGTGCTCTGCGTCGTCGATTTGGAGGTGCTTTCATCGGCTCATGGTCACTTTCGGAATATGACGGCTCTTGGACAGTTTCAGCTGGGGGCCTATTATGGAATACGATCGTAATCGTAACGATCAGAAATTGTGTGTTGTTGTTAGTGTTTTATACCAACAACAACAGGCAAATTCCGATCGTTACGATTACGATCGTATTCCATAATAGGCTCCCTGGTTGATGTTGCTCTCTAAGGGGTCGAATCCGCATTGATATTTTCGCAGGTGTTTTTTCACCTTTCGATATTCGGATTTCTTCTTACAATTTGAATGACATTGGTAAAGATTCTGGAGACCGTGGTGAGGTTGTGGGTGTGTGTGGTTGGATCACACCGGTAGATTCTTCGGCGTGTTCCACAGGTCCAGTAGGTTCAGAATGGCGTTGACGTTTCGGCACGGTTATCAAAAAGACCAGTTGGGATAGTAGTTGATGTTGAAGACGAAGCAGTTGTAGTTTCTAACATATCCATTTTCAAATTTTGGTAAGAATTGTCCAGTGCATCTTGCAGGTACATTCCGATATGTTCATCGGGATCACCAATTCGATCAGGATCACCTCCTTGTTGTTGATTCCGTGAAATAATCTCGCACGGAGCCTTTAGTTGCCTAACAGGCAAATTACTTATTAGATCTCCTCCATCATCTTCTCCCGAGTCTTCACCTGATTCACCATCTTCATCAGGTGGTTCTACAACCACACTATCTAAATCCTCTTCATCTGACGACGATAGCGATAGTACTCACAAGCTTACCCAGCAGTCATAAATCTGAAAAATGAAATATATGTAAAAATACTCACGATCAAGTTGTGCCGTATTAGGACTAACGTTGCATATATGCAACGCCGACTGGAAACAGCCCTAAACACCACATAACGTTTCACCCGTTCAAACCAAAAGAAAACATTTATATTCTATTGATAATTATAAACTATACTGCACAAAAATTTTCATCACATTACTTACCGAAACATAAAAAAAATTGACACCCACCTACGTATACTTGCCATTTCAATTTTTCCACTTTGTTTTCCATTTCACAAAAAATAAATCTCGCGTGCTGACTAAAAATGTCTAACTGACTGGCGCAATCATATTTTTTTTTGTTTATATGTCACTTCTGCTTGGTATTTTTGCCGCCCGCTTAATAACTGTAACGCATAAAAATTTTTGACAACCCTTTTAAAATAGAATAGACTTGCGTTGCATATATGCAACGTTAGTCGTTAATGGGTTAATACCTAACTGAATTTAATTTTCCTACATAATAAAAAATCTTGGATCAAATTCTAATCAAAATTGGATTACATTAGTCCTATATAGATTATAAATAAATAGTAGGATTAGACATTTTTTTTTTAAATTTATTTTTGGTTTAATTTAGCATTAGTCTACAATTTCTTTTAAATTGTAGATCAGAGTTGTCTTGGTTTGGATCAATTAGTTCCTCACATGCTTACAATTTTTATCCATATTACGCCATTATTACCAAAATTGTCACATTTTAAGTTCTCTCGCGTAAAAACCTATGCAAGTATCAAACAGTGGACGAAAAATGAGGGAATTCTATAAGTCAGACGCTTCATGCACTCATTAGTTGCGTTTTTTTAATGTTCTAGAACATTAAACATTAAAAAAACGATCCAGACTAAAAGTGGGAAATTTCATCGAGTTCAATCGCCACTAACTTCACGTTGGTAGATCAGTAGGCCGTTACTGTTATATTTTCTTGCTGTATTCACGATTTGCTACCTCCCATGTTTAAAATATTTGGCTGTCTAACAGAACCAACTAATCACCCACGGAAAATCCTCTAACAGAAAATAAAATGTCAGATTTTTTGCTTTAAAGCTAGCAGCATTTCATTATCGTACATTACCATATAAAATTTCCCTTTGTTCCAAACGCTGTCCGAGATGAAAAGCTGATGCAGGATTTTGTATGGAAAGCTTTTTCTGACCTGCTTCAGAACATTAAAAAACGCAACTAGCAACATCTCTGCTGTTGATGACAGTGTTTGTGTGTCGCTTTTCTCCTCTGATAGACTGTTGTACAGTGAGGTACAAAAATTCACGTCATGAACTAAGTATCTTTCATTTTTTATTTTCAATAATGAAGCGCTCATGTCCTGATTCATATTTGGAAAAACAATTTTTAGGTATTGTAGATAGTATTGGAAATTTTCAGTGTCTAAAATATTATTACACTTGCAAAAAAAAAAAATTTGAGCACCATTATAATTCTATTTCAGAGCTCTGGCAGAATTGACTTTTTTCTTTCGGTATTCGTGAGAACAATTAATAAAATAAGACGAAAAGGTAAAAATTATAGTGTTGAAAGTCTATTTGAACTCAAAATTGTGTGGTCCACTGTGTTTATATGACGTTAGTTTGCCACTGGGAATGTGAATGTGCCACTATGTCAGTTTTGTTCTTGTGTGCGATAAGACACCAAAAAATTCCGCGTAGTGTTAATTGAACACATGTAAATTGGGCATCTCTAGATTTGAATTTTTTGGTGTAGATATTGATATTAAAATTATTTACAAGTTCAATATATCTGTTAATAAAAAATTGTTAAAATATGAAGGCAAAAAATTCTAAAATATTTTCAATAATTCGCATGTATTAAATTCTAATCCAAAATTGTATTAAAATATCTGTGGCAACAAGTCATAAGAGCCTAAGTCGAGATCAAGATAAAAAGATCTGTATGTACTTTAATAGACAGAGCAATTTGGCTTAGCCTAAAAACAGACTTATGCCCTTATGACTTGTTGCCACAGATATATTGAAAGTACAAATGGAAAACCCCCGTTTACCAATAGATGGAGCTAGCATTAAAATGCTGGTCAAACATGTCAGATCAGAAACGTCAAATAATGAGCTAGGAATCTGGCAACAACTCCTTATCACTGAATTTGTGAATTTTTATCGGCGTCATATATTTTTTTTGTGCGTGAAAATGTCAAAATTTGAACCAAATAAGCGTCATTTGCCGGAATCTTGCTTTTTGCCTTCAATTCGAAAAAACCTGCGACTAAGGTGCGTCGAATGATTGTAGACCGTTATGGTGAGGATTCTATTAGTGAAAGAACGTGTTGCGAATGGTTTCAACGCCACAAAAGTGGTTGTTTTAATGTGGAAGATTAGGAGCGTCCCGGACCGATGAAAAAGTTCGAAGACGCAGAATTTAAGGCATTACTGGATGAAGATACATGTCGAACGCAACAAGAACTTGCAGACTAATGCATTTGAGCCGAGCATTGAAACAAAAATGGCCACAATTCGAGCAAAGACATGACTAAGGGATTCTGCAGCACGACAACGTTCGGCCATATGTTGCTAATGCAGTTAAGATCTACCTAGAAACACTGAATTGGTGCGTTCTACCACACCCGTCGTATTCTCCAGATATCGCCAGTTCCAACTACCGCCAGTTCCGATCGAAGACGCATGGCCTGACTGAGCAGCACTGCCGTTCTTACGGAGAGACCAAAAATTGGGTCGATTTGTGGATCGCCTCAAGAGACGAGCAGTTTTTTTTGACGCGGAATCCGTATGCTGCCAAAAAGATGGGAAAAAGTTGTGGCTAATGATGGATTTTGAAGAATAAATATGTAAGCATTTTCCCACAAAAACGCCTCAAATTTCGAAAAAACGGCGGTCTTCCATTTGTACTCGCGATAATTTTTGGAATGAAAAGTCCTCCAGGATTTTTTACCGTGTAGAGTTTAGAATATTCACACTTTTAGCCGGTCGAAGCCGGGTCCAAATTACGAAAACGAATAGAGTTCATTGCAAAACAAAAACTATTTTCAATAGCAATTGTTCCTTTTTAATTAAAAATTCCAACCAAATTAATTAGACACGATTTTAATCGCATATCTTTAATAACATGTCATCTTCAAAAAAAAATTTCCAAAAATTTTCGCAACCCCATTTGAAAAACTTAAATTGATAAGAATCTTTATGGTTATGCAGGGTGAGATTATTACGTTTACTCAACTAAACAGACACAAAACATCATTTCGTATGTCATCTGCAAGTGCATTTTCATGTTTCTTGTCCAGCCTTCTGTCTTCCAAGATGCAAACAGGCAGGCATTCGGCAGTCCTTAAAGTTCAGTTTTTGGCAAATTAAGTGAGACCTCTATTAAAATACCTGTGCACATCATAAATATATGGCGCGTATCTACTATCTGTTAGTTCGTTTATTTTGCAGCGTAATTTTAATTTTATGCCAAAATTTCATGCCAAAAATTTTTTTTCATTAAAAAATAACTTCTCTTCTCGTGATGGTAAAATATTTGATTGGCGTCGAGTTGGTAAAAATTTTCGCTACACCGAAACTTTAATCAATTGCAATTTCGCACCGAAAAATATCAGGTGAAAATGTGAAAAATTCGAAAAACCCGGAAGTCATTTAGCTTCCATGGGCATGAA
Organism: Chrysopilus asiliformis; assembly: GCA_964034945.1. NCBI lineage: Eukaryota > Metazoa > Arthropoda > Insecta > Diptera > Rhagionidae > Chrysopilus > Chrysopilus asiliformis. The sequence goes on along the minus strand of OZ035960.1, from coordinate 88,863,452 downwards.
CTTCAATGGATATAATTGTCAGAGTTGGTGGTGAGGATCTGCGAACCGAAACATTTTGATTATGAGCTTTGCGAAATTTCCAACTCAACTGAGACTAATTGAAGAAACTCACCTGAAGTTCAGATACACACTTGTAGGTAATTTTCGTGTTCCACGGCCTGCCTAATTAAATGTCATAAAATAATTTCCACTGACCATGTGGTAATTAACAGTTGAAGCACAGCGCCAAAAATAAATAGACCAAAAATACACAAAAACAATGTTTTTTTTTTAAATCTCGCAGTGAGAAATCTTTTGGGGAATTGGTCCAAGAATCAGATCTTTAAGATTTTTTTTTCTTTTTAATCATGCTAACGAAAAATTTTTTTTAAATTGTATTGTCTGTTGGCCAGAGGAAGACATTAAATGACAACTGCAGACTAGCAACCTGTTGTCGTCTTGAATCTCTTCTTTTCTTTGGGCGCTATACACCTTTTGAAACAGTCTTTAAAAATTATTAAGAAGAAAACGTTGTAATGTCCACCAAAAAGTCGCTCGTTGTGGACCCGCGAAATTTCATTTGGTACTACTTAAGGTTTGATCTGTTGCACCTGATATCACATAAGAGAATATGAGAAGATGAGATGGTCATTAACCCATTCATGGGATTCAAACTACCTGACGATATGAAACACGCGCAAAGTGGCGATGATGTCGAATGTTCCATCATTTTACGACAGCCACTATGATCCGGGGATGAAGAAAAAAAGAGGAAGACGTTCTAGCCAGTCGTTTAATATGTTTTAGTCTTTTATTTATCTGTTTTGGGATATTTTTTTTAGATAAGTCGTTTTTGGATATGCGGCACTGGGGATTCTGTGTCTTTTTCTCTGACCTATGATCTTGAAAAGGTTTAATTTCTCGTAAATTTGGTCCATAATTTGGAGATATTTCAAGATTCAAGCGTAATATGATGAAAATTGTTTCAGTTGAAAACAGAAAAACTTGTTTTTAGCTTCTGTTACTCAACATTTAAGGCTATCATAAAACTGCTAATAATCTAAATAAGTATCTAAATGACCGTGCTTGGAAGATTTAATTATTTGGGGAAAATGCTTTAGAAAATCGGCGAAATTCTTATGTTTTGTTGCAAGTAGCCCGCGTATAACGCCGCGCCGTAGTTGGACTCCAGGGAAAATGTCGCGGTATAAGAATCGCGTTATGTGAAACTCAAAATCGTGTAAGTTCAGTGGAATCTCGATAAGTCCAGGCTTACGGATGAAAATTTGATTTATCGAGGATGTCGATATATCGATAATTAGTTTGTATCAAGAGGTCCGAAAAAAGATGTTCCAACCAACGATTTTCGGCTTTTAGTCGATCTGCGACAGAGCTTTCTTACATATTAGAAAAGTATTTAAATCACTCCAAAAACCGAAATCATAACTAAGCCTTATATGCGGCCGAACATACACTCATTGGGCATGAATCAAATACAACAGATTGCGCATTGCGCAGGTCCGCCATGTTGGATTTTTGCTCTCAAGAGATTGTGACGTCAGCTGCGCGTAGATCTTTAATAAGTCTATGGAAAATTTAGAATTTGTGGTTTTATCTCAGTTTTAAGTGTTTGAAAAGTAATTAAAAGTGCTGTAATATCAAAACTAACCTCAAGAACTAAGTGTTTAATATTTAAGACATTGAAATGGGTGTTTGTGCCGTGTGCAACAACGAAAAGAAAGGCAGTGAAAAGACGAGTTTCCATACATTTCCCAAGGACAAACTTGTATTGAGGAAATAAACAAACTTCTGTTAAAGAAAGGATACATTTAATATAAAAACTGCGAGAATTTGTAGCCTACATTTTGTACCTGATTGCTTCGAAAATAATATGCAGTATGAAATAAGTAAGATATGAGTAAATAGCAAAACTCTAAGTAATGTTTATATTTTACAGGGTTTGTACATCATCGAAAATTGAAGGTAAATGCTATTCTAACTTTATTTAGTATTTCCGAAACTGTTGCAACTTCAAGTCAGACAACCAGGATGGCTGAAAAGCAGTCAAAACTATTAGTTGCTGATTTATTACAACAAAACGAGGAGCCTTTGCATGACAAAGCAATCAATGCTTATTCATGGGTTCATCATGACTGAAACACTGTCTGAATCTTTAGATAATTGTGATATTAAAGTAAAAAAACTTTTTTTCACATCGAGGATGTATTTTCGTATACGTAAATTGAATAAAGAACTCTGTGAACATTTAACTACAAGAAAAAGGGAAAATAAAAAAATTCTAACCTAGAAATTTTAGCTATGTTTCATTTATTTTCACAAAGTGTAGTAAAAATTCACAGGCATTGTTGTTGTTTGACTATTTTTTTACTATTTATAAAAATAAATAATATTTATATTGCAGCAAACAGAATAAATTCCAGTTTTCAGGCGAAAACAGAACAAATCTCATATCAATGACATTTCAGTACGCTCTTGTGACGACATGCGCAGAAGTTTACCAAAATGAAACTCGTCTTTGCGCAATCTGTTGTATTTGATTCATGCTCATTGGGTGCATTCAGCGACCTGAGCCGCTCAGCATCGCTCTAGAGCAAGCCTCGGCACTGCTTGGCTCGTCTGGCTCCTCAATACGATAACATTTTTATTCAAATTTTACGAGATTACAATCAATGTATGAACGTTTTTACTCGACTCTCCAACGCAATGATACGTGTTGGTTGACGACGGCCACTTCGGCAGCCGAAATCAAACGATTGACTAACAATCGATGGAGCGAGCCTACGACAGTCATTCAGTATGATTTCTGCTGTTGATGCGTACGGGTGTATACATTTGCTTCCCAAAGAACACTGATGTACGAATTTTTTTTCAGAAATTTGATTTTTTTAGTTTTCCTTTTCCATTATGAAGCGCTTATATTCAAATTCAAATACTATGTCGTGGGATTGGGAAAACAAATATTTAATAACCACAAATAATGATAACCGTCAATGTCTAGTTTGCAGTTACATGTCGAATAAAAAATTCAATCTAAAACGCCATTACAACAGCTGTCATAAGTTCGATTTTGCCCGATGCAATGAAGTAGAAAGAGTAAGACAGGTTGACAACTTAAAGAAAGTTTTTTTTAGAGAAATTTCCTTTAGGCGGAACAAATGATTCTGAAATTGCATAATGATAAATTGTGTAGTTCACTGTTCCTAAACGTCTCCATCAAAAGCGAAAGAGCGTAAAAAATGAAAATGATGCGTTTTCTCATTTTGTGTTATAGTATATGAAGAAACATAAAAATTTTTCGAGTAGTAGTAAATCACTACATACATGGTGCCGAGGCCTGCTCTAGAGCGAAAAAAGTGCTCAGTTACTGAACGCAATCGCTACAAAGCGGCTCAACTGAGCAGCTCACTTTTTTTCTGAGCGTAAAAGAACTCCGCTCAGTAGCTGAGCAAACGTCAAATGAAGAATTACATAACCTCAATTCATGTGTAAAAATTACGACGAAAATAAATGGTGTTATTTATAATATTTCTGATTATTTATGCTATTTATAATATGGGAAGCCTCATGGAAGTTGTTGCTGAGCAAACGGGAATGGAAATAGTCGGCGTTGCGGAAAATGTTGGCGAAAGAGTTCGGGATTGTACTTCGATATAGTCACCTCAAAATAATCCCGGTTTCTTTCAGGCTTCGAACTTCGAATTGAAGTTACTTCAAAATGAGTATTACATTCGTCAACCAACATTGCGATGGGCTCCAAATTTAACATATCTGACACGCAAATACATTTATTGTGGAAATTATTCTGTGGTCACAAGTTGTAAGGGCCTAACTCGACTTTAGCCATTTTCAATGTTTTTACAGAATCGTGTTCTCCTTCCAAAATGCTCTTAATTCCACTAACCCGTTAGTTTCTACTATTTTTGACCGTTATAGGCTACTACATCAAATGGCTAAAGTCAAAAAATTTCCAAGTTGCATTTGGAAGAACGGCTAAAGTCAGATCCCATATATTTTTGTATAGACTTAATCCACTCTTATGGGCGCGAGGCTGCATTGATTTGATCGTTTTTGCACGTGGAATAGTGGCTTAAGTCGAATTAGTTCATTCTTCGGTTTTAATTTTTCCGAAACGAGCAGGCTAAAGTCTGTTTTAGCCTTAAATCCGGGTGTTTTTCACCCCTTAAAAAGCACGTGTTGAGATTTGAGATTTTAGTGGTCTTTTGGGAACTTTTCGGAGATTTTCAGCGATTTTCAAAAATTTCTTTAAAAAAACTGTATTTTGCTAATAAACATCATTTTTCAAAATTTTTTACATTTATGTTACATTGTGTTTTTGATAAAAATGCAAAAAATTAATGAAAATTGAATTAAGACCTAACAACAGTGGATTTAGACATAAATAAATCTTTGATCTCAGATGTGAGTAAATTTTATGTAGATATTTTGACTTGAAGTCTATTTAGTTCTTATTTTTCTAAGAAGAACTTAACAATTTTTTATTTTTGTGTTTTTTAAGAAGACAAAGTTGTTTTTTTTTATTATTATATTTTATTATTGTTAAAAACAAAGAATAAAAGCAATTTGAAAACAAGATATATGTTTAAATATGCATTAAAAAAAAGTCTCAAAACTAGCGATTTTTGTCTATAATTTCGGAGACTTTTGAGATTTTTTTTCCTCATTTCAGCGATTTTGGGCTTGAGGTCTCCGGCAACACTGGGCGCTATTGAAAAATTTCTGAGAGAAAAGATATTGAGAGAAATTTTTTCGAAAGCTTTTCGCTCATTTGAATATTATTATATTATATTGCGTTTTTATTTTAAAATTTAGATTTTTTACACAGCCATGGATAAGAATTCCCCATGGAACTATTTTATACGCATACAAAATGGAAGTGCAGGTCAGTGTAAGCAGTGTTTAAAAACAATTAAAACTTCTGGCGGTAGCACAAGTGGCTTGCATGCACACCTTCGAACCCAGCACAAAATTAACCTTTTAAAAAGGGATATAGATATAGCAAATGAGCCAGGGACAAGTAGAACTATAAATACATCTAAGGATGTGAATTTGTCAAAAATTTCCTACTTTTTTGTAAAATCAGTTGATGATTCATTTTCTGCTGTTGTCGCGCGATTAACAGCCAAAGATGGTTTACCGTTTGTGAATTTTTTTGGTTTTATTTTTTGTGCGTTTTATATTTTAGTTTTCTGAAGACAAATAAAGGATACTTTCAATTACACATTATTTCTTATTTTTTACCCTCTCTATCATATAATATTGTGCATTTCCTAATAATTTTAGAAAATGATTAATTTACCGGTAATTTTAATTTTTTTTTTACCGCGTTACCGGTAATGACAAAGTTCGGTAAATTTGCAATCCCTAGGGTTTACACGTAAGAAGAAGGGTCGATATAATTAGGTGGAAAATATCCTTAGGGGAAGATCTACCCAATGTTGAGAACCGCGTGAACATTGCTTTAACATTTAAGAAGATAGCAGGCAAGGGGGTAAAAATTAGGGGGAATATTTGGTAAACAGATAGCCTCAAACATGCCCCACATCACTAAGAACATATTCGAAAACCGCTTGCCGGTACGACTCATAGTTTGCCGTCATGTTATTTTAAATTTAAAGAAAGTGCACCCACGGGAGCGATCTGGCATTTTATATATAAGATGTCTTAAATTATATTAAAAACTTCATGATATGAAAAACTTCGTAAACGCTATGAAATCTTTCATAAAAATAATGAATTTATTTGTCATAGCTTCTAACTCCAATGGTTCTAAATCACGCCTAAATTTTCATAGACTTTTTGAAGTTTTTCACAGATATTACGAATTATTTTTTTTTAGTTTAAAAGTGTATCTAATATAGTGTCAGATACATGAGCCCAAAATAACCTGGGACTTCTTTTTAACCCAAATAACATATAAGTTTTATGGCCAAATTATTTTGATGAATTCAGTTTTTATTAGGCCATATTTTCGTTGAACACAATTAAAACCTCCGACAATCTTCCCTTTAAGCATTTCACGTCTTGTAGAAAAAATTCACTTCAGATAGTCACAAAAAATCATTCCCTGAATTAATGCTTCCGCTGCTAAACATTTCCAAATCATTTACAAAGCGTTAGAAGTCATAATTTTAAAACGCAACAATAAAAAAAATTATTTTCTTTCATCTTGGTTTGGTGCTGGTTAAAAGACGTCTTCAAAGTCTCCTGAAACTTTTTGGTTCACTTGTTCGATTTACTGCTGATAATAATTCTTTTCCGCGCTGGTGACTTACTCCATCGTCGAGTCTTAATAAGAAATCAAATTAGTAAGAAAATTAAATTTAGGAAAATCTAAATTTTGTTCTGTGATACAAACTTGAGGAATTTCTTGTAAAATTCTTATTTTTGAATATTTGGTTAGTAAAACTGTTATCCCCCCCGGTTTTCTGATATTCACAACAACTGAAAGAAAAATGAAATTCCACAAAATTGAAAATACTCAAAGGCAGATACAGAATTTTCATTCATAGATTTTCATGGCTATGAAATAACAATCAGAGGAAATGTTTAAAATTGTTTAGTTGTTAATTCGTCTTTTTTTGTGATTCTTCTATGTACACAAAATGTTGCTAACACTAGAAATGAAAGAAGTGCTGCAGTTTACCGATGCAAAAACTTCACAGTCTATTACACACGACATGCAATTTGCATTTTCAACTTTAGCACCTATACTGGAGGTGGAGGCCACATCATCTATATTGCTGGCTATTCCATTCAGATTCAGGTATATTTAAATCTATTCACCTTTATCTACATCTACATCTACATATCGCTAGCTCACCTGGATCTTTGGACATTTGGACATTGCGGCCTAGGTCTTCTCTGATGGAAATTGCGGATCTATGAATGAAAACTTTTGTTAAATTTTTAGTTTAAATGAATGACAATTTGCTGAAAATTATTCACGAATGAGTAATCAGCATGGATGACGATATAAGAAATTTGATACCTTTTTATGTTAATTTATCACTAAAGTTTTTGTTTCTGAAATTTTTGTTTATTCTTTGCTAAATTGTTATTTGTTTTGCCACATCACGGATCTTAATTTTTGCAAATAGAATTGGCCATTCATTGATTTCATTCATTGAAGCTGAAGGTTGGAAGAAATCTCAACATAAATCGAATTTTTGACGAAAGTTTTTTCTTGTGATTTTTTTATTTTTTTAATAAAACATAAGAAAAGCTACAGTTGCTAGGGCCAATCGTCAAATACTTTATATAAAGACCGAGAAAATGTTTATTTTAAAAACATCCATTTGTATAGGCGAGGGGGAGAGGAGTTGTCCGATTGGATTTTGATGTATAGAACGGTTATGTAAAATCTTATTCTAAGCAGATTTTGTATCGATAAATTTTTCAATACGACTCACCGTTTTCGAGAAATAAAATAAGTATTCAATTTGTATGGGTAAGTGGGGAAGGATTGGTTCAACTGGATTTTGATGTATAGATAAGTTATATGAAATAATATTATAAACACATTTCATCTTTATAAATTTTTTGGTACGATGCACAGTTTTCGATAAAACAGGAAAAAGTATTCCATATGGAAAAGAAGGAAAGGAGTGATCCGATTGGATTTTGGTGTATGGAACGGTTATGGAAAATCCTATTTTAAACACATTTTACCTTTATACATTTTTCAATATGACTCACCGTTTTCAAGAAAATTGCAAAAAACTGTTTTGTTTGTATGGGGAAGGGGGAAGGAATGGTCCGATTTTGCCCTAGCCATTTACGAGAAATGGAACTGTACAAATTTTCAAGGCTCTAGCTCAATCCCTTCGAAGGCTATGGTGTTCACGGACAGATAGACGGACGGACGGGCGGACGGACATATGGAAATCAAAATCTTTTGTCATCCCTAAGGGTACGTCCATAGTAAACCAGCTTCTCGCTATCTCGCGCACCAGTTTTTCGGCGAGATATATGGCGGTACTCATGACCAGCGGGATTCTAGCAGGTGATGGTCATAGTGAATCTCGCGCCTGTCGCAGATACGATGGCACTTTCACGTCAACAACTGTCAAAACAGGCTTGTAGCTGATTACCTGCGTTAACAAGAACTAAAAATTGATTCCGGTAAAAGCTGGTAAATGCCGGCTGATTCCCATAAAAGCGAGAAGCTATGAAAAGCGAGAAGCTATGTTCACTATGAACGCGACAATTCATACTCGGGTTAATTTTTATCCAGCGTAAACCGGCGGCTGCAAGCTATAAAGCGAGAAGCTGGTTTTATGAGCACTATGGACGTACCCAGATAGATAGATGAATTGTCTGTGAAGCCGATGTAAAAATCAGCTCATAAGCACTTAGACCAGGCTTGTCCAACCCGGTACATGTCACCCAAGGACGTGTTTGAATGAATTAATGAAGTTTAAATTACTTAAAATTGTTATTTGTATATACTCTACGTTATTTTACTAATCAGCTACACTGCCGGTCAAAAAAACTTGACCTATGATAGAAAAACCAATTTTTCGATTTTCGACGATTTTTATGCCCCCTGGCTAACGTTTGAACCAGTTGGGGTTTCACTTTCGTATTACCCCCATTGGAAAGGTAATTTGCTCTAGTTTCATGGATATAATCTCTTTTTTGGCGGGGAACTGCAGCGGGATGGTCAGCTGCCATCTTAGGCGCAATGATTTTTCCATCAAAAAATGATTTTTCCATCAAAAAAGCAGTGCGCCTAAGATGGCAGCTGACCATCCCGCTGTAGTTCCCCGCCAAAAAAGAGATTATATCCATGAAACTAGAGAAAATTACCTTTCCAATGGGGGTAATACGAAAGTGAAACCCCAACTGGTTCAAACGTTAGCCAGGGGGCATAAAAATCGTCGAAAAATGCATGGTTCTTTGTCACTCTTAAGAATATAATAAAATTACAAAAAAAGGTTGATTCAATACTTTTTAAATCGGCTTTCGTAAGTGTAATATATTAATTATGACAAGAAAAAAACAAGTGTCACTCGAAAAGCGGGCCCAAATAGTCATGAAACATGAGTGAAAAGTCGAAAAATTGGTTTTTTTTATCATCGGTCAAGTTTTTTTGACCGGCAGTGTATCTTTAGGGTTAGTATATTTTATTTGTGGCCCAATATATCTTGTCTTCTCCCAGTTTGGCCCAGGAAAGCTAAAAGGTTGGACACCCCTGACTTAGACCATGAGTTGGGTCCATTGTGCATTGGTGTAGAGGATCTGGCTACTATTTATTAATTCGTTCAAGAATCTCCTGTGAAGAAGCTGGAAATTCTGGAAATACCCACGAATGAAGGTGGAAATTCTGTTCGCAGGGGTCCTACCGACAACCAGAGGGTTTAGAAAACGACTGCCAAAGGTGTTTAGTCTGTGATTCTGGAAGAAAGAACACAAGCAGAGGTAGTGGTGTTCTGCCGTTTCTTCCTTTGCGTCGCAAAGATTGCATGACGAATCGATTGGAAGCCTAATGCTGTTTAAGTGCTAGTTGAGTTGACAATGAATGACCTGTTAGTACACTGACCAGCGATTTTATTCCCTAGTTCCCCCTAGACCTAGTACTTTTTTGGCCGTGATTTAGATGTTCAAGAACTTAGCCTAGCCATAGCCACGAGAAATGCAACTATACAAAGTTTCAAGTCTCTAGCTCAACCCGTTCGAAAGCTGTGATGTTCACAGGCGGATAGACGGACGTACATGCGGAAATCAAAATCTTTTGTCATCCCTAACACCCTGTTGTAGGTCATTTTGGTGTCCGGTGATTGATTCGATGCGTTACAAATGGTATATTAAATCTAATATACTTTTACTGATATATAATATCATTTTTTTATGACGGGAGGAAGAAGGTTAATCGTCGTTTGCCAGCGGCATTAAATCCGATACAAAAACATCAACAATTTAATTTTTTTTAATCTAACATAATTAAGAAAATCGAAAAAAAAAATCTGATGTAAACAGCACATGACTTTCTTATAAAAAATCTACATTTCTGTGGCAACAAGGAATAAGGGCCTAAGTCGATTTTCAGATCAATTCAAAAAGATCTGTATTTACTTTAATAGACAGAGCAATTTGGCTTAGCCTAAAAACAGACTTAGGCCCTTATTCCTTGTTGCCACAGATTTCTCCACAATTTACACTATAACCCGACAAATAAAATATTAGTTTATCTAAAAATATGATTTATTTCACAAAATCTAAAATATCTTGATAACGGTAGAAGATGAAAATATGTCAATAACTGTAATAGATAGCAAATAACAATAGAGGACAAAATCGTAGGGAATGTCATTCCCATTAATTCATCTGATAGGGTAAGGCCCCGGTGGGATAGATGCCCAGAAGCGTGAATCTGCTAAACTAAACAATCTAGAGCGGATACAAATTACTGAATCTAAAGCTGACTCCACCCCTATTATATTTGCAAAATTACAAACAATATGAACTTTATGATAAAAATTAAATGGTAGCAACAAATGGCTGAATATGTTTTGTGCTTTCAGGAAATTTTGATGTGACAACTAGTTTCAAGTGTAATTTCAGATTTTTTTGTCTGTTTACGCTAAATAAATAACTATGTTAATTCATTGTTTTGTTTGAATATTTGTGAAGTGAGATTACAACATAACAAAAGCTATAATTGCCATTCTGGCAATTTTTGAAAACCCATATGGTGATATGGCATTGTTCGAAGTTTAAATGAACGGCGAACAGTTGTATCAAAATTCCACTTGGAAGTCAAACTTTTCAATAAGATTTTTTAAAATTTATTTCAATAGAATTGTGATATATGGAAGTTTTATGTAGAATCATATCCTAAATAATTTTTGTTCTTGCAATTTTTTTGTATGGTGGGTACCCCCCTTCCCTTCCTAATGGTGCATTTTTGCCCACTAACGAACTTAGTCTTGCATTTTACGAAAAACGAATCTGTGTATAATTCCAAGTCTCTAGCTCACAGGCGTACGGAAGGACGGACATGCAAAATTCAATTTTTTTTTATGATTCTAAACACACTGGTGTAATTCATTTTTATGTGTGATGACTGGATCTTGGCATTACAAACTGTAAGGCAAATTTAATATACCCTTTGGTTTCACCATACGGGTATAAAAAAAATCAAAAAGGCATCTGTTCGTGCGAAGAAGGATAGACATCGTGAAAATTTTCTTAGAACTTTGGGCTCCCTGGGATGGTATAAACGAAAACCCTCGTTACTGCACAACAAATTCAAAATTTTTCCCATGTGCACTTATCCGGGATTTACTGTAGTACAAACTCTAACATTAAATTGAATGGCACTCTCGGGTAATTGCACAGAAAAATAAATTGTTTTAATCATTAAAAAATGTATACACAAAAAATACTTACTAAATTTATTTTACATTTTGAAATCGGAAAAAAACAGATAAAAAAATGAATTTATAAAAATCACTGATGGACAAAATTTTACCCAGTCAGGTTTCTTGTTTGCAAATCACGACTTCAAAAATGTTAAACTTTTTAGTGATGTTTGCCGTTTTGGGTCATATTTGCTTATCTGAGGTAAGTTTAAGAAAATATAAAGCTAAGAAATTTTTTAATATCATTTTGTATAATGCAGCGAACATTGGTTAGCCGTCTCAAATCAATTTCTTGTAATGAAGCACCTGACCAAATATGTGGTGATCCAAATTGTTACATAACTCGGTGGCCAAATCGTTCCCGGACGACTACATTTTTCTGTACATTAAAACGCCCAGTTGCAGATTTGACAGTAATTTAATTTTTCTTTTCGATTTTGTGATAAATAACTTAGTATAAATTGCATCGCTTAAAAAGTTGCAGTCCGCAATTTGGATAAAAAAAGGAAATGGATTTCGACAATTTCATACTCCATTGGAGATTGATCTGTGTTCAACAACCAAAACATACAAGTCTAATAAATTTTTCGATACTATATTTAAAATTGACCCGAAAAGTGATAAAACGAATAATACATGCCCAAGGTTTGGAAAACAAGAGATTCGCGATCATCCGGCAATGATTATTGGTTTACCGCCAATTTTACCAAATGGTGTGTTCATGATTGTCTATCGACAATACGAAACAACGACAAATTTAACAGTAATATTAGCCAAAGGTGTTGTAGAGTTTAAAAGAATTTTATTGAACTAATAACAAGAACATCTGCTGCGGCTATGAAGAATTGGGTACTGGCAGGAATTTTACATAATGTTTATATAAGAACTTTGAAATCATTTAATTGTGTCTCTTATTAAAAATTCAATTGTTTCTGTAAAAAATTTAATTGGTTCTTTAATGAAAAATTAAACAAAATCTACTAAAAAATATATTTTTTATAAGGGGCTGTCCATAAAATACGTTACATCTTAGGAGGGTCGGGGGGTACGACTAAGCACGACGAAGTGGGCCGTGGTAGGAAGGGGAGGCAGTCCAAGTGTGACGTTACAGTCTGGAATTCGACCATAATGACTAAATTTTTAACTTTAATATAATTACCGTATGGCAAATTACAGCAAAAAAAAGTAATAATAAAATATACTACCTATTACTCCTCTTGATATCATCCCTCAGCACAACCACCCATTTTTATTCGCCTTTAACTGTACCAAACAAAACTACATAAAAAAAAAATACAACCTGAATAAAGTAAAGATAATAGTTTAGAAAAATCTTTTAACGTAACAAAATATGTAATTGCCAATCTGACAATTATTGAAAACCCCTATGGTGATATGACATTATTCGAAGTTTAATTGACCAGCGAACAGTTGTATCGAAATTCCACTTGGAAGTCAAACTTTTCAATAAGGTTTTTTAAAATTTATTGCAATCGGATTTTGATGTATGGAAGTTTTATGTAGAATCATATCCTAAATAACTTTTGTTCTTGCACTTTTTTGATAAGATGCACCGTTTTTGAGATATTCGCAAAAAACGTTTTCGTTTGTATAATCCATTTTTACCCATTAACGAACTTAGCCTTGCATTTTACGAACAACGAATCTGCGTAAAATTTCAGGTCTCTAGCTCAATCCTTGCACTGCAATCCGCACAGACAGACAGACAGACAGACAGACGGACAGACAGACAGACAGACGGACGGACGGACATGCAAAATTCAATTTTTTTTATACCCGTATGGCGAAGCCAAAGGGTATATTAAATTTGCCTTACTGTTTGTAAGGCCAAGATCCCGTTATCGCACACAAAAATGAATTACACCAGTGTGTTTAGAATGATAAAAAAAAATGAATTTTCATCCGTCCGTATGTCCGTCCGCCTGTCTGTCTGTCTGTTCGCCTGTCTGTCTGTTCGCCTGTCTGTCTGTCCGTCTGTGGCGCGGATTGCGGGCGCACGGATTGAGCTAGAGACTTGAAATTTTACGCAGATTCGTTTTTCGTAAAATGCAACGCTAAATTCATTAATAGACAAAAATGGATTGGTACAACTGTTCAAATTTTGATACGAATATCACCATATGGGTTTTCAATAATTGTCTGATTGGCAATTATAGCTTTTGTTATGTTTTTTAGGCAAAATTAAGAGGTCGACATTTTTATGAATACAATACTTTATAATACTACTTTACAAGGAAGCAAATAGTGAGACTAGACAATTTAAAAGATCAGAAGTAATTTTCGGGTTCTAACAACTCATTTAATGACATCACATTCTTCAAAAAAAAAAGGAATTTTAAAAACTAATTGCTGTATAATTCAAAAGACCAGTTTCTATCTGTTACCAAACCAAATTCTGTACAAAAATCCCATGGCAGCTGTATTAGAAACAACTGTTTGACTAACCCCTTTTAAAATTGAAAGAAATTGTGTTGGTCAATATGCCAAGGAATATTCGTGGTAGTCTTAAAAAGTCTGAATCAAAAGTCATTAGAAAGGGTTGTAAACTATCCGATTTTTTTTGTAGCACATTTAATTTTGAACCCGCTCTTCAAATTGTTGCTTGCTCAGTGAAGCATTCAAAAGAAGTCTCTTTTATGTTCCTGGAAGCAATTCTAGTTCGTTATAAAGTTATAATCATAAAACTTATTGATCCTTAAAGAAATTTTCAACTACAATATTTAAGTGCTGATGTTGTCTTATGTAGTTTCCAGCTGAAAAAGGATACCTACTTCAATGAGATAAAATGTGATCCTTCTTAACCAACATGTGTGTAGCACAAAAATAAACTCGAAAATTCTTACGAGTATTTATGGTTGAGAAGTTTTAATTGAATTTCCCAAAAGTTTTATGAATGCATAAATTCAAACGCGAAGATATTTTCCATAAGTTTTGTTAAGGTGTAAATTGCTTTATTGCCAGCCAAGTTTACATGCTATGCAACATAACTTTCGTGTAATTTAATCCCGAATTCGTGATGATTCCATAATCGGTAGAGACAACAGATGAGAATCGAAAAAAAAATTATTAAAAGTCCGTTGGCCCTCCATCAAGAAACAGAATTTTCGAAGATTAAGGAAAAAAAAAACAGTTTATAAATCTCGCCCGAGGCTAATTTTTGACACAACCCCATCGAAGTTAATTTTTGGTTATAAGAAAAACACTTTGACGACATCCTAAAGAGGCCTTCGTTGTTTGAGTTTGACGGCATTTGAAGGCCTAGAGGCCTAAAAAATGCAACCAGTGTCGCGTGGCAGATGTGACTGGCTGACTTTCAGACTGCATTTTCTAAAAGAAAATACAAAAATTTGAATTTAAAAAAAGTTCGCAGACGCAACGTAAAGATTTCATGTATAAAAAAACACCAAGACTGCTCTACTGTTGGTGATTGGTAAGTTGGAATTCACGTGTTGTTCTTTTAAAGATTTTTTTTTTCCTTTTGCACTTTTCAATTAATTTGTATGTGTTTCAGATAAAAATTCGTTAGCAGGAATGCGTTTTGTATCTTTACGAGAGACGTGTAAGATTTTTATGAAATCAATAAAATGCCAGATGTTTATTAAGCATATTTTCACTTTGGAAAGTACTTTTTTTTACAATCAATTTTTTACAACAAATTTTTCTTGTGTTTTTTTTAAGTTCAATTTAAAATGATTTTTAGACATTGAAAATTTCATCATTTTTCATTTATTTCCTTGTAACTTGACCATTAAAAATGACATGAATCATGGTTGTGTTTGTAGTTGTCTCATGCATCCAATATTCGACGCGTAAATTACCATACGGGACGATTGGTGGTATCATGCTTAGACTAGTCGGTAACTCGCGAACTGATTGATGTCCTTCCATGGGGCATGAATGTTTGCCCTCTTCAAAAGCTCGTCCAAAATCAAAGATTTTTTCTATAAACGAACTTTGTTTCCTATCTCTTGTAGTTGAGCATAGCTCCACAAGATAATTTGACTTTGCCAACATCTTCTTGCCTTGCATTAAAGAAAACTCAAAGAAAATCTATAGAAAAAAAAAATTAGGTCAACTTATTAATTAACAATGAAAATATTTGTTTAGAAATTTTTATTTTTAATTATTTTTGTATCTTGTTTTATTTTTATTATTGCTATTATGATTAGGGATGGGAAACGTTATCGTAACGTAGCAAAATAACGAAAAGAAATAATGATTTTCCGGTTTTTTCTTCAAATCTGCCCTATAACGTTATAGAAATTTAATTCCGTTACAATAACGAAAATCGTAACGAAAACCGAAAAAAAATTATTTAATTTCCTTGTTATTTGTTTATTTTTGCTTTCTTTTAATTTTATTTTTTTTTTTTGTGAAAAACTCATCAAGTATAACCCCACAAACCTACCCCTGCATAAAATATAATTAAAAATATTAGGGTAGTATTTTTAATCCTATTTTGATTCTAAATCGAACTTTATTTTGTTCAAATTCACTCAATTTCTGGAGATACGAAAAGAAATTTTTTTAACACGTTCACTGCCGTCTAGGCCAACTACAAATATACTCGCAGTTGGCGTATGATTTTTATGAGCCATTGCTAATTTTATTTGTGTGGGGTAGCGAGTTAGACTCTGATTTTTGGTTTGGAAATGGAGAAATTGCATATCGTCGGCTAAGAGTGAAATTGTGCTAAGTCCATTTGGAATAATTTTTCAGAAGAGCAATGAAAACCTT
Organism: Chrysopilus asiliformis; assembly: GCA_964034945.1. Taxonomy (NCBI): domain Eukaryota; kingdom Metazoa; phylum Arthropoda; class Insecta; order Diptera; family Rhagionidae; genus Chrysopilus; species Chrysopilus asiliformis. The sequence continues at coordinate 88,847,310 of OZ035960.1, read as the reverse complement.
GTTATATCGTTTTAATTCTCTTTCAATAACACTGAGTTTTATTTAAATGAGAAAAATTGGGCTCAGTTTTCTTTAAATGAGACTCTCTTTTCTTCAAATGAAAATTAAAATGATTTGACAAGGTTTTTTATTGCTCTTCTGGAAAATTTGGTACAATGGACTTAGCACAATTTCACTCTTAGCCGACGATATATGAATTATGAATTTAATTTAGTACTTACACATAAAATCCTACGTTTTAATTTTATGTTCTATGATAAATTGGCGTTGGCAAATAGCATAGACACAACAAAATGAATTTGGCAGTGAACGTGTTAAACAAGTTTTTTGGTATCGAAAATATTTTCTTTTTGGTATCTCCAGAATTAGAGTGAATCTGGCGAAAGCAAAGTCCGACTTAGAATCTGCGACGTCAAAATAGACTAAAATTCAATATCTTTGATATTGACAAAAAAATGTCGTTTTCGTTAGGCAATTTTTTTAATGAACCAAACGATTTTTTTAATGAACCAAACGAAGAATTACTTAAGGTTTTTTTTTGTATTTTCTTTTTGTTAAGTTTCATTAATTTTGTTATAGAACTATTTTTTTATAGAATTGTTTTTTTTATAGAATTTATTTTTTTATAGAATTTATTTTTATGGAAACTGAACTGAATTACTTGGTGAGAAATTAAAAAATCACTTGGTGATAAATAAATAAAAAAAAATTGCATTTTTTTGGTTTTCAATTTCAGTGTGTAACGAAATAATAATGGTATAACGTAACGAAATCAAACTTTTTATTGTTACAAAACAAAATAACGTAACGAAATAAAATTCGAATTTCTTTACATAACGAAATGTATAACGTTACGATTTTTTTTTCGTTTGCCATCCCTGATTATTTTTTTATTATTAAGTAATAATAAAATATATCGTTGCCAGAAAGTAAAAACTAGAGAACTCTGTTATGACCCGGGACTTCATATTTAGTTTAGTTGGGAGATAACAAAATCAACTAAAGATATCTTTAGCTTTTTATCATTATAAAAATGTCAACTCGGTTCTGTTGAGGTGTGCACAGCCCTGCACAATTTATACAATAAAACATGGTGTTAATACAAACGATTGTGACGTCACCTTAATGGAATTTTCCATAATTATGTATCTTTATTGAAGAATTTTGAAAAGGAGTGGAATGATGCAAATTATCCATTACAGCTTTCTAGTAATCCACCTCATTTATATATTTATTTGCGAAAGGAAGAAACGAAGAAATTAGTGAAATGGCGGTTTATAAAGTGACGTCAGTTAAAGAATAAATTGGAGCATCACGGATTGTAATTCTCATCATAAAGCCTAATTCAGACTAACGATTGCAATTGCGATTGCGTTTACGAGTGAGGTTCCTTGACCAATGAGATCAAAGCTTTCATATCCTTATCGTTGAAAGCTTTGATCTGATTGGTCGAGAAGCTTCATTCGTAATCGCAATCGTTAGTCTGAATTGGGCTTAAGGGCGATTAATTTTGGTGGTGACGCTGAAAATACATCAAGTGAAGCGAGCAGTATCAAAAAAATTTATTTTAAATCAAATATGCTTATAATGAACGCATTTCCAAGGATTTTGCAGAGAAGCGCCAACTTCACAAAATGTGAAATAAATATTTTAGTTTATTGTGCTGTTTTGACTGTTTTAAAAATTGAGTGGTGGCGCTGGAGTAAAAATAAACGATGAAATTTCAAGATATGTTGTTATCAGAGCAAAAGGAATACTTCAATCAACAGATATCTTTATAACGAGATTTTTTGCTGCGAAGATTCAGATTTTGTTAAATAAACTTTGTTTCAACCCCGATTAGCTTTATTGGCTATCTAACTAAGACCGAAGACCCCGGCCAAAACCCGTTATAACCTTGGGTCTATAACACGTGGTCTATAACCCGCTCCTTGATGCCAGTCTCTTTCCTTGAAAGTTTCATGACCATCGGTTCAATGTTTCTCGAATTTTAGGCGATCATACAGATGAACAGACATTCCTATTATATTTATATTAAATAAATCTTAGCTTACACTTGCATCCGCTACTGGTCGACTTAAATTACAAGAAACCGAAATTGTTGTGGAGCCATTTTTCATTTTATTCAAGCTGCATGTTATGTTCACACATATTTGATCTTTTTCCAAGTCGCATTTCAATGATTTTCCGCGTAAAATCCGCTATTTTTAAATAAAAATCTGTTAATATTTATGTTGGTGAAATAATCAAAAAACAAAATGATATCGAATTTTACAAAAATGAAACACAAAGTTTGACAAGAATAAGGAATGAAAAGATTGAATTTAAAAAATATATGTTATTAGAATTAAAGCCCGTCCTATGACGCGTAACACCAATCTTGTTAGGGATTCAGTAAGGTCACAGGCGACTGTCGATTCGACGACTTTTCAGGTTCATCACTTCACGTACTATAGGTTAATGGCGAAAAACGCGTTAAGATTGCTTCAAAGGTTTAAGAGATAGCGGGAGAGGGGCTAACAGGCAAGGGGAAGGGTAGCTTTTAAAAGCCGACTCGGAAAACGCCTCGTCCAAAAACGCTGTGTATGGCAGAACCCTTAGTGGGTGAAAACTTCGCATCGAGGAAAACCGAGCCGATGACAAAAACCGTGTCAAAATTTCTCTAATGATCAGGGAGATAGCAGGCGTGGGAGTTAGAAGTAGAAGGAGCATTGAGTTGAAATATTTTCGAGGACACTCTTTCTACGAGGGTGGTAAATTGAAAGAATTTTCTGTCTAGCAGATGATTTTGTTGAAAACAGAAATACGAAAATGTCAAATATTTTTCTGTCATGCCTAAAATTTTCATGACAATTCACCAAATTCAAGTTTCTTCAATGCATCAGGACATTGAAGGGGGTAACATACAAGCGGTGGGATAAATTTGAATGATCAAAAAGAATTTTGAAGGACGAGATGTGTATAATTCAAAACCGAGTCTCAAAGTCTCCTGAGATGTTTAGGAAATACTAGTAGAAGAGATTTCTAAAAGGGGTTTACACCCAACAGGTCGTGAAGTAGTTGTCGCAACCATACAGTCATAAATCTAAAGTTGGGACGACCACTTTACGACCGTTTGTGCTCTTGGGTAAATAATTAATAGGGTTGATTTCATTAGCAGAAAAAATACCCGGCATCGAGCCGTGAGGAGGGGGCCACACCGATGGGTTGTGAACATTAAACATTTTTTATGGTGCCTCTTACGGCTAAAGAACAACAACCGACCAAAAAAAAAGTCTAATTGCAGGGAAAAAGTCGAGCATGAAGGGATTAACTAAAAAGTTTTAAGTTAAAACATTATTTACCTGATCATATACACCACAAATTAGATAAATACCAATTATAATTGTTAATCGCAGGACATGCATTTCTTGGGACAAAAACCAAAATTCAACTGGAACAACAAAGTTTTAAGAAAAATTTTTGTAGATTGAATTTTCCGAGTAAGTATTAATCATTTCCTGCAATCATTTGTGATTCCAGATTATTGATAATAACAGAAATCTTCTTTTAATTGCTAGTACAAATCATCACCGGTAATGCTTTGAGATTTAAGTAGATTGCCGTATTTGTCTCACTCTTAAAGTACATAACTCGAGATTCAATTTCGCAGTGCCGCTTTTTCAGATTGTTGGATAATTGACAATTATTTTGGCCAAATATCGAAAATTCCCATGGTCTTGAAATATTGATGTAAATTTTTTAATGGGATGTTATTAAACTGCCTCATTTATTTATTAATTATATTTAAATACAAAATATAAGAAGTATCAGCGGGAAATAGTAAAATACTCTATAAGAGGACAGAGAATTTAAACAAATTTAATTTATATGCGGGAGAGGGGAACTAATGGTTCACCTGGATTTTTATGTGTGGATGAGTTATTCAAAATCATATTCTAAACACATTTAGCCTTAATTTTTCAATACAACTCGCCGTCTCGAAAAGATTGTAAAAACCTGTTTCGTTGGTGTATGGGAAGGGGAAAGGAATGGTCCCATTTTGACGTTCAAGAACTTAGCTTTGCTATTTCCGACAAACCCAAATATACAAAGTTTCATGTCTCTAGCTCAATCATTTCAAAAGTTATGGTGCCCACAGACAGACGGATAGACAGACAGACGGACAGACATGCGGAAATCCAAATCTTTTGTCTTTCCAAACACCATAATGTAGTTCATTTTTGTGTCCGATAATTAGTTCGATACTAAATCTAATATACTTCTATATGATTCTCGTATAGAGCATAAAAAGTTCATTTGTGTGGGAGAGTGTGAAAGGAGTGGTCTGATTGGATTTTTATGTATGAAATAATTATATAAAATCGTATACTAGTATAACCGAATTCCGTTTCAATAATTTTTTGGAAACGATCCACAGTTTTCGAGAAAACAGAAATAAAATATTCCATTTGTATGGGGCAGGGGAAAGGACTGGTTCAACTGGAATTTCATGTATGGATAAATTCTTTTTTCCACATAATTGACCGTTTTCGAGAAAATTAGAAAAAAAAAACTGTAAGATTGCACACGAAAATGAAATTGAGTGGCGCGCTCCTGTTTTTAGTGGCAATCTGATGTCATTTGACCAGAAAATGGACCAGAAAATTTTGATTTCAAACAATGGTGTTCACGGATAGACGAGTGGGCGAACAGACGGAAGGACAGACGGCGAAAAGTGTCGGACAATTGGTTCGATGCGTCGGCAGTCGGTATACTAAATCTAATACACTCATACCTCGCTTTACGGCCTAGATACGTTGCGGGAAAGTTGGCCGTAAAGCGAAAAGCCGTATAACGAATCAATTATTTTCATACAAACCCATACAATTTCAATAAGATCCGTTCCAATTTTTTTTTAAATAACGTAGTTTTTAGTTTAAAATGCATTTTTTTTCTTTTTATTTCATTTAAAAATGCTTACATACAAAATAAAAACAAAAGCTATAATTGCCAATCTGGCAATCATTGGAGACCCGTATGGTGATATTCGTATCAAAATTCGAACAGTTATACCAAAATTCCACTTTGAAGTCAAACTTTCCAATAAGAATTTTTAAAATTTATTCCAATCGGATTTTGATGTATGGGAGTTTTATGTAGAATCATATCCTAAATAACTTTTGTTCTTGCACTTTTTTGATAAGATGCACCGTTTTTAAGATATTCACAAAAAACGATTTCGTTCGTATGGGGGGTACCCCCCCTAATAGTCCATTTTTTCCCATTAACGAACTTAGCCTCGCATTTTACGAAAAACAAATCTGCGCAAAATTTCAAGTCTCTAGCTCAATCCGTGCGCCCGCAATCCGCGCCACAGACAGACGGACGGACAGACAGACGGACGGACAGACAGACAGACAGACGGACGGACAGACAGACGGACGGACATGCTAAATTCAACTTTTTTTATCATTCTAAACACACTGGTGTAATTCATTTTTTTGTGCGATGACGGGATCTTGGCGTTACAAACGGTAAGGCAAAGTTAATATACCCTTTGGTTTCACCATACGGGTATAAAAAAATTTAAAAAATGCATATGCACATGTCCATATACATAATAAAAAATATAATTTAAAATAGGCCCTATTCCAGAATCCGATACGAATGGTTTGGATCGTAAACTAAATGTTGTTGTTGGTATAAAACACTAACAACAACATTGAGTTTACGATTCGAACCATTCGTATCGGATTCTGGAATAGGGCCTAATGTTTAAATCGGTTCTAATCTGATGACGAAAATGAACCGCCGTTCACTTAAATCACCTTACGGGTTTTCAATAACTGCCAGATTGGTAATTATAGCTTTTGTTTTTTTTTCGCAATTTTTTTTGGGCCGTATAACGAAACATTTTGGGCCGTAAATCGAAAAAGTGCCATAATTAAAGAAGGCCGTTATAGCGAAAAGCCGTATAAAGAGCGGCCGTATAGCGAGGTATGAGTGTATACCGCTTTATGATTCTCATATAGAGTATACAAAGTCTTATGAAAAGTTATATGAACAGTTCTATTAAAAAATATTTGATAGCGGAAAAAAATCATGCTTCGGTTTTCCTGATTTTCCACCGCTATTAGTTAGATCCCTAAATCAACAGGCATCCGGATGTAGCAAAAGGTAATCGAGGGACAGATACGACGGCGAAATTCAACATATCGCAACATATGTTCCATAAATTCTAAATATTAGGGGTCACATTCATATTGTGCTGCTTTTTTACACATAAGATTTTGATATTTTCTGACTATATATGAATCCAGAACAAGAACTCCTCCATTGTATTCCTGTCATCCAAAGATAGCTATTTCCCCTTAGCAACTTCCGCGCTTGATGATCATTCAACAGATTTCTGCTAGCATAACGAAAAGAACATTTAAGAATTTTAAATCTTTGGTGTATCGAAAAAGTACCCAAAAATATTCATCATTGAGAAACAAAACGAAGATTTTTATCGCTGCAAGCTATGATATTTGTTTATTAGAAGGTCTCGTAGGTCTCTTCCTTTAGGTTAGGTCTGTCCTTTCAAACTTTTCAATCTACCGCCTGCATCGTGACATTTATTAAAGACAGGTAGTTTCTTCATGTTGATACGTTTTGGGATCAAAGGAAACATATGTTTCCTGATGTTATGATTCCTTTTTTTTTGCATACTTGTTGAGTTTTTAATTTATAAAGGGCTCCTGGTTTTGATGGGCAAAAAAATCATTTTGAAGTTTTTGATTGATCCTGAAACTGTTGCATTCGATTTCCGTATTGGAGGATGCTTCAGTTGAATTCAAATGCGAACAGATGGATTTATTTCCTAAATCTACCTTTAGTATAATATATTAAAATGTGGATTTGAAAGTGATTTTTGCCAGATGGAGGGTCATCTTGATAAACGACTTGTTTTGAACAATAAATTTTAGTTGATTGTTGTTTGTTCCTGAATTCGAGTTATCTTCAATTTAAAATTTTGAAAAAAAACCCAAAAAATTTCAAAAATTACAAAAAATTATGTTTGTGCTATGAAAGGGTTTTTTTAATCTTTAACACTAAACCAACTAAACTTAATTTTTTTGCTGGAAAAACATTTTAATAGATTTTTAATGAAATTGCAAAGAAGTTAAATACTGCACTGATTGTTTACAACAGGCTTGTCCAACCTGCGGCCCAAGACATGTTTGCATGAGGCCCAACAAAAATTGATGTATTTACAAACTTTATGAATGAATGAAGTTTAAATTACTTAAAATTGTTAACTAAGTCTGTATATATTCTACGCTTTTTACTAATCAGCTATCTTTAGGGTTAGTATATTTTATTTGTGACCCAATACAACTCGTCTTCTTCCAATGTGGCCCACGAAAGCTGAAAGGTTGGACACCCCTGGTTTACAACATCATTCCAAAATATATCTGGCTATTAGATGCTTAATTCGTTAAAGACTTTATCTTTTATGAGGTTTGTTAATGACAGCTGATAGGCGGAATGGACTGTACTATTCAAGTTTAATCTCACTTTATATTTTAAAGAACGTTAACTTCACTCAGAATTTTTTTCAAAGTTAGGGTGCCTAGATGGCGCTTTAAAAGTGACAATAGTCTTTTTCTTATTCTTTCTTTTTTTTGACTTCATGCCATTTTTTCCCGTACCGGCCTTTTAGCATTTTATCAAATAGCTTCATTTGTTTTAAGGTTTTTAATTGCATATAATAATACGACCTCCAAACCATGGTAATAGTTTAGACTTACAGCCGTATTCTGGCGTTGTGATACTTAAGTCACAAGTTACAAGTCCATAGAATTTGAGGCTCTTGTGACCGAGTTGTGACTAGTGACCGTAGCTAGAATAAGGCTGTTAACTTTTGATTCTAAATGGTTTTTCAATAAGGACGCTCGATTTTTAAATGTAAATAAAACAAGTTCTGTGTGAGATATCCACTATTTTTTTTTTGTTTGAAAGAATATTTTATGGCATTAAGTATGGAATAAAACGTCATTCAAATGTCCGCCGCGGCTTTGCTTGGTGGCACTTATTCGGGATGTCCAATTTTCGATGACTTTGTCGTATAAATCTGGCTGAATTTGCTGAATGTCGTTTGTTATGTTGGCTTAAAGGGCATCAATTGTTTGCGGTGTATTCACACAGACTAGCGATTTAAGATAGCCCAATGGAAAAAAAAAAAAAAAACAAACTTAGCTGTTGGTCTAAGTGCTTATGGGCTGAGCATATCAGCTCTACACACATTATCTATCTCTAAGATAGCCCCAAAGGAAGAAGTCTAAAGGCGTTAAATCGCACGATCTCGGTGGCCAGTTCACGTCGCCGTCGCGTGAGATGACCATGCCCTGAAATCGCTCGTGCAGAATGTCCATCGTGGCATGCGCTGTGTGGCATGTAGCGCCGTCCTGTTGGAACCACATGTTGTCGGTATACATATCATCCAGTTTAGGCCACAAGAAGTTACTTATCATCGATCTGTAGCGCTCGCCGTTGAGGGTTATGGCAATGCCAGTTTCGTTTTGGAAGAAGTACGGACCGATGATTCCGCCAGACCAAAATCGCCACTAAACATTGACTTTCTCGGGATGCATTTGGTGCTGGTGTATCTCATGTGGATTGGTATCGCCCCAAATCCGACAATTTTGCTTGTTCACATATTGATTCATCCAAAAATGAGTCTCGTCGCTAAAAATGATTTTGTGCACTGATGATGAGCACTGCACAGAAAATAAAATGTATGTAAATATTACGAAAACCATTTGTCCCCCATGGGCCGACAACATATTTTGTTAATGGTACGATGTCAATTTTGTTAAGTTTTTGTATTTTTGTATTTCGTTTTCCCAAAAATTTTGTTAATACATATTACAAATATTTTGTAAATATTACAAATATTTTGTAAATATTACAAAAACAAATCTCTCTTGTTGATATGGAATCTCTTTCTGTTTCTTGCTTAGTGTGTGTTCATAGAATTTAATATATGCAACTAACGAGCGGAAATTGTTTTAGTGTGATGACTTTAAAAATTAAGAGATGCGTGTTTGTTTCTGATAGTTTCTATATTGAATATTCGTATGGAGGAAATGTTTTATGACGGCCAATATGATGCGAAATGAAAATAATTTATTTTGAATGATTTTTCTTACAAAAACTTCAAACGAATGAATTCTCTCTACGAATGTTGTTGTGTTACCTCGAAAAAATACTATTCGCGTTCAGTATTTTTCGAAAATGGGAAAAAATTATCGAAATCTGAAAAAAATGGGCATAAAAAATATTGCAAAAAAGCATTTCAACTAATGTCTAAACTAAGAAATGCTTTCCCAAAACTGATTTTTTGCATCAGTTTTATGAAAAATTATTGGAATCGCTTTAAAATCGAGTTTTTAGAACTGACGAATCGACTAACAAAATCGTCGCCATTTTTTCGTCATGCACAAGTGTGGCGCAGTTCTACTAGTAGTCTAATTACCTGCTGCAGGCATCCAAACATTAACAGCAGGGAATTGGATGCTTACAGCGGCTAATGAGACCACTAATAGAAAAGCTTGGGTATCGTAATGACGCCATGATGCAAATCAGATTTGACAAAATGTACTTCGTAATATTAACAAATTTTAGTAACTATACGAAAAAATATTGGTTAATTTTTTCGTAGTATATACAAAACTTCAGTAATATTTACGAATTTTTTTTTTGTTAGGCTTAACAAAACCCATTTTGTAAATAATACATTATTTTTTTCTGTGTGATTTTTAAAATAAAACTTGATAATTTGCACACGTTGTTCAACGCTATAACCTTCCATGGTGATTTGCCATACACTACTGAACAATTTACAACAAGTTTGACAGATGTTGCTTTACAACATGGCCGTTATAACTTTATAAGGACTTCGACCGTCCTTATTGAAAGACCCTTTACTTAAAATCTTTTAGAGCCGTTTGCACCAATGAAACTTAGCAACTTATGTACAACTTCAATTATTTAAGTCGCAGGATTTCTACGGTTTAAGTAGGCTAACCGAAACCTTTTCTTTTTAAGAATAGCACGTGCAAACGGGCTTTAGTCTTTTAACCTTTAAACCCGACTTAAAAGGAAACTAATAGCTTTGGAATTCTACTTCTAAAGTTGAAAGGTTGACAAAATCAGCTGATCTTTTAACTGGACCGAATTTTCAGAGGTCATAGAGCAAATTTGGTCCGGGTAGTAAATCAGATTTGTTTTTAGGTCCAAATTTTTACTTTCCTCTCCTCTATAGAAGGAAAGACCGACTCGAGAACGGGGGCAGGTAGAAAATTTCTGATCAGTATGAAATCCGTCTTTGCATCTGTCTTTCGGTCTGTCTGTCGTCCTGTCTGTCTGTCTAACCGTCGGTTTGTCGATCTGTCTGTCGATATACCTGTAGGTCTATCTGTAGGTCTCTCAGTCTCTCGCTCTGTCGGTCTCTCAGTCTCTCGCTCTGTCGGTCTGTCTGTTGTACATATCTTAAATAACTCGAGAACGCGTTGACCTAGCGACTTGAAATTTTTTGTAAATAAGTTTTACAAAAATTTTAATTTTCTATCGACTTTTGGAAAAGTAACGGTCACTATAACGGATACCTCCCATACAATTTAAAAAAAATACCGTTTTTAGAAAATTATTCAAAATCTATGCGCTTTTGGGAAAAATGAGTAAAACAAAACTTAAAGGATATAAAATTTTCTACATTTTGTGCTTAAAGAGTTTTTATATCTCCATCGGTTCTCAAGATATTATTTTTAACATATTTTTCCGAAACTAAATATTGCAGAGGTAAGTTTTGTGTTGATCACACCTGAAATATCTTCCTTGAGTATATGAGTGAAAGTAAATGCACATAATTTAAAGCACATCTGCGATGGAATATGAATTGCGTTAAAAGAAACTTTTTAAACTCCTGCGCTGCAGAAAAAAACCTTTCAAATTGATACAAACTATCAAATTTGATTAATATGTATTTATTATCGTTACCAAAAATTTATTCTTGCATATGGACGTACCATACAATGTCTCTTAAAAAAATGACATTAAAAAAACGATTATACGTCAATATTAAAATATGGGCCCCTTGATCATAAATCCATGCTGCTTCTGCATTGCATGACGTTTTTTTTTTAATTTGCCAAAACAGCTTCGATCACTCAATTAAAAAGATAAGAAAGTTACACGCATGGCTCTCGATATGGATATCAATGGGTCGATCCCTTCCAAGGGTCTTTGGGGCTTTTTAGCCACCAGAAAATCCTTTACCAGTTCGGAAAGGTCTTCGCTCCAGAGCAGGTGAATTTCACGATATTGAAAAGGATACGACTATCAATTTGATTCCACCAAAACTAAAACAGGTAGATGTCTACTACAGTTCACTGCATACGGGCTGAAAGCAATGTTTCGTGGTACCTATACGTTTTCCAGCATGTTCTCGATCTTCTTTTTTTTTTTCTTTTGATCAGGTGCAATATCACGGCAGAACTCTTCACTTACCTTGACTTCTTCATCTTTCACGTCTTGTCATTGAAGCAATGTTCGATTGTCCACTTGGCAAAATAACAAAAATCAAAAAATCTACCGTCGTGTGTGTTTCTGTGTGGGTACAGGTGTTCGCTGCAATCAAAAACATAGGCAGCGGTGAAGAATTTGTTGCTTTTATTTAATACAAAAAAAAAATCGAATTGGTTGATATCAGGTAAATGTGACTAAAAACATAGGGGAAAATCGTAAGACCAAAAAAACACTCTGCATAAAAAGTGATACGAAAATACTCATAAAATATGCTGCTGTACAAGTGCACATGGCCCAGAGAGTGGACTGATTGGGTCAGATTGCAGCAGGACGCAAGGTGTTTAAATGATTTTTTTTCTACAATCATGTTTTAATATGAGCTCTAGAATTTTACTTGTATTTTGGGAGGTTTTTAAATTAGTGTTTTAGAAATTATACAAGAATTTCGAAATTCGTTGAAAACAAAATCGCTTAGAATTTCTTATAAACTTCACTCAAGTGAAATTTGATATTTCTTTACTTTTAGAAAAAAAAAACTTTAGATAAACACCTAAATGGACTGTTAAGAAAACGACAGAAGCTGAATCATAATTACAATAATTGTTTGATCAATCATCGTAAAAACAAATTTCCTTAATGTTTTATAATTTCACATAAACGAAAAGGGAAATGAAAATCCTTCCACGTAGTTAAAAATTTTGGAATATTTTCTACCCTTCTTAGCCATATGTTCAGTCTAAGAAATATGAAGCAATTCTTAAGGATGTTATTTAAGTTATGGACAATTTAAGGACATAATGGATTAAATTACATCCCTTAGAATATGTAATTTTCGAAATTAGTCGTAGAAAAATTTGATAAATAAAAGCGATTATAAATATTTGTTTTAGGAAGTTTAGTTTTTTATAAGTTAAACAAGCTACAATTGCCAGGGTCCAATCGCAACTATACAGCCTTGGCCAAAAGTATTGAGCACCCATGATATATGGCAAAATCACCCTTATATTTAGATGGAGTCAAATAAAAATAGTTTTAGTAGATGTTAATCGTTTATTGTATGATAAAAATTTAATATTTTGTGGGGCCACCCTTCGCCTTTATAACGGCAGCGACCTTCTTAGGCATGGATGCGACGAGTTTCTTACATTCATCGCTGCTTATCGCGCTCCACTCTTCTTGGAGGTGCCTTTTTAAATCTTCTTTTGACGAAATTTGATGTGCCCGCACCTTACGCTTTAGTATAGCCCATAAATTTTCTATGGGGTTTAAATCCGGAGACTGCGAAGGCCACTCTAAAACATCGACGCAATTTTCTTCAAACCAATTCTTTGTTTCGGTGGATTTATGGCATGGTGCGTTGTCTCGCTGAAACTTTACGCCATCCATGTTTGTATCTCCAAAAATGCATGAAAACGACGCCATAAGTGTAGTTTTGAGCACATCTATGTATTTTTTGGAGTTAATTTTGCCTTCACATACGAACATTTCACCAACTCCAGATCCAGCCATGCAGCCCCAAACCATTATACTGCCACCCCCGTATTTTACGGTTGGTGCAACACATTCGACATTATACTCTTCGCCTATTCGGCGGCGGACATACGATGCATCGGGTGTCCCGAAAACCTAAAAAATAATGAAAAAATATGATTTGTAAACCGTTGGATTTTACTACACTTCACATATTTATCGGGTCGAAAATAATGTTTTTCTACAGAAAAAGGAATTATTTTACTCCCCTGAAAGTTTGATTCGTCCGACCATAGAATATTTGACCAATCTTGCTCGGTTAAACTTTTGTGTTTTAGAGCCCATTGGAAGCGAGCCTTTTTGTTGTTTTCGGAAAGCCACGGCTTCTTCCTGGCTTTGCAGCCTTTTAGACCAGCTTTCTGCAGTCTTCTTCGTGTCGTTCTGGCAGATATTGGCTTTTTAATTGTTACTGAAAAATCAGCAGCGAGCTCGAAAGACGTTTTTCTCCTATTTTTCAGTGAATCCCTTACTAATATTCTGTCTTCACGATCTATAGTAAGTCGTTTTCGTCCAGATCTGTGTCTATTTTTATGCGATCCAGTCTTCTCGAACCGTTCGATAACATATTGCACAGCTCGACGCGAACATTCAACGGTTTTAGAAATTTCCACTTGGGACTTGCCTTGCTGCTTCAAAAGTTGAATTTCTACCCGCTGTTGCAATGTCAGTTCTCTTTTTTTTCGCCATGTTTACATTAAAATATTTAATTTATTGAAAAAAAATCACTTCAAGGCACTACACAACTGTATGTCTTCACAGCGAGCTGAGAAAGCGAACTAATCGGATATCAAAAAACACCACAAAAGCAAATTTTTAAGGTTCTAGATGTTTTGTTACTAACCAGCCACATGACTATTGTTTAAATTTTATTTTTTAGATGCCCACAAAACTTTAATAAACAATACGATTGATTTGGAGCATCAGATTTTGTATATTAGTAAAATTTACAGGGTGCTCAATACTTTTGGCCAAGGCTGTATATGATGATTGATGACAGACAAAATGTTGATTTAAAAAAATCCATTTCTATAGGAAAGGGGGAAAGGCGTGACCCAATTGCATTTGGATGTATGGAACGGTTATGTAAAATCATATTCTAAAGAATTTTTACCTTCATAAATTTTTCAATAAAACTCACCGTTTCTGAAAAAAATGAAAAAAAAAACTTTTTTGTTTGCACATTAGGGGCGGGGGTAGTGCTCCGATTGGATTTGGGTATATTGAAATCATATTCTCTAAACAGATTGAACCTTTATAAATAATTCAATACCACTCAGCGACTCAAAACACTTTTCATTTGCGTGGGTGAGGGGGGAAGGCATGGTCCAATTTTGCCCTTTGAAGAACCTACTTTAGCCATTTACGAAAAACATAACTGTACGAAATTTCAAGTCTCTAGCTTAATCCTTCCGAAAGTTATGGTGTCCAAGGACGGACAGACAAACAGTCCTACATATAATAATGAAGTAACTTCTAAAAACAATGGAAACCATAACATTCCAATTTATAGCATTATTTCTCCCTCAGTAGAGGAATGTAACCCGTAAAAACTAGGAACGGGATCTACTTTTGTTGGAATATGTCCATTCTTCTATCAGCCCTATATAAGGGTGTATTTTTTGCTTAAATAGAACTTACGAAAGGGTTAACTGTCAAACGAGCTGTTATACTGCGCTCACTTTTTGACATTTATGATCAGTATACTCTGGCAAATCATCATGAATAGACTCACGCTTGAACAACGCTGCCAAATTATCCAAATTTACTTTGAAAATTAGTCGTATATTCGCGCCACTTATAAGCGACGTTTTTTTAGCAAAATTTTGTTCAGCGATGAAGCTCATTTTTGCAAAATTGCCGCATATGGAGTGAGACCAGTCCCCAAGAGACCCTATAGACTCCATTACATCCAGAAAACTGCACCGTTTGGTGCGGTTTACACGCTGGTGGCATCATCGGACCTTATTTCTTCAAAAATGAGGCCGGAGCACGCGTTACGGTCAATGGAGATCGTTACCGCACCAGGATTAATGATTTTTTGTTTGAAAATATGAACAAGATGTGGTTTCAACAGGATGGCGCTACGTGCCATACGGCGACCGCAACCATCGACTTATTGAAATCAAAATTTGGCGATAACTTGATTTCGAGAAATGGACCTGTCAATTGGCCTCCAAGGTCGTGCGATTTGACACCTCTCGATTATTTCCTGTGGGGCTGCGTGAAGTCATTGGTTTATGCTGATAAACCAGCAACAATTGACACCTTGGAGGCCAACATTGTTCGTGTTATTCGTGACATACGGCCAGCAGTGCTCGAAAAAGTGGCCCAAAATTGGACTTCCAGAATGCGCTTCGTCAAGAACAGCCGCGGTGGCCATATGCCCGAAATCATTTACAAATATTAATGCCATGTATTGATCTATCGAATAAAAAAAAAATTTTGATTAAAATTTTATTTTTTGTGTTAGTTTTTAAAGTTTGAAGTTCTATCGGGCTTAAAAAAACACCCTTTACATAGTAAGGATTCCACGAAAACTTGGACTAGTTCCAATATTTATGGTAGTATTGGCTACAAAATCGTGTAACGAGTCATATAATCGCTTTCCCACATTTTAGAGGAACGTGTCCTATGCGGATTTTTTTCCGTGCATAACCAAAAATCGATTCCAGCGTAGTCCAAGTGGTAAAGTACTTGGCCCGTATTCCGGAGGTCGGTGGTTCGTTCCCGACTGTCGCACGCTTTGATTTAAGTCCACTCAACTTGCTTTACGAAATGACTAGTAGTAGTTACCGCTTGGTGTTAACGACAACATCGGTCTAGATGGCTTTCACGGCCTCTGCTGTTGATGGGTTGCAACGTGAAAACCTTACAAATGTTGTAATTCGTCCATGATTCGCAATCCATATAAAACTGCAGGTGCGAAGCAGGGAAGAAATTGTTATGGAACCTCAATTGAGGAGTCCCAGGCCTTTCGAGAACTGTAGTGCCGAGGTTGATAACCAAAAAAAAATATTTTACAGGTGTTTCCCAAAATCATAAACCAATTAAAAAGTTTATGCTTCGTATAAACCAAAAATGCAAAATTGTATATAATTCATTATTGTCGTAATTACCAGGTAAGTGTTTCGATCGACTATAAATTAATTTTTTTATGATTTATGACCTGCTAAAACTTTTATCAGGACGAGGGACTAAGCATAACTTTTTTTCCATAAAAGACTTACCATTACACTCTCCATAATTCAATCTTTACGATTGCGATCTGCATTTCTTCTGTTGTCATTTTTTGTTCCACTTTTTTTTAAAATAAATCTTCAGAAGGAAGTGAAGTAATAGTCTTGATCGCAGATGTTAAAAATTTCGAATTTTGTTTTGAAGACATTTTTTCTTTCTGAGCTGCTTCTGTTTTTTGTCCGCTTTCCTACCCTGATCTGCTTCCGGATGTCAGAATGCAAGTGTATATATAGGAAGAGAATCATCATCAACCATAATAATTATAATCACACATTCATCTATGGTTTTTTTTTTCAACCCGCAAACATAAGAATAACAAACACTCTCAGAATTGGCAATGATATGAACTTGCAGGACGCAAGCTGATGTTTTGCTCCACTTCCACTTTCAGATGCCTCTGAATATTTTCTTATTATTGTTATTTCGCGGAAAAATAATCTTCCAGATTCTTATGCGGGACTAGTTTTCTTGAAACGGGGACCATAAGAAATGTAGAATGACTGACATGCAGGTTGAAATCTTAAATTCGGATTTGATGACAGGTAAGAAACTGGATTTCTTCGCTCTGAGTTTAGGGTTGTTTTTTCTTCTTTTATTATTCTCCCAGGCAACCTTTTTCGCGGAAAGAAGGAAGTTATGCAATCTGTTTTTGTTCAATGAAATCGGAAGTTTTGCAACTGGTGGATGTTTTTTTGAGAATCCGTCAAACTAGCAAGACGAAATTGAAGGGTATGATTTACGGGGAAAATGATTGGAGAATCATAGACTTTTTTGCAAATATAGCCAACCCAAATGATAAAAAAATATTTCAATAAAGAATTTATAGATGCCTGGGGATGGGCTCTTAAATAAGATGTTTGATGGTTTTTGATTCAACTTAAAATAAGGTGACCAATAGGGGGGGAGTGAAAAACCGTTTTTCTTGAGTTTCAAATAGCATTATACGGATCGAAAAATCATTGGTTGATTCAATTTCGTTTCGTGGTTAATAAAATATTTAATGAATTGATGAAATTAACTACGAACGTGATTAAATCCACAAACGAATCATTGCTGGTTAAAATTTTTCGTGGAGATCACGGAAATTGTTGATTTGAACACAAACGTAGTTGATTTAAATACGTATTCGTGATACATTAATCACGAACGTGTTAAATAGTAAAGCCATATTTCGTATCTCCGTCCGCTCATCAAACCGTGCCCAAGTTTTCTTGTGTCGAGTAACACCATGAATCAAAAAAAATCCTATGGTTAAACTCAAACAGCATAATCGCACTGGTTGACTGAGCAATTTTCTGCCTTCCCATATAATTCTCATGTGGTTTGCGGCTTTCAGAGTATAAGTACTTAAGTCGAGTTCTTATGCCGCGTAATGGTTCAACCACAGTGAAGGCGGCAAGCGGCAGTGGCGGGCGGCATTTATTTTGCACTAATGTAGCGCAACGAGAGCTGCTACAATACAGCAGCAACGGCAGCGCACTTTTTCCGTCCCCGCCGAGTTTGAAATAAAGTCAAACTTGCCGCCGTCGCCCAAAATGTTTTATGAAAACCACCACATTCGGCGCCACATTCTATGGCGATTTTTCTTCGTTGTTTTGCAACAACCACCACATTCGGCGCAGTGTTGCCGGAGACCTCAAGCCCAAAATTGCTGAAATGAGGAAAAAAAATCTCAAAAGTCTCCGAAATTATAGACAAAAATCGCTAGTTTTGAGACTTTTTTTTAATGCATATTTAAACATATATCTTGTTTTCAAGTCGGTTTTATTCTTTGTTTTTAACAATAATAAAATATAATAATAAAAAAAAAAACAACTTTGTCTTCTTAAAAAACACACTGCACCTGCAAGAAAGCAAACAAAATTTAAAAAAAATTGACGTTTACTTAAGTTAAGTGATTCATGTATTTTCTTATAGGGGGATTCTGTGGTACTTATTTATAAATACATTTGGTAGGTTGTTTACCCAATAAGCATAAATGTAAAAAAATGTGAAAAGTATGATATTTATTAGTAAAATTTTCAACAAATTTTTTTTTCTTAAGAAACTTTTGAAAATCGCTAAAAATCTCCGAAAAGTCCCCAAAAGACCACTAAAATCTCAAATCTCAACGCGTGCTTTTTAAGGCATGAAAGTCGCTAGAAATGAGAAAAGTCGCTGAAAATGGCAACACTGATTCGCCGCCACATTCTATGCAGATGTTTTGACGTTTTGATTCCGCAAGACAGACGCATATGCCGACGGTGCCGCTATCATTGTAGCTGGCTCGGCGGTATGTGTGGCGACGCCATGCCGCTCGCCGTCGCCGCTGCCGCTTGCCGCCTTCATTGTGGTTGAACCATAAATACCGGAGTTTGCGAACAGTTCGCAGAGACGTCAACACCCAACACAGTTTTTTTGATATATTATTGGTGATCACCCTTCTCGCTTGACCACAACCCTATTAGCGCTCCTAACCAACGTGGAATATTTTCTGCTCCTAGATTTATCTTTAAGGCGTAAAACATAGTTGGCCCAACACAACATTTATGACGACATTGCAGATTTTAATCTCATTGCACCCTATGCTTCTGTAAACAATCAATCCGACCAACACTGTCGTAGTAAAAAGTCCGACCTACTTAGTCGTTGAATTTAACTTTTGTCGATCAGCTCACCGACAAAATTTCATGGTTGATTTAAAGATGAAATCAAAGAATAAGTATCTGAAGAAGCGAAAGAAACCGAAATTCTCATAACCCACGTTAGAGTGAGCATATGCGATATAGAAAAAAACGTTTTAAATGTGCAGGCAAAAGGTAAGTCTCTTTCTGTCATGCACACTTAAATGGTCTCTGCAAAAAAACAAAAAATCATGGAGTTTATGCAATGTGAGAGGGTGATCCAAATGACTGAATATTTTGAGATCAAAATTCGAAAATCACATTTTTTTTTACATAAAAACTGTATTTAGTAACCGAACTATAAGCAAAGAAGGTCCACGAGTCATTTTTAAATGAAATTTTTGTTAAAAAGCTGCGTTAAGCTGTTTTTTTTTCTTAAATTGCTGTGACATAAACAGCAGCTTATTGGCTCACCTTAAACACGAAATTTTCTCTCATCACAAACACAAACATAATGCGGCTGGCCCCATTTGTTTACATTTTGTTGAGGCATTGAACAAATCATTTTTCGTATTTTTCACTGAGCCAAAAAAGGTTTCCCCACTGAATAATAATGGCACGAATAAAATTTTTGAAATGCATTGTCACCGAATGTTTATTTGTCACCGAATGTTTCAAGAAAAACCCAGAAAGAAAATTTTTCAGGCTTCCGATACCGATGGAAAGGTAAATTTTTTGGTTTTCTTCTAAAATTGCCAATAAAAAAACAACACTTGGCGAAAAAAACAACACTTACATCAAATTGAAATACGTCGCAACGTGAAATCATAATTTTATGTTTTGGAATCGACATATTTACCGATAAAATTTACTAAGTTTCCGCGACACCGGAGTTTGTTTTGAACTGTCAAAGCGGTATTTGAGTAGTATTGCCAGCTGTTTTCTTTTGTAGTTGAAATTAAGCGCGACAATTTAAAAGGCAATTCCTTACTATTGTGCTTTATTTTAAATACATGAAATTTGATAATTTCGGTTTCTAAAATATAATGTTCCTTTAACCCTCATCCGTATCTCATTTAAAGTTACTTAAAAGTATTTCATGTGTCAAATTGACACCAGAAAATCCCATATTTTTAGTGTTAATTGTAACAAAATTTAAGTTTTCTCGATTGATCATTATTTTTTTTATTGAGAAAAGCAAAAAAAAAAATAATTTGTTCTTATTAATAACATACAAAATTACATAAAAAAGGAATCAAGAAAATTGAATGTTGGTTCCACATTCTTCACAATTTGTGAAACGGTCAGATGGACAAGTAGATTTTACACATATATCACATCGTACACTGTGGACATTGGAATTAGGTTTTTTTTTTTGGAAACAAATGCCAATTGTATTTCTGTTGATACCATTTCAATTCAAATAAAAAAATGTGCATGAAACATCTTGTTGGCGCAGCGTAATGTTTAAGTTTTTACCATTGTGTCAATTTGACACATGAACTACAGATTAAGGGAATTTTTTGTACAGCGACCATGTGACACCTAACGGTGAAGCCAATTAGAAAAATTAAAAATTCGTATACGATTTTTACCTTGCGATCTCAGATCAATTTAATAAAAAAAAAAACAAAGAAATAAGTGGATTTGAATTCGAAAATTGTGTCAAATTGACACAAAATACGGATTAGGGTTAAAATAAATCTTTCAATTTATCTTAGGAAAAAAATTTGGCTAACTTCGATAAATCGGCAAGATTTGATAAACATAAAAGGCACTAGCATTGATCGTGTTTGCGAACTTCATTTCCACGAAAGAATGTTTTGTTCCGCAAATCGTCTTCGGAAAAATGCTTGTCCTGTGGTTTCATTGTCTACTACTGACATTTAAGATATCCAAATAACACATTTTGTTTTAAATTATTGAATTCTGAAATGTGCGATTTTTCTAAAAATTGAGTAAGAGCTTCATAGAACTATAAACTAATTCATTTAATAAACATATTGTTGAAACTTGTTATAAAACTAAAAGCCAAGCAATAGATTTTTATTAAATTAGTTATGGTTGCTGCATGAAGAAGTGAGAATTTAGCTGAAGGTGGTGTGGAAAATCACATATTAATTTATGCCTTGGTTAGATTATTTAAATTTTTTTAGCATGAATTTAGATTCAATATTTTTTAAATTTATAATTTGCCAAATGTTCATCTGGCAACCCCCCATATGATAATTTTCTCAATTCCGACATCTTGTCTCACATACACATTGAATTTCGTGTTTTTATGCAGACAAGACGACAGCTATAGTTTTATCGGACGGACTCTCCACTCATCAAAAAATTTTGTCCTTTCTTTCGCTTCTTCAGATACCTATTCTTTGATGAAATCTTATGCGGAAGCCATAAAATCTAAATTTCGTCATTTAAAGGAACTTTTCGGAAATATAGTTCGTATGCTGTGTTGCTTACATTGTATGATAATTGGGTACAAAAGAATGTTATATGTGGCTCAACGTCCGACTGTCAAAATCAAATGAAAATCAAATGACGTTTAAAACAACAAAGTGTGCGGAATTGTATGTGGAGGACAACTTTGTCGCCGTAATTGTTGTGTCGGGTCAATTGTATTCTGGCCATAATTGAGTGAAAAGCCCAAACTGTGAAAGCACCTTTTCGCGCTTGGTTACACTTACGATTTGTATTTTTCCACATGATCGGTTTTCTCTTTTCGAAAACACTCTAATCACTTAAAATAATCACAATAAAAATATTTTTATCCTAAGGACGAAATAGTAAGCATATTGTATTGCCATCGGAGTTACGTAAGTATTCAAAATTTCATGTCAATCGGATGAGTGGAAGTGGGTCAAAATTTGACCCCGACAGACGGACAGACAGGCAGATACCTAAATAAAAGCTTTTAATAGAAATAAAACTCACGAAATATTATTTTTTTATTTTTTTTAAGCTAAACAATTTTAATTAAGTGAAATTTTTTTGAATTCAACAATAGCTTTTAGTAATATTGTTGTTAAATTTGTGGTTGATTCGAATTGTCGATAAACTGCCTTCACTATGCCATTTGGAAAAATTGGTGGAAAATCGGAGTAAATTGCAGGTGCATCCCGAATCTCCTGCACTCCAGCTATTGGACATGTCAGATTAGTTTTGGTATAATCTGTGACTAACTTATGAAGATATTCAAAGAATTTATTGGTCGGTCCCATTTTTGTTGTCGAACAAACATCGACTTGTAACGGCAATTGAAATCGTTCAAAATTCTTTCCTTTTTTAATCCAAAAATCATATCGAAGCTTTTTTCCAACGTATTAAGAATGAAAAAAATTAAAAATTCAAGAAAATATTTTTAAAAAATTAAAAAAAAAGTCTTACTGCCAGATCGGCCATTGGTCGTTTCAGAATGCAAGAAAAACTGAATGTTCTGGAACCATTTGGCCATTGAGTTACTGCACAATTGGGATTACCGCATATTGGATCAGATATTATATTACACGAAATTGATTTAATTCTCCCGATAAACTTTCGCTGCAATTAAAAAAGATTGACTTTATGTAGATTTTTTTCAATCGCATTAATTTTTTAAGCACTTACTGCAGAATAGCAAAAATCTTGCGATATTAAGAGTATCAATAGAAATTTCAACATTTCTGTAATCTAGCCAAGATTGTGTTATAAATTTTCTTTTTATATTTACCGTTCCAAACCCCAAAATTTCTAGTTGTGTTTTATTACATTTATCCCTCATTTAGAATTGATGTTTTGCGGTTGGGTCATTACATTCAAAGTTTTTCTTTATGCTTCATTAAACTTAAGAACGTTTATTTAAAATTACACAGGCCAACAATCAATACAGTACTTCCGGTATGAGAATATTTTTTGCGTAATTTAAGGTCGCAAGTTCCGCATTAGTTTGGCTTGATAAGCTCTAGTTCTTACAATCAAACCTCGATGAGCCGAACTTGAGTGTAACAGACAAAACCTGAAGATATCGAGAAGCTACTTATCATGCCACGACTGTATTTAAAATTTTAAAATCAATGTCATGAAAAAAAAAAAATTAGTATTGAAAAAAAAATTTTCTTTGGAAAATCGCTAATTTTTTTTGCATTGAAAATGGCTAAAGTTTTATGGCAAGTTCAGTCATGGAAAAAAGTCAATTAACCCCGTCATGCATGTGTAGATTTTAATGATGCATATACCGATTCGCCTAGCTTTATAGTACAATAATACCCCAAGAAACAATTTGTAACCGTGGTTACAAAAAAACCTTCAATTTAGGTTACATTTTGGTTACATTTTAGATAGTCTCCGAAAAAAACCCGCCATAAACGGTTATTTTGAAACCAGCTTCTAAATGGGGGTTTCTGAAACGTTTCTGAAAGGTTACAGAAACCAAATGTGAAACTTTTGAGTTTTGTTGCCATGGTTTCAAATACATTTCTTAACCGGAATGTAACCTCAAATTGTTACTTGGGACAAGATGCTTGTATATGACATTCTAAAAACCTCCCAAAGCCAGTTTTTGCGAGAAAAATTGGAAAAAGGACATTTGCGTTATCCTTACAGGACCTTCCGTTTATAATTTTAAAAATCTAACACCGGATTTGAGATCAGCGACCCCGGAAACCTCCTTATGCCGATTTTTCCCGGGAAAAACGGGAAAAAGAACATTTGCGCTATCCTTACAGGACCTTCCGTTTCGAATTTTGAAAATCTAAGATAGCTAAAAACCTGCTCCGGGCAACGCAGATCATTTTGCAAAAACTGCGTAAAAATGGGTTCAGTAGTGTTTGAGTTTTGTAATCTCAAACAGACCAACAAACAAACAAACATCCATTTTTATATATCTGTGGCAATAAGTCATAAGGGCATAAGTCTGTTTTTACGCTAAGCCAAATTGCTCTGTCTATTAAAGTACATACAGATCTTTTTATCTTGATCTGAAAATCGACTTAGGCTCTTATGACTTGTTGCCACAGATATATAGATTGCGTAATATTTAAATATACATTTTTTAATTGTATTTCTTACAAAACAATCCACTAATAGATAATATCAAAAATATAATCCATTCCAAATACAGTCGCATTTCCATTCTTTTTGAAAAATCTTAAGTGATTTTTAAAGGATCCACTTGGAAACATCGGAGGTACCATATCCATTGTGAAAATCACATCCTTGAAAATTTGATCTCCAACAAATGGACAACAATCAGCAATATTTGCGAATTTCTTGATATAACCATAAACTGCTTTAAACAAAAAATTTCCCCTGTTGGATTTTAAAAATTCACAAACATCGACAAACATCGGGGGTATGAACAAACGAAGATTACGACCGGTCTTTTTATACAAGTGTAGACTCACCTAGTAAAAAAAATTAAGCTTTTCAAAAGTTTAAAATTTTTAAACCAAACTTGCAATCAAATCATTTATTTCTATTGGGATGAAACACTTTGCGTCGATTGCGTAACTTCCGTTCCTCATTTTTTTAACGATGCATGCGCTGTTCTGGCAAATTTGATCCCGATAATAGCGGCAATTCATGTATGTCAATCGAACAAATGGCTTTTTCTTAAATATGTAAATTTAAGTAAATTATATTTCTCAGATCTGAATTAAAGTCTTATTACAGTTTCACATATGGCTGTGAACAAAATAAGAATCAAAAATTTTCGATTTAACATTGTTTTTAAAAAAAAGAAGATTTTTTAGACTGTATTTCTAACACAACATTTTTTTCCCAGTGAATCGTTACAAATAAAATTGAATTTTTACCAACTATTAGACCAAAACCTTTTATTTACTGAATTTATTTTCAACTAAATATTCCACAATAATTAAAAATTCATTAAAAACTAATTTTTGACAGTTTTTTGCGAATAAATGAAATTCGACGTGATTTTTTAGAAAATAAAAGTTTCATACAGAAATTTTCACATTAGAAATTCGTTGTGAATTTCAAACATAAATTCCGTACAGCAAAGATTTTTAGAGAAAGAATTCTTCCATGTGTGTTCCTGTCTTGAACTTTATTTTTTCTAGCATTATAATTCACACATCCGACAATTTCTGCCAGTTAACTACAGGGGATAATTGGAAGATTCGATCCGCTTTTTTGCTTTTAGTTATAACTTGGGCTGCCAAAAATATGCATTTGCATATTTCTTTTCGTTATGATTTCGGCTCCGGGAGTTTTTTATTCATCCGAATCAATAAGTTTAGAAGCGAATGAAGGTCACTTGTTGTTGCATATTTCGCATATTTGACACGTTAGTGCATATTTGCATATAAATGCATATTTAGTTGCATATTTTACAACTTTCATGAAAACCAAATTTTTTTTTTGTACAATTCAAATTTAATTCCGCTAGAATAAATATTAAAAATAAATTAATTTGTGTTTTTACTTTCTTCTACGAAGTATATAAAAAAGTATTGTATTCATAAAAAATTTCAGCCTCTTAATTTTAAAAAATGTCTTTCTGTCTGTCAGTCTGTGTACAAGATTTCTCAAAAACTAATATAGCTAGAGCCATGAAATTTTATAGGCATATTTGGCCCTGGAATGGGACGATCCTATCAACTTTTGGTGGAAATCCGTTAACCGGAAGTAACCAAAATGGCGGCTTTTTTAAATCGCGAATTGGTTTTCCTCAATTTACTCCGAAACTACGAATTTTTTAGTAGCCTTAAGTATGACAAAACTTGGAGAAAATAAAATTTCCCACACTTTTGTCTTTAGCTATAACTTGACATCTCAAACTGTTATCGAGATAAACCGTTATTTCAAAAAAAATAGTTTTTTTCCATTATCTCGAAAAAAATGGTTTTTTGCTTAGTATATGAGGCGTTAAAAGCTAGAGTGGACCAACCCACATGCCGAAGTCGTGAATTTTTTTGTGTTTGAATCACTATTGCGAGTGAGTTTTTAGATAAAAATGTATGGATGCACAAAAGAACATTTCAACATTGAGTAAGAAAGTCCATACAATTTTTTTTTTTCAAAAATTTACAGTTAATAATAGTACAAAAGTGGAAAAGCTTCAAAAACTCGATTATGTGGGTTAGTCCACTCTAGCTTTTAACGCCTCATATATGAGATGAATGAATGAGAATGGCATTCTACACAATTTTGTCTTTTATCGTTATCTTTTACCGTTATTGAGATATTTTTGTTAAAATGTAAAAAATATATTTTTGCGAATTACTTGCAAACTAATTTTTTCGAAAAAATACAATTTTCCACATTTTTACCTTTTACCGTAAATCGATATCTTTTACCGTTCTCAAGTTATCTCTAATTTTGTACGTTTTGAGGTTGTCTTTGGTTGGCAAAACGCTAGGGTTATAGCATAAATTGCGCAGGGTCGTAGATTTTGTGGAAGGAAGTTTTGTGTTGGCCAGAACTGATATTTTTCTACAAGTTTTCACCTCGATTCTACCATAGACAATATGACGTATTGAACACATTTTCGAAATATCTTAAAATTTAACAGTTGCAATTTAGAAACAAGTTTTCCTGTCAAATTTTTTTTGTCTGTCAAAATGTCAATCTTTTTTACAGATTATTATTTTTTCAATTTTTCTAATATTCAATGGTATTTAAATTTTTTTGATTTTCCACAAAAGTCGAATTAACCACATTTTAACAAGTTCCGTTCACTATTTTGGGTGAAATATACTATATATCAGATTTTGAATGTTTTTAAAGTGCATATTTTGCAATTTTTAGTGCATATTTTTGGCAGGCCTAGTTATAACTATATCATGTAGGAGTATATTAGATTTAGTATACCGTTTATAATGCATCGAACCAATCATCGGACACAAAGATGAACCACACCAGGGAGTTTGGGATGACAAAAGAATTTGATTTCTGCGTGTCTTTCTGTCCGTCCGTTCGTGAACGCCATAACTTTCGAAAGGATTGAGCTAAAGACTTGAAATTTTGTATAGTTGCGTTTCTTATAAATGGCAAGGCTAACTTATTGAACGGGCAAAATGGGACCATTCCTTCCCCCTCCTTCATACAAACCAAGCAGTTTTTTACAATTTTTGTGAAAACGGTTAGCCGTGACTATTTCCTCCCTCCCTCCCCACCATACAAATTGAATACTTTTTTTCTATTTTCTCGAAAACGGAGCTTAGTATCGAAAAATTTGTAAAAGTTAAATGTGTCTACAATAAGCTTTTACATAACCGTTCCGTAATTCAAAATCCAATCGGACCAATCCTTCCTTCTTCTCCCATACAAATTGATATTTTTCATAAAAATATTGTCTGCTCTCATATATTTAGAGTATTTGAGTATCTATTTTTTTTAAATCTCTCGAAAACTATGCGCTTTTTTGAAAAAATGGATAGGTACTACAAGCTTCGAAGGAAATAAACTTTTCCGCATTTTTTCTAATTTAAAGGTTCTTTAGATATTTGAAAAAAATATCATTTTTCCGTAATCAAATATAGAGAATTTTTTTTTAAATATTGTTTATAATTTGAGAATATTGAAATTTAATAGAAAAAGTATTGTCGAATTTCCGAACTGAGATTAAAGGTTGGTCCAATAATTTTAATTGGGCGCATCCAACTACCAGAGCGGCTCAGCATCGCTCTAGAGCGAAAAAGGTGCTCAGTTACTGAACGCAATCGCTACAGAGCGGCTCAACTGAGCAGCTCACATTTTTTCTGAGCGTAAAAGAACTCCGCTCAGTAGCTGAGCAAATGTCAAATGAAGAATTACATAACCTCAATTCATGTGTAGAAATGACGACGGAAATAAATGGTTTTATTTATAATATTTATAGTTATTTATGTTATTTATAATACGGGAAGCCTCATGGAAGTTCTTGCTGAGCAAACGGGAATGGAAATAGTTGGCGTTGCGGAAAATGTTGGCGAAAGAGTTCGGGAGTGTACTTCGGTATAGTCACCTCAAAATAATCCCGGTTTCCTTCAGGCTTCGAACTTCGAATTGAGGTTACTTCAAAATGAGTATTACATTCGTCAACCAACATTGCGATGGGCTCCAACTTTAACATATCTGGCGCGCAAATATCGAATATTGTGGAAATAATTATATCTCGGTCCATCTTCCACTATAACCTCGAATATTTTGACAGTTTTATGTGCGCGGCTCAGTAGCGGTGCATTCCGTAAACACTGAGCGGCTTAGCTGAGCGGTTTTTTGACACATACTGAGCCGATCCAGAGGGGCTCGGGTCGCTGAATGCACCCATTGTGTCTATAACTTTCTTGAGCGATTTCTTAAAAACTAGTATGCATAAAGGGTCAAATATAAGAAGGCTAAATCGTTAAAAATATGAAAAATTGGCAAAAAAAATCAATCGATTACATTTTTGGTTATCATCATTGTTTTTAAAGATCCAAATGACTGTTTGTTTTTTCATGACTTCACTTAAATAATTTAGTTTAGAGGACCGTTCAATGTCAATGGCACAAAAAATTTCCACTCAATTTAAAATCGATTCGATCATGTCAATTATATAACATTTTCGGTAAACATTTTCAAGGTTTTGTTTAAAAATTTCGAGAATAATATTTACAATTATATAGTAGAAATGTATACCTATATATAGTATGTGACATTAAAATTTTTTGGTGAAAATCGTTCAAACAATTTATTTTATTCAACATTGTATTATAATAACAATTTTTTACAGAAAATCACCACAAAATATCACACTTTTGAGACCCAATTTACAGACGAGACAAGAAAATTTATAAATTTTTGTACCAAAAAAACTCATCCCTTAAGAAACCTCCCCAATAAGTTCAAAATAGCTGACGGTCTCATTGGTTTCGTACTCGTAAACGTGGTAAGTGGTCTTGATTTTTCCGTTCGGTACAATTATAGGAACACCATCGAAAGTCGCCGGAATATCGCGAATACTTTGTGTTCCAGAAAAAGGACAAGCGCCGACCAAAGAACTGAATCTGGA
Organism: Chrysopilus asiliformis; assembly: GCA_964034945.1. Classification (NCBI taxonomy): domain Eukaryota; kingdom Metazoa; phylum Arthropoda; class Insecta; order Diptera; family Rhagionidae; genus Chrysopilus; species Chrysopilus asiliformis. Next base: position 88,818,408 of record OZ035960.1, on the reverse strand, counting down.
AAACATCCTTTGCAACATCGGATTTGTTGTTGGTGCGCAAATATTCAAATAGTATGGTCCAGCCACCAATCCTAGATTTTTCTCGCGAATTAAAAACAGTTGGATTTTCGCCTAAATAAAAATTGGATAAGACAAAGATTTCAAAAAGTATTTTTTAAGTTAAAAATTACAATAGGATTGGCAACGCTGCGCGACATGACGCAGCTTTGTTCCAGGGTATTGACACCACTCGTAACTTCATCCAATTTGCATGTTATGTTTGTGCAAATCGCGTCCTCGTACTTCTGATTGTGGCAATCGAAGCCGGTTATTCGAAAAACTTTCTGAAAATTTATAACCAATTTTTTTAAATGAATTATTTTTTTTTAATTATCGTCGGCTAAGAGTGAAATTATGCTAAGTCCATTATACCAGATTTTCCAGAACAGCAAAACAGAGTCTCATAAGAAAATAGAGTATCATTTAAAGAAAACTGAGCCCAATTTTTCTCATTGAAAGACAACTCAGTGTTATTGAAAGAGAATTAAAACGATTTAACAAGTATTTCATTGCTCTTCTGGAAAATTATACCAAATTGACTTAACACAATTTCACTCTTAGCCGACGATATGTTATTTACCTGACCCGTAATCAGGGTTGCCACACACGATAAAATGATAATAACACTCAAAGTTTTAATGTTAAACATTTTAACAATTTTCCCAAATTCTCGAAATTTACAAACACGTCTGTCTTGCCACCGAATTCAACTCAGAATGATGAAAAATTTGACCTTTCTGTGACAGTGGAAATTCAAGGAAAATTTTGATATGGTCAATTTACTTTTGAACTTGATATTTTCCACGCCGGCCGTGAATTTCAGTTGGTAGAAAAAATAATCACTCGATTCTTATCAAAATTCATTAAAGTACCGTCACGAATTTTACGTGGTTTACGAGATAATCTTCACTGTTTGAAGGACAAATTTGTAATGCGTGTTTAACCATTTCCATAAAAAAATGGCTTGTGGTATAAAAAACCTCCCCCTGTTTTTCTTGGTCATACCACTCATACGAACGAAAACGTTTTTTGCGAATATCTCAAAAACGGTGCATCTTATCAAAAAAGTGCAAGAACAAAAGTTATTTAGGATATGATTCTACATAAAACTTCCATACATCAAAATCCGATTGGAACAAATTTTAAAAAATTCTTATTGGAAAGTTTGACTTCAAAGTGGAATTTTGGTACAACTGTTCGAATTTTGATACGAATATCACCATACGTGTTTTCAATAATTGCCAGATTGGCAATTATAGCTTTTGTTATGTTTAAAAGTAAATTTTACTGATAATGCAATAAATTTTTACTGCGGAATAATTGATTTCGTCCCAGTATTTAATATTTTTCCCATTTGCCAAAAAATTTTTACTATTTACTGTTTTATCCCAGTAAATTTGACATTATTTCACCCCAGTAAAGGTCACTCACATTTAGAATTCATTTCTCAATTGGCTTCCATACTCTACACGGAGAAAAAAATTATGATTCCCCCAATCATAAAATGCAGCCAGCATAATTATGTTTGGGGGATTCTTATTACAATTATGTTTGGCTGAAATTTCCCCTAGAGGAAATTTTTGCCATTACAATTATGTTTGCCGACACTGTGGTTCCAACCACATTATGCTTAAAACTGACAGGAGAAATCATGATATTTTGATTACAATATGTTTGGTTGTACAACAATGTTTTCAAATTCACCAACCATATTATGTTTGGGGCAACCAAAATATGTTTGGATTCCCAAATTTTTTTGCCGTTTGTCCAATCATAATATGTTTGGGGCGAACATAATATGGTTGGTTTATAAATACAATTATGATGAATATAAGCAAATATTGCTTATATCAATCATAATTATAATTCGTGGAAAACAATTTTATAATATAACTGGATGTTTTCACATCCGTAAAACTCCATCCATTGACCTTTGGTCAAGCATGTGTTGTAGCCTTTTTCTAACAGGGCTTGATATTTTTCAGCTTGACTTGAGTATTTATACGACCATGCTACAAATCTCATGCGAATTATACGCGAAGAGAAGAATTTGAACATAATATGTTTAATTTTAAACAGATATGATCAGAGGCATCATATTTTTAATTCGGCCGCTTCAAGATTTCCCCACTTATTGTGTTCGTCAATCATAATTATGTTGAGACGCGGAATTTACAACAATGTGTTGACATGCAAACATATTTTTATTCCTCCCAATCAAAATTGGGATATTATTGTCCTCCCAATTACATTATAATTTTCCAAAATTTCCCTCGTCGGGGAACATAATTATGATTGGAAAACTAAACATAATACTAATTGGAAGTCATCGTCTGATAACATTTTGATTCGTCTGATTATATTTTGATTCCCCCAATAATTCTTATAGTACTCCCAATGATATTCAACCATAATTTTTTTCTCCGTGTAGCGGTAAGTGAAGTGGCCGACAAACGCAGAGGTCTCGAGTTCGAGCCTCGCCAGTGGTAAGAGATTTTTGAACACAACATTCTCATGTAAAATAAAATATTGATAACAAAAAAAACATTTAATAACAATTAAAAATTAGGTTTGAAAACCAAAAAAAAAATGTTTCCAAAACTTGCTTCAAAAATTTCAAAAAGCATCTGAGAGATTTTTAAGATTTTACTGTCATCCCCAGTAAATTTTACTAGGATTCCTAGTAAAAATGACTGTTATTCCAGTTCTTTCCAGTATGAGAATTTTACTGGGAACACTATTCAACATTTACTTGGAGGAACAGCAAATTTTATTTAATGAGAGGAACAGTAAAATTTACTGTACTTCATCGTGGTTGCCTTTTTAATGGGCTCTAAAATCTGGAGTGATATTTCGTAACTTGTTTCAAGCGTGTGTTTCGAGTTAGAAGAACAAGGAGTATTCGCTGTCTCTGTTTTGACCGAAATAAATGACAGAGAGAAACCGAGATAGCAAATACCACTTTTCCTTCTAACTCGAAACAAACGCTTGAATTAAGTTACGGAATACCACTCCAGGTTTAGAGTGCATGTAAGCATTCAAAGGAGAAAGAAACTCCGCTCGAAGATTTGTATGATGATGCAATGCCGTCATAGATGTCGCATAAAGCTTTAAAGCTTTTACGACGTCCTATTGGGTGTAAAATCATTCCCCATCGTCTCTGATCTGTCGTGTCGACATAAGTGGACGAAAGGCGGACGTCATGCCCAACTTTGCACCCAATATGTCGGAATTTGTGGACCGTACGCCCTATTGTGCTCTTTGCAAAGTCATATATAAGCCTACTAGCTTGCATACCCGTCGTTGCCGGGTTAAGTTTTTTGTATAAGTTTTAGAGCACGAAGAAACCCGGAAAGAACTTAAAAACTTTTGAGAAAATCTTATCCTTGCAGGACTCTCCGTTGCGAATTAGTCTAACACCAGATTCGTGATCAGCGACACCGAAAACCCCCTAATGCCATTTTTCTCCGGGATAAATGGGAAAAAGGATATTTGTGTTATCCTTACAGGACCTTCCAAAAACCCCCGAGTGAAACTTTTCAGCCTCCTATTGAGCAGGATTCATGGCGAAAATCACGGTTTAAAAACACCCAAACCCCTTTTACCCCCCGGAAAAAATCGGAGAACCCCGCCTTAGTGAGCGCCTAAGTAATGGTTGGGACATACTGTGAAAGTTTCAAGTTTCTAGCTTCAGGGTTTGGGCTGGGCGTTGATAAGTCAGTCAGTCAGTCAATCAGTCAGTCAATCAGTCACTCAATCAGTCAGTCAATCAGTCAGTCAATCAGTCAGTCAATCAGTCAGTCAATTAGTCAGTCAATCAGTCAGTCAATCAGTCAGTCAATCAGTCAGTCAATCAGTCAGTCAATCAGTCAGTCAATCAGTCAGTCAATCAGTCAGTCAATCAGTCAGTCAATCAGTCAGTCAATCAGTCAGTCAATCAGTCAGTCAATCAGTCAGTCAATCAGTCAGTCAATCAGTCAGTCAATCAGTCAGTCAATCAGTCAGTCAATCAGTCACTCAATCAGTCAGTCAATCAGTCAGTCAATCAGTCAGTCAATCAGTCAGTCAATCAGTCAGTCAATCAGTCAGTCAATCAGTCAGTCAATCAGTCAGTCAATCAGTCAGTCAATCAGTCAGTCAATCAGTCAGTCAATCAGTCAGTCAATCAGTCAGTCAATCAGTCAGTCAATCAGTCAGTCAATCAGTCAGTCAATCAGTCAGTCAATCAGTCAGTCAATCAGTCAGTCAATCAGTCAGTCAATCAGTCAGTCAATCAGTCAGTCAATCAGTCAGTCAATCAGTCAGTCATTCAGTTAGTCAATCAGTTAGTCAATCAGTCAGTCAATCAGTCAGTCAATCAGTCAGTCAATCAGTCAGTCAATCAGTCAGTCAATCAGTCAGTCAATCAGTCAGTCAATCAGTCAGTCAATCAGTCAGTCAATCAGTCAGTCAATTAGTCAGTCAATCAGTCAGTCAATCAGTCAGTCAATCAGTCAGTCAATCAGTCAGTCAATCAGTCAGTCAATCAGTCAGTCAATCAGTCAGTCAATTAGTCAGTCAATCAGTCAGTCAATCAGTCAGTCAATCAGTCAGTCAATCAGTCAGTCAATCAGTCAGTCAATCAGTCAGTCAATCAGTCAGTCAATCAGTCAGTCAATCAGTCAGTCAATCAGTCAGTCAATCAGTCAGTCAATCAGTCAGTCAATCAGTCAGTCAATCAGTCAGTCAATCAGTCAGTCATCCAGTCAGTCAATCAGTCAGTCAATCAGTCAGTCAATCAGTCAGTCAATCAGTTAGTCAATCAGTTAGTCAATCAGTCAGTCAATCAGTCAGTCAATCAGTCAGTCAATCAGTCAGTCAATCAGTCAGTCAATCAGTCAGTCAATCAGTCAGTCAATCTGTCAGTCAATCAGTCAGTCAATCAGTCAGTCAATCAGTCAGTCAATCAGTCAGTCAATCAGTCAGCCAATCAGTCAGTCAATTAGTCAGTCAATCAGTCAGTCAATCAGTCAGTCAATCAGTCAGTCAATCAGTCAGTCAATCAGTCAGTCAATCAGTCAGTCAATCAGTCAGTCAATCAGTCAGTCAATCAGTCAGTCAATCAGTCAGTCAATCAGTCAGTCAATCAGTCAGTCAATCAGTCAGTCAATCAGTCAGTCAATCAGTCAGTCAATCAGTCAGTCAATCAGTCAGTCAATCAGTCAGTCAATCAGTCAGTCAATCAGTCAGTCAATCTGTCAGTCAATCTGTCAGTCAATCAGTCAGTCAATCAGTCAGTCAATCAGTCAGTCAATCAGTCAGTCAATCAGTCAGTCAATTAGTCAGTCAATCAGTCAGTCAATCAGTCAGTCAATCAGTCAGTCAATCAGTCAGTCAATCAGTCAGTCAATCAGTCAGTCAATCAGTCAGTCAATCAGTCAGTCAATCAGTCAGTCAATCAGTCAGTCAATCAGTCAGTCAATCAGTCAGTCAATCAGTCAGTCAATCAGTCAGTCAATCAGTCAGTCAATCAGTCAGTCAATCAGTCAGTCAATCAGTCAGTCAATCAGTCAGTCAATCAGTCACTCAATCAGTCAGTCAATCAGTCAGTCAATCAGTCAGTCAATCAGTCAGTCAATCAGTCAGTCAATCAGTCAGTCAATCAGTCAGTCAATCAGTCAGTCAATCAGTCAGTCAATCAGTCAGTCAATCAGTCAGTCAATCAGTCAGTCAATCAGTCAGTCAATCAGTCAGTCAATCAGTCAGTCAATCAGTCAGTCAATCAGTCAGTCAATCAGTTAGTCAATCAGTCAGTCAATCAGTCAGTCAATCAGTCAGTCAATCAGTCAGTCAATCAGTCAGTCAATCAGTCAGTCAATCAGTCAGTCAATCAGTCAGTCAATCAGTCAGTCAATCAGTCAGTCAATCAGTCAGTCAATCAGTCAGTCAATCAGTCAGTCAATCAGTCAGTCAATCAGTCAGTCAATCAGTCAGTCAATCAGTCAGTCAATCAGTCAGTCAATCAGTCAGTCAATCAGTCAGTCAATCAGTCAGTCAATCAGTCAGTCAATCAGTCAGTCAATCAGTCAGTCAATCAGTCAGTCAATCAGTCAGTCAATCAGTCAGTCAATCAGTCAGTCAATCAGTCAGTCAATCAGTCAGTCAATCAGTCAGTCAATCAGTCAGTCAATCAGTCAGTCAATCAGTCAGTCAATCAGTCAGTCAATTAGTCAGTCAATCAGTCAGTCAATCAGTCAGTCAATCAGTCAGTCAATCAGTCAGTCAATCAGTCAGTCAATCAGTCAGTCAATCAGTCAGTCAATCAGTCAGTCAATCAGTCAGTCAATCAGTCAGTCAATCAGTCAGTCAATCAGTCAGTCAATCAGTCAGTCAATCAGTCAGTCAATCAGTCAGTCAATCAGTCAGTCAATCAGTCAGTCAATCAGTCAGTCAATCAGTCACTCAATCAGTCAGTCAATCAGTCAGTCAATCAGTCAGTCAATCAGTCAGTCAATCAGTCAGTCAATCAGTCAGTCAATCAGTCAGTCAATCAGTCAGTCAATCAGTCAGTCAATCAGTCAGTCAATCAGTCAGTCAATCAGTTAGTCAATCAGTTAGTCAATCAGTCAGTCAATCAGTCAGTCAATCAGTCAGTCAATCAGTCAGTCAATCAGTCAGTCAATCAGTCAGTCAATCAGTCAGTCAATCAGTCAGTCAATCAGTCAGTCAATCAGTCAGTCAATCAGTCAGTCAATCAGTCAGTCAATCAGTCAGTCAATCAGTCAGTCAATCAGTCAGTCAATCAGTCAGTCAATCAGTCAGTCAATCAGTCAGTCAATCAGTCAGTCAATCAGTCAGTCAATTAGTCAGTCAATCAGTCAGTCAATCAGTCAGTCAATCAGTCAGTCAATCAGTCAGTCAATCAGTCAGTCAATCAGTCAGTCAATCAGTCAGTCAATCAGTCAGTCAATCAGTCAGTCAATCAGTCAGTCAATCAGTCAGTCAATCAGTCAGTCAATCAGTCAGTCAATCAGTCACTCAATCAGTCAGTCAATCAGTCAGTCAATCAGTCAGTCAATCAGTCAGTCAATCAGTCAGTCAATCAGTCAGTCAATCAGTCAGTCAATCAGTCAGTCAATCAGTCAGTCAATCAGTCAGTCAATCAGTCAGTCAATCAGTCAGTCAATCAGTCAGTCAATCAGTCAGTCAATCAGTCAGTCAATCAGTCAGTCAATCAGTCAGTCAATCAGTTAGTCAATCAGTTAGTCAATCAGTCAGTCAATCAGTCAGTCAATCAGTCAGTCAATCAGTCAGTCAATCAGTCACTCAATCAGTCAGTCAATCAGTCAGTCAATCAGTCAGTCAATCAGTCAGTCAATCAGTCAGTCAATCAGTCAGTCAATCAGTCAGTCAATCAGTCAGTCAATCAGTCAGTCAATCAGTCAGTCAATCAGTCAGTCAATCAGTCAGTCAATCAGTCAGTCAATCAGTCAGTCAATCAGTCAGTCAATCAGTCAGTCAATCAGTCAGTCAATCAGTCAGTCAATCAGTCAGTCAATCAGTCAGTCAATCAGTCAGTCAATCAGTCAGTCAATTAGTCAGTCAATCAGTCAGTCAATCAGTCAGTCAATCAGTCAGTCAATCAGTCAGTCAATCAGTCAGTCAATCAGTCAGTCAATCAGTCAGTCAATCAGTCAGTCAATCAGTCAGTCAATCAGTCAGTCAATCAGTCAGTCAATCAGTCAGTCAATCAGTCACTCAATCAGTCAGTCAATCAGTCAGTCAATCAGTCAGTCAATCAGTCAGTCAATCAGTCAGTCAATCAGTCAGTCAATCAGTCAGTCAATCAGTCAGTCAATCAGTCAGTCAATCAGTCAGTCAATCAGTCAGTCAATCAGTCAGTCAATCAGTCAGTCAATCAGTCAGTCAATCAGTCAGTCAATCAGTCAGTCAATCAGTCAGTCAATCAGTCAGTCAATCAGTCAGTCAATCAGTTAGTCAATCAGTTAGTCAATCAGTCAGTCAATCAGTCAGTCAATCAGTCAGTCAATCAGTCAGTCAATCAGTCACTCAATCAGTCAGTCAATCAGTCAGTCAATCAGTCAGTCAATCAGTCAGTCAATCAGTCAGTCAATCAGTCAGTCAATCAGTCAGTCAATCAGTCAGTCAATCAGTCAGTCAATCAGTCAGTCAATCAGTCAGTCAATCAGTCAGTCAATCAGTCAGTCAATCAGTCAGTCAATCAGTCAGTCAATCAGTCAGTCAATCAGTCAGTCAATCAGTCAGTCAATCAGTCAGTCAATCAGTCAGTCAATCAGTCAGTCAATCAGTCAGTCAATCAGTCAGTCAATCAGTCAGTCAATCAGTCAGTCAATCAGTTAGTCAATCAGTTAGTCAATCAGTCAGTCAATCAGTCAGTCAATCAGTCAGTCAATCAGTCAGTCAATCAGTCACTCAATCAGTCAGTCAATCAGTCAGTCAATCAGTCAGTCAATCAGTCAGTCAATCAGTCAGTCAATCAGTCAGTCAATCAGTCAGTCAATCAGTCAGTCAATCAGTCAGTCAATCAGTCAGTCAATCAGTCAGTCAATCAGTCAGTCAATCAGTCAGTCAATCAGTCAGTCAATCAGTCAGTCAATCAGTCAGTCAATCAGTCAGTCAATTAGTCAGTCAATCAGTCAGTCAATCAGTCAGTCAATCAGTCAGTCAATCAGTCAGTCAATCAGTCAGTCAATCAGTCAGTCAATCAGTCAGTCAATCAGTCAGTCAATCAGTCAGTCAATCAGTCAGTCAATCAGTCAGTCAATCAGTCAGTCAATCAGTCAGTCAATCAGTCAGTCAATCAGTCAGTCAATCAGTCAGTCAATCAGTCAGTCAATCAGTCAGTCAATCAGTCACTCAATCAGTCAGTCAATCAGTCAGTCAATCAGTCAGTCAATCAGTCAGTCAATCAGTCAGTCAATCAGTCAGTCAATCAGTCAGTCAATCAGTCAGTCAATCAGTCAGTCAATCAGTCAGTCAATCAGTCAGTCAATCAGTCAGTCAATCAGTCAGTCAATCAGTCAGTCAATCAGTCAGTCAATCAGTCAGTCAATCAGTCAGTCAATCAGTCAGTCAATCAGTCAGTCAATCAGTCAGTCAATCAGTCAGTCAATCAGTCAGTCAATCTGTCAGTCAATCAGTCAGTCAATCAGTCAGTCAATCAGTCAGTCAATCAGTCAGTCAATCAGTCAGTCAATCAGTCAGTCAATTAGTCAGTCAATCAGTCAGTCAATCAGTCAGTCAATCAGTCAGTCAATCAGTCAGTCAATCAGTCAGTCAATCAGTCAGTCAATCAGTCAGTCAATCAGTCAGTCAATCAGTCAGTCAATCAGTCAGTCAATCAGTCAGTCAATCAGTCAGTCAATCAGTCAGTCAATCAGTCAGTCAATCAGTCAGTCAATCAGTCAGTCAATCAGTCAGTCAATCAGTCAGTCAATCAGTCAGTCAATCTGTCAGTCAATCAGTCAGTCAATCAGTCAGTCAATCAGTCAGTCAATCAGTCAGTCAATCAGTCAGTCAATTAGTCAGTCAATCAGTCAGTCAATCAGTCAGTCAATCAGTCAGTCAATCAGTCAGTCAATCAGTCAGTCAATCAGTCAGTCAATCAGTCAGTCAATCAGTCAGTCAATCAGTCAGTCAATCAGTCAGTCAATCAGTCAGTCAATCAGTCAGTCAATCAGTCAGTCAATCAGTCAGTCAATCAGTCAGTCAATCAGTCAGTCAATCAGTCAGTCAATCAGTCAGTCAATCAGTCAGTCAATCAGTCAGTCAATCAGTCAGTCAATCAGTCAGTCAATCAGTCAGTCAATCAGTCACTCAATCAGTCAGTCAATCAGTCAGTCAATCAGTCAGTCAATCAGTCAGTCAATCAGTCAGTCAATCAGTCAGTCAATCAGTCAGTCAATCAGTCAGTCAATCAGTCAGTCAATCAGTCAGTCAATCAGTCAGTCAATCAGTCAGTCAATCAGTCAGTCAATCAGTCAGTCAATCAGTCAGTCAATCAGTCAGTCAATCAGTTAGTCAATCAGTCAGTCAATCAGTCAGTCAATCAGTCAGTCAATCAGTCAGTCAATCAGTCAGTCAATCAGTCAGTCAATCAGTCAGTCAATCAGTCAGTCAATCAGTCAGTCAATCAGTCAGTCAATCAGTCAGTCAATCAGTCAGTCAATCAGTCAGTCAATCAGTCAGTCAATCAGTCAGTCAATCAGTCAGTCAATCAGTCAGTCAATCAGTCAGTCAATCAGTCACTCAATCAGTCAGTCTAAAAATGAAAAAAAAAAATTTTTTTTGTGCGTAGTATATCAGGAATAAAAGCATGAGAAATAAATTGTGGTATGCTGCTTTCTTAGCTTCTATGTTCAACGGATTTCGTATAAATATATGGATTAAAAATTGATAAGAAAATACATTACTTTGGTAAAATACGACCTCCGCGATTTCCAAATAAAATAATTGGATAAAATAATGAAAAGTACGTAAATCGATTGCTTATTTTCTTTAGACAGTACTAAAAGAGTGCCTTTAAAAGCAAAAATTCCATGACCTAACCCTTTTTTTTCATAAATATATTTCATTAAAAATTTATCAAAGACGATAGGCTGTTTATTGGGCAAGAATGTCATCATAATCTATTTTATATCAACTTCTGTAATGGTATTAGAGTTGTGAAAATGGTATTGGCAATTTCGTCGTAACAAATTATATCCGAATAAATTATATTTAAATATTTTATTGTCTGTTATAATAAGTTCTTTACTAACATTTTGATTCTAATTCATTTGAATTTTAGTACTAGAGTTTTACTTATACCGGGTGGAATTATGATTCTTAAACGGGAAATTCGTTTCAGTATTTTGTTAATATGTTCAACTGGTGTTTTCTCAAAAATTTACGATGGACTGTGCCCAAATCCACCTGAATTGAAAAATTCTATGCCTTTATTTTATTGGCGATTAAATTACTTTTTGCCATTTGATGAGGACATGAATACAATTTTCAAATTCCGTAATCTAGACTATAATAAAACAGATTTCTTCAAACATCTAGAAGTAAATTTCTATCCTGGCAAAAATCACATCTCAATACAATGCAAGGTCAGAATGCGGAATAACTCCATATCAACCTTTTCGGGAGAATGTGCGAATTTTAAAAGAATCGAAAAAGGCGATACTATAACGATGCCTGATGATTTGAAGTTACAACCGATTTATGCATCACAAGATTTAGCCATTATTTGGGGATGTAAAGATTATTTAGGGTCACAAATACATTCGGAGGGTGCGTTTATTGTGCAGAACATACACGGCACCCCTCAGTGGAGCAAATGCTTTAACGCCTTAAATGTAACATCAAGTAGAATTGGAGATTTTATAAACATTACTGCCCGATACGAAGGTCTGGAAAATGTTGGTGTTTCTGACGCTTGCAATGGAATTGAAAAAGTTTGCGGTAACAGAATTTTACACCAATCGCATTCACTGTTATATCCAATATTAATTGGTGTTTCGTTGTTTATTTATACTTTGCTTCTTATTTACTATTTTATATTACGATAAGAAAATGTAATCATTTACAAGATTGATCTGTAATATTGAAAAATTAAAAAAAAAATGTTAAAAAAAAAACAAAAGAGAAACAAGAAAATTTATTGCGATGGTCAAAAATTGGAATTTTTGCATGATAAGATAGTCAAATCGCAAGCGCAGGGCCTAAGCTAACTTTCTGCATTCACAGATTGCCAACTTTTTGACATTAAATTTAATTTTTAGGCATTTAGCGAAAACTTTGATTTTTCGAATTTTTAAAAATGGTAGGGAGAAGTGGTCCACCCACAAAATTTACCCAGAAATTGCATAAACATTTGAAACACTCAAAATAACTCATAAAAAAACTTAAAAACTCGAAATATGACATTGACAGGGTGGACCACTTCACCCTACCAAACGTGGACCACATGACGCTGCTTCACCAATTGTGGAAAAAAGTGCAGAAATTCGGTGGATTTACAAAGTTCATAATGTAAACAACATTTTAGATTAATTAGCTTATTGAAATTGATGAAGAATTCGTCAAAACGATGTTGAATGTGAATACTTGCGAAAACTTTCAACAATGTTTTTTTGGCACTGAGTGAGTAAATATACGTATGCACACTTCAATGACTAATAAAAAACAAGCTATCATCAAGAGCAACCGATGAGAGGTGCATATTCTGTTCTAATGTCACTATTACTTAAAAAAATGGTGGTGGACCACTTCTCCCTACGGACCACTTCACCCTACCCAACCCTACTTAAAAATTTGCTGGAATTTTAGAGTAAATTGAACTTCATGGTCTCGTCCAGGAAATTTTATTGGGGTTCCAGGAAAATTTGCTAGCATCCCAGTAATTTTTGCTGAGAATTTACTGGGGTCCAAGTAAAAAAAACCTCGAAATTTACTGCGAGTATTTTCCAGCTTTCCAGATTGGAATTTGTTGGAGGACAAAAACGTCACATTTACTGGTAGCGAATAGCAAATTCAATTTACTGGGAAATTTTACTGGCTTCCCAATGACAGAGTATGTACTGGGATCCCAGGGAAAAAACAATTAACAGTGTAGAGGGAAAAAAACGCGATTTTTTTAAAGTTCTTTAAAAACATAAGAAAAGCTACAATTGCCAGGGACCAATCGTCAAATCTATATATATAAAATCGGTTAACCTGATTAACTGACTGAGTGACTGACTCATCAACGCCCAGCCCAAACCCCTGAAGCTAGAGACTTGAAACTTTCACAGTATGTCCCAACCATCGCGTAGGCGCTCACTAAAGCGGGGTTTTCCGAAATTTTACCCCTAAGGGGGTGAACGGGGGGTTAAGGGGGTTTGGGTGTTTTTAAACCGTGATTTTCGCCATAAATCCTGCTGAATAGGAGGCTGAAAAGTTTCACTCGGGGGTCGCTGATCCCGAATCCGGTGTTAGATTTTCAAAATTCAAAACGGAAGGTCCTGTTAGGATAACGCAAATATCCTTTTTCCCATTTTTTCTGGGCAAAAATTGCATCAGGAGGTTTTCGGGGTCGCTGATCACGAATCCGGTGCTGAAATTGCCAACGGAGGCTACTGTAAGGATAACCCAAATATCCTTTTTACCATTTTTCCTCGAAAAAAAACTGGCAATAAGGGGGTTTCGGACCGCTGATCACGAATCTGGTGTTAGAATTTTAAAATTCGGAACGGGAGGTTTCAGGACATCCATAACGATTTTTTTCAAAAGTTTTTAAGTTATTTCTTTGTTTTTTTGGTGCAAGAAAATTTTTGCAAAAACCTTTTACCCGGCAGCGACGGGTTTGCAAGCTAGTACTTTTTATGATGACAGACAAAATGTTTATTTAAAAAAATCCATTTGTTTATGAGAGGGGGAGAGGAGTGGTCCGATAGGATTTTGATGTATGGAACAGTTATACAAAATCATATTCTAAACAGATTTTAGCATTATTAATTTTTCAACACGACTCACCGTTTTCGAGAAAACAGGAAAAAAGTATTCCAATTGTATGGGAGTCGGGGGAATCAGTGGTCCGATTGGATTTTGATGTATAGACGATATATATAAAATCCTATTATTTTACTTTAATAAATTTTTCAATATAACTCATCCTTTTCGACAAAATTGCAAAAAACTCTTTTGTTTGTATGGAGGAGAGGAAAAGGATTGCTCCAATTCTGCCCGTTCACGAGCTTAGCCTAGCTATTTATGAGAAACGTAACTCTACAAAATTTCAAGTGTTTAGCTCAAGCTTTTCGAAAGTTATGGTGTTCACGGACAGATAGACGGACGGATAGACAGGCGGACAGAACAGACGGACGGATAGACAGGCGGACAGAACAGACGGACGGATAGACGGACGGACATGCGGAAATCAAAAAAACCACGTCTTTGAGCATTTTAAATTGCACATCTCGACTGATAATAGCGCGCGTAATGTTTAAACAGGATGCCTTTGCAAAGATGTATATCAAGATTTCATCACAAGTAAGGCGAGAGACCGCAGGAAGATTACACTGTAAATCGATAAGGCCAAAAACTGTAATTTTGCAAATAACAACACATATTTTTTATATTTGGTTTTTGATAAAGATTTTTACAAGTGCTTATATTATTATGCTTTCAACTTTATATTTGTTCAAATTGAAATATGCAAAAGAAAATAACCAAAATGACTAACAATACTACGAGCAACAATATTAATAATCCGGCTATAATAATGGAAATCAGTGGCTGTTGCGGCATTACGACATTTCCACAGACTTTTCCGATATTGTTACAAACAGTAGAGTAACTTTTAGTTTTGAGAATTTTATATCGAGCCGTGATATTGATAAAATCTTTAATTCTACTTGATGTAGCGTTCAAAGCATCCAAACATTTTTTCCATCGAGGACGTTTGACACTTGCCTGCACAATAAAAGATCCCTCGGAATGTGTTTTGGATCCTGTATGATTTTTGCATCCCCAAACGATAGCTAAATCGAACAAATCCTCCGAGCCATAAATTAATTGAATTTTCAAATCATCAGGAATTTCTTGCGGATTAACTTGGAATTCTGTTTTCATAATTGAACATTTTTCTTTAGAATATTGTACAAAATCATCTCTCATGCAATATATTGAAAATTTTGAATCCTGATCTATGAAATCCATTGCAAGATTTTTAAAGAAATCCGTTGTATTATAGTCAAGATTGCGGAATTTAAAAATCGTCTTCATGTCTTCATCAAAGGGCAGAATGTAAACTATTTGCCAACTATAAATTTGCGTTAGATTTTTGAGTTTAGGAGGATTTGGGCACGGACCATCGTAAACTTTTGAGAAAACTTTAATTGAACTTATTAACAAAATAGTGAGACAAAGTGCCTTTTTAGAAAACATTTTTCAATACGATTCAGTGAAAAACGCTGAGTGACTAAAATAAAATTGGATTTCTAATATCCATCAAGGCAGGGAAAAAAAATTCTACTTTATTAAATATGTAGTAGACGAACGTAATAAATCGTTAAATTTGTGCGTTTTGAACATTTATCTATAAAAAAACATTATTTCGTCTTTCAGGGATTATCTCACATAAGTGCAAACGGTCTGAAAATTGTAAAAATAAAGAAAAAGGTACAGAGAAAAAGCAATTGACATGAAAATATATATCCTTTGCTTACAATTGTATCACAAATTAAACCGAAAATACTTTTGGGCAATGTGGTAGCGCTAAATTAAAAAAAAAAAAATTCGGAGTGAGTTATCGGAAAAACTGTTTTTCTTTTATTGTTCACAAAGACTATACCAGTTGAGAAAAACATTTAATTTTTGTGTGTGTCTGTCTTGTTTGGTCAAAAAATACAAAAACATACTTGGTCTTAAATTTGAGAGCTTGCTTTAATTTTAAGTTCAATTTTGTTCTGAAATTTGTGGTGACGCTCTCTTCTAAAACGTATATTTAACTCTCTCTTACCATTGAAAAAATCTCATTTATGATTGTACTCTGAATTTTCAGATCATTTGAACTTATGTGGGATAATACCTTTAGACCATTAAAATATTGCCATAGAAATCTGACGGGAATTGGCAAAAACGTACGACGGTGGTTAAAAAAGTGTTGAAATACTTTGAGTGGGTTTTTTTATGAGCAAACGGCGATTACTTTCTGTATTCTACACGGTAAAAATTTTTGAGCTAAATTTTAATCTTTTTGGTATGGTATACAGTTTCATACTGAAAAGGATTAAAATTTAATCTTGCGAAAAATTTCAAGTCTGTAGCTCAATCCATGCGCCCGCAATCCACGCCACAGACATACGGACAGACAGACAGACGGACAGACGGACAGACGGACAGACGGACAGACGGACAGACGGACAGACGGACAGACGGACAGACGGACAGAAGGACAGACGGACAGACGGACAGACGGACAGACGGACAGGCGGACAGACGGACAGACGGACAGACGGACAGACGGACAGACGGACAGACGGACAGACGGACAGACGGACAGACGGACAGACGGACAGACGGCCAGACGGACAGACGGACAGACGGACAGACGGACAGACGGACAGACGGACAGACGGACAGACGGACAGACGGACAGACGGACAGACGGACAGACGGACAGACGGACAGACGGACAGACGGACAGACGGACAGACGGACAGACGGACAGACGGACAGACGGACAGACGGACAGACGGACGGACGGACAGACGGACGGACAGACGGACGGACAGACGGACGGACAGACGGACGGACAGACGAACGGACAGACGGACGGACATGCTAAATTCATTTTTTTTATCATTCTAAACACAATGGTGTAATTCATTTTTGTGTGTGATGACGGGATCTTGGCGGTACAAACGGTAATGCAAAGTTAATATACCCTTTGGTTTCACCATACAGGTATAAAAATATGGCCGAACCAAGAAACAAATGGTATCGGGTGCTCCAATTGCTTGAACCGATGTTAAATGTGATGTGATTGAAAACATCTGTTTTCAGGTTTGACAAATTCAGTATTCGGCAATTTTAGCCATGGAAAGAGTATCAATCAAACAACGTGTAAAATTTATTGAAGCCTATTACGAAAATTGGCGTTCAAATAAAAATGCATTTCGCGCACTTCGTGATTTTTTTGGTCTCAGTGGCTTTATTAATACGCGGAATTGTCGCATTTGGGCTAACGAAAATCCAAGGAAGATTGTTGAAAAGCCGATGCATTCACAAAAGGTCACCGATTGGTGTGCATTTTTTGCTGGTGGAATCATTTGACCACTTTTCTTTCAAAATGATGCCAGAAACTCTGTTGCGGTGAATGGTGAGCGCTATCGTGCCATGATAACTAAGCCTGAATTGAATGCTATGAATGTCGATGATTTGTGGTTTCAACAGGACGGTGCCACATGCCACACAGCCAATCCAACAATGGTTTTATTGAATGAGAAGTTGCCAGGTCGCATCATCTCTCACAACAGCGAAATCAATTGGTCACCAGGATCGTGCAATTTGACGCCTTTGGACTAGGGATGTCAAAAAAGAACCGGTTAAACCGGTTACTCGGTGTTTTTGCTTCGGTTAACCGGTTTTTTTTGGGTGTTTTTTGCATGGTTATACCCGGTGTTTTTTTTAAAGCTAAACCATACGGGTATAAAAACCGTTCAAAAAAACGGATCGTTTTTTTTTGTACGGAAAAATAATTTTAAACCAATTTTCGTGCAACTGATTTGTTATAAACACTTTTAGGCACTCTAAACCAAATACAATGTATGGCCTGTTAATGGATTATATGGCACATCACGTCTTTTGTTTGCATTATAGTGTATTTGTTGAGTCTAAGACCTAACCCAATTTGAACAAAACGGTTTTTCGGTGTTTTAATAACCGGTTTTTTGGACCCGCTTAAACCGGCCCGGTTTAAACCGAAGTCTTAAAAACCAGTTTAACCGAAAACCGGTTTTTTTTTTCAAAAATTTGACATCCCTACTTTGGACTTCCTCCTTTGGGGTTATCTTTCTATGTCAAGGTCTATGCCAAAAAGCCAACAATAATTCAACAGTTGAAGGATGAGATAATAAGGCATATTCGTGGAATTGAGGAACAAATATGCAGAGATGTCATCAAAAATTGTGATCATCGAGTGGAGGTGTGCCGCCGAAGCCTTGACGAACATTTGGGTGATATCATCTTTCACACATAATTACCATGTACCAAATAACATGATTCAATAAAGAAATCAAAAAATTTTAACAAACAACATTGTCTTATTTTATGTTAACATCGACCCAATCCATTGAAACACCCTGTATATCCAAACCAAAAACCAGAAGATCGATTCATATTTGAATTTTTAGGATTGCACTTTTTTTCTTATATTCTATTATCAACTAAATTTAGAGCCTCAAACTTCTTTGCGTTACTCTAATATCCAAAATATCGAATGATCAGGAAACGCTAAAACCAATGAACAAGAACCAAAAACCAAAAGCAGAAACCTCGGAACCATTGAAATTTTGGGGAACCAATTTTATTTGTTGATTTTCCTTTTCGGTGAATTGTCCGTTGGGTGAAGTTTGAATTTTGGCGGTTTATTGGTAAATTTGGATTTCGGTGTTTCTTTTGGATGCGTGGAAAAACTGAAGTACCAATTGCTAACTCATTACCCTAGATGGCGTTAATGTAGTCTCCAATTATTTTACCAACATTTTTATTGTTCGGCACATTTAATTTCGAGTAAAATTTTGACAGATTGCGTGCATACTGTGTTTTGTTTCGTTTTTTATACCCGTATGGTGAAACCAAAGGTTATATTAACTTTGCCTTACCGTTTGTAACGCCAAGATCTCGTCATCGCACACAAAAATGAATTACACCAGTGTGTTTAGAATGATGAAAAAAGTTGAATTTAGCATGTCCGTCCGTCTGTCCGTCCGTCCGTCTGTCTGTCCGTCTGTCTGTCCGTCTGTCTGTGGCGCGGATTGCGGGCGCACGGATTGAGCTAGAGACTTGAAATTTTGCGCAGATTCGTTTTTCGTAAAATGTGAGGCTAAGTTCGTTAATGGGCAAAAATGGACCATTAGGGGGGGTACCCCCCATACGAACGAAAGCGTTTTTTGTGAATATCTCAAAAACGGTGCATCTTATCAAAAAAGTGCAAGAACAAAAGTTATTTAGGATATGATTCTACATAAAACTCCCATACATCAAAATCTGATTGGAATAAATTTTAAAAAATCTTATTGGAAAGTTTGACTTCAAAGAGGAATTTTGATACAACTGTTCGAATTTTGATACGAATATCACCATACGGGTCTCCAATGATTGCCAGATTGGCAATTATAGCTTTTGTTATGTTTTTTCACACAAAATGGAATTTGATGAGTTGTGGATGCTGCAAGGGAGATAAAGCGTTCGGTGCAAAGCCCGTTTGAAATTGAGGACTCAATTTGAACCACCCATGATTCCACAAAATGAGTAAAAAAAACGTACAGAGCAGAAAGCATTGTTTTTTGTTGTTAAAAAAAAGAAATTAGCTTCCCTAGAATATTTTTTCATTACAAAACATATCAGCAAACTGAAATAGGGATATGTATTATTTACACTTACTTTATTAAATTAAAAAATTCTGACGTCTGTAGTAAACCGACGCTTTGTTTATACCCGTATGGTGAAACCAAAGGGTATATTAACTTTGCCTTACCGTTTGTAACGCCAAGATCCCGTCATCACACACAAAAATGAATTACACCAGTGTGTTAAGAATGATAAAAATAATTAATTTCTGCATGTCCATCCGTCTGTCCGTCTGTCTGTCCGTCTGTCTGTCTGTCCATCTGTCTGTCTGTCTGTCTGTCCGTCTGTCTGTCTGCCTGTGGCGCGGATTGCGGGCGCACGGATTGAGCTAGAGACTTGAAATTTTGCGCAGATCCGTTTTTCGTAAAATGCGAAGCGAAGTTCGTTAATGGGCAAAAATGGACCATTAGGGGGGGTACCCCCCATACGAACGAAAATGGTTTTTGTGAATATCTCAAAAACGGTACATCTTATCAAAAAAGTGCAAGAACAAAAGTTATTTAGGATATGATTCTACATAAAACTTCCATACATCAAAATCCGATTGGAATAAATTTTAAAAAATCTTATTGGAAAGTTTGACTTCAAAGTGGAATTTTGGTACAACTGTTCGAATTTTGATACGCATATCACCATGTCTCCAATGATTGCTAGATTGGCAATTATAGCTTTCGTTATGTTTTTAGTTGTTTTAAATAGTGATTAACTCTAATCGACGACCCACGTTGGGGCGGCCAAAAATACAAATTTTGAGTTCTGCCTTTGAAGGATTTCGGTTATGTCATTGCGTTGAGAATTCTTAGGAACCTAGAAATCCAAAAGGACACTCTCCTGTGACAAGTAATTTCCGAACGCCATGGGGTCAAAGTTTGTAAAAATTCTGTTTTTTTTCGAATTTTCAACAAATTTTTTGAACTTTATTAAGTCACTTAGTACAGAAAAATCGATTTTATCATCAACGTGAGGACATATTTAGGCAATTATAATAAAAATTAAAAATTTGTAGTACTACATTTTTTTTCTTGAAATTGTTATCCCAGAATTCTAAGCATTCTAAAAATACTAATTTTTTCGCGAAATTTTGTATATATATGACCCTGCAAAAAATGTTCCGGCTTGATCCGGTCAGGTGTAAGTTGGAACTGATAGCCAAGGTCAATACCTTTCAAAATATCCATATTTCATCTGCTACTACCTGCAACTCTTGTAACCGTAAACAAAAGTCTGATTTTTTACATATTATTTTTAAAAAAAATGTCTTACTTTGTCACAAAAATGGACAAAGATTTTTCGTCTTATATGCTAGGAAATTGTTTTAATTACTTTTAATATACATTAAAGCGGAATATTATCCATACCAGCATACAGTGAAACCATTAAATGTCACCCTTCTTGACAGTAAAACCGTTTAAAACTGATAATCTTATCCTATAATATAATCCGAGGAATGTCTGCACAACGATCTCGAAAACCCGCCTAACGATTTTCACGAAACTTGGTGGTAAGGGATTTTCGGGGACAAAAAACCGATCTAGATAGATCTCACCTCTGAGAAAATTCCCCTCGATACCCCTCGCCTGGTATCTCCGCATTGGGTGGTCCGATCTTAATGAAACTTTACGGTATTACTAAGGGGGCTAAGGGCTTTCGATTTTACAACTAAAAACCTAACTTTCCCCTCCCCTCGGGATATCGTGTCTTCGAATTACATGAAGGTGTCTTAATGAAAGGGAGTAAGGTTTTTCGACATGTATTCTAAAAATATTACTTTTTAGATATCTATCGGCAGCGATAAAAAGTAATTACAAAACAATCAAGTTCCCTGAACCTCATTATACGAATCATGTTACAATTATAATCGGATTCAACTACTCAGAGGCAGAAGGAGGATTTTGAGATCGCCGAGCATGGCTCGGTCTTCCTGGTACTATGAATAATTAGAGCGATAAAACTCAATTTCTTAGATATACATATGTATATATGTTACAACAGAATATTAAGAAATTTACATTAATTCGACGATTGAAAGTTATATTATCGGTGCTTTCAAGCAAGCAGGCAATAAATACAGATAAATTCGAATCATATGGCAAGGCCACAGCTGATTTGTATAATAGACATTACAAGTGCTTTTCCATGGCAATCTAATAATTGAAAAAAGCATTTTACCACTTGGAGAGCTTTCAGAAGAAGCTCAGGAATCGAAAAATAAAGACTACAGATATTTTAGACTAACCAACACTAGAAAAAACGCTAGAATCAACCAAAATAAAGATTTGATGAATATATTACTTCTGTAGTCAGATCCATTTTTGGCTTCTCTGCGTTCTAAATGGACAAATGCAAAAGATGAATTGGATGACGAGGAAGATCAAGAAATCCCACAATTGTTAAAATTCGACGTAGTTGAAGACATTATTAGAATGTAATTTTTCCTCAACCTTATGTAGTTTTAGCCATGTGTATTTGTATCAAATTGTATTAAAATAATCGTATTAAAAAAAAGTTGTCTTTAAAAATGCTATATTTTTTTACAACATTTAAAAAACAACTTTAAAACAAAACCAAAAAAATATTACAACAACAAATATTACAGTTTTGATTATTTCATCATATAGGGTATTAAAGTTGCTCCTATTCGATTTTCATGTACTGACGATATATGTAAAACGGCATTCTAAATATTTTCGTCATTAATGATTTTTTCTGTACGACCAACTGTTCTCGAGATTTTGGTAATTTTTGATTTCAAATGCAGATTGGTGGGGGAGGAGAGGTGGGGTGATCAGATTGTTCGGAAATAAAGCTTGGATCATTATCTAGCCAACAAAACAAACCCCATTCAAAAATATTAATCCGTTCAGAAGTTATGGATTTTTTGGCCGCTGAATGGCACTTTGGCCCCATAGTGCACCGTTGGATTTCTTTTTATGGGGTTATGTTAAGTCGTTGGTTTATGCCAACAAGCCAACAACGTTAGAAGAGCTCAGGAACAATGTCAAACGCGAAATTGCCAACGTTCCGGCCGCTATGTGTGGAAGAGTGGTGGAAAATTGGCTCCAAAGAATCAATCTGCAAACGTGCTCGCGGTGGCCATATGAAAGACATCGAATTTCATACTTAAATGTAACATGTCCACTACAGCTGGAATAAATTTCAGCCCGATATCTCAATTATTCTGTGTTTTATTTAAATACAAAATTGCTATGTCCTTATTGAAAGACCCTTTACATATTTTTTATTTTAAAATAAAAACTAGAGAAAAAGTAAAAGTCCTCTTGTTCGTCTTTGACATCTGCCAATTTGATTTCTCCACAAATTTTTTCTCTCCAGTTTCTGCTGCGATTTAAATGTACCCATTTGGAAACCGCGGTAAAATTCAATTTTACTCGAAGTGCATACTGGGCTATAAGGGCAACACCTGTAACTTTACAAATAACAACACATATTTTATTTATATTTGGTTTTTAATAAAGATTTTCACAAGTGCTTTACAAACGATATTATTATGCGTTCAACTTTATATTTGTTCAAATTGAAATTTGCAAAAGAAAATAACCAAAATGACTAAAAATACTACGAGCAACAATATTAATAATCCAGCTATAATAATGGAAATCAGTGGCTGTTGCGACACTACGACATTTCCACAGACTGTTTCGATATTTTTACAGACTGCAGAGTAATTATTAGTTTTGAGAATTTTATATCGAGCCGTGATATTGATAAAATCTTCAATTCTACTTGATGTAGCGTTCAAAGCATCCAAACATTTTCTCCATCGAGGACGTTCGGAATCTGACTGCACGATAAAAGATCCCTCGGAATGTGTTTTGGATCCTGTATGATTTTTGCATCCCCAAAAAATAGCTAAATCGAGCAAATCATTCTGTGAGCCATAAATTAATTGAAATGTTAAATCATCAAGAATTTTTTTCGGCTTAACTCCGTATTCTGTTTTCATAATTGAACATTTTTGTTTAGAATATTCCATTAAATCATCTCTCATGCAATGTATTGAAAATTCTGAATCCTTAGGTATGAAATGTATTACAAGATTTTTAAAGAAATCCGTTGTATTGTAGTCAAGATTGCGGAATTTAAAAATCGTCTTCATGTCTTCATCAAAGGGCAGAATGTAAACTATTCGCCAATAATAAAGTTGCAATGGATTTTTTAGTTTAGGCGGATTTGGGCACGGACCATCGTAAATTTTTGAGAAAACTTTAATTGAACTTATTAACAAAATAGTGAGACAAAATGCTTTTTCAGAAAACATTTTTCAATACGATTCAGTGAAAAACGCTGAGTGACTAAAATAAAATTGGATTTCTTATATCCATCAAGGCAGGGAAAAAAATTTCAACTTTATTAAATATGTAGTAGACGAACGTAATAAATCGTTTAATTTGTGCGTTTTGGACATTTATCTACAAAAAAACATTATTTCGTCTTTAAGGTATTATCCCACATAAGTACAAACGGTCTGAAAATTGTAAAAATAAGGAAAAAGGTACAGAGAAAAAGCAATTGACATGAAAATATATGGTATATCCGTTGCTTACAATTGAATCAAAAATTAGACCGAAAATACTTTTGGGCAATGCAGTGGTGCTAAATTAAGGAAAAAACTTTGGAGATAGTTATCGGAAAAACTGTTTTTTTTTATTGTTCACAAAAAACTAAACCAGTTGAGAAAAACATTTAATTTTTTTTTTGTATGCGTTTGTTTTATTTTGTTACAAATTACAAAAACCTACTTGGTCTTACATTCGGGAGTTTGCTCGAATTTAAAGTTGAATTTTGTTCTGAAATTTGTGGTGGCGCTCTCTTCTAGCACGTATATTTAGCTCTCTCTTACCATTGAAAAAAGCTCATTTATGATTGTACTCTCAATTTTCAGATCATTTGAACTTATGTGGGCTAATACCTTTAGACCATTAAAATATAGCCTTAGAAATCTGACGGGAATTGGCAAAAACGTACGACCGTGGTTATAAAAATGATGAAATAATTTGATTGGGGTTTTTTATGGGAAACGGCGATTATTTTCTGTATTCCACACCGTAAAAATTTTTGGAATAAATTTTAATCTTTTTGGTGTTTATACCCGTATGGTGAAACCAAAGGGTATATTAAATTTGCATTACCGTTTGTAACGCCAAGATCCCGTTATCACACACAAAAATGAATTACACCATTGTGTTTAGAATGAAAAAAAATTGAATTTTGCAGTCCGTCCGCCCCATAACTTTTGAACGGATCAATATTTTTGAATGGGGTTTTTTTGTTGGCTAAATAAAGATCCAAGCTTTATTTCCGCACAATTTGACCACCCCCACCTCTCCCCCTCCCCACCCATCTGCATTTGAAATCAAAAATTACCAAAATCTCGAGAACGGTTGGTCGTACAGAAAAAATCATTAATGACGAAAATATTTAGAATGTCGTTTTACATATATCGTCAGTACATGAAAATCGAATAGGAGCAACTCATGCCATTTCTTTTTCCCATCGAAACTTCTCCCGCTCTAGCCATAACTCGAAAGAGGAAGGAGCGAAAAAAGAGAAAACTTCATTCATTTGCCTTGCTTCAACGCTGTTTGTCATTCTGCTGGTGGGTTATTTTGATTTAAAGTATTTTTCCGAATAAATTACTTTAATTCAAAATAAAAACGCTAGAAAAACATTGATGAATGACTGAAAATCAGTCTTCCGCTTATGCTTTATTGCGGTAGACGGAAATTTAAATGGGAAAAATTATTGAAGAATGCCTACTAAAATTTCCTTATATCCATCCTGGCTTAGCTACCTCTAATTCGTAACTTGCACATGAAATTGCACTATAGATCTGGCTCACAAAAGCAACACGTTAGAGCGAGAGCACACGTTAGAGCGAAAGCGCACGCTAGATCAGCGAAAGCGCGATAAAACATGTACCCGTATTTTCTCGTGTCGCTTGTATTTGGATATGAAGGAAAATTTTACCCAAGCCGTATCTTAATTCACCGAACGAGGCTGGATACTTTCACCGATGGGCCAGCAGCTATCAGATAACTGTGTCAAAACAACAATTACGTTCAAAACGATACAAATTTGAAAAACAAATGCGAAGTCAAAAGACCAGCCAGTAAGAAAACAAAATTACGGACACATTTTATAAATTATCGTAAATTTTATTTTTCATCTGCATTTTGTATTGTTGTCAAATGGTAGAACCGTTTTAAGAACGTGGCGTAGAGCGTAGTGAAAAAAGTGTATCAAATTATCATAGATATAGAAATATTATTTACGGACCTTTGTTGCATTTTGAGATACATTCGGGATCTCAAAAAATAAAATTATGTAACAATCATGCGTGCAGATATTACAGAAGTTCGGCTATAAAAATGGAAAATTTCACCTTTCTCAGTGTTTGAATTATTACTAGCGATGTCCATTGTTATCGTTTTGCCTAAGATTAAACGGCAGTCATAAAAATAAAACTGACTGACCTGGAGATTCGTAGATTTAAAATGTGCCCGCTTTAACACCACATCCCTCATGATCACAGGGCGAAGCGACAATTTGATGTAATACGAGATCTGACCACAAAGTTCAAATGGTGAACTGGACTGTGGGGCTGCACGGACCCCTAATCTGCATAATCGAATAAAAGTCAAAATTTATTACCAAAGCGTTTGTTCTCATCTGCGACTTTATTTTGATCCCTTGCCTAAGACTTGCAGTTCAAGTGGAAATGTCCAAGAGTGCACTTTTTCTTATATGTCAGATGTAAATATAGATTTATAAGGTAAGTCTTTCGAGATAGTTGTGTTTAAACGAGACTACAAAAATCCTGAATAAATGCACAAAACCAGATATTTTTATTTTTCTACTCGAATTTCGTACGCCTTTTTCAGGCATTTCGAGTAGCCATTCCTGGACCACTTGCAGGACTTCATTTTTCAGACCCTAGTAAGAAATTTATTGTGTGCAATTTTAAGATATCTACATTAAGTTATTCGCACAATCCGTTGATCGAAGCCGGGAACGTTGTATAGGAAAAAGATTCACAAAAATATTGAAGAGTTTTGTTTTCTTCTGAAACAAAACGCAA
This sequence comes from Chrysopilus asiliformis, assembly GCA_964034945.1. NCBI lineage: Eukaryota > Metazoa > Arthropoda > Insecta > Diptera > Rhagionidae > Chrysopilus > Chrysopilus asiliformis. The sequence continues at coordinate 88,792,148 of OZ035960.1, read as the reverse complement.
GTTCGATCTAAGAATTAAGAAATAATTTTTTTCTCAAATAAAACATGCGTCGCAGATGAAAATTTCAAAAACACTTTCAGATAAGGGATTTTCCATGAAATACGTCACGCAAATTTTCTCTTTTCCTGACAATCCGTCTGCCACCTTACCAACACCTTCGTAGATTCTAAAAGTGTGACATATTTTAGGGCTGACCATAAAATTTTAAAAATTCAGTCACACCTCGGTAACTTGAAAAATTTATAAAATGTGTTTAAAATATGATTTTACATAACTTATCAATACATCAAAATACCAAAATACAGTTGGACCACTCTTTTTTCATAAAAATTTCATCTCCCTCATATAGAGTATTTGACGATTGTCCCCTGTCAAATGTAGCTTTTCTTATGTTTTTCATTTCATAATTTTTTTTTTCATTTTCAGGGTCCTAAAAGCATCAAAGGCACTCTAGAACTAAATACTATGATGACGAGATACAAATTTTCTTAACTGTATGAAAACCTTAAAGAATGTTGCAAGATAGATGTACGAGTATTCAAAAACTCCATTCACTTGAAATTCCCCTATAAAAAATCCAACTTTCATTTTGGATTTCATTCAGAACTTTATTTTCAAATAAATCCAAAATCCAATTATTTCGCTAAAGCTTCCTTAGCAAAGGTGAAGAAACGCGTCTCCAGAAAACATTGCTTGATCAACAGGTAAACAAATACGAACGCATAGAATGAAACATTTGGCGATGAATAATTCATCATTCATTCATTATGACGACAAACCAACCTGGACTCATCGACAGACGCGCGCTCTGGTGCATAATACTCCCAAAGGTAAATAAATGTAGGTATTTGTTGTACCTACAACACCACTTTTAGTGCACAATTCGAGCAAAAACTGGCCCAGCGAACTTCAGAATCTGGTCAGCACTGCGCCACATGGAATCAACTGGTCGCCGCCACGCCAAGCGAGTCGAATGCAGGGAAGGATTGTCACACGTACACCTGAATGACAGCTCCAGTGTACCTGGTCGATTTCCCCATGCTTTAACACAGGTAAGTCGGACTTCATGGACTTGAAATGTTACGCGGAAACTCCACGCCAACATATCTTTTGCGGCAAGTTTTCCATTGCAAATCTTCATGCGTTCGTCCCACCTTTCTGCGACTTCTGGGTTTCGGCTGAAGTCGAACTTATTCCAAAGTACGAAAAACATTGTCGCCAATCGCGAAACAGGAAGTCTCCACGCGTATTTTGAACTGTGCGCCAACGAAGATCACATGATCGGAATCTTTGCTGTGATCCAGAAGGTGAACGATGTGTGATATTACAGATGGATTGCCGATCTCCGCGTAAGAATTTGATCTTACAATCACATAGCATAATCCAGTCAAACATCAAAAGTAGAAGAGTTGAAGACATTTAATAAAAATTTAGTGTAGTATACTTATTATCATGAAATTAGCACATCGTGTTGGAAAATGCAGACGGCAATTCAAGTTGTGATTTTGACAAGCTTATAAAAACCAACTTTAAATTGGACAAGAGCTTATAAGAACAAACTTTAACTTGGACTTTCTAAAAATCAAAATATGTTTAGAATTTGTGAAGCACACCTAATAGAACAAAACTAGCTCGCATACTATTCGTTGCCGGGTTTAAGATTTTTTATATAAGTTTTATGAATATCAAAAAATTCCAGATATCACATTTTTGGGAAATAGCGCTACACTTACAGGACCTTCCGTTTCAAAATTCGAAATTCTAACACCAGATTCGTGATCAATGACAACGAAAACCCCCTAAGCCAGGTTAGGCTAGGGAAAAACAGAAAAAGGATATTTCCGTTATCCTTCAAGGACCGTCCGCTTTGAATTATGAAATTCTAACACCCGATTTGTGATCAGCGACCCTGAAAGCTACGTAGTGACATTTTTCAGCCTTTAAATGAAGCCTCATGACTAAAACCAGTGTTTTAAAACACCAACCTTCCTTAAGGTACCGCTCCACAAGAGAGTAAATTCGCGAGTAACTCTCAAAAGATCTCGAGAGTTACTCGCAGGAGGTTGTCCATTTGAGAGTTAATTTCGGTGATTTTTCTCTTTTCAAGACCAATATCTTGATTTTTTTGACATCTCGCTTTGGCGAGTTCTCGAGAGCTACTAGCGAAATTCAAACGCCGTTCGTATCTGGCGAGCAACTCCCCGAGAGTTCAGCGGATGCTTGTCGACTAGAGAGTAGAATCACTTTTGACAGCTCGCAGAAATTAGCTCGCGAGTTTTTGCGAGTTTCTGCGAGCGCCTCTCAGAGACGTGTCCATTTGCGAGTAGCTGCTATCGAGAAATCTCGAGAGGTTCTCGCCGGCATTTACTCTCACGTGGAGCGGCACCTTCAGGGGTGGAATTTCGAAAAATCCCGCCTTAGTGAGCAAGATGGAACATGCTCAGATTTCTAGCTCCAAGGCTTTGGACTAAACGTTGTTGGGACAGTCGTGACAAACGTTGTTATAAATATATATAGCAGGAAAGGGATGTACAGAGAGGGAAAGGGTATATATTAGTGAGCAAAATTTTTTCCTGAAGGCTTACCTCTCTAAAGATGAAAACCGGATCCTAGTTCCTTCATCGGTTCAAAAGATATCCAGAGAGGAGCATCGAAGACGGGGAGATCAATAAAAAGTATCCTATCCTTTATTCTGCAAATAACTCTATCGGTATGAAAAGTTTCATCGAAATCCGTTAAGCCGTTTTCGCGTGATGCCGGAACAAACATACAGACAGGCAAAAATATGTACCCAGTAGGAAATGGAGCGGTTCAGTAATGGTAAAAAACCACTTCTTCACCAGCTCAAATCTGTTGCCCTCTGGTTTCCCTATCAATTTCTTTTTTACACAGCAAGTCATTGCAGGCTCCTCAAGCTACCTTCTCAAATTCTCGAATGTCAGTATTTCGGAAAATCATGTAGCGTTTTTGGAATTCTCTCTCATTGGAAATTCCGATTCAAAATTTTCTGTACATGTGACAAAAAAGTTAGGTCATGTGTCGCGCTCCATATTTTCTTGAAAATAAAAATACTTGAAGATACACGTGTAGAACATTTGTGAATTCGCCACTATTATTATCCGCCAGACCATCGACCTACTTCAATTTTAACCATAGATTAAAAACATTTAAACTGAAGACAACTCCCTCTACTTCGAAGATTTTATTTTAAGACAAGACGCTTGTGAGATTCTTTTGGAAAATGGCGTGCTTCCCGATCGTTATTTCGGAAATGAGTAAAAAGCGTTTAAATCATGATTCTACAAGAAGATTTTGCCTGTAATATATAATAGATTATGCACTTTTCAGAAATTGTGGGTGTTCTGAAAAGAACAAAAAAATACTATTGCAGTCGGAATTTCGTCTTATCATTTTGGAGAGTCTAAAGAATGCTTCAGATTTAATGGATGAAAATTGTTCTTGAGGCTTATCTAATTGTGAAAACCTCATCACAATCCGTCAGAATTGCAAAAGGTGGCTGGAGCGGGGGGTTTATATCAAAATTCATAAATCTAGGAATTCCTGTTATTTAAAATCACCACAAAATATTTTCTCAATATTAACAATCATGGACACAAAACCACTGCTATTTGAATAACAATTTGCATAATCTAAATTTTGATCAAAACAAATTTCTTCATGATGGCGCTACAAATATTCGAAGCAAAAATTCCATGGAAATATTTCTTATTTTCAATTTCTAAACAAATAAGAACTACGATCCACCTTTGGTTAAAAATGAGTACAGATTAATCTCAAAAGATAACATTTACATATCGTGTGCCAAACATACAAAACGAATTGAAGTGAGTAACTTTGGATAAAAAATGTAACAACTGTCCAAATAAAATATGAAACCACCACGTCATCCCCGGTGCGGTGCGATGGTGATATTCCTCCAACTCTCGCGTCGCGTAATTTAATCAACAGGTCGAGTCAGCACCTGGTCTCTACAATAGGGAAACATACTAAAATATAAAAAAAATATCATGGTGGAAGAACCCCTTTTTTATTAAGATTTGATAACACGTGGCTAGAAACTGTCTGTACAAACAAAACGTACTTCAGTTGCGTAGATAGCATAAACATTTATAGAAATATGAAGGGGTCCAAAATTTTAAAGTTGCTTTTTTTGAAGGGAGAATTAGAAAATCAGTAGTGATAATGGCCAGTGACCGGACGGTGATGTGTAGTTTGACCGGACGGTGGTGTGTAGTTCGACCGGAACTTTCAAAATTGTTCTGCACGACATCTTTTCTAGTTCCTTAAACAGATGCGAAAATTTCTATGCAGATAGAAAAAAACCTATGTACTTGCAAAATAATTTTTTAAACTTAGATCTTTAATAATTTCGACCCCAAATTTTGATAATTTCATTATTCGGGAGTTCGTTTTTAGCACAAATGTGACGGCTAGTTAAAATTGTTATCGAAAGATCGTTTAACGCCTTTCCAAGCTCTTCCAAAGCTAAAAAATTTTAATTCATGTAACTTTTTTCGATCGACGGAATAGTTTTTAGAATAGAACGAAATTTTTAGTCGAACAGAAATTATTACACAGAGCGTCACTCTATCTGGGTAGAACTACCATACGTACCGGAATGGCCGTTACAATACCGCATTCGGATTCCGCGATGTCAACTTCCCCGAAAATGATTGAAATATCCACGGCAACAACAAAAACAAAAAATAAAATTGTTCAGTTTTTTTTCCTTTTTGAAAAATTAGAGCCGATCTGGCCAAACCACTTGCAGATTCAAAATCAGCGATGTCAAATTATCCTAAAATGATAGTAAAATCTTTGGCAACACAAAAAAAGTTGTTTTTTGTCGGGTAGTGTTATCAAATCAGTCACAAAAGCGAAAAGTGCAAAAATTTGGTGTTTTTTTAATCTAAATTTATTATTTTATAAAAAAAATTTCACCCGGAAATTGTCACTTTCAGGTGACAATTTGGGTGGTTGTCACTTTACACAATTCTAACACCTGTGATAGTTACGATGACTTATCACCTGACGCTATGCCAGCCCTGCGTCTCTCCTCCACAAATTTTGCACTGTCCACAATTTCCAGTGTTGCTCGACTTCATGATACAAATAAAATTAAGAAACTTGGCATACCGAAGGCGTTTCATTGCTGCAGTAACTTATTTTTAAAAAACGATAAGCAAATAAAAAAAATCTGCAACATCTATTTCATACGCAGGGCAAGTTTTGTCATGCTGCTGCAGTGGTTAAAACAATGGGTTTACATGAAAAAACAAATTACTCGTTGTCCTGCTGTTTTTAAATTTAATAGTTTTTGAAATATCGTAAAATAGCATTTATATAATTACCCTGCATTCCATGCGCGGCTACATATTTTTTTTTTTAAATTTCCTTTTAAAAATTGAGACTCGTCATAGTAAGTCTGGTTTAGACTTTTTTTAACCCTACAGTGCGCTATGATGCATATAAAGCCGGACATACATTATGAGACTTGTTCTAAAACCATGTTGTACAACTTGTTGTGGCGGAGGCAAAATCAACACGGTTTTGATTTTTGTCGAACCTAAAATTTGGTACTACAACCGGCACATACACGATCCAACGTTGCCTACAACCGAACCAAGTTGTACAACAAGTCTCATGATGTATGGCCGACTTAAAGGGTCTTTCAATAAGGACGCTCGATTTTTAAATGTAAATAAAAAAAAAGTTGTGTGTGAAATATCCACTCATTTTTTTTTTTTTAAAGAACATTTTATGGCATTAAATATGGAATAACGTCGTTCAAATGTGCGCCGCGGCTTTGCTTAGTGGCACGTATTCGGAAGGTCCAATGTTGAATGACTTTCTCGCATAAAATTGGCTGAATTTGCTGGATGTCGTTCGTTATGTTGGCTTTGAGGGCATCAATTGTTTTCGGTTTATTCGCATAGACCGGCGATTTAAGATAGCCCCAAAGGAAGTAGTCTAAAGGCGTTAAATCGCACGATCTCAGTTGCCAGTTCACGTCGCCATTCCCTCAAATCGCTCATACAGAATGTCCATCGTGGCATGCGCTGTGTGGCATGTAGCGCCGTCCTGTTGGAACCACATGTTGTCAGTATCGATATCATCCAGTTTAGGCCACAATAAGTTACTTATCATCGATCTGTAGCGCTCGCCGTTGACGGCTATGACAATGCCAGTTTCGATTCGGAAAATGTACGGACCGATGATTCCGACAGACCAAAATCCGCACCAAACAGTGACCTTCTCGGGATGCATTTGGTGCTGGTGTATTTCGTGTGGATTGGTATCGCCCCAAATCCGAAAATTTTGCTTATTCACATATCCATTCATCCAAAATGAGCTTTGTCGCTAAAGAAGATTTTTTTTTTGGCAAAATTGGAGTCAACTTCCAACTGCAACAAATTTGATGATTTGCAATCGATGTTCAACGCTATAACCTTCCATGGCGATTTGCCATACACTATTGAATAATTCACAACAAATTTCACAGAGATTGCTTTAACATGGCCGCTATAACCTAACAAACTTCGAGCGTCCTTATTGAAAGACCCTAAATCAACAGCAATATAAAAAAATAAAAAAAAATTTTTTTAAAAAAAGCTTTTATTAAAAAAAATGCACTAAAAAGAAAAAAAATAATTTTCTGGACGCTGTGTATCACAAATATAAAAGCTTTTTAAAAGCGAGATAAATTTTTATTTTATTGTTTTATGCTTTATCTCGCTTTTTAAAAGCTTTTATATTTGTGATACACAGCGTCCAGAAAATTATTTTTTTCTTTTTAGTGCATTCTTTTTTAATAAAAGCTTTTTTTAAAAAAAAAAATTTTTATTTTTTTTTATTTTGTTCTTTTTAGTCTTCGAATATATATCCTTACATTTGAGATGTCCTTACAGGCTTTTTAACTTGAGAATCGTATTCAGCGACCCCAAAAACCCCCAGAATAGATTTTTTTCCGGAAAATTTGGAGAAAGGGATAATCACGTTATCCTTACAGGACCTTGCGTTATCCTTACAGACTTTTTAATGGCAGATTCGGATTTAGCGACCTCAAAAACTCGCAGAATAGATTTTTTTTCCGGAAAATTTGGAGAAAAGGATAATCACGTTATCCTTACAGGACCTTCCGTTATCCTTACTGACTTTTTAACAGAGATGAAAATAAGAGTTATTTTATCTCTCTTTATCTCTCATTTCAAGTCTCACTCACGACTAATAACTTTTTCATTGTGCGAAAAAATATCTCTGAAGGAGATGATTTTTACTTGTGCGACGAAAAACTCAAGAAGAGAGATAAATATTTCTTGAAAATAAATATCAGTTCCAATGAGTTTTATTTCGCTGAGCTGACGAAAAACTCATTTGGTCGATTTTGTATGGTGTGGCTAGTGTACGATTTAAAATAATTTTCAGTGCATGATAAGAAATTATTATTTATTGTAAAGGGTGGATGATGGGTGGGTGATGGGTGGGTTAGTAGGGGGTGGGGTGAGGGGGATGGGGAAGGGGGGGTGGGGGGGGGGGGGGGGGGGGGGTAGAGGGGGATGCGGGGATTTTTTTCCCAAAAATTTTTTTTTTTTGGAAAATAGTACGGAGCAAAATAAAATTAGCGGGGAAATGTCTGAACAGCACACGACTTTCTTATACAACAAAAAAAAATTTTTTTCAGGAAAATACCCCAGAGCAAAATAAAATTAGTGGGGAAATGTCTGAACAGCACATGAGTTTCTTATACAACAAAAAATCGATTCTTAAATATAAAAATACACTATTTTAAAGACACGGGTTTTTTATTTTGTATGTTGATTTGGATATGGAATGGGGCATTGATGAACTAACTGAAAAATAAAATAAATTTACCTATGTTAGTGATATACTGAAACATATATTGGGCGTGATGTCGTGCAATGAGTTGGGGAAACGGAGCGTCAAAGCGAAGCGCCATTTTAAATCGTCCCATAGTAAGCCACTGGTTTTACTTTTGAGCATCGAAATGTAAAAGCTTACGCACGCCTTGACGCGTCATTGTGTTTTCGCTATCAAACAAACCAATTCAAACCCTGATTTCAGTGCGGTATTAATGTTTTACTATGTCATCTATGTCCCATTCATACAAATAAAAAACCCGTGTCTTTAAAATAGTGTATTTTTATATTTAAAAATCGATTTTTTGTTGTATAAGAAAGTCATGTGCTGTTCAGAAATTTCCTCGAGAATTTTATTTTGCTCTAGGGTATTTTCCTGAAAAAAATTTTTTTTGTATAAGAAAGTCGTGTGCTGTTCAGAAATTTCCTCGAGAATTTTATTTTGCTCTAGGGTATTTTCCTGAAAAAAAATTTTTTTGTATAAGAAAGTCGTGTGCTGTTCAGACATTTCCTCCCTAATTTTATTTTGCTCCGTACTATTTTCCAAAAAAAAAAAATTTTGGAAAAAAAATCCCCCCCCTCCCCCTCCACCCCCCCCCCCCCCCCCCCTTCCCCCTTCCCCCTTCCCCACTCACCCCACCCCCTACTAACCCACCCATCATCCACCCATCACCACCCCATAAAAGCAACATAATATTAAAAAGACCACGTATCAAACAAAGCGAGAAACATCGAGTATAAGTTTTTGACGACACATAAATGAGTTTTATTTTGCTCAATATAAATATTCCTCTTCGAATAGAGTTTTTCAACTCAAGGAGTTTTTCAAAAACTCATTGAGTATAAGTTTTTCACAACATTTTAAATCTCTTTAAAAAAGAGTTTTATTCTGCTCGGCAAAAATATTCCTCATCAGGACTGAGTTTTATTTTGCTCGACATAAATATTCCTCATCAGAAGTGAGTCTTTATAAAAATTGAGAAATATTTTCATCTCTGCTTTTTAATGACAGATTCGGATTCAGCGACCCCAAAAACCCCCAGAATAGATTTTTTTCCGTTACAGAACCTTCCGTTATCCTTACAAGGACGAAGTAGTGAAAATATTGTATTGTCATCGGACTTATATAAGTGTGCAAAATTTCAAGTCAATCGGACAAGTGGAAGTGGGTCAAAATTTGATTGCAAGATTTGACCCCGACAAACAAACAAACAAACAGACAAACAAACAGACAAGATAGCGAGCTAAATAAAAGCTTTTAATAAAAACAAAAAAAAATTGTTATTATTTTTTACATATTCTAGTATATTTTTCATGCACAAATATTTGGTTTTTTTATGATTTAAAAAAATCGCGTATTGATTAAAATCTATCAGTGATTGGCAGAACAGGGCGTTGAAAATAGGTATATTGGGCTGTAAAATCAAATTATTCTGTGCACCCTGGAATATGAAATGCCTGGCAATTGGCCCTGCGTATGAAATAGACGCAATTAAACAAGCAGCTTAATTGTCAAAAGTGGCGTTTTTTGCGAATTGCTAAAACACTTTAAACCAAATAATAATTTCCATGATATTCCGATTCTTTCGCGCCCTAATTATGCGCCTCACGATCTCTCTTGATCAGATTTGATATATTGTCAGATATGGTATTTTCACATTCTTACATTCAAAATAAATGCTCATAGTAATGAATCTAAAGAATGAAAAACACAATATTTCTAATATGCGCCAAAAAGTGACTACACACTAAAGATGACTCATCACTGGGTATTCTAAAAGGTGGCGATGTCTTGACTTTGGTTTGAAATTTGAGATCTTTTTCGAATTTCTTGAGCATAACGTGGTGGTTTGGCGGGTTTCCTACATGCGACAAACCATCAGTATGTCACAATTCCACTCATATTACGAACTATTTTTGCATTAATTTTTTTTCTGTATGCTTCCATTAACCGGCCGATCATTTCGTTTTTAGATTCAAAGTGAAAACAAGATCGGAATTCTTCACTTCCGCAGAAACGTTGCTGGTGACGTGCAAGCCACGTGTGTCTCGCTAAAACCCCACAAATGCCATTCGCGTGTGCTGGAAATACAACAAAAGACGAAAGGAGTTTTTGAAGACAAACCACATTTGTCTTTGAATTGAAAGGATTTCCAAGCAATCTGACGAGATTCATTGTTTTCAGAGTATTGAAAGTAAGAAGGGTTCTTGAAACTACGAGACTATTGCGGTAGCAAAGATTTTTAAAAACTTCCGGATTTCGTGAGGCATGAAGGTTTTCGTTCCCTGCAATGCTGGAGGTAAAACATCGATTAGTGACCTGGAATTTTTTTTAGATGTTGTGATTATGTTTCCATTATTCTACATTATTGTACAGATTATAACGTTGACCAGGTTTTTTTCAAAGCTTTCATTTAGCTTGCATTTTTGTCTGTTCGTCTGTTTGCTTGTCTGTTTGTATGTCGGGGAGCAAATATTATAATTAGAGGCGGACCGATTAATCAGCTTCGGCAGCGGTCACATTCGACCAAAAATTAAACCTTCTGCGAAACTTCGGCATTGGCCAAAATTAAGCCGAAGGTGCAAGTGAACGGTCAAATGTCTACGCAATTAAAACAAAGATTTAACGATTTTTTTTTTAAACTCAAGTTTTTCAAAAAAACGTTATTTGGTGAACGGCGGATCATAATTCATTGGCGAGTGAAATTTCCCCGTCAATTGAAAATATTTGGCCAGAAAATTTTTCACGGTAAGATTTCATGTCGATTAAAATTAAACTACAGACAGATTTTTTTCGAATATTTTTGTCTAGGAAATGAAAAATGCTTTGGAAAATGATGTTTTTTTTGGTAGGACATGAAAATAGGTGAAATTTTTCTCTAATCGTACCTAGAATAAATAAAAATTGCAGAAAATTATGGGAAATATATTTTTCCCCGTGATTATTACATATTTTTTATTTTCCTCTGCTATAGAGGGAAAGTATTGTATTCATGATGGGGCAGGTAGAGACTTTCTGATCAGTACGAAATCCGTTTCAAGCAAAATTATGAGAATCTCCGAGCATCTGTCTGTCTGTCTGTCTGTTTATCGGTCTATCAGTAAGTCTGTCTCTTTGTCTGTCAGTCTGTCGGTCTATCGGTTCCGTCATGCCGGAGACACATGTGCAGATTTTCTGCATGCAGCGCTGCTTGCATATCTGCAGCTAAAACACATGAGCAGATTTTCTTGACATTTCATCGCATCGGCTGCTATCAATCAACAATGGAAGAAGAACTAATTGAATTTGTTCGTACCTAGAACTAATTGAATTTGCAAATACCATGTCCCAAATAGCTGAAACATATGTTTTCTCAATACAATATAATTCGTTATTTTTCACAGAAACTTACACCAGTGTAATTGCCAATCTGCATTCTGGGGCAATTGATTCCCGAATGAAATCTTTCTTTTTTATTTTATTTCCCACTAGCTCCTTTAGCATCATAAATTCGTTAATGCCCATTCTTGTAACTTTTCGAAACTCTTCCGTGTCTTTAGTTTTAATTTGTTAAAAAAGCCGTGCATTTGTCTTTCTTGTTCACTGTATATAAACCGGGTCCAAATTCTTTTTTTTTTAGTTGTAGCTATCCGATACAGATTTAAAAACTTTAAGTACGACCCATATACGGCCACAAGCATCACAATTTTTTTACATTTATTAATTTTGTCGTCCATTTCTACTTAAAACTGAGACTCGTTCTTCGCCAAAAATCGTTCTTACCAAATGTCAAACTTTCGTTTTCCCTGTGTACGAATCTAGTCCATAGTCTCTTTGCTAACAGGCGATTTTGCCAAACACCAAACAAGAATCCTCAGTTGGGATCACTAATTCTGCGCAGAGAAATTAGAAATAGAGACATGGTGCAGCTCTGCGCTGCATGCAGAATTTACATGTGGGCTCCTTCATATAAACCTGTGTATTCTAATTGCGCTGCATGCAAAATTCTGCACATGTGTCTCCGGCATCAGTCTGTTATGTTGGCCTGTCGGTCTGTATGTATGGCTCTCAGTTTGTCGGTCTGTCCGTTGTATGTTTTTTTATATAACTCGAGAACGCGTTGGCTTAGAGACTTGAAATTTTTAGTAAATAGTTTTTACGAAAATCGTAGTTTTCTACCAACTTTTGGAAAAATAATGGTAGCTATAACGGGTACTTCCCATACAATTTGTTTGAAAAATACTGTTTTCTAAAAATGTCTCGTAATCTTTGCGCTTTTGGTGAAAAATGAATGTATAAAATTTAAAGGATATAAATTTTTCCACATTTTTTGCTTCACCGGTTTTTACAAATTTCCAACGGTTCTGAGAATATTTGAAAAAAAACTAAGTCTTTTGATTTTTTTTTGGAAACTAAAGCTTTAGACTGTTACAAGCTTTGGAGGTATGAAAGCTTTCAAAAGCTTTGAAGCTTCAAAAACTTTAGAATTTTAGAATTTTTGAGCGGATTTTTCATCCCTCTTTGACCCAAATATTAAAACTCATACCGAAAACCAAACGACCAAAAGAGTCATGAGAGTGCATACCTTTGTGATAACAAAATTTTCCGGATTCTACAAAACATTCAATCTCTAACACCCAAACAAAATTGCATTATGTTTTAAACCCTCTCCTGCTATTTTCCGAAGAATTCAAGCAATTTTTTCCGGCTTTTACTATTAGGCAAATGATCTCCAAGAAAAATTTACGCCCACTAAAATCAACCGCCCGTTTTTTGTGAATTACTTCTCCTATTATTTTCAGAACCTCTAATGGGATTTTGGCCCGGGTTTGCAAGAGTTTTGCAGGTGGGGTAAGGCGAATGGTCTCAGGCCAGCAAAGAACAAAAATTGGCCACTATTTACAATTGGCCACTGCGATTTAAATGATTTTCGAATATCTTAAAGAAAGTCGAAATATAAGGAACACGTATTTTTTTAATCGGCTAATTTCCATATTTAGGTACTCACCTTTGCTTGTTAGTAAAAAGTTTGTTTCTTCCGCTTTCAAAAAATTCGAAAGTCTTGAGATTCAGCTCAGACTTGCTAAAACAAAATAGTCTCTGAGAAAACCACGCACCCATAAATGCTCAGAACCGCAAAAAAAATATTTAAAAAAAACGTACGTTGATCAAAAGGTAATGAAGCTATGAGAAAACTGTTTTACCTGAAGCCTATGAAAAATTTTGATTATACTCCTTGCTTCAAACTGAAAAAGAGCAAATTTGTTAGGATTTTTTCGATTGTAAGGCCTTTGCCATCTTAGGTTAAGCTCCGCACAATACACGATGCGAATTAAATAACAATTGAGGGATTATGTGACATTCTATGCATTTATTGTTTGTGTATAATATAAACTCGTATTTGGCAAGCTGTTATTCCTTCTTTTCAATTTCTTTGAACCGGGATTTGAAGATGGTGGTGTTTGAAAAGAAAAGAATAGTGGAAAACATTTCTCATTTATGCTTCGATTATCTTTGGACCGAATTTTGAGAAATGCGTAGATACACCTGTGAAAATAGTGTAACGAAATTTGGGAGATCTTCATGAAACTGTGCCAATTTTTTAGTCAAAAAAATTTATTGCTGCTACAAATATGAACGGTTTTCGTGAAAGTTTTGTAAAAAAAAGTTGTGGCATTTTAAAAATCGTTAAAATTCATATTTTTTCTGTCAAGCAATATTTTTTTTTCTTGACGATCTTTTGTATTTTGATCAAAATGACCGTTTTCGAGATAATCGTAACATTGCTGAATTTTTGATCAATCTCTATATATAAAATCGGTTAACCTGATTGACTGACTGACTGACTCATCAACGCCCAGCCCAAAACCCTGAAGCTAGAAACTTGAAACTTTCACAGTATGTCCCAACCATCATGTAGGCGCTCACTTAAGTAGGCTACACATCTATCAGTTTTTCATCAGTTTTTGGGAAAATTCGTGGGCAGATCAGTTTTTCTAACAAACCTGATACCCAACTGATTGGTGTAAACATTCGCGTCAGTCGCTTCAGTCGTATCGCATTAGAATAGAACCAAATATTATTTTTTGAACTGAATGCAATAATATTGCATACACACGCTCTCTCTTCATTATTCATCCTCACTGTTTGAATTCTGCCATCAAAATGAATGGATACTTTTCACAAAAAACTGTCACTTGCAACTAGTGAATGCATAACTAGATGTAAAACACTTATGGAAAACTGACAAGTGCTGTAACAGTCGCGACTGATCGAAAACTGATAAATGTGTAGCCTAGTTAAGGCGGGGTTTCCCGAAATTTTACCGTTAAGGGGGTAAACGGGGGGTAAAGGGGGTTTGGGTGTTTTTAAACCGTGATTTTCGCCATAAATCCTGCTGAATAGGAGGCTGAAAAGTTTCACTCGGTGGTTTTCGGGGTCGCTGATCACGAATCCGGTGCTGAAATTGCCAATGGAAGCTCCTGTAAGGATAACCCAAATATCCTTTTTACCATTTTTCCTAAAAAACTGGCAATAAGGGGGTTTTGGAGCCGCTGATCACGAATCTGGTGTTAGAATTTTAAAATTCGGAACGGGAGGTCCTGAAAGCATAACGATTTTTTTCAAAAGTTTTTTTTTAAGTACACTCTAGAAAATTTTATTGTAATTTTACCCCTATTATCGTAGGAAACCATTTTCCTACGATAATAGGGGTAAAATTACACCGAGCCGTAATGGCTTAAAAGCTATGCATTTTTACTCATTTTGTGGCGTACAAAAGCCTCTTTTACGGGGGAACTTTAAGCTAAATAAGAAGTAAAAGTACAATACGGGTGTAATTTTACGACATGTATGTTTAAAATTACCACATTTTTGTTGTAATTTTCCTCCTATTTGGTAGCAAAACCGCGTCTTAAAGGTGTAATTTTACGACATTTTTTGTTTAAAATTACACCGAAAATGGTATTAGAATTTCTCGGCTTATACGGTCTGCAAAAACAAAAATATTATATTATTTTTGCGGATGTTTTCACATCCAAATTTCCCGGGCATGTCTGCCATGTGGCAGGCGCCACACAGGATTTTGGTAGAGTAAAACTTGATTCGAGTATTTATACTCCGATGCCACAAACCTTATGCGAATTATAAGGTTAAGGTTAAATTGTCCGTACAATAATGCAAAAATACCCTGCGAGCGTGTTTTTACACCAAAATGAGAGTAAAAATACGAATATTGGTCGAAATTTTACGCAAGGTTTAAAATGACCCTATTTCTACTGTAAGATTAATGTTTTTTGGGTGATTTTACAACTTAAATGGTGTGCGAGCTAAATTCTGATTTTTTTTCGAAATTTTACGACGTTTTTGCAAATTTACCCCGTTTTTACCCCATTTTTCGGTTTAAATTCAAATTCATTTTCTACAGTGTAATTTCTTTGTTTTTTTTTATACCACTCACTCATCACAGTATCTCCCGTACCACCAAACCGATTGCCATGAAATTTTGCACACAGATTCGTCTACCTCACAGGTGCTCGCTGGAAAAGGGGTTTTCAAAATTACACCACTAAGCGAGTAAACAAGGAGTAGATAAGGGGTTGGTGTTATAAAATATTGATTTTAGCCGTTAAACCTCCCTGTCAGGAGGCTAAGAAATGTCACTCGGGAGTTTTCGGGGTCACTGACCACGAATCTGGTGTTAGAATTTTCAAACTGGGAAAGGAAGAATTCTGTAAGGACAAAGCAAATATCCTTTTTCCAATTTTTTTTTTTTTTTGAAAAACTATCTTTAGGGGGTTTTCTGATGCTGATGGACCTCCCGTTCCGAAATTCCAACACCAATTCCAACAGCATTAAGAATAGAGCATTCAATACCGGGTTCCCGAAACCCGGTTTCCGGGAATCCCGGCCTTTTTTCTGGAACCGAAAACCGGGTTTGAATTGGGTAAAATTACCCGGTTTTCGGTGCTGAAAGCAAGCAATTTCTTACATGCTAAAATATCAAAATACTGTTCGTTCGCTGCTGAATATATACGAAATACATATTTGTAAGTACATATTTCTGTTAATAATAACTGTAAATTAAAAGATTAATGCAAAATTAAGCCATCCGATTACATTTTCTTTACAAAGTCTCTTTAAAACAACGACAATATAATAGATTTATATGCGCTCACAGAAGGTATTAAATTTCCTGTAAAGTTAAAATGGTTTTTTTATGTATAGGTAGGGAACAACTATTATATAGAATGGAAAATAAGACCTTTCCTCATTAACTTCCACTAGAGTAAGCACTACTCTATAGAAATTGGTTTTGTTGTCTTACTTCTCCTTTCTGCTGTCATACACTCGGTGAAAAAAATCAAATATGATGTTTTCTTATAATGCTACAGTCATTCAAAATGTGAATTTTTTAACTGTAATTTTCGGATGTACGCTTCCAACGCAAAAAAAATTGTTAGAGCTTTCCTTTCTATAATAGTAATTGTTCCGTGGTATAGGTTTAAATTTAATGTTGCAATTGCAATTTTTTACTGGTAATTTCTTATTTTTTATTTACATTTTCAGCACCGGTTCCAGAACCGGGTACCCGGTTCTCGAAGATTCTAGCACCGAAACCCGGTTCCTTAAAATTGTCTCGGTGCTGAATGCTATAATTAAGAAGTTTGTGAGACTAACGGAAGGTCCTATTAGGATAATGTGATTATCCTTTCCATTTTGGAGTTTTACTCACCTTAATCAAATACAAAATGACTAAAAAGGGTAAAGTAAGAAAAAATAAAAAAAATAATTTTAGAAGCTTTTATTTTTTTAAAAATGCACTAAAGGTGCCACTCCACATGAGAGTAAATACGCGAGTAACTCTCAAAAACTCTCGAGAGTTACTCGCAGGAGGTTGTCCATTTGAGAGTTAATTTCGGCGATTTTTCTCTTTTCAAGACCAATATCTTGATTTTTTTGACATCTCGCTTTGGCGAGTTCTCGAGAGCTACTAGCGAAATTCAAACGCCATTGGTATCTGGCGAGCTACTCTCCGAGAGTTCAGTGGGTGCGTGTCGACTAGAGAGTAGAATCACTTTTAACAGCTCGCAGAAACTAGCTCGAGAGTTTTTCGAGTTCCTGTGAGCGACTCTCAGAGACGTGTCCATTTGCGAAAAGCTGCTATCAAGAGGTTCTCGCCGGCATTTACTCTCATGTGGAGCGGCACCTTTAAAAGGAAAAAAATATTTTTTTGGGTCCTGTGTTACAGAAATAAAAGCTGATAGTTGCCGCTTGGTCTAGATTGTTATCACGGTCTCTGCTATTGATGGGTTGCAACGTAAAAACCTTACAAATGTTGTAATTCATCCATGGTTCGCAATCCGTGTAAAAACTGTAGCAATTTTAAAAATTAGAAATTTTAAAAAAGTTTAAAACCTCAATTGGGGAGGCCCATAAAAAATAAAATAAATATTTATCTCGCTTTATTTCTAATACACAGTGCCCAAAACAGCATTTTTTTAAATAAAAAATTAATTTTTTTTTTTGATTTTGTTTAGTCATTTCTTCAACTGAGATGTTTGCAACATTTGTATATTTAACTAAAATAAAATTATGACTCTTTCCATTTCTATATTTTAAATTATTTCTTCGATTTTACAACAATTAAAGATTTAATAACCACAACAGTTTGGCAACTTCTTTTCAAAAAAATCTTAATTTCATTATCATAAATCCCTGCAGGAAGCAATGAAGGCAGCATATGTAGACTTGTTGGTAAATTTCTAAAAATTTGCAGCCCACTGTAAGGACATTGCTGCTTAATATTTGAATATTTCCTAATGTAGTCAAACAGTGGTACAAAAATTGGGTTAGAACGGGCGTGTTCCAAAATTGGGCAAACCTCAAACACGAATGGAGTTAAAAATTGGCGCGTCACTCTTGCAGTTCGCCTCATGAAAGTTATCCGAACCTAATCGTTGTTCATAAATTTATTTTGACAAAAGAAATTATTAAATTTTCTCACATACCATAACATCATTGATTTCGCGAGGTAAAAAGCATGTCAAATTTGAAATCGTTGTCCCATTTTTCAAATTACGCATTTGACACGTCATATTCCAGCATAGCTGGTCTTTGTCGGAACTACATTCAAGTTTCAACATTTGCATGGGAGAAGACTAAAAAATATTATATTATTTAAGA
Organism: Chrysopilus asiliformis; assembly: GCA_964034945.1. Classification (NCBI taxonomy): domain Eukaryota; kingdom Metazoa; phylum Arthropoda; class Insecta; order Diptera; family Rhagionidae; genus Chrysopilus; species Chrysopilus asiliformis. Next base: position 88,774,085 of record OZ035960.1, on the reverse strand, counting down.
TTATGTGGAAATGTGAATCAAAACTTACAGCAATTAATATAAAATTAAACATAAAAGTTAAGTAAAATAGATAATCAAAATACTGGTATATAAAAGTTTTTATCATTTTTGTTGCAAAAGTAAAATACTAAATGATCGAAATTCGAAAGAGACTGATATGCAAGAATTTAAAAAATGTTATGCTAGAAAAAAAACTGGCATTTCCCCAAAATGAGTTTGGCATTCTTAGAATCAATGGACAGTGTAATTACAGTATGATTGATTTTTAATAAACCGACGGGGTAATAGTTGAAAATTTGTTTTTTTTACCGAATTTTCCATGGAAACAATTTTTAACCGGTTTCGAAAAAGAACGATCTTAAGGAGTGTGTCGACATGCAAGTAACTTCTGCAAGTTCTTCTGGAAGTCCATGCTTCGGTGTTTCCACTACAACAACGAAAATTTTTCGAAGTTTACTTGCAGAAGTTTTTTGTAGCTGCTTGCTGGAAGAACTTCCATAACTGTTTAAACTTGATTAGAAAAAAAATGTCGTGCGCGAAAATAAGAGCGGAAGCAGCCATTGCAGTGTACTTTTTAAGGAAAAATGAAAGTGGAAAATTAAAAAATAAACCTAAATGTATAGAAAAGAAGTGTTTGGGTGAGGGGTTGGATTCGAAGACACCCCGATTTCAGTTTTCAAGAAACCCTTCTAAAAGAACTCCGACTAGAAGATCCAAGTCAGATCAAAAATTTCCTCAGAATGTCCTATAATGATTTTGAAATCCTTCTATCAATCATAGGACCAACCATTCAAAAGCAGGACACAGAAATGAGATCTGCAATATAACAAAGAGATCGTCTTTTAGTGACACACAATAATAAATGTCAAATAAAAACTTCTGCAATTTCCTAAAAACTTCCAGCATTTGGCAAGTGCTGCAAGTCACTTGCGGAAGAAAGAAATTGTTGTTTACACTTGCCACTTTCACCTTCTGCAAGTAACTTCTGGAAGTGTCACAACTTCTGGAAGTTAACTTGCAGTTAGTGTTTCCACGGAAAAAACTTCCAGAAATCTCTGCTAGAACCGACTTCTGCAAATAAACTCGCACGTAGACACAGGCCTTTATGTATTCAACGTGGATATATGTATGTATGCCGCGATCTTCTCGTGAACGCTTATAGTTATATATCGAGTTGAAACTTTTTGATTCCAACTCAAAGCACGATTCGTTTTATTCCTGCGATCCGAAGCCGCAACACACAAGCATTACAGCACACAATAAAAGGTCGATTATAGTGGCTACGCTGTTAATGCCAATCTGTGTGATGAGCCAGCCGAGCCACTAGCTAATGATGCCTGATTTAAAGGAACTCCTTATCATCTGGTAAATTTTCCATCGTTATAGAGATATCGAGTTGAAAAGGTGTTCAGTATAGCACCAGGAAAGACTTTTTACACATCTCCCTCATTATCTCTGTCCCCCTCAAACCCCCTTTCATGATCGTTACAGATATCTAGCTAAAATTTTGTATTGTGTTTAGTAGAATACTAGGAAGGCCTTTGCCCTATCTTCTCAAACCCCCTCCTCTGCTAGATTCCAAATTGTTAGAAATATCAAGTTGAATCTTTTTCTGTTGTGTTCACCTTATTTACAGATAAGACTTTTTAGATAACTCCTCTCTTCGCGCTATACACTGAAGCTCCGCTGCTACTATACGCATTTTTTCCAAACAGTATATAAACTTTATTTTTATATAGAAGAAGCATAAAAAAAATCGGTACCAACCCTGGGGATGTGGGAGCGGGGTCGACTTATATAAGAAAATGCAAAGTTTAAATAAGAACATTTACTATAATAGGATTAGAAATTTGAAATTTGAACATATTTCTGATGCATCTAAATCGACCTAGTATTCGTTAAAAATAAACTCTTTCTTATCACTATTGTGTAATAACTTCGTTATGATCAACTTTAACCTTTCATGTGAAAATATCCTCTCATATGTGTCATATGTGTCATCTAACACTTTCTAACAACATAAACTGGAAAAAAAAAATCAAAAACACGAAGCAAAAAATGCATATTCTCGTACCTTTGTGAGTTATAAATATATGTATAAACATTTGTTGCCATTATTACCTGTGCATTCTATACATACGATCACTTCCTTCTTATATCATCATTATTTATTGAATAATTCCAATCTTGTTAACAAGACTTCGTGATTGTCTCATCATCATCCTCGCATTTCAGTTCAGTTTCACCTCAGCGTGTTAATTGGACTAAAAATGAAAACAGATTTCTAACAAAATGGATACACAACTGAAATAGAAAGAAATTCCTAGACTCAACTCGACTCCCCTCTCTTCCCACGGATCATGTTCATAATGACAAATCAATTACCATCACCGTCAACAGATGAACAGGTAAAATGAAACACCAATCGACCAACCACCTGATCGATTCCGAGATGAATATTTAGCTCAGTTTAGATACACCTTTAACTAGTATTCAATCAGGTTGTGCTAATTGATTGAGACTTCCTTGAACACAAAATCCGAGCACCTATCACGACTTTTATATGGCGATGGAGTCTTAGATGCGGGTACCCGAAATTGAGACATCTTCTGTTCGGTGACACATAAAGAATGCTGCGGAATATCAACTGAATTCGATATACGGGCCACGACATGAGCATGCATTTATCATTGTCACCAACGCCACCACATTTCCCATCGCACATATCAATTCTGTTACAATAACCGTGTCAACATTGTCTATTGTTAACCAAATTTTTGGTCGTTTAGACCAACAGTCAGGCGGTTTGAGAATGTCAATTATGATAACCATGTGAGTTTTCTATTGCTTTTTTGCTCAATTTTCAACTCTTGGCTAGTTCTAACAGAAATAAAAACCTTTAAGACCCATCAGCAGTGTCTAATCACATCACGTTTCCGTATAAAATTTTAGAGATTAATTGTAAGAAAATTCATTTTGGAGCACTTTTTGTATGCTAAATTCATTTTTATTTTTAAAGCATAGAATAAATTTAGCAGATAAAAATAAATTACACAAGGAGAGCAATTCCCAAATTTTGTGAGAATCATATAGGAGTATATTAGATTTAGTATACCGTTTGATTTAATCGTCGGACACAAAAATTAACTACACCATTGTGTTTAGTATGTCAAAAGATTTTGATTTCTGCATGTCTGTCTGTCCGTCCGTCTGTCTTCTGTCCGTCTATCTGTTTGTCCGTCTGTTCGTCTGTCCGTCTGGTCGTCTGTCCGTCTTTCCATCTGTCTGTATGCTGTGAACATCATAACTTTCGAAAGGATTGAGCTAGAGATGTAAAATTTTGTACAGTTGCAACGCTAAGATCTCGAACAAGCAAAATCGAACCATTCGCGGATTAAGACTTTATGGGGCCATGGTCAAATTTGAATTCGTTGGCCCAATTTTTTGATTATTAACAATCGATGTTTCCTTCATTTCGTACTGAACCCCAATGTTTTACCTTTTTCGAACAACAACTTCGAAAATAGTAAAACACTTCCTGCTGTACTCTTTCTAAAGAAACGCTTTTTTTAGTAATCATCAAAAATACGTACTATTAGGTTCAATTTAAACACTTCCGACGAAGTTTTTTTTTGCAAAACTTGTTAAGAAAATCACAATTTTCTTGATACATGTCGAAATTTTTGAACCTAATACAATTTTAAATTACAAAGACAAATTTCTTTTACCTATATATAAAAATAATAACAAAGAGAATTACGCCACACAAAATATTATTGCACATGCGATCCCTTGAAAATGTTTGGCAAACTCTGGGAAGTTGCAAGCTTCAGGAGTTTTTCAATTCAAATCTCGGTTTGTCTTCATACAGAGTATTTGACGATTTGACGGGAGTTTGAAATGACAAAAGTTTTTGATGATAAAAGTTTTTGTTTTCCGCATGTCCGTCCGCCTGTCCATCTTTTCACAATTTCATTTTGGGCATAACTTTTGGGCATAACAAACGACTTGATCTGGAGACATGAAATTTTTTGCGGATGCGTTTCTCGTGAAAAGTAAAGTTAAGTTCTGGAACGACCAAAACTGAACAACTGGTTTTCCCATTCCAGGACAAACAAATGAAACAATTTATTGTAATTTTATCGAAAAGGATGGTTCATTTGGAAAAATTATTAAGATAAAAAATGTGGGGAATAAAATTTAAAATAATCACTTTTTATTTCCTGCGACATGAAAATGGAAAAGTTTTTTTGCAGAATAGAAGAAACTTTTAAAGTGGTGCGCAATACCGAAAACGTTTCATTCACTAAACTTTTTCATATAGGTATTCGATTTCAAGAATAACTTTATAAAAGCCTTTTTTCATTTTTTTTTTTTTAAGAAAAAAACATAACAAAAGCTATAATTGGCAATCTGGCAATCATTGGAGACCCGTATGGTGATATTCGTATCAAAATTCGAACAGTTATACCAAAATTCCACTTTGAAGTCAAACTTTCCAATAAGATTTTTTAAAATTTATTCCAATCGGATTTTGATGTATGGGAGTTTTATGTAGAATCATATCTTAAATAACTTTTGTTTTTGCACTTTTTTGATAGAATTCACCGTTTTTGAGATATTCAGAAAAAAAGTTTTCGTTCGTATGGGGGGTACCCCCCCTAATGGTCCATTTTTGCCCATTAACGAACTTAGCCTCGCATTTTACGAAAAACGGATCTGTGCAAACTTTCAAGTCTCTAGCTCAATCCGTGCGCCCGCAATCCGCGCCACAGACAGACAGACGGACAGACAGACGGACGGACAGACAGACGGACGGACAGACAGACGGACGGACATGCAGAAATTAAATATTTTTATCATTCTAAACACACTGGTGTAATTCATTTTTGTGTGCGATGACGGGATCTTGGCGTTACAAACGGTAAGGCAAAGTTAATATACCCTTTGGTTTCACCATACGGGTATAAAAATCATGTTATGCTTCAGGCCAACAGATTTAGAGCCCCTTTTAAAAGTCGATCTGAAGTCCACATAAGATTCACCATAGATTTCTCCTTAATTAATTGAAATTATAGGAAATACAATTTTCTGAAAGAACTGGAGTGGTATTCCGTAACTTGTTTCAAGCGTTTGTTTCGAGTTAGAAGAAAAATTAGTATTCGAAACAGAGACAGCGAATACTACTTTTTCTTCTAACTCGAAACAAACGCTTGAAACAAGTTGCGGAATACCACTCCAGCATTTTTCAACATCCAATAATGCTTTTACATATTTATACAACTCGCAACTTATAAGTCATACCCAAAATCAAATTTTGAAACATTACAATATGTGGGAAAAAATTTCTTCACAAAAATTCTTGCATTTTCTTTTAACAAATCAATCAATCAGCAGTCAAACCAACAAAATTCATGACAAATAATCCAGTGTGTCATCAAAATAGAAAAAAAACAACATCCAAAAACAAACCCGCAAAATTTGTGGTCAACTCCTAACCACATTTGGATAAATAAAATTTTGTTTGCATTTTCGATATAGACATACCGGTCAAAATATGCTAACTAGCATAATGTAAAGTCAAAACCCTGTAAACATAACCTCGAAACAAGCGCATTTACTAAATGAGTTGAACTAACATGCAAACAATCTTGTTCGCACCTTCATAATTTCTTAGTAAATATAATTTTCTATAATCACCTGAGAGTTGGATAACTTCAGGTGGCTTCGAATGTAACTTTAGGGAAATCTTAACTAATTAGGGATGAAGCACTTAAAAATGTAGGAAAGTGGAATCGATATTTTTTTCGGGTGTTTAAGGCAAGGCTCGTAATAATTCCTTTTACAAGTATTATCCATCCTGATCAGAAATATTTCTGAAAAGAAAACCAAACGTTTTTCTGGGCGTTTATAAATGCTTGTAAAAAAGCAAAAAGTTGCTAGATTTCTCATCGAGGTGTTAAAAATTTCGTTTTTATGGCGTTTTAACTCTTTTCTGAATATTTGAGTGTAGTATTGAATGTACTATAATAGGTTATAAGTCTCGTTTTTATCCCTTATATTGTACGGGCGGCTCGTAAAAGTACATATTTAAGTTATAATAAAAATCACCTTTTTATACCAGTATGGTGAAACCAAAGGGTATATTAACTTTGCCTTACCGTTTGTAACGCCAAGATCCCGTCATCACACACAAAAATGAATTACACCAGTGTGTTTAGAATGATAAAAAAAATTGAATTTTGCATGTCCGTCCGTTTTTTGAATATCTCGAAAACGGTGCATCTTATCAAAAAAGTTTAAGAACAAAAGTTATTTAGGATATGATTCTACATAAAACTCCCATACGTCAAAATCCGATTGGAATAAATTTTAAAAAATCTTATTGGAAAGTTTGACTTCAAAGTGGAATTTTGGTACAACTGTTCGAATTTTGATGCGAATATCACCATACGGGGTTTCAATAATTGCCAAATTGGCAATCATAGCTTTTGTTATGTTTTAACTACACGATCTACATATAAAAACATAAGTAAAACTACAATTGCCAAAGGCCAATCGTCAAATACTCCATATGAGGACAGAAAAAAATGTTTGTTTCAAAAAATCCATTTGAATGGAAGAGAATGAATAACAGGTCCGATTGGATCTTGAAGTATGTAAAGGTTATTTAAAATCCAACTCCAAACATATTTTACCTTTATAAATTTTTCAATGCAACTTGCCGATTTCGAGAAAATTTAAAAAAAGCAAGGTGTCTGTCTCGTAGAGACGGTCAGAACACGTGGATCCGCCTACAACGATCGCCAATAGATTTTTAAGTAAGAAATTTTAGTGAAAAGGAAACTAAAGAAACAATTTGATTGACCGTAATGGTACGGGATTTGACTTTCCGTTTGGTGAATTTTGGCATCTTGTACCTAAAACTCAAATTTCACTTGCAACACTACGAACAATGTTTAATAGGGCATTTTCATAAATGTACTCGGAACTTACGCAAATTGCACAAAACATTTTCTTCGTAAACTAAACGAATAACAAGTAAACTAAACAAATAACATAAACTGGGTTATTTATTAAGAAAAATCTTTTGTGTTATTTGTAGAACTTGAATTTATGAAAACGCCCATAGATAAAAAACAAATAAAAATAAAATAAAATTACACGATAAAAGCAACGAAGCAATTTCAATTTAGAGCAACTAAAAACAGTGTTCAAAACCATGGCCGAATTATACAAGGTCTGTTTGACAGCTCAGTTGCTTCTGGCTCTGACGTCATCGGCAAGAAATTCTTATACGATTCAATGGGAATTTTCCCTTTTTATATGAAATATTATTGAAATTAGCGCACACACAATCAACATTAGAAAGAATGCACCGATATTTCTTGCCAATGACGTAGCAAAATGGTGGCTGTTAAAAAGCAACCAGCGGACCTGTGTTTAATTCGGCCATGCGATCGATGCACATTTTTCCTTCTCCCGCCAAGTTAAGATCGAAATTGTTTCTCTTTAAGTTTTCCGCTCTTGTTCAAAGCGGTTTGTATGCTTTGCATAAAAATGAATGAAAGGTTCGAGCGATGGCTGCTGTTGGATGATGCACACACACATATAAGTATGCATTTCATTAGTAAGAGAGCGATATCTCGGTCCCAGCATTAAAGTTGTGTTCTCAAAGCAAATTAAAACCATAATTTTTTCACGTTCTTTGGAGCGTTTTACTGAAATTCTGAATTTCGTTTTCTCGAGAGTGATTTTTATTTTCAATTTTTTTCAATTCCTCCAAAGCGAATTGAACCGAAATAATATGAATAGCCAGAATCAGAACAACCCATTTAGAGAAGAGAAACAATCAAGTTCTATATGAGATTCAATACACACAAAGAAAGCATAAAAAGAGTATACATGTGAAATCTGTACTGCAAGCAGCAGACACAGCATAACAGCGGAGTAAAAATTTTGATTTTGCTTTTTAAATACATAATTGAACATAGTTTAACATAACAAAATACCCTATACAATGCTTTAATGTAGCCCTCATCTTATAACACAGGTTTTGTTCAGATATCACCACAAACTATCGAGTTTCATCGATTGCAAATTTGTTATCATGGCAGCAAGCCGATTTTCTAATTTGTACCCCCATTACCAAAATCCAAGACGTATCCACGTCAAAAAAATTTCGTTTTAATAGTTAAGAGAAATTTTGTTTTAACACTCTGACTGCCACGTCAGTCAAACAGACCTGACACCTAACTGTACACAACGGCCACAATGAAAATTATTAAAGTGTTCGCTGCAACCGCAACAATTTTTTGTAGTTGCACACATTTTATGGTAATAAAATAACATTTAGGTATAATTTTGTTTCAATTTTTTTTTCTCTTAGTGCATCCTTTTTGACTGACAACAAATATTCGAAAAAGGCTTAAAACTGTCGTGGCAGTTAGAGGGTTAATAGTTGAGAGATGATCTGATTTTGCCCGTTCAAGAACATAGCCTCGATATTTACGAAAAACATAACTAAAGAAAATTTCAAGTCTATAGCTCAATCTTTTCGGAAGTTATGATGTTCACGGACGAACAGACAGACAAACAATTGGACGGACATCCGGAAATCAAAATATTTTGTCATCCCAAACACCCTGGTGTAGTTAATTTTTGTGTCTAAGAAATTGGCTCGATGCGTTACAAACGGCATAATAACGGCTAATATACTCCTATATGATTCTCGTACAGAGCATAAACATGTAATAATGGCCACAGACCGGTATTGCATTTTGTTTTTCCCTCTTTTATAGAGGGAAAGTATTATATTCCTAACGGAACCGACTCGAGAACGGGCACAGATAGAAAATTTCTGATCAGTACGAAGTCTGTTTCAGGCAAAATTATAAGGATTTTCGCGCATCTGTCTGTCAGTCTGTCCATTTTACGCATTCTAAATAACTTAAGGACGTGTTGAGCTAAGAACTTAAGAATTTTTGTGTTTTCGTTAAACTCATATCGTAGTTTTCCAACAACTTTTGCAAAAGTAACATTAGAGTACTTCACACACATTTTTTTATAAAAATTACCGTTTTTTTAAAAATTTCTCGTAAACTATGCGCTTTTTGGAAAAAAAATCATATCGCATTTTGTGTTTTAACAGTTTTTCGCATCTCTAACGGTTCTCAAGATATTTGAAAAAAAAATCTGTTTTTTTTTAATCTCTCGAAAACTATGGACTTTTATACAAAATTGCATATCACCAAATTTATAGGAAATAAAATTTTCCATATTTTTTCCTTTGGCGGTTTTTACGTATCTTTAATAGTTCTCGACATATTTGAAAAAATATTATTTTTTCTAAATATTGCAGAGGAAAGTTTTGTGTTGATCACAACCGATATTTTCATACGCTGAAATTAGCATACAATCGACTTCAATCGAAAGGGGGAAGTCCATGATTTCCTAAAATGTGGTAGGGAGGCTCTGGCTGCTTTTATTCAATCACTCTAACAGAATATCACAAAGGTTTATCTCTTTCTGGATTTCTGATTTTTTCCTTCAAATAAGGAAATTGGTTGTGTGGAGATTGACCTTAAAAGTACGTGAGAAGTTTAACCTACAGTACATCAGCATATTAGTTTCAAAAAAATTTACCTGCGGCGCATTTCTTCCCTTTCTTATCCTCCTAAACGTAACTCCTTGTTGCATTTAAACTGGATTTTCTGCAATAATCGTCTGCAATAATAAAAATTTGAGAAATTCTCGTGGTTTACTGTTCCAAGTTTCCGTCAGCTCCATTCCCTGAATGAAAGTCTAGATCCGCTCCTGGTTTCGTGGTGAAGCATTTGATGCACAGAACTGTATAAAACTTATAGAAAAAATTATAGACGGTCTTGGAAAACTTTTTTGATATTTGCCCTATAAATTTTGTGAGTCCAATGTGGAACCACAAGCGGTTATATCTCGAAAATTTATAAAAATAATGTCATATCATGGCAATTCATGAAAAAAGTCTACTAGCTTCTGTGTTCCAATTTTCTCATTTCCATGGTCAAAGTGTTAAACAAAAATCTAATCTGAAAAAATCATTTATCAATTTTTTTTACAAACACCCTAAGATTTTATCATAAAAAAATTAGATATTTGAAAAATCTAATAAAGTCAAAATATATTTGCAAACTTAATGTCAAAATTCCAGAAGACATCACATTTCCAATGAAATTGAATAAATTTTCTTCAACTGTCGTTTGTTTAGTGATCAATTCGGACAAGCGTGACAAATGCCGGTAATTCCTTGACTTCCGTATCGTTGCATAACCAAGAAATAAATTTTCCCCTGCACATCATACTAAGAAGATGATTAGCCACCCTTCGACCTAAGGGCGCTCACACAATGCTTTCCTATCAGTTCTTAGCTATTTGTTTAGGGATTTATGTCCACAATTCGAAGAAAAATCGCGTCTTCAGCTGAAAATCCTGTAACACCGATTTGTTGTAATCACAGCGAGGGGGAAATTTTCTCACTATTCCCTATATAAGTAGTAGTCGCCCCTTCTAATGTTTAGGGAGTATTACGAAGAAAGATGAATTCCTGTGAAATCTAAATGCCTTTTCCCATTGTGCCCGATTTGTAACGTGTCTAAAAGTCGAAATGAAGAAACTGGCAAATTGCATTTTATTATTGTGATTTTTTTAGTAGCCATTTTTGTAAAATTGTCCCCTTTTCCGTAACGCTCGTATCGATATTTTTTGTACCGAGTAAACATTAAATTGAAACAAATTTTTCATGTTTACATTTCCCTTTCTTGGACTACAACTACAATTTTCTCGTATAGCAAATGTTAATTTTGCGTCTGTTTGACGGATGAACGATTCGAAGGCAGTAGTAGGAGATCCCCTTAAGACGCGGCATGGACATCTTCAAGAAATTGATATGTGCGAATAATACCTGAAAGATACCTGACTTAATAATGCGGGCACCAACCCACTATGCTTGTCTACAAAATATATGCTCGTTCGACTATGCTTCATGCTATCTACTAGTTAGTACAACATTTGTTACGAATTAAATTGAAATTTTTCGAATTTATAGTTAGTTGCGATTCAGGTGCACCAAATCCCCCAATGGACACTTTTACCTGATCATATCATTGCGGGAGGCACTTAGAGGGGATACAAAATCTTTGGTCGCCTTTCGCTTTGTCGTTGCATTTAATTCTGGCGTCACTATAAGGAGATCATTGGACACCTACCGATCGTTTGAAATCGACACAGCCCTGTTTTCAGGTACCTGTGGTGAGATTGTGAACCGATTTTTATGCCTTTCTGGATGACTTCTTGTAATAATGATCCAGTTAAGTGCATAAATTTCGTTAGCGCCTATGGAATGTGACTGGCGCACTTGTCTTGTTATGATTTTATGCTGCGCGTAAGGTGTATCTATAGGTGGAGTCTTTCCATTACGTTTTGTGGCACTTTGGTCAATTTATTCAACAACATTCGAAATTCGATTCAACCTTTCACGAAAGTTGACTGGGTGAGAAAATTTCGTTTGTGTGAAGTGTCCTAAAAGTTTTTTACAAAGATAAACTGGAATTTCGGGACTTCCATAAACCGGTTTCTTTCTTCAAAGTTACACTTAGGTTTTAATTTTTATGATACAAAAATTGTAATTACATCCAGGTCTTTTACCGCTATCCTATCACTTTAATTGTGCCGATATTGCGATCCCTACTAGCGCTTTTAGTAGTTTAAGACTAGAAACTAGCGCTTTTGATAGTCTAAGACTAGAAAAACGCTAGTAAGGATTTACGACTAGAAGAGTATCTCATCTACTTGCAGACAAATTTGAAATGCTTATTAAATGTCTCAAGCGACACATATAGTCGCAGATTAGTCGCCGCGACCATAAGTGTGACTAAAACTCCAAAATGACGTCTGTCTTTCGCCACGCTTGTTTATACTTTTTAGTTTTTGAATAAATATTCTTAACCGTTGTGTTACCAACCAAATCTATCAACGTTAAATACCAACCAACATACCCGGGTATGCGATCAGAAAATCCTCATATAATGCGACACTTTAGCACCAAAAATGCTCTAGAAGCCATGTTGGGTCATGAATTGAGGAGTGTCACTTATACTACTTCGAAGAGCGTGATAATACAGGACGTATCAAACATAAGGGGAACTGCTATCTTTGTCCAAAACGTAGACCAACTCGTAAGGCCTGTGGACAGTGCCAAAAACCGATTTGTCTTCAACATTCCATAGATGTAATTAAATGCTTGCAATGCCAACATTTATGAACTTTGATGTATGTTCTATAATTTTTCTAATTTTGCAATAAATAAAAAATAAAAATCTAGCTTTCCAACCACATTTATCTAATAAATTTTGACTTACATACCGGGGTATGCTGGTCAGTAACTAGAGAGCTACAAATCCAAATGTCGACAAAAATACCGTTTCCTCAAAAATTTTTTTTTTGCTATTTCACAATCTGGCTAATAACTAATATTTAGGCGAATAAAAAAAATTTCAGATCGATTGGAGCATGGGAACATGTTTTTTTTTTCAATTAAAAGTGAAAAACATACCCGGGTATGTGGTTGGTAACATAAGGGTTAAAGCCCCTAAGATATTTTTACAGACTTTTTAACTACAGAATTGGATTCAGTAATCCCAAAAACCCCCAGAGGACATTTTTCCGGAAAATTAAAAAAAAGGATAATGACGTCATCCTAACAGGATCTTCCGTTATCCTTACAGATTTCTTAATGCAGAAATCGACCCCAGAAACCCCCATATGAGATTTTTTCCAGAAAATTTGAGGAAAAGGATAACAACGTCATCCTTACAGGACCTTCCGTCATCCTTACAGACTCCTTAACGTAAGAATCGGTGCCAGCGGCCTCAAAATCCCCAAGATAAAGTATTTTCCCGGAAAATTAGAGGAAAAAGATTATCACGTCATCCTTACAGGAGCATGCGTTATCCATACTGATTTTTACTTTCTTCTACGGAGTATAATAAAGTATTGTATTCATGAAAAATTTCGACCTCTTAATTTTGCCTAAAAAACATTTCCCGATCACTCCTGAGTCGATTGGAGTCATATTTAAAAAATGTCTTTCTGTCTGTCAGTCTGTCAGTCTGTCAGTCTGTCAGTCTGTCAGTCTGTCAGTCTGTCAGTCTGTCAGTCTGTCAGTCTGTCAGTCTGTCAGTCTGTCAGTCTGTCAGTCTGTCAGTCTGTCAGTCTGTCAGTCTGTCAGTCTGTCAGTCTGTCAGTCTGTCAGTCTGTCAGTCTGTCAGTCTGTCAGTCTGTCAGTCTGTCAGTCTGTCAGTCTGTCAGTCTGTCAGTCTGTCAGTCTGTCAGTCTGTCAGTCTGTCAGTCTGTCAGTCTGTCAGTCTGTCAGTCTGTCAGTCTGTCAGTCTGTCAGTCTGTCAGTCTGTCAGTCTGTCAGTCTGTCAGTCTGTCAGTCTGTCAGTCTGTCAGTCTGTCAGTCTGTCAGTCTGTCAGTCTGTCAGTCTGTCAGTCTGTCAGTCTGTCAGTCTGTCAGTCTGTCTGTCAGTCTGTCAGTCTGTGTACAAGATTTCTCAAAAACTAATAGAGCTAGCTCCATGAAATTTTATAGGCATGTTTGGTCCATGAATTTAATGGGACGATCCTATCAACTTTTGGTGGAAATCCGTTAACCGGAAGTATCCAAAATGGCGGTTTTTCAAAAATCGCAATTTCGTTTTTCTCGATTTACTCCCAAACTACGCGTTTTTTAGTGGCCTTAAGTATGACAAAACTTGGAGAAAATAAAATTTCCCACACTTTTGTCTTTAGCTATAACTCGATATCTCCACCTGTTATCGAGATAAACCGTTATTTCCAAAAAAACAGTTTTTTGCGATTATCTCGAAAACTAACGGATTTTTGCTGACTGAATGTATGAAGTGAATTAAGGAGAATGGCATTCTGCACAATTTTGTTTCTTACCGTTATCCGTTATCTTTTACCGTTATTGAGATATTTTCATTAATATGTAAAAAATCATATGTTTGCGAATAATTTGCAAACTAACGGTTTTTCGACAAATCAGTTAAAAGAATAATTAAAGATGTTAACATTTTCTACATTTTTCCATTTACCGTAAATTGATATCTTTTACAGTTCTCAAGTTATCTCAAATTTTGTACGTTTTTGATATTTTTGAATAAACCAAGAATTTATTGGGAGGTCGTCTTAGGTTGACAACGCGACAGTGCTCTAGCGTAAATTGCGCAGGGTCGTAGATTTTGTAGAAGAAAGTTTTGTGTTGACCACAACTGATATTTTAATACCAGAATTGGATTCAACGACTCCAAAAACCCCCAGATAAGTTTTTTTTTTTGGAAATTTTTACGGGACATACCCTTATTCTTACAAGGACGAAGTGGTGAAAATATTGGATTGTCATCAAACTTACGTATTGGTGCAAAAGTGGGTCTAAATGTGATTGCATGATTTGACCCCGACAGACAAACAGACAAACAGACAGATACGAAGTTAAGCTAAATAAAAGCTTTTAAAAAATTGTGGCTATCACACAAAAGAGCACAACCGTTATTCTTTGAGATAATCTTTAAAACACACTTGTTTGAAATAACGACATATCTCGATAATGTCTCGAGATACGCAGTTCTAGTGAAAAACAAAAACTGCAGAAAATTCCATCGTCTATACCTTTTGACATACTTGATAAGAAAGATAAGAAAGACTTAATAAGAAAGATTACTGAAAGATAGATTTCCACCAAAAATTGATAGAGTCTCATCACATTCCAGGATCCGACATGCATGTACAACTTCATGGCTCTAGCTCTATTAGTTTTTGAGAAATCTTGTACACAGACTGACAGACAGACTGACAGACTGACAGACTGACAGACTGACAGACTGACAGACTGACAGACTGACAGACTGACAGACTGACAGACTGACAGACTGACAGACTGACAGACTGACAGACTGACAGACTGACAGACTGACAGACTGACAGACTGACAGACTGACAGACTGACAGACTGACAGACTGACAGACTGACAGACTGACAGACTGACAGACTGACAGACTGACAGACTGACAGACTGACAGACTGACAGACTGACAGACTGACAGACTGACAGACTGACAGACTGACAGACTGACAGACTGACAGACTGACAGACTGACAGACTGACAGACTGACAGACTGACAGACTGACAGACTGACAGACTGACAGACTGACAGACTGACAGACTGACAGACTGACAGACTGACAGACTGACAGACTGACAGACTGACAGACTGACAGACTGACAGACTGACAGACTGACAGACTGACAGACTGACAGACTGACAGACTGACAGACTGACAGACTGACAGACTGACAGACTGACAGACTGACAGACTGACAGACTGACAGACTGACAGACTGACAGACTGACAGACTGACAGACTGACAGACTGACAGACTGACAGACTGACAGACTGACAGACTGACAGACTGACAGACTGACAGACTGACAGACTGACAGACTGACAGACTGACAGACTGACAGACTGACAGACTGACAGACTGACAGACTGACAGACTGACAGACTGACAGACTGACAGACTGACAGACTGACAGACTGACAGACTGACAGACTGACAGACTGACAGACTGACAGACTGACAGACTGACAGACTGACAGACTGACAGACTGACAGACTGACAGACTGACAGACTGACAGACTGACAGACTGACAGACTGACAGACTGACAGACTGACAGACTGACAGACTGACAGACTGACAGACTGACAGACTGACAGACTGACAGACTGACAGACTGACAGACTGACAGACTGACAGACTGACAGACTGACAGACTGACAGACTGACAGACTGACAGACTGACAGACTGACAGACTGACAGACTGACAGACTGACAGACTGACAGACTGACAGACTGACAGACTGACAGACTGACAGACTGACAGACTGACAGACTGACAGACTGACAGACAGAAAGACATTTTTTAAATATGACTCCAATCGACTCAGGAGTGCTCTGGAACTGTTTTTTCGGCAAAATTAAGAGGTCGAAATTTTTCATGAATAATTACTTTATTATATTTCGTATAACTTTCGAGACTGGTTTTATACTTGGAAATTCGAACAACCACAAGAAAGATTGCAAATCTTTGAAGTTCTTCTGTATTGATTTTGTTATAGTTTTTCGACATATTCTAACAAGGATAAGTCAAAAATATTCGTGAAAACTATACTAATATGCATGACTCGAACTTCTTTTCAGTTATTGGTTTTCCTATAGCGTGTAACGAAATAACGTTAAACGTAACGAAATGAAATTTTTATTGTTACAAAACGAAATAACGCAACGAAACAAAATTTGAATTTCATTACATAACCAAATGTATAACGTTACGATTTAGTTTTCGTTTTCCATCCCTGGAAAGATTTTCCAAAAAAAACACCAAATTATTTCCCGACTGCATTCTGAAGGATTCTGGCATTAATATCCAGATATTTTGTGACAAAGAATGGCAGCTTGATTTTTTTCGAAATTCGGACTTTTCTTACTTATTCGAAATAAAAAATGTAAAAAAAATCCACTTAAGCCAAACCTAGGACTTTACGCATGAAATGAAACTCAATCATTGAAAATCCAAAAAAAAATAAGCAAGCTGCAATCAAATTTTTTACGCTTATAGGTAGTTGGCTGTCTTTAACCCTATCACATGTTGTCTCAAAAACATCTTGCCTATTTGGATTATTCCCAATCTTCAGAACGCTTCTATTCACTTCTTCTAAAGTCTGTTTAATCATCAAACCGCAAGAAATGAACCTTTGCGGCTGAATAACTTTCTTAGGCATCGGAAACAAAAAAAAATCCTATCCCTATGCGTTATGGACGAAAACCACAAAAACTCCAACGCATGATTGATAGAGAATAGAAACGCATCCGTACGCATACATCCAACAGGATTATTTTCTTGTTCTTTAAACAAAAGCTCGTCACTCTAAGGACGAAGATGAGAACCAGAATTTCAGTGTGCTCAGGATCTTCTAATACCTACGACTAGAAAAACAAGAAGACATCTGAGCGCGTGCCACAAAACCTTCAAGGAAATGTCCTTTTTTCCTATTTCTCATCTAGTTCTATTCGCATAGAGCCGGTTGCCATCGGTTTGCCTGTTGCTATTGTGAAATGTGAAGTGAACCTGGATTTTTGGCAGAAGCGTTCCATCTGAAGATACTTTGCGCGCGAACACATTTCAAATGTTGGCGAAGAACATCTGCCATGTAGTGTATAGTATTTGGAACCAGTCTGATCTTCTTGATGAAAACGTGCGACGTGAGGAACGCACAGATCGCATCCTTAATGTTTATACGAAAATAATCTTCTCTTATGTGAGTCGATGAATTTCGTATTCCGTGACACGTATGCAAGTGATCCGTACGCACATTACAGTTTTTCATCATAATTTTTAATCACAAAAATGCAAAGTATCAGAAAAACCACCAAAAAATGAACGAAAACCAGATCCAAGTGTAAATCTCGAATCCCATCTGAATCCAGGTTGGATTCCACCTTTTCGCCTGGAGTGGCAGATGTACTTCCCGATCGATTTTTTTCGGACACGCCACACCAACACCAGCAGACGTGAAGAAGATTCCCCGAAAAAAGATAGTCGTCTCTAGAAGCAAAACAATAACGCAGGGTAGGAAGATGTAGTGGAAATGATAAGAAATCGGATCCGAAAAGGTGCAACAGGCGACCAAAATCAGGCATTCCGTCGAAGGGCACCTTTTCTAAAACCAGAACCTATCCTGTTTACGCTATAAGCCTCGTCGCTGTTGAATTAGGAAACATTTGCGTGTTTGTTGCTTCTAGGTTTTGTATCTCTCATTACGACACTTTAATCTGTCTTGAGAAATTTGTTTGCACTACGATAAGTTTTTAGAAATTTAAGAAAAAAAATCAATTCTGATAACAAAACGCTACGCTTGAGGGTGTTATTACAATACCTTCGATTTATTTATTAGGTATTCGTAGAGCACAATATGGCAGATTTTTCAATTTTTAGGCAACTGAAAAGGGTTGCAGGGTTTAATATTTCAGGAAAGATCAATTGGATATTTTTTTTAAATTTACTGAAATCAATTTTGAGGTTTTTGCTTCAATGCAAAACAATAAAGTCTTAACTTACTATGAATCCCAAATAGCATTTTAGGCAGCAAATATGATGTTTATCCCCATAGTTCGTCACCATGCAGATCACGGCGATAAGCAATTTATGTCGCAAATACGTATCTAGTTGTGCCAACGAGACGCGCAACGACACACATAGTGGGGAACACTTTTCTGCGGTTTGCTACGTCGCAATTATAACGACAGGGACGTAATTAGTTGCCTCATGCGCGAGCGTCATCTGACGGCATTATATCACACAATTACACAAATCATCGAGCGGGTTTTCTTTCTCCCTCGAATGCTTGCTAGTAAACAGAGATGAACAAATAAAAACGTAAGCAGAAGACGAACGAGAAAAATCTAATGGCGACAAATTAATGGAAACTTTTGTGGAGTGTTATTTTATAATGGACTTTTCTTCCGGTTGCATGTCGTGATTTTAATTGCCATTAAAATTTTTCGACAATATTGGATCTGAAATTTAAACAGATTTTAATGGGCCATTGAATTATTTTGTTTTTAATCAAAAATTTCTTTAATTTTATTTTATCGGTAAAATTTTTTTTTCTTTTGCAATGAAATTTTGATGCCAATAAAATTATGCTGTTTCAAAAATGTATGCTATCCACTTTTTATGCAATATCCTTCAGTCATTCGCCTGAAATAAGAAATTTAATTCTCGAAACGAAATCGTTTCCATCAAATGTCAGTGAGAAATATGGCGGCTGAAGGCATCAATTTTTTTTGGTGTTTCTCAGACGGGGAGCTTTAATGAAACTTTAGTGGTAGCAGTTTCGTCACTTTTTCCATCACACGCTTCTTCAAAATTAAACTGACGTTCAGGCTCCACAGCCAATCACTATTTCGGCCCGGAAACCATCAAATGCTGCTCTATCGCCGCAGGATTTTCATGAAGCGAATGTTGCCCCAAAGATCGTGCTCGTCACTTCTTTCGCTTCTTTTACGCGGATGTGAATTATAGGTGTAAATTTTTAATCCCGATTGTGTAAATTTCTACTCTTTCAAGTCGCAAAGAACAAATCTCATGTTCCCGTACTTTTCGATGCTGTTTGGGATGCCTCCTTTTTAAATGATAATAGAATACTAGAAATTTGCTAAAACTTGAAATTCAAAATTAATTTCAATACCATTTTCAAAAATTATTGGATATTTAGAATTTTGATTACACATCTGCTTATGTGATGCAAAAAGTACCTGGAAAGACGAGCTCTACTTTAGAAGTTGTTTTTTCGTCAAGAAAACGAAAATGAAAATATTGTAAATTTTCCTTATTCTCATTGGAACTTTTGTTCGGGTTTTGAAAACTCATACAAACAACTTATGAACCTCTTCAACTTATGAAGCTCAGCGAGCAAAAATGCAAAAAAAAAGTTTGTTCGAATTATGAGTTCTCACAAAAGACAATGATCGATTTTTGTCAAAAACTGCTTTCAAGACCATCTATCCCCACAAACAAAAATCCTAGAGAAGATTCTAAAATAAAGTTTATACAAATTCTCTGTAATTTATTACTAAAATATATCCCTAAGATTTTTTTAAATTTTGGATTTAAAAAAAATATCTAGGTATTTTAAATAGTTTTTATTTGAAAAATATGTACTAAAAAGAGAAAAATAACTTTTGGCCGCTGTGCACATTCAGAAAAATGGAATAAAAGTCGTCGACTTGCTGACGGTGTAATTGGCTTCTAGCAGGAAAATTTAGCCTATGCTAGACGCGCGTTCACCTGCGTTAGAAAAAGTAAAAAGGTGTCATCCTGTGACAGGAGTAATTAAAAATTTGACCTTCAATAAGTAAAGTAGGACGTAAGGAGCTGCACTGGTTTACCTGAGATGATTTAATGTCATGTAATGGATAACTCCGTCCGCCTGCCTAAAAGTTGACTTGACAAAAAGTTGATTTGGATCAGCTTTATTCTTTTTCCGCCTGTATCAGAAATAAAGGCGAGTTAAATATTTTTTAATGCTTTTATCTCGCTTTTATTTCTGATACACAGCGCCCAAAAAAGTTTTTTTTCCTTTTTAAAAGTTTTCTTTTGCTTGCCTTCGTGTCTGTCTGTCAGATTCAAATCTTGCAATCCAATATTGACCCACTTCCATTCATCCGATTAACTTGAAATTTTGCACACATAAAAAAGTCCGATGACAATACAATATTTTCTCTACTTCGTCCTTACAAGGATAAGAGAAGGTCAGATTTTCGGGGAAAAAATCTATTCTGGGGGTTTTTGGGGTCACTAATTTCGATTCTAGCATTAAAAAGTCCGTAAGGATAACGAAAGGTCCTGCAAGGATAACGTGATCATCTTTTTGCTCAAATTTACCGGAAAAAATCTCATCTGGAGGTTTTTAGCGTCGCTGAATCCGATTATGGCATCACGAAATCTGTAAGAATAACGGATGGTCCTGAAAGGATAACGTGATTATCCTTTTTCTCGACTTTTTCGAGAAACATCCGATCTGGGGGTTTGCGGGGTCGCTGAATCCGATTTTGACAATAAACATAACAAAAGCTATAATTGCTAATCTGGCAATTATTGAAAACCCGTATGGTGATATTCGTATCAAAATTCGAACAGTTGTACCAAAATTCCACTTTGAAGTCAAATTTTCCAATAAGATTTTTTAAAATTTGTTCCAATCGGATTTTGATGTATGGAAGAATCATATCCGAAATAACTTTTGTTCTTGCACTTTTTTGATAGGATGCACAGTTTTTGAGATATTCGCGAAAAACCTTTTCGTTCCTATGGGGGTTACCCCCCCCCCCCCCCCCCCCCCCCTAATGGTCCATTTTTGCCCATTAACGAACTTAGCCTCGCATTTTACGAAAAACGGATCTGCGCAAAATTTCAAGTCTCTAGCTCAATCCATGCGCCCGCAATCCGCGCCACAGACGGACAGACGGACGGAAGGACAGACGGACGGAAGGACAGACGGACGGACGGACATGCGAAAATTAATTAATTTTATCATTCTAAACACACTGGTGTAATTCATTTTTTTGTGTGATGACGAGATCTTGGCGTTACAAACAGTAAGGCAAAGTTAATATACCCTTTGGTTTCACCATACGGGTATAAAAAGTCAGGACCCAGGAGAATTCCAGTACAAATGAAGAGAAAATTCGTTTCGAGAGAAGCAAATATTATTCAAAATTATTGACCAATAAACTTTAAGTTTCGAGATATTCAAATATCAAAGTGGTCACACCAATTATAAAAGTCTGTAAGGGTCTGTAAGGGTTATTTCTGCATTTGCATTTTATTTTTTAATAAAAGCTTTTTTGAAAAGTAATTATTTTTTTAACAATTCCCGGTACTTTTTTGACTGAATCTGTGGCAGAGTTATATAAAATTGTGTAATAATTTTCGGTACAACTTTTAAATTTTTCTAGAGCAATTTTTCGTTTTCAGGGAAAAATTGCTCTCCATATTTTTTTTTCAGGGAGAATTTTTGTCTTCATGCAGAGTTTCTTTTTCCAAGTTTTAAAGGTGGTTTTTATACTTTTTTATCATTTTTTGTCAGCTTTTTCTGAATTTTTAATATTCATTTTTAATTTAACAACTTTTTAATAAGAAGTTTTTCTTGTCTTTATGAGACGATTTCCCTATTCCATTTTTTTATAAATTTTTAAGGAAAAATTTCAAAAAATACACTTTTTTAAAGAGGAGTTTTTTTTGCAGAATCGCATTTTTATTTAGTAATTAATTTATTTAAATTCATTTATTTCTTTTATACATAAAATGATTTTTTTACTTGTTTTGCTGCATTTTCTTTATTAACACGTTGACGGACAGTTGCGGCTATAGCCGTCAAGTTCAAGTTCACTATGTGACATGACGGCAATAGCCGTCCAATACGAAACGGTCGTTTTTAGACACTGCGGCTGTAGCAGCACAAATGTGCATTTACCAGCGTACAAGTAGAAGCCTAGTGTCAATTTTCGAATTTCACTTGTTTCTACTGTCGAATTTCACTTGTTCGAATTTCACTTGTTTCTACTGTCCGTCAACGTGTTAAAAGATTCTCTAATAACCACAGTTGAAAATTTCCAACACAAGAAAACATCATAATTTGTAAAAAGATCCTCAAGCTGACCCAATAACCATGACGGATTAGCCTGTTGAGTCACAGATATTTCAGCATGCTGCAACACTTATTTAAAACCATTTCCATTTTATTCATCTGTTTTTCATTTTCCGGCTTTAGCTGCCAAGTAACTTAATATTTTCCATTTTGAATATTCAGGTAATCTGCGAGGCGAACAACTGAAGATGAAACCCACACCATCCTCCGCGCAGATGAGACGCGTTTTTAAGAAAATAATCAAAGGAAGAAATGTGCACTGAATCTTCGAATGGCACCTGGCTTACGAACCTTAATCTCACAAATGGCACGTGCTGTCCGCCTTCCGATGCCTGACACTAAATCGCTAGAGAAATGCAAAAGAAAAAATCAAGGAAAAAAATTAATAATGAAAAACCATCAACAGGAGACACAGTAGGCAATATCCTAATCCTAAGACAGCGACAGCAGACTCCTGACGCACAACGCGATTCCACATGCATCCGAGTGGCTTCTTCTGCCTTATGTTTGATGCTTTGTCAGAAGTAGGAACCACTCCAAAAAATAGGAGCCCAATTCGAGACTGCCATCTGAGATATCGATTTAATGATCGACGCCGAGCCTTAACACTGAAGCCGCTTCTGACACCAGTCCCGATCCTTATGTTGTTGCCATGTTTTATGCTTTCTATGCAAATGCGATGCAGCATGAATTATATTTCTTTTTTACCTAAATATCACAGAAAAAGTCAAAGCAGGATTTTTTAGAGGACACTGCTGTCGTCTTTGGGTCTTAATTTGATGCTTCGTGCCAAATGTTTTAACAGACCTGCGAACGATATTTATATCTTGTGCCAAGCGCAGTGAACAGAAGGTCTTCTAAGATACTTGAAGGGTTTTACAATCGAATCTTAAGATGACAAAAAGAGCATTTTTTATGGTTTGGTTTGTGATGGTAATTTGATTTTTAAAGGAACATTAGGCTAGAATTATGAACTTCTATAAGCATAAAGATAAAAAAAATATCTTGGCATATGTGCGAATCAAACTGAGCATGAAATTGTCGCAAGTTTTTTTTTTTCAAGATTGTAAATAATCACATAAAAATCACTGCATTTCAAACACAACAAAGCATCAAATATCTTTGAAATTTATAAAACAAAATTTATGTTACCGTCGATCCCCGTAATACGCGAAGGATCTACAACATACTCCGGGACATGCTTAACCGTGACTTTTGTCACGGTAGCCCCGGAGTCTGCCCGCTCGTCCGTCGGCCTTGGCATGCTTGCGGTGCCTGGCTATTGCTCGTCGGTGGGGTAGGATCTTGCCTACGGACTAAAACGGATTGATAACATCCTTAACTCATGCCGAAAGGGATTCTAGAATTTACGAAACATTTATGTCCAAGTCGGAACTAAAAGAAGATCATTGAAAGATAGTGGAGATAGATAAAGCAAATTCATTGAAATTTTTGAATGGAAACGATGTCGGAACTAATCCCCATGTCATTTAACAGGACTTTTGGCTACACTAGCCCGAATCAAAAAGAAAATACGTTCTAGACCCATGTCTACTTATACATTCTCAGTTCTCACCTCGCGTTCCCCTACGGCCCCCGATTCCACAAAAGCTTAGTCCTTCATTTTAAGGAAAAACTGACCCTCAAATAAAAAAACTGATCAGGTTGGAAAACGAACATCACACACACAAATAAAATCAAGACTCAGATGTTGGATATCATGTGTCGTTTTATTCTGGGATTAAACCCCACGGAGAAAAAATGTTACTAGATTTAAGAAACATGTGGTAGCGTATGGCCCTAATACACATGTTTCTTAAATCTAGTAACATTTTGTTACTTATATGGAGAAAATGTTACTTCATTTTAAACTGATTATAGAAATCGGTTACTTAAATTGAGAAACATGTTTCTTAATTTCGACCGCTCTTTAAAAATCGGTTACTTAAATTGAGAAACGTGTTTCTTAATTTCGACCGCTCTTTTAAAAATCGGTTACTGAAATCAAGAAACATGTTTCTTAATTTCAGATGCTTCCGCTGTCGGAAGATTGCATGTGTTGGTTGGTGTATGAAAATGTGGCTAGGTTTTACATGTGTTGTGTTTTGTTGGTAATTTACACATAGGAAAGAAAGAAAACCGCATCAACGAGTATATCGGTTATCTTTACTCCAACATAGGTACACGGAAAAATTCCTAGGTTTCCTAACTAGTTAAACTATGGTATCGGTTCGAGGATTTCTCCCGAAAACCTCAAAGCCGATTGCACGGTTTATGGCCAAAAAAATGAACTAATATTTACTAAATATTAGTTAATTTCAGTTCGATTATTTTTCCTTTTATATGTCTATTCTGCTGTTTATATGCGAATTATAAAAGAAGATAAATATTTAGAAAATATTTTCTTGATTCTAGTAACCGAAAATTTTATTGATTGTCGTTACTAAATTTAAAACAATATTTTCTTGATTCTAGTAACCGATTTTTAACGAGCGGTGGGAATTAAGAAACATGTTTCTTAATTTAAGTAACCGATTTTTTAAAATCAGCTCAATTTAAGAAACATGTTTCTTAATTTTAGTAACCGATTTTTATAAAGCAGCTGAAATTAAGAAACATGTTTCTTAATTCTAGTAACCGAAAATTTCACGGTGCAAAAATGTTTCTTAATTCAAGAAAAATGTTACTAAATACCGGATCGAAAATGTTGATGATTTAATGGAAAATGTTACTAAATTCAAGACAAAAGTGGCATGATTTCAGTAACGGAACGAGATGAAGTTGACACAGAGAAATATGATTTTGGTAAAAATCTCAAGTTTCTTGATTTAAGTAACAGGTGGTGTGATCCATAAAATCCGTTACTGTATTCAAGAAAAATGTTACTAAATAATAGTAACTGAAAATTTTGAGCCACTTTTATTGGTTTAGTAACATGTTTCTTAAATTAAGAAACAACATTTTTCTCCGTGCCTGTTCGTAGTAAAAATTTTACAGACTTTTCACCCACTGTGATTTTACACTTTACACCAATTCTGTGATATATTGTGATATATTATTTGATAAACGACTGTGATATTTTGAATTCAAAACAATATTTTATCTATGATATTATCTTAGTAAACTTTTCTGTGATATTTTCTGTGATAAGCAATTTTTAGAACATTTACGCACATTTCAAAAGAAAAATTATTACAAATTTTAAATATACTAGAGTTTTACATGAAAACATTTTTAGAAATTTTTATATAAGCAAATACGGGGCATTAGATTTCGACGAGTGTGAAAGAAAAAAAAATCTTTCCCCCTTTTTTTTCTGGCACTTTTCTGAGTTTTCTTTTATATATACATATATATTTTAAATTACGAAATATAGATTATTGTGTTCACTGTTTCTTTGTTCTAATTGGTAAAACTCTCAACACTTTACGAATGCAAAATTAAAATTGTGTAAAATGACTTACGAAATTTGTTGAATATCAAAGTTAATTATTTTTAGGTGTTTTCCTTACTGCATCTGACGACAATGTGCACACTCTCGCAGGTTTTCTTCTAATTGTTTTAAATTTTACCTAAAATTTGCAAAACAAAAGTGTTAGCGAGATATTTTACCCTCGTGTGAACACGAGATTATCAATAGAGAAATACTTCCTTTAAAACTTTTGCAGAAAAAAAAAACTCGGAAAATTTTGCCTCACAAATTATCTAAATAACTCGGGATCTGAAGTCTCCTCGTCCGCTCGTCCCACGTTGCCTCCACCAGGTGTTTTACCCTGAAACACCTTCGAATACTAGGGTACTTGTTTTTAAAAAAAAAACATAAATCCAACTGAGCTTAATTCTCTACCGAATAGCCTCTCAAAAATCACCGTTGGGCATCAGCTTTAGCTTCTATGCTCATGTGACGAACTCGACTAAACCGCAATATTTAAACTAATTTCTGGATAATTAATCTAAAAACTAAAAATGAATTCAGTCACCTCAACGAATAACTAATTTTGAACTCGACAATTTTTTACCTTTCATATCAATTTACGGTCTTCAAAAAAAAGACAAATTTTTGTTTCGCATCTCACAAATAGCGAAAACAGAAAAAACTGCATTAAGTAATCTAATTCTAAACAGCAAACTTATTAATTTATTTAACCCATTAAGGACCGGAAACTTTCAACGCTGGAATTTTATGATGAATTTTTCAGGAACGTCTTCTTTTATGCTAAAAATCATCCCTGCAAAAAATATATCTGTTCGGTTTTTTTTTCCGGAAGTTATTAGCCGTGTGGTCAACCACACGCTGGGACCCATAAGCACTTTTCATTTTTTTCTTCAGTACAAATTTCTGTGTTTAGTTTCTTTGTAAATGGTAAGTATTTAGGTATGTATAAGGGCAGGGAATATTGCAAGGTAAGGTTAGTAATAACAGGTAAGTATAAAAAGCAAAATTGAATGAGTTTCAAACATTTATTTGAGAAAAATCATGAATACACTTATGTGCGGCTTAGTCTGCGATCAAGATAATATTGTTTGTTTTCATGAAATGTTTTGAAGCAGTTCTCTGGGTGAACGTGCACGTTACACTTTTCACATACAAAAACTGTGGCTTTTGGTGTGCAAACAATACAGCGGCGGCGGTTTTCAGTTTTGATTGGAACGTGCATACCGGTCACATGTGGTAGATTGTTCGGATGGTAAACATCTCCTGATGCGTTATCATTTTTATTTGGCGAATCATCCAGCAGTGAGTCCTCCGACGCAAAAAGAAGGTGCTTCACAATGACATTCTTGAAATCTAACTGGGGCATCGGTTTTGTCTTGGCAGACGTAGCCACGAAGCAGTGTAATTTCCAGGCATTTATCCAAACACTGTACCAATAATGGCCGCACTTTTGCAAATTTATCACCCGACTCTAACGTGTCATTGTTTGCGATATGAAAATTTGATTTAAACCGAAGGAAGGTATTCCGCGGCATTGTTTGTCGTATGATTGGTATGGCAAATGCAGGATCCAAACTCCAAAACAATTTCACTTGTGGCACATGATGATATCCGGAAAATAGGAGTATTCCCATGAAACGTTGCATCTCATATTTATCGCATAATTTTGTAACATTGCGTTGTGCAGCATAACGATTAGTCTCCTTCACAAGCATTTCAATCACAGTATCATCAAAAAATAATTTAAACAATTCAAATGGATTTTTTTCGCCTTCCTTCAGTGGCTCGTGTACCGGGTGAATATCGTATTGTAAGGTTTTAATAAAAGAAAAAGTAGTTAAGTACCTACTGTCGAACGATTCGGACGTATTTTATTTGTCTCTTCCATAGTCCTTACAAATTCAGAAGTGGGATTTGACCCGGCTCGGTATATTTTGTGAAGTTTTAAGTTTTATCGGATTATTAAGGATCATAGGTGATCATATTTGTGAATACTCTATAGGTAGAGTTTCAAAGCTATATTATGTGTGAAAAAATGGAGGAATCTTTACGACGAGCAAAATTGTTTTTGAAGAGTGCCACAGTTAGTGAGCTAAAGGACAAGTTAGAAGCATTAGATCTTAGCACTATTGGCTATAAATCAGCGTTGCTTCTTAGGCTTGAGGACGCATGGAAGACGTTAGAAAAAAGCGCATTAGATGAACAACTTAGAGGTATATATTTCGAATCAACAGAAGATGAAAGCGTTGATAATAACCTAACTGAAATGGGGAATGATGGACCAGTTAGCCATACAATTCAAAACAATGATGATAGTCACTTGAATGATGCGGCTGTTAATCATTTGGACGAACAAATCGAAACTTTGAGAGCTGAACTTGCCAAGAAAAAAGAAATTGCAGATTTGAAAAGACAATTGGCATTGTTAACGGAGGACGACACTTCAAAAGGCAAAATTTATAATTTCAGTTATCGCGATATTGAGAATGCCTTGCCGAACTTCAGCGGGGATGACCATTACTCTGTAGCCAAATGGATTTCCAACTTTGAAGAACACGCGGATACTCTAAAATGGGATTCACAGCTCCGCTTGGTGTACGCGAAACGGCTTATGACCGGAACCGCTAAACTTTTTCTTCGATCAACAAGTACGAAGTCCTGGGAGGAGCTTAGAAGAAAGCTGATTCAGGAATTTCATACAAGAGTAACAACTGGGGACGTGCATAATCAGCTTCGTCGCCGTCAAAAGTTGAGGAGCGAAACCTACCAGCAGTATCTCCTTTGTATGCAAGAAATTGCAACATTCGCGGAAATTAATGAAACTGATCTCGTTAATTATGTTATCAGTGGTATTGACGACACCCCAGCGAATAAAATGATTTTGTATAGTTGCGACACTTTAGACGAACTTAAACTTGGTTTAAGAAAATATGAACGTTCGAAGCAACAGTATGGTTTTCAGCGAAGAACTGTTCCTGAAGTGGTTAGAAGTGTGGAGTTAATTAAGCCAAAAATTCAAAGTCAACCACAAATGCGTTGTTTCAACTGCAACGAGTTAGGCCACCTTAGCACACAATGCACTAAGCCACGCCATGAAAGAGGATCATGCTTCACTTGTGGCAAACAAGGCCACAAATCCTCCAACTGCAACCATCGAGCAGTAGTGATGTCAGTGCAACCTTCACATGCAAATAGTCATTGTAATCAACAATCGCAAAAGTGGTCAACGCCGTATGTATTACCAGCAACCAACCCATTTGAAGATGAAGTACGATTCGACTTAATTAAAGATGACAGCCAAGTTAAATATGGAACATCTCTCACATCACTGTTTGATTCAGGCAGCCCCATCACTTTTATGAAGCATAAATATGTTCCCGATCATCTAATTTCACCAGTAGAATCAAATAGGTATCAATTTTATGGCATAAATAAAAGTAGATTAAATATTCTAGGTACTGTAAATTCAGTTGTTTTGTATAAGGGCAGCTCTTGTATTTTGCCAATATTCGTTGTAAATAATGAAACCATGAATAACCCTGTTGTTTTAGGGAGGGATTTCATGCAAGAAATTAAAATGGAGCTAGTATTACAAAATAATCCGGAAACAAATGTCATAGATAATCGATGCATGCAGGAAGACATAAAAGAAACTAACAACAACTCAGGTATGACAAATGGCGAAAATTTTAAGGAATTTGATGACATTTTAAACATTGATATTTTTGAAGACAATACTTTTAAAAAAAAGTCGAAAATTAATGAAAATGTTAAAGCTAAAAATAAAATAATAGACATAACAAATAAAACTTGGACCGAGAATTTCTGTAATATTGAAACAATTTTACCTCCATCTGGGGAAATGGAGATTAATTTGACAAAAACCGAACCATTTTATTGTAATCCGAGACGACTTTCCTTTGCTCATAAGGACGAATTACAAAAAATTTTAAATGACTCGCTAAAAAGAAATATTATTCGGAAGAGTAATTCCGCGTATGCATCTCCCATCGTACTTACCCAAAAAAAGAATCGAGAATTACGCTTATTTGTGGATCACACGGAATTAAATAAGATAACTGACCGCGAAAATTATCCTTCGCCTCACATTGAGAACTTAATTGATAAATTCAGAAACAAAAAATACTTTTCGTCTTTAGATTTACTCTTAGCGGTAGACGCGTTTACCAAATTTGTTAAAATATATAACGTAAAGTCAACACAAGCCAAAGAAGTAGAGGAAAATACAACCGGTAACTGGGATAAAGTTTTGGAAAAAGTAGAATTCGCCATCAATAATACGTTTCATAAAAGCATTAATTCCAGTCCAAGTCGAATTTTGTTGGGTGCAAACCAAAAAGGGATATCTTACGACGGATTAATGGAATATTTAATTGATAAATCTGTAAAAAATCGGCATTTAACAGCCTTAAGACAAAAAGTAAAGGATATCAATGGTTTAAAAATTTCATGTAATATACATGACGAATCGGTAAAATTTAAGTTATGCATCGAGGATCTAATCATTCGGAGTATATTTATGCTTATGTTAAGATGTTTATATTAATAGTTTCTTACAAGATTTTTATGTTTGTAGAAGAGATTTAAAGATCACTATATGTAAACATAGTATTCGATAGATCTGTGATATAATTTTAAATCTTATGTACTTTCATATAGAAAGAACTTAATTTTGATGAAACGATTATGTAAAAGAAAAAGCGGTGGAAAAATGATTTTGTAATGTAAATTACTTACGTTTCATTTGGAAAAGTATCCAATAGCTTTCAAATTTGATTAAATGAATTATAGCAATTGTAAGGTAATTCATACCTGTCGTAATATTTAATCGAGGCGATTAATTGTCAGGATCGCCGAATTGTAAGGTTTTAATAAAAGAAAAAGTAGTTAAGTACCTACTGTCGAACGATTCGGACGTATTTTATTTGTCTCTTCCATAGTCCTTACAGTATTTTAATCGGGTTGTCCTTCTCCAATTTGGTTTAAAATCAGTTTTGGATCGGTATTTTTCTGCTGGTGGCTCATGTTTCGATGTTGATGGCTCAGGATCTTTCACTTCTTGGGGTCCACCGTAATCCTCAACATTTGATTCAAAAATGACCTCAATCGTGCCTACACACACGAACGCAATTAGCCAAACACAATTAAAAACCCACAACAAAATACTTACCGGCAACTTCATTTAATGGGCTCAAATCACACGCAATATTTGTTGAGATCTCATCATCATCAATAAATTCGTCGTCCGAGTCCCCCACAATATTATCCGGCAGCAAACAAACTACCGTTTCAATAGCTAATGAAGGGTCATCTTCCGAGAAATTGTTCATAATATCGATTAACTCCTGGTTTGTTAAAAACTTTCGGCGTGAAATTTTGTTTTATTTTCACTCTTTTACACGAAAAACAATTGCGACCTTTATATATGAGCTCCAACTCCAACTAACGGGCGAAGCAATTGATTACAAAAATGTGCACAACGTGCACTGCAAATGTTATTACGGGTCCCAACGTGTGTTCAACCACACGGCATTTTTCGCCGACCCATGGCAGCAAGTTAGGGTCGCCAGTGGTGCCGGAGAAATTACCAAAATTATATTTGGGCCTTTGCCAACATACTCCATAACAAATAAATTAATTTTTATTTTTGTTTATGTTATTTTTTTTAAAATTGAAAAAAATGCATTTTTTACACACTTTTTCAACCTGTCCAGGTGAACCCGTAAAAAGGTGAAAATTGTCCAAAATATATATTTTTGTATTGCCAAGACACCAAACCTAATTATAAGCCCAACAATCATTTCATTATTATGTTTTAAATATGTTTACTGTTCGACCAAAGTTAGGCGTGTGGTTGAACACACGGAGGTCCAAAATGGGTTAATACATGTTGGCGTCGATTTGGCCTCTATCCTGATCGATTTAAATGCGGTTTTACAGCTGCTAAGCAGCTTAAAGATTGTCGCCAGACTGATCAAATCGCCTGCTTGCTGATAGCGGAATCAAAAACAGGATAACTGATTTTTCATCCTTTAAACAAAAAAATCGCGACAACAAAGAGGATCGACAATTCGTTTTCGAATAGACTGTTCGTCTGCTATTGATGAGAATAGAAATCTATTCAAACAAAAAAAAAAAAAAAAAAGGAATTACCGCTGTGAATTCTCTAAAATATTTGAACTTTTGAATATTGAATTTTTGATATTATCCGTTTCTTTTTATTTCACCTGGGTGAAATAAAAATGAGACCGTGCATGAAATTGATTTCAGGTAACTCTTGTTAATTTCAAGATTTACACTGGCCCATAACATTTAGCTGATACGAAAAACGTAAGAAAAGCTGCAATTGTCAGGTGCCAATCGTCAAATACTCTATATGAGGACAGACAACATTGTTATTGGGAAGAAGGAGTGGTCCGTTTGGATTTTGATGTTTGGAATGGTTAAGTAAAATCAGTCGATTCCCCAGCGAAATTTTACTGGCATTTTACTGGGGGAAACCGTAGAAAAAGAATATTTACTCTTTCAGTAAAATTTCACTGAGAAATTTACTGGGGAAAGGGCGTCTGGTTTCGAGTGAAGATCGCGTAAACACTATAAAAATGTGGTCCGATTACATTTGGATGTATGGAACGGTTGTGTAAAATCGTATTCTAAACACATTTCATCTTTACGATTTTTTCAATACCCTAACCGTTTTCGAGAAAATTGCAAAAGAGTATTCTATTTGTACTAAGGAGGGAGGACGGCATGAGCCAACTAGATTTTGATATATGTAAAACTATATTCAACTCACCGACATCTCCTTACGTTCTTCCAACCATCCTAAGCTGTGCTTCGGCATTAAAGAGTCTTCCCCTAAGCTCTGGCTAAAACTATAAAAAAAACGTTTTCGAGAAAATAGAAAAAAAGTATTCAATTCAATTTGTGTGAGGGAGGGAGAGGGAGTCGTGGAAATGGATTTTCATGTATAAATAAGTTATGTAAAATCATAGTCTAAACATATTTCGTCTTCATAAATTTTTTGAAACGATGCACAGTTTTCGAAAAATCAGGAAAAAAGTCTATATTTGTATGGGAGGGGGGGGAAGTAGTAGTCCGATGGATAAGTTATGTAATATCCTATTCTAAACATATTTATACCCGTATGGTGAAACCAAAGGGTATATTAACTTTGCTTTACCGTTTGTAACGTCAAGATCCCGTCATCACACACAAAAATGAATTACACCAGTGTGTTTAGAATGATAAAAAAAATTGAATTTTGCATGTCCGTCCGTCTGTCTGTCTGTCTGTCTGTCCGTCCGTCAGTCCGTCTGTCCGTCTGTCTGTGGCACGGATTGCGGGCGCACGGATTGAGCTAGAGACTTGAAATTTTACGCAGATTCGTTTTTCGTAAAATGCAAGGCTAAGTTGGTGCATGGGCAAAAATGGACCATTAGGGGGGTGCCCCCCATACGAACGAAATCGTTTTTTGTGAATATCTCAAAAACGGTGCATCTTATCAAAAAAGTCCAAGAACAAAAGTTATTTAGAATATGATTCTACATAAAACTCCCATACATGAAAATCCGATTGGAATAAATTTTAAAAAATCTTATTGGAAAGTTTGACTTCAAAGTGGAATTTTGGTACAACTGTTCGAATTTTGATACGAATATCACCATACGGGTCTCCAATGATTGCCAGATTGGCAATTATAGCTTTTGTTATGTTTTACTATAGACCCTATCACAGAATCCGATACGAATGGTTCGAATCGTAAACTCAATGTTGTTGTTGGTATAAAACATTAACATCAACATTGAGTTTACGATTCGAACCATTCGTATGGGATTCTGTGATAGGGCCTTATAACAAATTTTTCAGTATAACTCACCGTTTTCCAGAAAATTGCAAAAAACTGCGTCGTTTGTGTGTGGGAGGGGGGAAGGAATGGTCCGATTCTGCGCGTTCAGGAACTTAGCCTAGCTATTTACGAAAAACGGAACTATACAAAATTTCAAGTCTCTAGCTCAATCCTTTCGAATATTATTGTGTCCACGGACGAACGGATGATAGACAGACAAACAGACGGACGGACAGACAGACGGACAGAGAGACGAACAGACATGAGAAAATTCAAATCTTTTGTCATCCCTAACACCCTGGTGTAATTCATTTTTCTGTCCGATGATTGGTTCGATGCATTACAAACGGTACCTATACTAAATCTAACATACTTCTATATATCATATACAGTATATGATATATCATATAGAGTATAAAAAGTTGTCCACCGAAGGTTAGTTTTACACATTTTAAAAATAAATAATCAAAAACTCAATTAAAACCGGATCAAAGATTTAAAATAAAGACAAATGTTCCATAGATTAAAAATTTTAAATGCAATAAATAAATAAATATTTTCAAAGTTTTAAACAAAATTTTCACCCATGTCACTTACCTTTTCCGTTGTGTTGTTCACCTAAAACTGATCCTTACGGAAAATGCCTTTCAAAAATGCCATAAAAATATCAAATACAAAATCGATTATTCATGAAGAAATTTTGTTCATTATTTTACAACTAGCAGAAATATAAAATACAAGTTTGTTAAATAGATCCCTGTTGCTATTGTGTCCGTCTGTCACAAAAGAAATGTCTCCAGCCGTGTCTTCAAGACTTGTAGCGACATAAAAGAAATTGTACTCAAAAAGGATCCAAACAAAAGTCCAGTTGACAACTAAATTTTTTTTTACTGTCATGAAAATTTAACAAAAGTTGATGTTACGCCATTTATTAAATGCGGGAACTGCCAATACCGAGCATATGTGATATCCGTAGAGGCAAAAGGATCTCTGAAGGATTTTTTCGGCAATAACAACGAGTATGCGTTTTTTCTGCATATACCATGGAGTTTCGCAGGACAATTCGATCACAAGACGATCCTTTGGATGCTCGACTGAAATTGTATTGCCTGGTGATATCTTTAGCGAATAACATATTAAATAAAAATTTATGGCATGTTTTGTGAGGAAATAGTGTTGGATTTGATAAATTTCGAACAAAAAAATTTTGTTAAAAGATATAGGAGGGTGTAGATCAATAAATAGACACACACGCGGAAATTACTTTTATATTTGACCATGATAGCCCTTGAATCTGTCAGAAAATATCACCAAAGCCGGGTGTTGATGCATGGAATGTCCAGAAACTATGTTCAGTATCTCATTTGATCGAAATTTACAATTAAATCTTTACCATAAAATTTATACAAAGAATTGTTCACCATTTGACTTCCTGGTAATCTCAACATAAGCTAAAACACATAATGGCATAAGATCCCCCACCCTTCACAACGAATTCTCATCATTTTATTGATTTATACCCTAATAACAAAAATGACGTTAAATCTGTTGAGCCATTTTAGAACAAACCTTGAAGTCACGTCAATCAAACAATCGCAAGGAAGAAAATTTTCAATTGAAGATGACTTGTTGTCTTTTCCCCCTGTAAATGATTTCGATTTTCTTGCCCGCAAACACTTGAAGACAATGTCGAATCTAACCGAAAAGATTACCAAAGACGATCAATCAAATAATCCGCATATTACATTTCAATCAATGATCCCTATTTCGAAGATCCTTGGGAAGATCGAAATGAAGATCATCTTTGATGGACAGTATCATGTGTGTGAACCCTAAATGGAAATTCCCTTCAAATTACTCTCCTTATAATCCCAACGAAAACCAAATAAAAGATATTTTTCCGTGATAGATACGATCAGGATCCATTATCCTCGATCGTTGCATTAAACGATCGTGATCTTTGATAAATTCAATCGAAGGAATCTCAAAAGCAGATCTTCCATTATTTGCTGACTGTACACATAACCACAATAAAAGATGTTTAACGTACCTACTTTACATCAATTTCGCCATTGGACCATAAAAACGGATTCCTCGAAGTGATATTGAATGCTTTTAGATCATTGGAAAACTCCATCGATGAGATCTTTACAATTTATTGGTGCCCATTTATAATGCAATGAATCACAAAAAATGTGCAAAATGAATGTACGAAGAGGTTTATAGCGCTCTGGTGAATGGTAATATTGATCTGGATCCTGTCTTGGATGAATTATGCCATATTAAGTCATGATCAATTGTTTAGCTGAAAAATTAATAAACAGCCAAGAAAAATGTCGCTTTAGATGGTGGTTTTTTCAGTGTTCATATAGTTTTTTTGTAAAATTTAAATGTCCACAAGATACCATTTCTTGACACAATTTTTATCAAGAAATTCATTCATTCCGTGAAGAAAATGGTCCCGACTATCATTGAATTACGAGAAAACTTGTCACATTTTTGTTTTATTTATTTAGGCTTCCGGTTGTTGTTAATACAGGGTCTTACAAAAAGGAAGCTCGAAGTTTGTTAGGTTATAGCGGCCATGTTGTTAAAGCAATATCTGTCAAATTTATTGTGAATTGTTCAGTAGTGTATGGCAAATCACCGTGGAAGGTTATAGCGTTGAACAACGAGTGGAATCCATCAAATTTGTTGCAGTTGGAAGTTGACCCAAATTTCGCCACAAAACTCATATTTAGCGACAAGACTCATTTTTGATGAATCCAATATGTGAACAAGCAAAATTGTCGGATTTGGGGCGATACCAATCCACATGAGATACACCAGCACCGAATGCATCCCGAGCAAAGCAGTGTTTGGTGCGGATTTTTGTCTGGCGGAATCATCGGTCTGTACTTCTTCCAAAACGAAACTGGCATTGCCATAACCCTCAACGGCGAGCGCTACAGATCGATGATAACTAACTTCTTGTGGCCTAAACTGAATGATATGTATACCGACAATATGTGGTTCCAACAGGACGGTGCTACATGCCACACAGCGCATGCCACGATGGACATTCTGCATGAGCGATTTGAGGGCATGGTCATCTCACGCGACGGCGACGTGAACTGCCCACCGAGATCGTGTGATTTACCGTCTTTAGACTTCTTCCTTTGAGGCTATCTTAAATCGCAGGTCTATGCGAATAAACTGCAAACAGCTGATGCCCTCAAAGCCAACATGACGAACGACATCCAGCAAATTCAACCAGATTTATGCGACAAAGGCATCGAAAATCACACCTCCCGAATACGTGCCACCAAGCAAAGCCGCGACGGACATTTGAACGACGTGATATTCCATACTTAATGCCATAAAATATTTTTTCAAACAAAAAAAAATTGAGTGGATATCTCACAAACAACTTGCTTTATTTACATTTAAAAATCGAGCGTCCTTATTGAAAGACATTTTATTTAAACTCGATACGTGAAAATTTTCACTAGCTCTTTTTCAAAAATTTTCGCGACCAAAATAGACTTTCCAAAATTACTCTCTCTTATGTTTTGAGAGTATGTACAATTTTAAATAAAATTTCACTGCAAATATTACAGAATTCCAGCCGTAATTTTTTACGGTGTTTGGTAAAGAACTCAATGTGGCCTTTGGTGGTAATTGAGTTTGACAGCACTGTTCTACACTTAAAATATTAATATCACCCCCTTCTCTTCTAAATCTATAGCGCATATTTATAATAGCTCTGCCTATTATTTAATCATTAAAACATTATTTCAAAAAGCTTGAACGATTATTTTAATGACTATGGTTTTAATATTGATTTGCAGTTTTTTTCTATTGTGTTTCACAAAAATATTTTTGACATATTAATGTTCTTTCTTATACCTAAACTTTTGAAATAAGTTTGTTAGTAACATTCAACATACTTAAAATGTCTACAAATTTTCTATACATAATAAACTTTATTGCTTTCTTATGGCTCACAGAAGGGGTAAAATTAAACCAATTAAATAGGTTAAATAATTTTTTTGATTTAACAAACAATTTTAGAAAAAATTTGTCCACATCATAGACAGAATAGAATGTAATATCGATAAAAATCAAATTTGTGGGATTTCAATTTGTGAAATTATTCGGACAGGTAAAAATACCTGCAACGTAACTGCGACTTGTAATTTGAATAAACCTGTTGATAATCTCATGGTAATAACATTTGTTTTGAAGCTACTTTCTAGAAAAATTATCATATTTTGCAGGCATACTTCAGAGTTTTTAAGAAAACTGGGAAAAACTATCGACCAGCAATTTTACCGTTCCGAATCGATGCTTGCTCCGCTTTACAATTCGCTAGCAGTAATATAATTATTCGAAGTGTGATTAATGACTTAAAAAAATATGTCAACACAAAACCTATATGTCCTTTTGAGGGATTCATAGAAGTAAAGAATGTCCCTTTTTCGAATGCCTACTGGATGCCAATTATGGAGGAATGTGATATTATGGCGATAGTTCGTTTTTTCATCCATGGAACTAACGAAACCGTTTCTTTCCTTCGAGTTTACGTTAAAATTCGAAATTTAAATTGAAAATTTAAATTGAATTTTGGGTAGAATAATTAAAATGGAATATTTTGTTATTGAGAAAATGTGCGATTTTCATTAAACTACACACAGAGCAAAATAGTATATCTAATTATTTTATAATAGTCTAAAATCTCGTACTTAATATACTGTCCTGCAGAGTTCTACCGACTTTTGAGTAGAACAGTCTGCTAACTGCAATTAGAACCGTCTATTAGGTTAGTTAGAACAGTTTTTTTTTCACTAGATGAGAACAGTCTGTAAACATTTCTTTTTCCATTTCTTGAAACAACTACGACTTTCTATTTTTTTTTTTTTTTAGGATAACTCACATGTGAATCTTTTACATATATTAACATATACCTATTTCCGTTATTTTGGCACTTATTTGTGACAATGATCAAATTTCGTGATCGCTTTTCAGGTTTGTGGTAATTTCCACACGTCCGATTGTCCACTTTTTAGATTATAGGCTCTCTAATTTCTAAATGACCGATTGAGCACTCTAGTATAGATCTCTAGTTACTGATTGGTTGTGAAATCTTTGGCAATTTATTTCATCCCAGTGAACAAAAAAATTCTTATTAAAGCCTAGTACGCAGTTCGAGTAAAATGAAATTTTAACGCGGTCTCCAAATTGGCACATTAAAACCGAAGTAAAAACTGTTTGTGGAGAAATCAAATATTCTTCCATTTTTTTAATTAAAAAACCACACTCGTTAAGAAAACTGGAAACAGAACCTCTATTATTTTCATCTGTCAAATTTTTACCTCGAATTTAATGTAC
The DNA here is from genome assembly GCA_964034945.1 of Chrysopilus asiliformis. Classification (NCBI taxonomy): domain Eukaryota; kingdom Metazoa; phylum Arthropoda; class Insecta; order Diptera; family Rhagionidae; genus Chrysopilus; species Chrysopilus asiliformis. The sequence goes on along the minus strand of OZ035960.1, from coordinate 88,735,092 downwards.
CGAACAGTTAAAATGCTGGTAAAATCAAGTGGAGACTTTCTACGCCATCTAGTGCAACATAAGTTTTTCACATCATTTTACCAGCGAACTGCGTACCGCTTGGTAAAATTTCTGAGGTTAAATTTAAGCTCAGTGTTAAATTTGTATAGGAAATTTCATTTTACTCGAACTGCGTACTAGGCTTAAGGCATTATCTTTACCTTATTGTTGCCTTATGGTTCAACCACAATTGGGGCGGCAAGCGGCAGCGGCGGGCGGCATTTTTTTTGCACTTACGTAGCGCAACTAAAGCTGCTACAATACAGCGGCATCGGCAGCGCACTTTTTCCGTCGCCGCCGAGTTTGAATCAAAGTCAAACTTGCCGCCGCCGCCCAAAATGTTTTCTGAAAACCACCACATTCGGCGCCACATTCTATGACGATTTTTCTTCGTTGTTTAGTGACAACCACCACATTCGGCGCCACATTCTATGCAGTTTTTTTGACGTTTTGATTTCCCAAGATACCGACAACGGAGAAAAAATTAATCGAGTTCGTGAAAGGAAATCCAATGCTCTACGATTTGGCCCATCCTCAATATAAGGATATAAAATCAAGGAAAATAAATGGAGCGAAGTAGCAGACGAATTAAATAAGTTTTGATGTTTCAATTTTGTCAGAGGCATTCCGCTATCATGGTGCCGCTGCCGCTATCATTGTAGCTGGCTCGGCGGTATGTGTGGCGACGCCATGCCGCCCGCCGTCGCTGCTGCCGCTTGCCGCCTTCATTGTGGTTGACCTATTATTTTTGTATAGGCCATTTCCGCGTATATAAGGCCTTACTACTAAGGCAACATTAATAGTAGATGTTTTTTTCCCCGGTGATGGCGCTGATTGCTTAGATGGTAAAAATTTCTTTATTAAAACGACCTTTAAGCCTTAATCTATTAATCTATTACTTTAAGCCTTAATCTATTACAGAGTCGTTTAAATTCTCCTGCCAGCCAACACAAAACCTCAACAAAAAATAACTTTTGACACATAACTTTTAGTTCACTTTTCCAACACACGCATAAAAAGGCGCGTTTTTCCTGAGATGAACTTCCATCTCATTTTAATTTGGAGGCTTTTATATTATTTGTCTCATGTCTTAAAGACACCTTAGCGATAATGCCTTAATCATTTTTCACTGGGATGTTTTATTTAATATTTTGACGTTTGTTGCCAATCCAGAAAATAGTAGCTTTATTTTTTAATGATCCGATCAGAGATCTGGATTAACTTTTACACAAATTCGTAACCCAAGTTTTATCGGGATCATGATTTGATTTGCTTTCTAAGTTAATGCGAAATAAAAAATGTCCCCCCGTAAGTGTCTCGGCTTGCGTTTATGGTTTCATATGTGTATGGATATTGAATACTATTTATTTCCATCGCAATAGCGTCCTTATCCTACAACCTAGCGGCGAGAAAAAGAAGCTATTCCTATTTTAGCTGGTAATTATATGGGTTTTGCGATTTTGGAAGTTATTGCCACAACATACGGGTTACAATATAGCATAAAAACAAATTTAACCCCACCCTCTTACTTTTTTTTAATGATCCATATAAATCTCTCATTAAAAAAATCATTTAAAAACAATCAGCTAATGAATCCAAAAAATAATGAACAGAAATGAAAATCGGGAGTTTTTAGATTTTCACGCAAGTCTGCGTTGATATAGCTTTCGAATAAAGAACAAATCATTAAAATCGGTTTGGAAGAACTCCGTAAATAAGGATAGTCCCAAATCCTTACTTGCCTCTGCTATAAATTACTTTCCTCTGCTATAAAGGGAAAGTTTTGTTTTCGTGACTCGAAGACGGGGGCACATAGAAACTTTCAGTACGAAGCCCGTTTCAGTCCAAATTAAGAGGATGTCCGTGCATCTGTCTGTCGGTCTGTCGGTCTGTCAGTCTGTCAATCTATCAGTCTGTCAGTCTGCCGATTTGTCGGTCTATCTGTGTATCTATCTGTTTGTTTGTCTGTCTGTCCGGGTTCCGTATCTTAAATAACTCGAGAACGCGATAAGCTAGCGACTTGAATTTTGTTTTTGTAAAGGAGTTACGAAAATCGTGATTTTCTATAAACTTTTGGAAAAGTAACGTTATCTATACCGGGTACCTCCCACACATTTTTTCTGTGAAAATAAAATTTCCTGCATTTATTTCCTCTAACGGTTTTTACGTGTTTTTAACGGTTCTTGAAATATTTTGAAAAATATTAATGTTAACCCTTAATTTATGAGGTGAAAATCATATGCGTAAATGATGAGGTGGTTTCCAATGGACTTGTTCTAATCACATACCAAATCCGTGCTTTTAACTCGGCACACAACACCATACTGTATGAAGGTACTGAAGATTTCAGAGTCACTGTGCTGAAAACATGAGAAATAGCAAAGAGAGAAAAGTCAATGTGGGTCCACTGGACCCACCTCATCAATTTAGGGTTAAAAAATATATTAATGTCCGAAACTAAATATTGCAGAGGCTAGTTTTGTTTTGATCAGAACTGGTATTTTTATATAGATATAATATAGAAAGATTTCTTCAAGTGAAGGTAATAACATCCTTTTTAAACACAATAAATTCAGTTCACCATTAAATTAATCAAAGTTTCAGTCTTTAAGACTAACTGCACGTGTACGTATCTAGAGGTATTTTCCGCAATAAACGAACTTCATTAAAAACCTGATGAAGAAGGAAGGGCTGATCATATATCCCCCTGGATTTCATCTCAATATCATTCGGGATAAGATCGATGCTGTAGGGATTTCCGAAAGCGGACGTGTGAACTTGTCGCATTTTAACGCCATTGAACTGATCTTTCAGGTCTCTCTTGTTGGCTCGGTGTGTGGTTTATCAACTCTTAAACGTTACAAATTGGTTTCCTGTCTTTCCTTTCGATCCGTACGTCCCAGGAAATTTGGGTAATCGAGCAGAGTCTAAATCCGAGAGACGATCAATTGATCCTCGCATCCATCGATCGATCGTTTGATCGTGATGCGAGGGCTGATGGTGATATACGAGGTTTATGTTGAATTTATGGTCCGGAGTAAAACAAGGAAAAAGAATAAGAGTAAGGGATATATTGACGCATAGCCATAATATACGAGCTTATATGATCATCTCATAATGTACGACCGACTGGAAATCTGTGAAATCTACACTCAGATAAAATTCAAAATGTTTTGGTTTTATCCCGGAGTGACTCTAAAAATTCCTCAAAGGCCTAAAATCCACAAAAAAAATTTAAAACCCAAAAATGGACAGAAAATACTTTTTAGAAAGGAATCAACACATCGAGGAAATCACATTCGAAGTCAATTTTATATCGTTGAATGGCTTAAACGTTCTTGGCTTCTTGATATAAATGTTCGATTTGCCAAACTTCTTTTTCGATTACGTTCTGCACCAATGATTTATGACTTAATCCAGAAGTTTTTTTTCCTTCTGCTAATCCTCTGGACTTTTGACAGATGTTTCCTTCCTTATTCGCTTCTCTTCCTTCTTAAGAAATCCGTCAATGGGTCGAATTTTTAACGCCTGACCACTTAACATAATTCCATCTGATCTTTTGAGGAAGTATCGTTTACAAAGTTATTAGAAAGTTGAAATTATGTTTTATAAAATTGTGAACTTCCGGAGTTAAAAAAACATTGAAAGACAAAGTATAACCGACAGGATAAAAAAAAACTAATTTTTACTTTCTTATACCAAGTACTTACTTTTAATTGTGTTATTTAAACGCTTCGGAAATATTTGTTTTTTTTTGTACATAAATATTTTTAAGTTCGATCTCGACTCAGATTTCGATAATAGACGTTGTTCGGGCAATAATCAAAAAACTGCCTGATTTTGCCCAGTTTTGCTGAACGTACAGTAGTGTTTGGTAAAACTACTATTTTTCCAAGAAATATCATGGGAGCGCTTGCCGTAGCGTCGTAATAGTGACATTTAAATTTCTATGACCTATACCACTGTAACAACTATGGGCGTCCGCCGAGAATTTTTCTAGGGAGGGGCCAAAATTTTTTATAGATGGGCTTTTTTTGGAGCCAGTCTGGGACAAGATGAGCAACAAATTTCGTGTAGAAAATAAAACTTGATTTAGATTAAAACTAAGCGAAAAAATGTGCGCCGCAGGCGAAATTTCTTTAAACATGCGCCGCAGGTATTTAAATCAAGATACACACACAGTCCCAAGCTTAATTTCTTGCAACGGAAATTGTAAATAAAAATAACAATGAAGAGACCCAAGCAACCAGATAAGGCATAATGCCTTAGATTAGGGCGTGGTGTCTTAAAATTGGTCGTTTTTTAAGACACCACGCCCTAATCTAAGGCATTATGCGTTATCTGGTTGCTTGGGGAGATGCGCCGCAGGCCACATTTTTTCAGATAACGCACCTGTCATGGAAAATGGTTGAAAAAATGTACCGCAGACGGAAAAAATGTTCTCTTTTTATAATCTTCGGAGCAAACTTCGAAATAAACTGGACAGTATTCGAAGGCATCTCCATATTACATTTGAAAGTGAAAAGGATTTTAACCTCGGAGTTTAAAAACGGTTGATGTTATGACCTTTGGGTCTAATGAACCAAGCTGAATAAATTTGATGGACTTTTTCTTACGAGCGCTTCGCCTAATTGAATGGAATACCCCATTATTTAGGATTTTTACCAGTTTTTTACGTTTTACCAGTTTTTTTCGTGTCTCACAACACTGATCAACTTTAAGATTGATTTTTTAATGATCGAGCGTATCTAATTTTCCAGTTTCAGCCCCTTGACAGTTATATACCCTTGAACGTTTCATAAATTGAAAGACGGTTTGAGATAAATGTGAAGAGGGGGAGGGGGAGGGGTGAAAGAAGCAAGCGGGAAAAACCTATGTTTCCAGATTGTTAAACTAAGAAAAATAGCCATTATGATTTTCGTTTAAAAACCGAAGCTCTGTTTATAAACCGAGGTTCTACATTTATTAGATTTTCCACTGTCTGTTGAGAATTTCAGCATTCTCGAAAGACAATCGAGTTTTGTAATTAAAAATTGCGATGAGTTTTCTATTCGAGTTTCCATCATTCTTAAAACTGGTCTTAGAGAAATTTTACAAATATTTTCAAGAGCTTTAAAACGCATTTCCGACCTTCAGTGCCAAAAATATAAACATATCTTTTTGGAAAACCTGGTGTTTAGATGCTTGAATCTACCTGCACTGCCTACGCAGATGTGTTTAAAATTGAAAAAAAAAATCCTCTCAAAAGGTCCACTTATTATCTCAATATTTCACCGAAGAAAAAAAATTTTTTTTTGCTCTGCAGATGTCGGAAGTGATATTTGAGAAGATGATAAGTTGCACATGTACCTAACAGGAGCCTTTATCCTTAAGATATGCAAATTAACCGAAGTCACTAATGAAGAGGATTCATTGGGTATTTTTTTTTGCAAGGCATATGAAAATCTTATATTTTTAGAACTTTTTAAAAGAACTATTTTATTTTCTTGATATCTTTCGAGATTTTTTTTCGGTCACATTGCGTTAATATATGCTGCTATGGCTTTAATGTTTTTAGAAATATATGAGGTTCCAAAAACACCGTATATTTAAGAATATCTGTTATTATTTTTTTTATACTCCATATAAGAATTATGTAGAACTATATTAGATACTGTAACGCCGCGAACCTATCATCGGACACAAAAATTAATTACACCAGGGTCTTAGTGATGACAAAAGATTTTAATTTCGGCATGTCCGTCCGTCTGTCTTTCTGTCTATCTGTCCGTCTGTCTGTCCGTGAACACCATAACTTTCGAAAGTATTGAGCTAAAGACTTGAAATTTTGTGCAGTTCCGTTTCTCGTAAATGGTTAGGGCAAAATTGGACCATTCCTTCCTCCTTCCTCATTCCTCTTTCCTCTTTCCTCCTTTCTCCTTCCTCCTTCCTCCTTCCTCCTTCCTCCTTCCTCCTTCCTCCTTCCTCCTTCCTCCTTCCTCCTTCCTCCTTCCTCCTTCCTCCTTCCTCCTTCCTCCTTCCTCCTTCCTCCTTCCTCCTTCCTCCTTCCTCCTTCCTCCTTCCTCCTTCCTCCTTCCTCCTTCCTCCTTCCTCCTTCCTCCTTCCTCCTTCCTCCTTCCTCCTTCCTCCTTCCTCCTTCCTCCTTCCTCCTTCCTCCTTCCTCCTTCCTCCTTCCTCCTTCCTCCTTCCTCCTTCCTCCTTCCTCCTTCCTCCTTCCTCCTTCCTCCTTCCTCCTTCCTCCTTCCTCCTTCCTCCTTCCTCCTTCCTCCTTCCTCCTTCCTCCTTCCTCCTTCCTCCTTCCTCCTTCCTCCTTCCTCCTTCCTCCTTCCTCCTTCCTCCTTCCTCCTTCCTCCTTCCTCCTTCCTCCTTCCTCCTTCCTCCTTCCTCCTTCCTCCTTCCTCCTTCCTCCTTCCTCCTTCCTCCTTCCTCCTTCCTCCTTCCTCCTTCCTCCTTCCTCCTTCCTCCTTCCTCCTTCCTCCTTCCTCCTTCCTCCTTCCTCCTTCCTCCTTCCTCCTTCCTCCTTCCTCCTTCCTCCTTCCTCCTTCCTCCTTCCTCCTTCCTCCTTCCTCCTTCCTCCTTCCTCCTTCCTCCTTCCTCCTTCCTCCTTCCTCCTTCCTCCTTCCTCCTTCCTCCTTCCTCCTTCCTCCTTCCTCCTTCCTCCTTCCTCCTTCCTCCTTCCTCCTTCCTCCTTCCTCCTTCCTCCTTCCTCCTTCCTCCTTCCTCCTTCCTGCTTCCTCCTTCCTCCTTCCTCCTTCCTCCTTCCTCCTTCCTCCTTCCTCCTTCCTCCTTCCTCCTTCCTCCTTCCTCCTTCCTCCCACCCTCTTCCATATAAATGGAATACTTTTTTCCCGTTTTCTCGAAAACTGTGCATCGTATCAAAAAATTTATTAATATACAACGTGTTTAGAATATTATGTCCAGTCCATACATAAAAATTCAGTTGGAGCACTCTTTGCCCCTCCCTCACACAAATTAAATACTTTTTTTTTCTACTTTCTCGAAAACGGTGAGGCGTATTGAAAAATTTATAAAAGTAAAATCTGTTTAGAATATGATTTTACATATACGTTTCACACATCAAAATGTAATCGGACCACTCCAAATGGATACAAATGGATTTTTTTTATAAAAATTTTGTCTGCCATCTTAGATAGTATTTGACGGTTGGCCACTGGTTTTTCTAATATTTTACTCTTGGCAGTAGACTTTGTCGACTTTATAGACACTAAATTTATTACTTCACACTCATAAATTAGTTTTTTTTTGTTATTTAGCATTAAAAATCATTTAAAACCGATGTCACAAAAGTCTGGAAAATTAAATTCGTATAGAACTTCGAAAGAATGGAGTTACAGACTTAATAAATACATTTTGAATAGCTTTATCTGGAGTGCCATCTCTCCACCTCAATTTCCGTACACACGACACTCGTCATAGTCCAAAAAACCAATAAATTTTTCACTATATTGCATGGACGTTTTTTTTCGTGATAGACAATGAAGATCCTCACCCGAGCATGAAACATAAAAGACAACAGCATATGTTCTTAATAGATGCGAACAACCAGAAGAAATCTCTTTCTTTCAAGATTTATGATCCTTTTTGTTGCGTCTCCATAAGGATTTTTGTAGCTTTCAAAGAAAAATACGTTCTGGAATCCATCTTAGCCCAACGGACTATTGTTATTGTCTAAGAGAAAATATTGTAGTCCATTTATTTTCTTGTAGAAACCGTCAGTTGTATTGCTGCATTACCTAAGAATTTAAAAAAAAATATCCTTGCAGCATGATGGTCTACAAAAGGTTTTCTAATACAGCCAACGTTTACGTTTAGGTAAAGAAAAATTCATCATTTTTGCAAAAGTGAAATTTCAATGCAGTTGCAAACGTCAATTGATTTTTCCTGTTTGGATTAGAAATGAAATTCTTGCAGCATCATTCATTCTGAGTGACGATTTCATAAAACTCATTGTTCAAATTGATGACGTTGTGGAAAATTTAACGAAATTTCTACCATTATAACCGGAAAAGTCAATAAATTCGGATAAAATTCAATATTTTATGGTCAATTGCATATGCTTTTGGTGACATAAAATTAATGATCTTCTCGTGACTTGGTTAAATTTTCAATTATTGAATGTTATTTCATAATCCAGAGCAAGTGTTTTCAGAGAATTTTAAATTCTTTGTGATTGAAATTCAAAATCATTGCTGGACAAATGCTTCAAGCAATTCATCTTAATTTTATGTCCATATTCTAGTCTAGGAATTGAAAACAAATTTTATGCCAATCTTCTGAAATTGTCCAATTTCAAAAATAATTTCGTTTTTGAACACTCTCTTGAATTTAAAAGATTTGCGCAGGTAAACCGTATTTTGTTAGTAATTTCCACACGATCGTAACCAATTTAAGCTAGTAATCAGTAGCTCACAACTAAGATTTGTTACCTATCGAAAAAACCAGAAGCTCAGTCGCGTAATTTGTTAATAAATTAAGTTGGAAATGTGCTCTGAATAAATAAATTCGAAACAAGTCCAATTTGGTGCCATGGCGCTTTCATTCACCTTTTTTGGTGCGAATATTTCTGCTGAATTACAAATTGTCGGAGAATTTAGTGATGTTTTTCAAGAAATCACTAGAGTTAGAGACGCGTCAAAACATAAAAATAGTTTTGGGATATTTTTAATGCAATGACACTAGATGTGGAATGAGTCAAGGAATTTTCTATGATGAGTTTATTATCATTGACGGAAATTGATGGAATTATTTTAGATGTCATGGACAAAGAAGGTACGAAAATAGCTAAAATTTAGTTTGGATTTTGCGAGAGAATTTTTATAAGAAACAAATCAATTAGAAGATATTCATTAAAACATAAGATGAGCTACAATCAAATACCCAATATGATGACAGACAAAATATGTATTTAAAAGAAGTCGGTTAAAAATCCATTTGAATAGGAGAGGGGGGGGGGGGGGAAGGAGTGATCTGGTTGGATTTTGGTGTATGGATAAGTTATTTAAAATCATATTCTAAACAGATTTTACCTTATAAATTTTTCAATATGATTCACCGTTTTCGAGAAAATGGCAAAAAAAAACTGTTTCGTTTGTATTGTGGTGGAGGGAAAGGAATTTGGAATCCCCTCACCAACCCCTCCCTCCTCCCTCCACCCTCCTCCCTCCTCCCTCCTCCCTCCTCCCTCCACCCTCCTCCCTCCTCCCTCCACCCTCCTCCCTCCTCCCTCCTCCCTCCACCCTCCTCCCTCCTCCCTCCACCCTCCTCCCTCCTCCCTCCTCCCTCCTCCCTCCTCCCTCCTCCCTCCTCCCTCCCGCCTCCACCAACCAATCTATTTCGTGACGCTCTTTCAAAATTTCTTCCATTACACTATCACAGATCTCCTTTCCCCTAAATGTGTGACGTATTTTATGGTCTGCTCCTTGTATAACTGAACAAAACTTTAAGTGTTTTTTAGTTGATTGATAGACTATTTTTCGAAAAACCACTACAAAACAAACACCTTTTCCCTCCAACTTTGTTGAAAATTGTGTTTAGTTTAGTGTCTTTGCTGTTCAAACATACTTCGGACGAAACTCAGTTCGGCGCGAGATATTTATAAAACTTCATAAATATCTTGAAGCTACAAGAAAGAATATCGGCCGACTATGTAGGTGCGGTTTCTAACTAAGCTCCCTACAGCCCTGACCAACCACAAGAACAATTAATTCGGTCAAAAACTCAAAAAAAGAAAATCTAAAAAAATCAAAGAAAAATCGAAATTTATTTAAAAAGCTTTTATTTAAAAAAAAATGCACTAAAAAGGAAAAAAATAATTTTTTGGTCATTGCATATCAGAAATAAAAGCGAGATAAATATTTATTTTACTTTTTTTGCCCTTATCTAGCTTTTATTTCTGATACACACGGTCCGAAAATAATCATTTTTTTCTCTTTAGTGCATTTTTTTAAATAAAAGGATTTTCAAAATACTTTTTTTATTTTTTTTATACTTTTTAGTCAGTTTGTAATTGATTAGTATGACTAAAAATCTAAAATGAAAAGGTTAGTCACATTGTCCTAACAGGACTTTCCCTTATCCTTACAGACTTCTTAATGTCAAAATCGGATTCGCCGACCTCAAAAACCCTCAGATGAGATTTTCTGCGTAAATTTTCAAGAAGCTGAAAACACGTTATCCTTACGGACTTCTTAACAGCAAAATCGGATTCAGCGCCCAAGATGAGCTTGTTCCGGAAAATTATCCAAGATGAGTTTTTTTTTTGGAAAATTACGTATAGGATAATCACGTTATCCTTACAGGAGTTTCCGATATCCTGACAGATTTCATAAAGCCAGAAAGCTTCTTAATGTCGGATACAGTGACCCAGAAACCCCCAGATGAGGTATTTCCGGAAAATTTGAGAAAAATTGTAACCACGATATCATTACAGGACCTTCTCTTATCCTTACGGATTTCTTAACGCCAGAATCGGAATCTGCTATCCCAAAAACCCCAAAGTGAAATTTTTTAATGGAAAATTTGAGGAAAAGAAAAATCACGTTATCTTTACAGGACCTTCCCTTATTCTTACGAGGACGAAGTATATTGTATTGTCGTCGGACTTGCGTATCTGTGCAAAATTCCAAGTCAATCGGATGAGTGGAAGTGGGTTAAAATTAGATTGCAAGATTTGACCCAGACAAACAGACCCACAAACAGACAGACACGAAATAAAAGCTTCTAAAAACATTTTTTTTTACAAAAAAAAAGTCCTTCTGTTACTATAAATGACTTCTATAATCCCAGGTAAACAAAGACAACAAACAAAAGATAATCCCTTAATCCTGTTAAAAAAAAACTACACATTGGTTACCTACGTACAAATATTTATTTAAATTTTTCCTACAGAATTACTTTTCCAGGTAAAATCGGTAAAACTCAACATTCCAGCGGCGCCTTTGTAAAATTCGTAAAATTCGCATGGCAATAAATATTTTCCCTCCAAACCAATTAGGAAAATATTTAAATTACTGGAATTTTGAGATATATTTTATTTCATGAAACGCCTTACAAGGAAATCCTTTTTACTGATCTCAAGTTACCGCCCAAAATTCACTTCTTACCTGATCGATCATTTTCCGCTTTTTTGGTTTTTCATTTTTTTATCGTACATCCTTTCACATCTGTTTAACATCCTTTGAAATCAATCAGGGATTTGCATATTAATAAATTCGGAAGGATGTAATTTTTTTTTTCAAAAAGCCTGTTTGAAAATATTTATCAAATTTCCTTTCGGCGAATAGAATTGCACAATTTTTTCATATATCATTAAGCATGAAAAAAAAATCCTAAATCAATTTTCTGAATATCCTTCGATAAATGCTTATATTCAACCCATTCCCAATGAAAAATTTCTATTGACAATAAATTTTATTGTGCAAGGATCTAGTGCTCCTATCTCTATTCAAATGAAAAAGGATTTCAATTTCTTGTCCTTTTGTTGTGTAATCACAAATCTGATGATATAATAACTGAGTGAAAGGGAATGGAAAATTCTAATTCAATCAGGGATTTGCTACCGTTTGATGCAACAACGGATGGCTACCGTTTGATGCAACAACGAATTTTTTACTTTATCCTTTTTCCATTCAAAGCGATGGGTGCAAGAATCCTTTGTGAAAGGAGCCCAGCCGGTCGTATGAGATGAAATTTTTCGTTATCACAAAGATTTTCTTTATGAAAAAACATCGAAGATCCTTCTTGGGACAATCCTTTCGATTTAAATCCTATCTTTTACGGTTCCTAAGGAAAATGTCTTCATGGCGACATTCCCACGCTTTTGCCGTTGACAAATACTACGAAAGATATTCGCAATTTTCTCATACTAAGGAGGTTTTTGTTAAACGATTTAAAGTGTGTATCCTTGAATAACAGGATTAGACTGAAGCCAAAACGATAATTTATAGATTTTTTTGCTTTAGAATGTTACGGAGTTATAACTCCAAAGATACACTGAGAAAAGTGTAGTAAAAGTCGCCGACTTACGGTACGGCGTAATTGCCTTCCTGCAGGAGAATTTAGCCTATACTAGGCCCGCGTTGACCCGCGGTAGGAAAAGTAAAAATGTGTCAACCTGTGACGGGAGGAATTCAAAAATTAAACCTGCTGTAAGTAAAGTAGAGCGTAAGGAGCTACACGAGTTGACCTGAGATAGGTATTTCGAGGATGTTCTTTCATATAATGTATAGCCACATCTGCCTGCTACAGGCCAGAGTTGACTTGTCAAAAAGTTTATTTGGAACAGCTTTATTATTTTTCTGTGTGATATTGAATAGTTTCAGATATGAATTAATGAACATTTCCCAAAAATTCAGTCAAAAAATATCGTAGGTGAACAGCACATGACTTTCTTATACGTTTCTTCAAAATTTACCTGACGAATAAAATATTAGTTTACATTAAAATATGAATTTTCACAAAATCGGAAAATTCTCGATAACGGTAAAAAATATCGATTTACGGAAAAAGGCAAGAATGTAAAGAGTTTTAATACCTTTAATTCCGTTATTAACCGGTTTTTCGAAAAACCGTTAGTTTGCAAGCAATTCGCACAAATATATTTTTTGAATTTTAAATGATAATATCTAGATAACGGTAAAAGATAGCGGATAACAATGAAAGACAAAATTATGGCAAATATCATTCTCTTAATTAATGGGTTTTGGTGGTTTAATGTTTGAGATGAAATACATCAAACCACCAAAACCCCGTTGTTTCTGGAGATAATCGCAAAAAAACTGTCTTTTTCAAAATAACGGTATATCTCGATAACGGCTTGAGATACGGAGTTCTAGTAACATACAAAGATATAGAAAATTTTATTGTCTCTAACTTTTGTTATACATTAGACTACTGAGAAATGCGTAGTTTCAGACTAAATAAGCAACCATTTTGGGTATTTCCGGATAACGGAATTGTACCAAAAGTTGATTGATCCATTTCAGTACCAAACATGCCTGTATAATTTCATGACTCTAGCTCTAGTAGTTTTTGAGAAATCTCATACACAGACTAACGGACTGACATACTAACAGACGACTAACAGACGACTAACAGACAGAAAGGCATTTTTATAATAATGCTCTAATCGACTCAGGAGCGCTCGTGAAATTTTTTTTAACCCAAATTAAGAGGTCAAAGGTTTTTATGAATACAACTTTTTTTTATTTTACTACGTATAAGAAAGAAATTAATAAAAATTTATGAGAAAATCGATAAATGACGGTTAAAAAAATTTCACTAAATTAAGTAACTTGCAAAAGGAATTTCCAGAGAATATTTTTGCCATGATTCTTCAATAAAAAATTAAACAAAAATTGTTTTTATTTAAGAACTAAATAAACCAAAGCAAACACGTTTAAAAACGGTACTAAAAAACCAGATTAAGTGGAATAACAGTTGTTCGATGATCCTTTCAAAAATCATAACAGGAAATTAATTTCCTCTCCTTTGACCCAGAAACCGTGAGAAATTTTCAAAATCCGCTTCCATCTAAGACCAGCATAAGGAAGTCGGACTCTGGCCTTCAAGCAGATTGCCTGACCACGTCCAGGCAAAAACAGCAGCATCCCTCGAATCTTAAGAAAAAATCTGGCGCTTCATTCACATTTCATTCATAAATCCGCGATGTTTTTCGCGATCGCGCACCAGTTGGACAACTAGGGCTGCGTTTTTAGTCCCTTTTGAAGGTATTTCCAGGAATCATCATGACTGAATATCCGGCCAGTCCCTTGCGATTCGCGAATGGATTTTGTGATCATTTTTCGTTGCTCTCCAGATCTTCCTCCGGATCTGCGCAGTTAGCAAAAATGGTTTTTTCGAGTCTATTTCCCTGCTTTTGCTGTTCACACGGATACAATCGCAAGGCATTGTTTAGGACATCTGCGCACCTTGCTATTCATCTCGAGAGTTGAATCAACAAGTAAACATCGTAAACAGGAAATCAAAGTGGATGCACATGTGTTGATATCATTCCAAGGTAAGGTAAGGTTCTCTGGGTAGTTTATAAGACGATGATAACCTGATGAGATGACGATCATCTCCCACCCTCGTTCGTAACGTCGTAATCAGGGATGTGTGCTGTCCTTTTCCGTGATTAAATGTTTGCACCCTTGATCGTTGCCGTTGCCATTACGCTGCTCCTGCGGCTGCATTTCTACATATACGATTGCCATCGGAAGGATGTTGATTTTTTGAATGAGGGACCCTTGTCAGAGGGTGCTCACTCCCTTGTCAAAACCAGAAGCACAGCCACCGCCGCTTCGTTTCTTCCCTCGCATATTGCGATAATCCCAGCTTACTTCCGATTCTTTTACTGCGTTTCGCCTTGGATGAGAATTTGTCTCATGAGAAATTCAAACATCTACTTCCGTTTCGGAAGAAAGGTGGATTCGAATGCGTTTTTTGTTGATTATTTCATTTCCGGACTTGTTGTGTTTGGATTTTAAGGATGTTGTGTATTTTTCAGAATATTTTTTTTATCTCTGTCGGTTTTGGTTAACAAAAAAATTAAAAAATATAATTAGTAAAATTTGACATTTAAATATAAAATTAAGATATAAAAAGAGTTACCTTTGCAAAAGTGTGGGTACAGTCGATGCCGCTTAAAGAGCATCTATCGGGCTCGAAAAATTTGTGCTGCTAAGAAAAATTTGGTGTGATTTGAACTGCAAAAGAGTCTCAATAGGGTCCAATCCATTTAATTTTGGTTTATATCCATTTGGACGAACAGTAACAGATAAATAAAAGAATCCATCAGGCGTTTTTTAAAATTCCACTTTGGCGTTTGAATTTGGAGCATTTTGAGCTTAAAAATTATCCATTTTGGGTTTATAAAAAATCCATTTGGAATTTAAAAATAATCCATTTATTTAAAATTACGCGAACCAAAACACTGCAAATGTTTGATTTTTTACAGCATTTGTCAGATTATTGGTGGTAGGTTTTAAAAAAACCGTAGGGTATAATAGGTTTGCTCTACCATTTGTAAATTAATCGTCTGACAAAAAAATGAATTACACCAGTGTGTTTAGAATGATGAATCGACTTGTTTTTTGCATGTCCGTCTGTCTAACATATATGTATGTCTGTATGTCTGTATGGCTGTATGTCTGTATGTCTGTATGTCAGTATGTCAGTATGTCTATATGTCTGTATGTCAGTATGTCTGTATTTGTATGTTTGTTCGTGGACACGATGACTCGAGAACGAATTAAGCTAGAGATTTGAAATTTGGCACAGTCGTTTTTTTTTTGTAAAATGGGAGGTCGAGTTTGTTAATGGACAGAATCGGACCACTTCTTTCCCCCTCCCCCATATAACCAGAATCGGTTTTTCCGATTTTCTCGAAAACGGCACAACGAGTGGAAAAAAATTATTGAGACAAAAGTATTTACAATGCAATTTTACAAGATTTCCTCATACATCAAAATTCGATCAAAACACTCCTCCCCCTCCTCTTTATACAACCAGAATCGTATTTTTTTTGTTTTTCTCGAAAACAGTTACAAATTATAATTTTACACACCTTACATTAGTTTATCGCCTCTAATATTCTCGATAAATGTGATAACGCACAATAGTTACCTACGAAAAAGAAAAAAATTGATTGCTAAATAATGCAAAAACAAATTTTTATATTTTAGATATTGCACAAAAAATTAAACCTCCTTAGATACTCACCAGAATCCATTAAAGTATTTCTTTAAATTTTTCAGATCCAACCAATTTTTGTCTCATGGATAAATTATTTTTTCAATATTACTACTTTTCTTATGGGATCAAATTTTTGTTATATGGATAAATTTTTCAATAAATATAATAAAGTGGCGCGAATGGGAAATTTTTAGATTTATCATATGTATAAATTATTTTATCAATATGACAAAATTGAACGAACAAGTTGTTTTCTGGAGTTTTTATCATATGGATAATTCTTTTAATCGATATGGCAAAGACGTTTATCAAATCGATAAAACCATGATCATATTGAAAGAAAATGAGAAAAAATTTGTAGCAAGTTGGACAAAATTATTTTTGTCATATGGACAAAATATTTTTTTGAGTGTACGCTTCTTGTACGCGAATATGAATTATATGAGTAAATCTTTAGGCCCAATTGCGTAAATTGCTGCATTTTTAGGTCGCAAATAACAAACCTCCTGTGGCCGTGCTTTTCAGTGTTTTTTGGGCAGGTCTATGAACGGCCAGTAAGTTGCAACTAAGGCACAAATATTGTTACTATGAAGCCGTCGTACCTATCATTTCATTAATCTTACTTACATCGGATGTTCCCTTAAACCATGTCTAACCCCAACACACGTCAAATAGCATCAAATTTAAATCCCTCAAAGCACTGTAATCTTTTTTCACCCGATATCAGGAGAAAAAACTTAAGTTTTTTATTAGTAATGTCGCATCATCGCAACTACAAAGTTTGCAAAGTTTCCAAAAATGCACCGCACAAGAACAAGTGAAGGGCCATTAAAAATGTTAATAAGAAAAAAAAACCCAACCTGGGTGCTTTTGCACATGTCATTCGCGGTAATCAAATTACATCGAAAAATATGATCCTGATAGATGGTTGATCATCATTGTTGTATAAACCAGATCCACCCATCAAACGAGAATTTCGCTTAACCAGCCCCGATACACAAATTTCCGATCAAACGGTTTTTTTTAATTCTTTGCAAAACCCTTTAATCGCCATTTATTACGATGATGATTATTATAATGACGGTCATTTTGGGGTTGCTGCAAGGCGTCCCGTTGCAATCGTGACTTGTCCACTTTTGCCACTGATAATAATCAAAATTCATGACGAAAAAATTATACAAAATTTGAATACGATGACGAGGTGAATTTTGCAGCCTTTGCTTTTATTTACTTTTTAGGCTTAAGAAAATTGAATGGAAAAAAAAGTTGAATTTCGATGCCGGGTGTTTTTCGGACAAAAAAAAATTACGCCATGTTAAGCTGCAAAAGCACTTTTTGTTATCACATTGAATGACAGGCTGCTTTCTTCTTGATCAGGTAGAAGTTCCATCCCAAATGAAGCTGGGCCAGCGAAACCAGAATGGCAAGTTCAATACACGTGGCCAGGAGTTGATAACATTTTAGAAGTTCCAGATAAAATTAATTTTTTGGTGATTTCACACAAAAGCAGTGGGTTTTCGCACATTGATTAGTGTAATTTCACTCAAATAAAAGCGTGTTTTACACATAATAACGTGTAAAGAGTAGTGTTGTGTTTTAGTGTTCTCCAAACATTGAAAACTTGGAAAACACTAAAACACAACACCGCTCTGATTTCTATATAAAAAAATTTTTTCTTTTGTTACTTATTAACGCAAAGGAGGCAAAGGGTGGCAACGTGTGAGATATTTTTAATTCTTCAAAATTAATTATGAAAATTCTTGTTTGTTGTTATATTGAAAGTGTTATGACTATTAATACTTACAAAATACCACAAAAATTATACCGGAGCCCAAACTTTTAGAAACAAACATCCCATCAATAAAAACTATTTAATAAAAAAATGCGTCACATGCAATTTTTTTAAGAAATATCAGTTGTGGTCAACACAAAACTTTCTTCTACAAAATCTACGACCCTGTGCAATTTACGCTAAAGCCCTGTCGCGTTGTCAACCTAAGACGACCTCCCAATACATTCTTGGTTTATTCAAAAATATCAAAAACATACAAAATTTGAGATAACTTTAGAACGGTAAAAGATATCAATTTACGGTAAATGGCAAAAATGTAGAAAATGTTAACATCTTTAATTATTCTTTTAACTGATTTGTCGAAAAACCGTTAGTTTGCAAATTATTCGCAAAAATATGATTTTTTCATATTAATGAAAATATCTCAATAACGGTAAAAGATAACGGATAACGGTAAAAGACCAAATTGTGCAGAATGCCATTCTCATTAATTCACTTCTTACATTCAGTCAGCAAAAACCCGTTAGTTTTCGAGATAATCGCAAAAAACTGTTTTTTTTTAAATAACGGTTTATCTCGATAACAGGTTGAGATATCGAGTTACAGCTAAAGACAAAAGTGTGGGAAATTTTATTTTCTCCAAGTTTTGTCATACATATGTTAAGATCACTAAAAAACGCGTAGTTTGGGAGTAAATCGAGAAAAACGAAATTGCGATTTTTGAAAAACCGCCATTTTGGATACTTCCGGTTAACGGATTTCCACCAAAAGTTGATAGGATCGTCCCATTTCAGGACCCAACATGCCTATAAAATTTCATGGTGCTAGCTCTATTAGTTTTTGAGAAATCTTGTACACAGACTGACAGACAGACTGACAGACTGACAGACAGAAAGACATTTTTTTAATATGACTCCAATCGACTCAGGAGTGATCGGGAAATGTTTTTTAGGCAAAATTAAGAGGTTGAAATTTTTCATGAATACAATACTTTATTATACTCCGTAGAAGAAAGTAAAAATGAATGACAGGCAGTAATTCCTAAGGAAACTGCGCCGCAGGCGAACATTTTTGGGTTTCGATGTAAATTTTAAGAAATGACAAAACTAGATAGAAAATTCCGGGGCCAAAGTTTTGTTTCTGGGACGCCGAACACCATGCCCAAATCCAGGACTGTCCCGACTATTCCGGAACGTATAGTCGTCCCAATTGTAAATGAGCCCAAAAGTAACAACGAAAAACAACAACAACTCTCCGAGTGTCACAAAGTAACAAATTTGCAACGGATTTTATTACGACCGGTTACAAGACGACCGTCACATCAACTGATTTCAAATGGCTACTTTGCGATCACGGTCACATTTTAACCTGAGTCGCAAATGGTTTCTTAGGAGAGAAACACAATTGACGCAGCGCGCTGCAGCGTTGTGCGTTCACGCAATGGAACGCATGCAGCAGCGTTGATTGATGACACAATTGATGCAGCGCTGCATTGCAGTGTCAAATGTCATTTGAAAACAAATTTATGATTGCGCACACTTCAATATTCAAAGAAAACACGCATCTGTGGATAAGCATTGCAGCATGCAGTAACGTTTTAATTTTTCAATCGATGCAGACGCATGCGTTGCTTCTGCAATATCAATTGTGTCTGCATCGATAAGAATACACGCGTTTAATGCATGCATCGTCGTTACTGCGTCAATTGTGTTTCTCACCTTATGTTTCAACTACAATGAGGGCGGCAAGCGGCAGCGGCGGGTGGCGTTTTTTTTTGCACTAACGTAGCGCAATGAGAGCTGCGCAGCAACGGCAGCGCACGTTTGCCATCTATGCAGATTTTTTGACGTTTGATTTCGCAAGTTTCAGTTTTGACAGAAGCATATCGTCGGCTGAGGATTTAAATGTCGTATGTAATTTTCGTTGGTTTTGAGTGAATTGAGTTTAAACTATCATAACTCTTTTTCCAGCGGACCGATTTTTTTCAAATTTAAATCGAATACAGAATTAGTATTTGTCTTTAAGAAAATTAAAAATGAATTGCACGAAATTTAAAAGCAGCTTTGAAAAACTCAGAAACTGGCCCCAATTCAAAACTCGAAAAAAACTACATACGACACTTAAATTCTCAGGCGACGATATGCCGACGGTGCCGCTATCATTGTAGCTGGCTCGGCGGTATGTGTGGCGGCGCCATGCCGCCCGCCATCGCCGCTGCCGCTGCCGCTTGACGCCTTCATTGTAGCTGAACCATTAAAAACAGCCAACTACAAAATTAACATAGATCCAGTATTTTTGCTGTGTGCTGGTTTGGTAGTGCCGTGTTTGCTTTTTCTGTAAGATACTTGTTTTTTTTTGTTTCATATAAAATTAGAATGAAGGAAAATGAAATTATGTTTTTAATTACTTAAATCATATATGATTGCTTAAGGTGTTTATAAAAAATTACGAGTTTTTTTCAAGCTTGAAAATTTTTAGGCTCCGTTTACGATGCGATTTTTACTTGAATTTTTCCACGAATCTTCCGACAATTTGATTCATATTCCGAGAATTTTATTTATCTATCGCAGAATAAATTCTCTAGCTAAAGTTGTCAAAATTTCAATTTAACCCGGCGGTTTTATATGAAAAAATTCGAGTTCGGGAGTCTTTGAGGAACAAATTTCGAGATTTCGTGTCGTAATGTAAACGGCCATGAAACGTGAATTTAGTATCGCAGAATAAAATTCACGGAATAAAGTGCCAGATGTAAACGGGGCCTTAATGACTACAACGATTTTTGTCATTTCCTACTTTTTTTTTAAAAAATTAGGCAGAGTCTTCCAGCAGCATCGTTTAATTTTTGAAAATTTTAGATCCGACCTTAAAAGTATTACCAAAATTTTGAAAGGAAACGAATTTTTTTTTGCACCTTTCTTCATATCCCAAAGTTTACAAACCCTGACCAAAAATCTCTCTCCGTTCAGGGACATCTGCTTTCTTCTCCAGCGGCGATCTCGTTATTTAAATACTTCCAATACAAAAGCCACCGAGAAGAAATCCGCCAGTGAAGCACCGAAACAATATATCAGCTAAGATTCTTTTGGTAATTTGAGCCCCCGAGGTGGACGCATTATTCGGGATGAGTGCCTCCTTCAGAAGAACACACAAAAAAAAACCTTCACGTACACACATTGATCGAGTATATTGTCTTTGGATGAATCTCTGGAACCTTATGTTATCCCTGCGGCAAAAAAAACAGCATAAGACGATCACAGCCGAAGTGATCTTCGTGGATCTTCGGTCGCGTGGCCATCAATTGGTGGCAGTAGAAGCGAAACCTTTAACAATCCTCATTTACTTTAAGATGACGCGAGATCAGAGCCCTTTGCCCGAAGGTGTGCTGCTGATCTTGTTACCTGTTTTCGTTCCACCGGACTATGTTCGCATGCAATGTAATCGCGGACATCCACACATACGCGATGTGAATTCCAGGTGGACTTCAGGTGGTGATACATTTTCATGGTAGAGAAATATAAGTGGATGGTCTCTGCTTTTTAAAATGCACTACTTTGCGATTGGACTCCGTGGAAAGGTGACTCTCTTATCGGTCGCGCAAAGCGTAAATAAAAACATCATTACGCCTCGTAATCGAATAATTAGGAGAAATCTACTTAAGCTATGCATCAGGTTTGCTAATAAACATCACCAGGTATGAGATGGGGGTTCACTTTGACAAATGGCGGTCATTTGAATTTCCAGCGTTTCTTATCACGGTGTTGGTTTACACGTCCGTCCGATTGCGAGCCAGGTGCGTGGCCAAGTCGATCACGAGGTAGGCGACTTTTTTACAATAATTATGTGAAGTGAAGCACGCGACTTAATCATAATTGTAAGGAGCGTCCCACCAGAACCGAACTATCAACAATCAGAGAAATAGAAGCTCCCGTGAAGTTTCTTAACTCTAATCCAAATTCAATTGGAACTGCAAGGTAATAAAATCAGTGAAAATTTCGTATAAAACCTGCTTTTAATACAAAAAAAAACTATTTTTTTTTGTTGTTTTTATCAAGTCACAAAATCTTCAAAAAATGCTGCAGAATTTCTTCCCCTTCGTAATAAAGTTTAAATGAAAGATCAAAATTGTTACTTAAAACGGTAAAAAATTGTAGCAAAATGGACAGAGGAGATATTTGAAATGAAGGTAAGGTAGATATGATTATTATGCACGCATTGTGGTCTTTCCACGCCAATGGATTTGATAAAGCGGTAAAACACCTGCAGGTAACTCTGATAATAACATTGTTGGTTAATGATGTTACCTGAATTTCACCGCAAGTTATCAAACGGAGTAAATAATAAGGAATTTAAAAATACTTCCAATTTTTTAGTAGTAATTTGATGTCTTGAGTTTTCTGTGAAACATTTTACGAAGAGAATGACTTTAATGTTTTTGACGAGAAATTTTTAATACAATAATTGTGAATATAATAATTGACTGATCATAACTTTTTTTTTGCAAAAATCCGGGAAATATGACCGGTCGGGGGAAAGGGTGAGGAGGAAGAAATGTTTGATACTTCGAAAGGGATCGAAAAGTCTTAATAAGGCAAAGTGCGCCCGCTGTAAAAACTATATTTTACGCACCCCAGCCTTGGCGAAAAACGTGATCTTTTGTTTTATTAGAAAACAGCAAAAATTGCGCCGCATGCAATATTTTAAAGAAAAAATATTTTATAACCGAAAAAATAGCCGCAACCGAAAACTAAGGTTTCAAGAACAAATTGAATAAGCGGGACAAAAATTTTGTTCCCGGAACGCTGGGGCAACATGCCTAAACCCAGGATGATACCGACGAATCCGGGACGTATGATAACCCTATTTAAAAGCCATACTTTTGATTCCAGAATCAAATTCATCGCCCCAAAAAACCCCGGATGGGATTTTTTCCGAAGAATATGAGGAAAAGGATAATCACGTTATCTTTACAGGACCTTCCATTATCTTTATAGACTACTTAAATGTCAGAATCGGATTCAGAGCTCCAAAAACCCCCAGATGAAATTTTTTCTATAAAATTTGAGGAAAAAGATAATAGCGTTTCGTTATTCTACCGTTAACCTTACTAGTACGAACAAGTGAGTGGAAGTGGGTCAAAATTATATTTCAAAATTTAACCCTGCCTGACAAACAGACGAAAGCAGGCTAAATATCGGGTCTTTCAACAAGGACATAACAATTTTGTATTTAAATAAAACACAGAATAATTGAGATATCGGGCTGAAATTTATTCTAGGTGTAGTGGACATGTTACATTTAAGTATGAAATTCGATGTCGTTCATATGGCCACCGCGAGCACGTTTGCACTGATTGATTCTTTCATAGATTAGAGAGTTACTATAGATAAGAAACGAGGAAGAAATTTTTTCCTGAAGAAGAGTACTTTGCATCTGTTTCATTTGCTTCGTAAAGACACGAATTACTTTTGTGTGAGAAATGGTGTAAAAAACTTTATTTTGGGATTTTTTTTGCTGTCCGCCGAGCATTGCCTAACAATACACTGCACATAGTTTTTCGCGGACATTTTGCGTGCTATAAAAACGTTAATAATAGTAAAATGGAAAACCTGTGCGCCTACGAATGATTCCCATCGACGAATGTAAACAAAGCGCTGGCCCCGGATATGTTTGTGTTTGTGTCAATTGTGCATTCCAATTGAACGTGAAGGAGTGAAAAGGAATACCGATGTCATCAGAAAATATTCCACTAGCGCAGCTATTTACTCTACGTAAGTATATGGGAAAATGCGTTTTCTTCTCATCTATAGTAACTCTCTAATCTATGATTCTTTGGAGCCAATTTTCCACCACTCTTCCACACATATCGGCCAGAACGTTGGCAATTTCGCGTTCGATATTGTTCCTGGGCTCATCTAACGTTGTTAGCTTGTTGGCATAAACCAACGAATTAACATAACCTCATAAAAATAAATCCAACGGCGTTAAATCGCATGAGCGAGGTGGCCATTCGACCGGACCATCATTTCATTCATCATTTCATTTCATCATTTTCATTATCATTTCATCGGACTCAGAATTTCGGTAGTAAGCTTTAATAATTTCCAAACGTTGCTCGTTCGTGAACTTCACCATGATAAAAATGCAAACCTTGACTGACGTTTTAGCATTGCCAGATCATAAAAAAAAGTTTTAGGGTGCGTTTTTATTAAAATACAAAAATTTTATGTCCTTGTTGAAAGACCCTTTATAAGCTTTTAAAAATAATGTTGGGTCTGTTTTGTGAGTTTGAAGCATCGTCTGCAAGAATTATCAAAGCCAAGCATTACCCGTCAATAGGAAAAGGTATCGAGTGATATTAAATGTTTTTTTATGAGCCCGTCTGCTTGATATGACTATTTAGGATAAATCGTTACAAACAAGGGCACCACTTGTACACAAACCACTTTTAAATTCAAGAAATTTTGTAATTCGACTCTGTAACAAAAAAAATATCCCCCCCAAAAAAAAACCTTCGTGCTAGATCAACGAACAAATCTTATTAATACAAAGTCCTATAGATAAACACTCCAAGACAGGTTGAAATTCATGTGTTCTTGTCAAAATCACCGCCAAGACAAAAGTGACGTCGATCGTTTCGCAGGTAGTGGAGTCAAGATCATCATCAACATAATCATGGGCTGCCATAGAAATTGTCAAGTTGCCCGCCCTTCGCGTGCCACGCAATTTAATTACAGACAGAGTGCGGAACGAAACTATTTTCAGTCATGGTTTATGATTTCTAATGTAGATTATGCTAGAATTTATGGGAATGAGGCGAACTAGCAGCCACCGCCCGTTCATAAAAAGTCAAACGCTAAATGAAGAATGAGCTCTAATTTGAAAATTCATTTGAATAAAAGGCATATCAGAATCTAATAAAAATTGTTTTATCTGAAAACACATAATTACGAATCAAGAAAATTCACTGTATTGGTCATTTTGTTAACTAGCATTTACCCAAAATTTAATGCGAATAACAGTAAAAATGATGGTTTAACACTTTTTTAATACAAGAAAGTTTAAAATAGAGTTTTTAAATTTTAGTAAAAAGTTTTAAAAACTTGAACAGGTGTCAAATATGCCCTTAAATTAGAAGTCTTATGCCAGGTTTCACGGAATTTATACCGCTAAATTAAGTTATAGCTGGTGAATTTAAAGAAAAAAGGGCGTGCTAACTCGATTATTGACCGCTAAAAGTTTGGCACTTCCAAACTTCTTAAAATGCCGCTTAACTCTTTTGCCGCTTAACTCTTTTGCCGCTTAACTCTTTTGCCGCTAATGGTATAAAACGCGCCAAAAAATTTGAATTATCCCAATTCAGTGCTTTAGAATTTTGTTTAAAAAATTCTTTTAAAAACTATCAGAATTTCTCGTGCCAATGCTCATATTTAGTTTTTTTTATTGTTGCGAGAAAAATAAGATTGATATATTGAGTCTTTTTTTAACAGCTTTTATTTAAGCATTCTGTTTGTCAGATTCAAAACTTACAATCCATTTTTGACCCACTTCCCCTCATCCAATTAACTCCAAATTTTACGCATTTACGTAAGTCCGATGACAATACACTATTTTCATATTTCGCTTTTGTAAGGATAAGGGAAGGTCCTGTAAAGATAACGTGTTTATCTTTTCCTCAAATTTTCCGGGTTTTTTCGGGTAGCTGAGTCAGATTTTGATATTTAGAAGTCTGTAAAGAGAACGGGAAGTCCTGTAAGGATAGCGTGATTTTCCATTTCCTAAAATTTTCCGAACAAAATCTCATTTGGGGGTTTTTGAGGTCGCTGAATCCGATTCTAATGTTAAGAAATCTGTAAGCATAATGTAAGGTCCTGTAAGGATAACGGGATTATCCTTTTCCTGGTATTTTCCGGGAAAAAATCTCATCTTGGGGTTTTTGGATCCCTGAATCCGATTCTGCAATTAACACGTTGGCTACCAGCCAAAAAACGCTTACTCCGCTAGTACACACTGGGAAAAACGCAAAAATGATTTCTGTACTTCAGCGGTTCTCAACTTTTCAGTATTCGCGGCCCAATTTTCAATCAAAATTGTCATCGCGCCCCCCCTTCATACAATAAAATGTATACAATAATAACGTAATTTGAGTATTTTGGCGCTAAACCTACACTACTACCCTAATTTTAAACACAAATTACCAAGAAAACAGTAATTTATTGACATTTGACAACACCGATCCTCAGCGTTGACAAAACAAGAATCCGGTGCCTTTTTATTGCTCTTGAGTCATTTTTGCGGTTTCGCGAGAAGTTGTCTTAACCCTGAAATCACAATGAACGCGAAACTGGCGCAGAAACTGTCACTTAAAAGTTTGGTTCCCACAAATTGTTTGAAGTGAGCACAGTGAACGTATAGAACGCAGCTACAACGTAACCGCAACGCAAAAGTTTGCAAACTTCTAACTTTGCCGCAGAATTCTGCGTTGACAGTTCATAAAGTGAGGTTGGAAAAATGCCGTTCGAGGAAAAATTGATAGCCTTAGTGCAAATAACAAAGATAAAGACCAACAAAGCAAATTATCGCGTCAAAATGATCCATTTTTGTAATTTTTCCAAGTTTATACCACTTTATATTATGTCACTTGTACTACTTCACGAGCTGCCATTGTGCTCTGCCGCTAGAATTTTGCACTGCGTGACAGTTCAGAGCATTGTAGTTGCGTTGGTTTCGCGCTGGTTTCGCGCTGGTTTCGCGTTCATTGTGCTCCAAGCGTAAGTTAATAAGTTAATTATTAAATATTATTAGAAATGTATTTTGTTTTGTATGTGGGTATGTACTTTCCTTTCAGTCAATTAATAAATTTTTTAAATATTTGGTCTTGGATATGCTCGCGCCCCCCCTTAAATGTACTCGCGCCCCCCTAGGGGGGCGCGCCCCACAGGTTGAGAATCGCTGCTGTACTTTGTGAGTCACCGGTGACTCAAACTCTTATTTCACTTTTGCACACTGTGAGGTACCAGTGAACACAATGCTCTACAAAAAAAAAACCCCTTTGTACCGCACGAACGACTGCACTCAACCATGGAACTTGAGAAACTGACGGTAATGACAATAGTGTGTGTACACCGGCGACTCACATTGTCCCTGTGAGTGACACGCTGCGATCACCGGTGACTCACATGGTAGCCAACGTGTTAAGAAATCTGTAAGGACAACGGGAGATCCTACAAGGAAAACGTAATTATCCTTTTCCTCAAATTTTCCGGAAATACGCATCAGGGTTTTTGGGGTCGCTGAATCCGATTTTGATGTTAAGAAGTCTGTAAGCTCAAAAAATTATTTTTTCCCTTTTTAGTGGTTTTTTTTTTGAAAAAATAGTTTTTTTAAATAAATTTTTTTAATTTGGCGAAAAAATGCTAATTTTCCGGTACGAAAGGATTTTGGTACCTCTTAACGGCTGCGACCGCCTCCTAGCCCCCTTCACCGAACCGGCTCTAGAAAGGAAACAAATTATTAGTTTGCGTAATTTTTGAACCTCTTCAAATTTACAAGAAAAAGCAAACCGAGTAGTAAGTTGACTCAAAGGTTTGTTGTTCGCGGGATATAGAAACTTTACTCTACGACTATAAAGTTCCAGAAACTTTACTGTACAACTATAAGGTTCCAGAAATATTACGGGATGAAACGAAAGGGAAAATTTTAGAAACTGAATTAGTTTCCATGTGTTGAAATTTCATACAAATCGGTTCAGTACTTTTAGAGATTTTTTTTCACAAAAAAGAGATTTTCCTGTAATATCAATATGATAATATACTGATTTTTTTATGTGATAAGGAAATTCTTTACACTTAGCTTCTTTTTAGCATTAAGTGTTTAAATGACCTTATGGTCGTACATATTATTAGTAAAACGGAAGTTTTTACCGCGAAGCACGCCATAAACTTACTGTGTCTCTTTAACCTTTTTTGTAGGGATGACCACATTTATTTTGTGTGAATCCGGCGCAAGATAACGCGGGTATGGGAGGATGGCGGAAACGGAACACCAACAAAACAGCAGATTTCAAAAACAAAAATTATTTTGGACGAAAGAAAAAACGAAAAACAAATCTGCGCCGCAGGCGAAATTTGCTGTCAATGATTTGGATCAAGAGCGGCATAGCCCCAGGCGGAATAAAACTTAATTTTTCGCACTAAATTGAAAAAAATGTTAACACTGAATTGAAAAATCCGAGACAAAAGTGTAGTTCCCCGGAGCCCTGACCAGCATGCCTAAATCCAGGACTTCCCCCGAGATTTCGGCACGTCTGGTTACCCTACTTTTAGTAAATATTTGCCCGTTTTTGTGTAATTTAAAATTGAAATACTCAGAAACGCTTTTGAACTATCAAAGGAAACCTCAAATAGCGAAAAAAAATCCCGAATACAATTTCAACATGCTTTACTTTAAAAATATGTCCAATAAAAAGAGATTTTCTAAAAATTTACTTATTTGATACAATGAAATCTTTGTACAAAATCTCGATTTATGTTTATTGACACAATTTTGATAGCACGCGCCAGTAATCAATAAAGTTTAAGACACATTATAAAAAAAAGTCCCCAGGTGGAAATCGAACGTGTTTAAATAACCAGGTGGCAATTAATATTATGATTTATGTCACTGACTTATTCTGTGAATCGACAAATACCTATTTTAAAATTCCAAAAATTCGTGGAAATTTGCTTAATTTGAGACGCTTATTAATATCGTCTGATTTTTGCGATGAAAGACTTCGTTGATACGTCGCGACTCCGGGCCGTGATTAATACAGGATTTTTAATTTGCAGCTGTCAGGAATCGAATATGTAAATCCATTTTTTTCTATTATTTAAATGGAAACTTTGAGTAAATAATTTAAAACGTCTTTTTCCAAAAATTTTTCTTCGCTGTAGATTTTTTTTCATGTTTTA
The DNA here is from genome assembly GCA_964034945.1 of Chrysopilus asiliformis. Lineage (NCBI taxonomy): Eukaryota > Metazoa > Arthropoda > Insecta > Diptera > Rhagionidae > Chrysopilus > Chrysopilus asiliformis. Next base: position 88,706,598 of record OZ035960.1, on the reverse strand, counting down.
ATTCGTAGATAATTGAACAATCAGGACATTATTGTAAAAAAAACATCTAAGAAAAAATTGTTGATTCCACTTTATTGACGCTACAAAAATCCCCTTTCAATTCCACATTTTCGAGGGCTATGCTTTTGCAAATCCGTATTTTAAAAAATGTTGAAAATTCACCCTCGAAATTGAAACAAACATCGTCCACCTGCGATCGCGGGAATTTTCTTAATATCTCGCCAACAACGAGATTTGTTAAGTTTTTTATGCCTAAACCGGCGACGTTAAATGAAAAATCCTTTAAATTTCCATCTGTTAAAAATACGTTTTTTCACTTAACTTTCTTAAGTGCAACGAAAAATTTGCACTTCTTAGGGTGAAGTTTTTTAAGAGAAAAAAAAACCTTCAGCAACTGCTGGCGTTTCAGCGATTTTCATTGGATTTGTGAAGAAATTTAGGCCAAGATGCCTGCGGCAGCAGACCAACTCCACGGATCGCTTTCAACTTCTTCTTAATTTCTTCGTTTCTTTTCTTGTCTTTATAAAAGAATATAAATTAAGTACCTCAAGGTTTTTTATGTGCACCGAACTCAGTTGCATCTGTTTTTAAAGTTTTTTTTACCGTGTCATCTTGCGTAAGGATGAGAGATCCTTTTTTTCCGTAGTTTTTTTTTGGAAAGAAAAAGCATAAAAAATCAGAGCACGGCTGCATCGTCTGGATTTGGGTCTGAATTTAACCTGAACTCCAGCGTAAAAAATCCTGCTGTTGAGGGAGGATGCCAGAGGAACAATTTTTAAGGATCAAGAAGTAGGTAAGAATCCTATCTTCCTTCAATAATCTGAAAAATAGAGAATTTAGGATATTCAACAATATGGCATCATCTGTGAGAAATCTAGAAGGAGACTGGGAACTTTTTTGTCAGGAGAATTTTTAATGAATTTGGATTTAGAGTTCTTTGAGCAAAAATAAAATTTAGAAAAAAAAGTCTGAGGAAAAGAAGTATATTCTAAAATATTTTCGGTACCAAAAATGTTTAAAAAATTTTCAAAACATAAGAAAAGCTGCAATTGCCAATCGTCAAATACTCTATATGATGACAGACAAAATGTTTATTTAACAAAATCCATTTGTATAGGAGATGGGGAAAGGAGTGTTCCGAATCGATTTTGATGTATGGGTAAGTTATGTAAAATCACATTCTAAACAGATTTTACCTTAATAAATTTATCAATACGACTCATAGTTTTCGAGAAAATAAAAAAAAAAATACAATTTGTATGGGGGAGGGGAGAAAAAATGGTCAAATTGGATTTTGATGTATAAATTAGTAATGTAGAATTATATTCTAAGCACATTTTATTTTTATAAATTTTTCGATACGATGCACAGTTATCGAGAAAACAGGGAAAAAGTATTCTATGCTGTTTCGTTTGTATGGAGGAGAAGAGACGGAACGGTCCAATTTTGACCGTTCAAGAACTTGGCCGAGCCATTTACGAGAAACGTAATTGTATAAAATTTCAAGTCTCTAACTGAATACCTTCGAAAGTTTTGGTGTCCACGCACGGACAGACAGGCGGACGGACATGCGGAAATGAAACACCCTGGTGTAGTTCATTTTTGTGTCCGACGATTGGTTCGATGCATTATAAACGGTATATTAAATCTAATATACTCCTATATGATATATCATATAGACTATACAAATTTTACACTTTCAGTTTGTCTTTTTCTACCTTTCTTTTTCTCTGTCTTTCTTTCTGTTTTTAGCCTCTTCTTTTCTATCATCTTATATCCTTCCCTTTATCCCCTTTTCACACTCTTTCTTTTTTCTTTCTCTTTCTCTTTTTTTCTATTTCTTTTTCTCTTCCTCTTTTTCTCTTTCCCTTTTTCCTTTCTTCTCTCCATATCGTCTTTTCTCACTTTTTTCCTGCTTCTCCCTCTTTTTCTCTTCGTCTCTCTCTTTTTCCTTTCTTCTCTATCTTCATCTCGTGTTCTCTCACTTTTTTCCTGCTTCTATCTCTTGTTCTCTTCGTGTCTCTCTTTTTGCCTTCTTCTGTCACTGTATGGCTGTTTTCTCACTATATATCTTCTTTTCTCACTGTATATCTTCTTCTCTCTATTTTCCTCAGCTATTCTGTTCTTTCTCTACTTCTTTCCCTCTTTTCTTGCTGTCTCTCTTGAGTTCAGAGCTAGTAAATAAATTCGACTTGAACACTTCCTGACTTGAACACTTCCTGTTCGTCTTTCTCGCCGACCTTACCGTCGCCTTTTTTGTTTTTTTTTTCTTTCCCTCTTTTCCTACCGTTTTTGTTTCTCCTCCTTTATCTCTGTCTATCGTGTTATCGCTCTCTCTTTCTGTCTCTTTCTCTCTGCCTCTCTCTCTCTATGCCTCTCCCTCTCTCTCTATGCCTCTCCCTCTCTCTCTGTCTCTCTCTCTGTGTCGCTCTCTCTGTCTCTCTCTCTGTGTCGCTCTCTCTGTCTCTCTCTCTGTGTCGCTCTCTCTGTCTATCTCTCTCTGTCTCTCTCTCTCTATTTTTCTCTCTATCCCTGTCTCTCTCTGTGTGTCTCTATCTCTCTGTCTCTCTTTCTCTGTCTCTATCTCCCTCTCTCTCTCTGTCTCTCTGTCTCTGTCTCTCTCTCTCTCACTCTTTTTCTTTCACACTTGTTACCACTCTCTCTTTCTGTTTTTCTCTATTTCTCTCTCTGTATATTTGTCCTAATCTAGAGCAGCACATGGCCCCGACAAATACTAATTCTTCCCCGCTATCCGCACCTACAACTTTGCATTAGTTGCGCACCAACAACTTTGCATTAAAAGTGAAATAATAAGAAATCACAGTTAAGACATTTCATAAAAGCAACTTTTCTCGGAAATAGAAAAGTTATGAATTTATGGAAAAAGTAATAAAGTTTTCAAATAAATAAAAAAAGCTTTACAAGCACTAATAATAAATAAGAAAAAAAGCTTTATTTATATTACAGCGGTTTACATTGCAACGTATTTTCAAGAACTTCACCACGCATTTTTCTTCATAGCTAATCATATCGCAACAGGCTTAAGACCCAAGTGGGAGAAGAGGATCACCGATTCTATTATAACTATACATTTTTAAAAAGGGAATCGTGCATTGAGAACCTGTTAGAAAGGTTGGGAACTGATTGTGTACGTATTTAACATCCATCAGTAGCTCTGTTGGAAAAAAATTATGTTTTTAAGAAGAGATCTTTAAAAAAGAAAGTCTTTTGACTACTTTCAACTTTTCAAACTACGGAAGTAGAATTCATTTCGAATTTTAATTAAGAAATATCAAAAATCATTTGAAGCGAGAAAACGGCTCAATTTATTTGACAAAAAATATTTCAGTGCGAATCTGTTGTAAAAAAATTTAAATCACCGGAAGTTGAAAATTCTGCACACTGAAATTTATTTTACTGAATTTCTCTTGGACCGCACCATGATGTGACCGCAACTTTCTTTCGATTGGAACGTTTTTTAGCTTAATTACCTGTGATCGGATCCTTAATTACTTGCCGAGAATTGAATAATTTTTACTTCAATGTTGACCAAGTCGATGGAAAAACATTCAAATGTGCACAAAGCTCTTGGAAGTCCATCGTTTGGTCCATTGAAGGCCATTCCAGAAATTCCTATGTTTCTCTCTGTGTTATCCCGATTTCGAAGTCCAGTGAGTTACCTTACTTAATTTTTACGATGCTGTTAACCGTTGTGTGTATTTATGTCCACTTTTGTCGTTGAAATTTTAAAGAATACAAAAAACGTCTTGATCAGGTATGAAGCATGTAAGAGCCAATGAAGCGATTCTTTTACCTCACACATCGATTTATGATCCATGCGCACTTAACTCTGAGATTATGCCTGAGAGACCTGCAGAATATAAGAAAATAAGAAGAAAAACCGAACGCAACATCAGATGAAATTTTCTCGACATTTTTTTATCAGCATTTTTATGACAATTTTTTCCTATGTCTCGTTATTTTTGATTGTCTTGACGCAAAATTGGCAAAAAACTTGATCAGGAGATGCGCATGGCATGTAGTTTTCTTAAAGACGACCAAATTTTCTTCCGTAATTCTAACAACCGACGATCGTCTAAATGGCGATAAATCATGGTTGCAGATCAATTTTTTTGCCGTGTTTATGAAAATTTTCATCAATTTTTAATTTATTGAGATCGCTTTCAAATTGGATCTCTCATGATCAAATTATAAGGTGGAAAAAGACTTGCTTCAATTAGGCGCGCCTCCAAATGCCACGCGACCGGTTTCCAGATTTTTTTTTGGGAACGACACTCTGGGTTTTGTGTAAAATAAAAATATAATTAAGCCGTTCATCACTAAATTTTTACATCAAATTTGTTTAAAATAATCGTAATTTAAAAGCAAATTGTCCAATTTTTTTATACTCTATATGATATATCAGTATATTAAATTTAGTATACCGTTTGTAACGCATCGAACCAATCATCGGACGCAAAAATGAACTATTGTTAGGGATGGCAAAAGATTTTATTTTCCGAATGTCTGTCTCTCCGTCTGTCTGTCGGTCTGTCTGTCCGTCTGTCTGGCCGTCTGTCTGTCCGTCTGTCTGTCCGTCTGTCTGTCCGTCTGTCTGTCCGTCTGTCCGTCTGTCTGTCCGTCTGTCTGTCCGTCTGTCTGTCCGTCTGTCCGTCTGTCCGTCTGTCCGTCTGTCCGTCTGTCTGGCCGTCTGTCTGTCCGTCTGTCTGTCCGTCTGTCTGTCCGTCTGTCTGTCCGTCTGTCCGTCTGTCTGTCCGTCTGTCTGTCCGTCTGTCTGTCCGTCTGTCCGTCTGTCCGTCTGTCCGTCTGTCTGTCCGTCTGTCTGTCCGTCTGTCTGTCCGTCTGTCTGTCCGTCTGTCCGTCTGTCTGTCCGTCTGTCTGTCCGTCTGTCTGTCCGTCTGTCTGTCCGCAGAGAAAAAAGAATCTAGAGAATAAACTCTTAGAACAAATTTTTAGAGAAAATTTTTCCACCGTGAGAGGAAGCAAGAGGATCCGATGTAACACGCAAAAAACTTATCCATTCGATTCCTCCATCTCATTGAATAGATACGACGAAAATGATTCTCTTTGCTTCGTGCTCCCTAGTCTAAAAGTATTTAACTTTTAGGCCGTAGCTAGTAAATGATAGGGACCTTTTCCCCTCCTTCGACGGGGAAATTTGTCGAAAATTTGTTCGGCAGAGTTTTTTCTATGTTTCCTTATTCTATGCTGTCCGTTTGTGAACACCATTACTTTCGAAAGGATTGAATTAGAGACCTGCAATTTTGTATAGTTGCGTTTCTTGTAAATGGTCAGGCTAAGTTCTTGAATGAGCAAAAATAGACTATTCCTTCCCCCCTCTCCCATACAAACGAAACAGTTCTTTACAATTTTCTTGAAAACGGTGAGTCATATAGAAAAATTTATAATGTATTTAGAATAGGATTTTACATAACCCACCCATATATCAAAATCCAATCGGACCACTGCTTCCCCCGTCCCCCATACAAATGGAATTCATTTTTCTTGTTTTCTCGAAAACTTTGAATCGTATCGAAAAATTTATTAACATGAAATGTGTTTAGAATATGTTTTACATAACTTATCTATACATCAAAATTGAATCACACCACTTCTTCACCCCCCACCATACAAAATTAATACTTAATACTTTTTTTTCTATTTTCTCGAAAACGGTGAGTCGTATTGAAAAATTTGTAAAGGTAAAATTTGTTTGGAGAATAATTTTACATACCCGTTCTATACATCAAAATACAATCAGGCCACTCCTTTCCCACTCCCCCACACAAATGGATTTTTTTAAATAAACATTTTGTCTGTCATCATACAGAGTATTTGACGATTAGCCCCTGACAATTGCCGTTTTTCATATGTTTAATTTATCAAAAACCCAATTACGGAGAGTTTTTCCATGAAAAATTATCAGTTGTGATCAATACAAAAATTTATCTCTGCAATATTTAATTTCGGAAACAATGTGAAAAATAATACTCTTACAAATATGTTGAGAACCGTTAGAGATACGTAAAAATCGTTAAAGTAGAAGATGTAAGAAAATTTTCGATCCTTTAAACTTTGTGGGATTCATTTTTTCCGCAAAAGCGTATCGTTTTCGAGAAATTTTCAATTTAAAAAAAAATGTGTGGGAATTTTCAATTAAAAAAGGTACCTGTTATAGCTACTGTTACTTTTCCAAAATTTGATAGAAAACTACGATTTTCGGAAAACCCATTTGCAAATTTCTAGCTCAACGCGTTCTCGAGTTATTTAAGATACTTAAATTGGACAGACCGACAGACAGATGCACGGGCATCCTCATAATTTTGCCTGAAACGGATTTCATGCTGATTTTCTAAATTTTTCAGAACGACTCATCGTTTTTGTGAAAATTGCTAAAAACCTGGTGCGTTTGTAGGAGGGAGAGAAGTTGAAAATCCTACTCCAGCGTTTCTCAACCTTTCAATATTCGCGGCCCAATTTTCAATCAAAATTTTCATCGCGCCCCCCTGCATACAATAAAATGTATACAATAATAACGTAATTTGAGTATTTTGGCGCTAAACCTACAATACTACCCTAATTTTAACCACAAATTAACAAGAAAACAGTAATTTATTGACATTTGGTAACACCGATCGTCAGCGTTGACAAAACAAGAATCCGGTGCCTTTTTATTGCTCTTGCGTCATTTTTGCGGTTTCGCGAGAAGTTGTTTTAACCCTGAAATCACAATGAACGCGAAACCGACGCGAAACGGGCGCAGAAACTGTCACTTAAAAGTTTGGTTCCCACAAATTGTTTGAAGTGAGCACAGTGAACGTATAGAACGCAGCGACAACGTAACCGCAACGCAAAAGTTTGCAAACTTCTAACTTTGCCGCAGAATTCTGCGTTGACAGTTCATAAAGTGAGGTTGGAAAAATGTCGTTCGAGGAAAAATTGATAGCCTTAGTGCAAATAACAAAGATAAAGACCAACAAAGCAAATTATCGCGTCAAAATGATCCATTTTTGTATTTTTTCCAAGTTTATACCACTTTATATTATGTCACTTGTACTACTTCACGAGCTGCCATTGTGCTTTGCCGCTAGAACTTTGCACTGCGTGACAGTTCAGAGCGTTGTAGTTGCGTTGGTTTCGCGCTGGTTTCGCGTTCATTGTGCTCCAAGCGTAAGTTAATAAGTTAATTATTAAATATTCTGTCGAAATGTATTTTGTTTTGTATGTGGGTATGTACTTTCCTTTCAGTCAATTAATAAACTTTTTTAAATATTTTCTCTTGGATATGCTCCCCCCCCCCCCCCCCCCCTTAAATATCGCCCCACTCGCGCGCCCCACAGGTTGAGAATCGCTGTCCTACACGGTTAAAATTATTGGACTAACTTTTAGTGGAATTCGTCATTTTTTAATACTTTTTCTATTAAATTTCAATCGGATTTTTGGTGTTTATATCGGTATTATATACCGAGCTGCAAAATCTGTGGCAAAAGTTTAGTTTCCGGGACGCAGGGTAGCAAGCCTAAATCCGGGTTTAAAAGGATGTTCGTAACCAGCCTTTCTGAGCATGCATGCCAGAGTCTATCAGTAGTAATTTTTCTAATTTGGAAATAGTCGCATATTTCTTTATTGACCCAATTTATATTTCTAAATTTGTACATATAACACAGAAATTCCATTATTTACTGTTTTTCCGTGTTCATTAAAAAAAATTTCGGGGTGAAAGTAAATATTTTTCCCAATTTAAAATTATTCAAATTTCGACCGTGTCCAAAAGTTCTCACAAATGAATGAAAACGAAATTAAATCATATTCCTTAATAGAGAGCTACATATATGTCAGATTAAGCCAAAAACTATGACCAAAAGTTGTTAAAAAAAAACAATCCAATAAAAAAAACTACTAAACCTGATCAAAACGTCTCTTGGCCACTAATTAATTCGCAACAAAACTGAATTCGCCGATGATTTGATCTCGTAACATTCCGTGTCCGTAAGAAGTCGCAAGCAGCCCGTTTTGAAATCAAATTGACATTTTTTTTTCCAACCCGTTTTTTGGATCGATCGTGTTACGGATCATTAACGAAAATATCAAATTGACGAAAAATATACAAATTTTTGGCTGTTGTTTGGACTTTTTCATTAGCTGAAAGTGAAAAATGAATTTATTGTTGTTTCTTTGTCCACCTTTAATGTCTTCGGGGGGTATTTGTAATAAAGGGTGCTCTTTTACGTGGGAGATATCAGTTTTTTCGTAAAAACTTTTCCACCGGTGATTAAAAAACCAATAAATGTCGAATATAGTATTTAAGATTTATACATTTTAAATGCATTCGTTTGGGTTATCGTTACATAATCAAGTTTGTATTAATTTTTACTGTTTGAATTTTTTTTTGGTATTTCAATGTAATTGGACTGCATTTATTAATGCAAGTTTCAAATGTCTTAATAAATGTTTTCTATTCACAATTTTTTTTTGTTCCATTTTCTTCAATTTTTTTTTGATTTCTTCAATTTTTTTTTTTGATATTTTTTTAAATTTTCTTCAATTTTTTTTTTCATTATTTACAGATAATTGTTGGGAGTCTGCAAAGAAAACTAAGGAAAGCTTAAAATGACTTGTTTTATGGACAATCCCACGGACGATTCGTTTTTTCCCAAACGCGCATAGTTTTCGAGAAATCTTGAAAAAGTTGTATTTTTTCAAAAATAAAATATCCGTCATTGGTAACATTCAGGGTATTCACAGTCCTCTTTTAATTTTGGGTATTCGGTTAAATTTGACTGAATTACCGAGCGGTAAAATTACTCGCAATTTAAAAGAGGACTGTGAATAACCTTCATGTAAAAATGAATTACCGAATTCGGTAATTGTAGACATGCCTTGAGTCGTGTTTTCCGGCCCGGTTATTCGGTATCAAGAATCAACCGCGAGTGGCGCTAGTAATGTTTTTAGTTGTCAAATTTTCTCGCTGGTTTTTTGTTAATCTCATCGGACTGCAATTTTTTTCAATTTTGATAGCCGTTGCCACAATAGAAATTCAAAAGAATACATGTTCTCAAATCTGTGCTGTGGGATGTTCACAGTAGAATATTTTCAGTCTTTTAATATTACCGAAAACACCGAATACCCAAAATTAAAAGAGGACTGTGAATACCCTTATTGATTTCCCAAAAGTTGACAGAAAACTACGATTTTCATAATACCTCATTTGCACAAAATTTCAAGTCGTTATATCAGGCTTGTCCAACCTGCGGCCCACGGGCCGCATGCGGCCCAAGACATGTTTGCATGAGGCCCAACCAAAACTGATATATTTACAAACTTTATGAATTAATCAAGTTTAAATTAGGTACTTAAAATTGTTAACTAAGTATGTGTATATTCTACGTTTTTTTACTAATCAGCTATCTATAGCAAGCATCATCAGCTAGTGGCTCGGCTGGCTCATCACACAGATTGGCTTTAACAGCGTAGGCCTATAATCGACCTTGTGTGCTGTAATGCTTGTGTGTTGCGGTTTCAACCATGCTTTGGAGTTGGAATCGGTGCTGTATTTTAATGTGTAGTGGTTACAAATTTTGATTGTAAAGGGAGCGACAGTTACTTTGATGACCCCTGATCTATAGGGTTAGTATATTTTATTTGTGGCCCAATATAACTCGTCTTCTCGCAATGTGGCCCACGAAAGCTGAAAGGTTGGACACCCCTGCGTTATATCAACGTGTTCTCGAGCTAATTTAAATTCGTAAAAAAGACAGACAGACCGACAGACCAACAGACAGACCGACAGACAGACCTCCATACAGACCAACAGACAGACCGACAGACTATAAATCGGACTTTATTTTGGCCAGATTCACTCTATTTCTGGAGATACAAAAAACAAAATCTTTTAAACAACTTTTTTGGTAAAAAAAAAAAGTATATTACGCAACAATGGGCGAGAGTCTACGATTTCAAGAGTGTGAAGTTAGCTGCACGAGCGAAGCGAGGGCAGATATCAAACGAGTGAAATCGGTGACTCCGTTCCGAGTTGCGTATACAATTTTTTATAACAAATTCATTGAAAATATGCCTTGAGATGCCATTTAAGCGCGATTTTGGTATTGGAGAGTATATTTTCATAACACATGCATCGAAAATATGCCTTCCGATGCCTGCGTAGCGAGCCGAAAGTTGCGTTTTCGGCCCTAGGGGCGATTTTGTTTTTCGTTTGCTATCCCTGATATTTTTATATTAAAATTAAACTTGAAAACTGAAAATTTTTTTCGCTTGAAGCTTTTGAAAAATATTTCCATGTGGCGTATATTATTTAGTTGTTTTTGTGGATAAGTTTTTACTTTTTCAATAAAAAAACAAATGAAATTGTTACCTTGAAAATTTTAAATTAAAAGTTTTTTGTTCTAAATTATTAGATATATTTATAACATTTTGGTCATGAATTGAAAAAAATGTAAGTAGCCCGACAGACAGACAGCGAAATAAACTGATGGACAGAACAACAGACATACAAAAAAATTTCGATTTTAGTCTGACAAAAAACATTTTGAAAAATTCGAAAATTATATTAAAACCAAATACCACCATCCGTGAAATTTATTGCACACAAACACACACGTATGAAAATATAATAATATATTATTAATTAATTTTTTTTATATCGACATCTATTCCAGCCATTATAATTGAAATGTTGGTTTCAATTTCATATTGCCTGTAAACCAATTTTATGATTCCATTTGGAACAATTGGTGGTAGAGAGTCTACAAAAACCAATGGAAGGTGGTTAAATCCTTGCTGTCCATTTTTTGGGCAGTCGTGATCACCCTCGTGTTTCTTTGTCAAAGCCATAAATGCAGCCATTAAACTGTTTGCTCTGCTTGGACCCTTAGTTAAACAAATATCGGTAGACACTGTTAACATTGGCCGAAAATATTTTCCCTTTTTGAGATAAATTTGCACATCTATCTGCGGATAAAAATATAAGACAAATTAAAATTGGTATAATATTTTTTTTGTTAAAAAATTATAAAATACCCGAGCATCATATATGGGTTTACTCAAATTACAATTCACAGTAATTGTGTTCGTTCCATTCGGAAAATGAGTCATGTTGCAAAACATATTTTTGCATATTTGATTTCTATCCAGATCGCAATTATAATCCTTAATTTTTATGGAGTATTTACCCTTTAATACATTAAATTTATATGAGAATTAAATTTGATAAAAATAACTAATTTTATATTTCTTACTTCTCCATAAAATACAGTCAATATCAAGAAAAATATCTTACGAATCATTTTCACAAACCAAGTTTTCCCTTATGGTAAAATTAGCACTGAAATAAATCAAACTCTACGCACTATTTTATTTTAAATCCACATTACACGGTCTACTGAGTAGATTCTAAATTTTTCATGGTTGAATTAACAAAATATTTCAAAGATAATGTTAGAAAATCCAACGCTAATTTACCAAAAAGCATAATTTACCAAATAGCATGCGAAGGGGAAAATACGAACAGGGGGATATTTTGCTAAAAGATTGGAAAACTGCGTCCTGTAAAAACAGACAGACGAACAGGCAGACGGACAGACGGACATACAGACAGACAGACGGACATACAGACATACAGACAGACAGACGGACATACAGACCGACGGACAGACATACAGAAGGACAGACAGACACACAAACAGACAGACAGACAGACAGACAGACAGACAGACAGACGGAAAGACAGACAGACAGACAGACAGACAGACAGAAAGACAGACAGACAGACAGAAAGACAGACAGACAGACAGAAAGACAGACAGACAGACAGGCAGACAGACAGACAGACAGACGGACAGACAGACAGACAGACAGACAGACAGACAGACAGAAAGACAGACAGACAGACAGAAAGACAGACAGAAAGACAGAAAGACAGACAGACAGACAGACAGGCAGACAGACAGACAGGCGGACAACCAGACGGACAGACAGACAGACGAACAGACGACGACTTAAGCTATTTTAACTTATTATTACAGATATATCCGGTGTGCTCGTTTGAGTACAGCGAGCGTTAGTGGGTTAATGAAATGGATTGAAGATCTGCAAGAAAAAAGCTCTCTAGGAGAAGATCGGATAACTAATAAAGATCTGAAACACCTGAAATATATAATCTCTCCCATTTTGGTAGAGTTAATTAATAAAATGTTTCAAGAAGGCTGTTTCCCAGAGATTTTTAAGCGTGGACGTGTTGTTCCTATTTTTAAAAGTGGAGACAAGAAGGACCCAAGTAATTACAGACCAATTACACTGTTATCTTCGATGGGAAAACTATTTGAAAAAGCTATACACACTAGGATATATGATTTTGCAATTGAATATGAAATATTAGATAGACAACAATATGGTTTTCAGAAACAAAGCAGTACAGAAGCAGCTACTATAGACGCAATGGAGTTCATTAATGACAAACTAGATAAAGGACTTTACACAGTTGGAATATTTGTAGACTTAAAAAAAGATTTCGACACGGTAAATCATGACATATTACTTGGGCGACTCGAGGAAATAGGAGTTAGAGGCAAAGCAGGACTACTAGTAAAAAGCTATTTGACAGAAAGACATAACTATTTAAAACTGGGCAATGTAAAAAGTGACTGCGTAATTATGGACACAGGAGTACCACAGGGATCAATACTTGGACCACTTCTTTACATTCTATATGTAAATAATCTACAAAAAGCAGAAATTGGAGATAGATATATAGTATATGCTGATGATACTCTGATACTATATCATGGGAAATGTAAGAAGGAGATTGAAAATAAATTAAAAGACGGATTATACAACTACAAACAATGGATAAACTCATAATTAACGAAAATAAGACAGAATTTTTGCTTTTTAAGCAGAAAAACAAACCAAATATTGACATAAAAATAGAGATAAACGGTCAACAAATAAAAAGAGTGTCATCGACTAAATACTTGGGCTTAGCAATAGACGAAAAATTAAACTGGACATCACATATATTAAATATAAGAAAAAAATTAACACCAATGATTGGGGTATTGGGCCGTTTCAAAGATTTTAATAAAAAAACTAAAAACTTAATTTACAACGCATATGTACTATCTGCAATTAGATACAATATTATAACGTGGGCACAGTGTTCAAGTGATCTTTTAAAATCGGTAAAGAGACTTATGACAAAGGCACTAAAAAAAATAAACGGTTTCAATATAAGTTTAATGTCGTTAACTTACACAAACACAACTTCAACATCGCTAAGCTTAGGGCGACACACAATCTTGGGACAAGAGGAGACAATTTACTACGTATACCAGCGGCAAGGACGAACAGGAAACACAAAAGTATACTACATGAATCAATAAGGGTCTACAATAATCTGTCAAACAATATAAAAGAAGCTAGAAAAATTGAAAATTTTAGAAATCTTGTCAAGAAATATTTAAGTTTAGAAGTTTTTTGTATTAGTTTTTGTATATTATATAGTAGTTAAATTCATTTAATTTATTTATTTATATGTTCTAAAATAAGTTATGATATTTAAATGTTTAAATCTTGTTAAAACTTTGCTGATACCAGCCTAAGTGCTGTTTGCAATAAATATACAATTATTATATATTATTATCTCTTTATTTAGTTAACTATTCCAATGCAAGGAATTTAATTTGGTTTATAAAAATTGTTCAACCTAATCATTGGGCCTTTTATTTCAGAGCCCCATATTGTAAACTCTTTACAATTCCGACAGGGAAACTTTATTCTCCTTTTCTGGGGCTGTATGAATTGCTTTGAAATCGGTGTCCTAATTGGGATAGCTTTGGGTTAACAATCATTAGAAACGCCGAGGAAATGAAGCAAAAAAAACCTTTCACAAAAGCGACTGACGTACCAGTAGAAGTTTCGACTCTCTCTCTTTCTCTCTCTCTCTTCTTCTTGTTCTCTCTCTCTCTCTCTCTCTCTCTGTTCTTCTTCTTCTCTCTCTCTCTCCCTCTCTTCTTCTTGCGCTCTCTCTCTCTCTCTCTCTCTCTGTTCTTCTTCTTCTCTCTCTCCCTTCTCTCTCTCTCTCTTTCTCACTCTCTCTTCCGTTTCTCTCTCTCTCTCTCTTCTTCTTCTCTCTCTCGCTCTCTTCTTCTTCTCTCTCTCGCTCTCTTCTTCTTCTTCTCTCTCTCTCTCTTCTTCTCTCTCTCTTTTTCTCTCTTTCTCTCTCTCTCTCTCTCTCTCTCTCTCTCTTTCTCTCTCTCTCTCTTTCTCTCTCTCTCTCTTTCTCTCTCTCTCTCTTTCTCTCTCGGCACTACAACTGGTTTCCTGTCTAGGCCTGCCGCAATGTCTCTCGCCAGAAGTCCCGGTGGCGTGCCGATGTCCTCCAGTTTTGCATGTCAATTCTCTTCGCGTCCTGGTCAAAAACACCAGAATAAGGATTTGAAATTTTTAGCTTCTTCTTTATTATGTTCAAGATAATGTTGAATAGAATCGCTTTAAATTTTCTAAAAAAAAAACAATTTAATTTATAAATTACAATTTACTTTTAGTTTTTCCTGGTAATTTTTTCCCAAACCTAATCAAATTTTAATTTTATGACAATTTCAAAAATTCAGGTGATTTGATATTTCTAATAATTATTTCAAAGTGCTAAATATTCATATTTTATAAATATCAAATAAAGTATATGAACAGTTTCGATTGGAAAACACACACGTCAGATTGCGTCAAAATGTGACAGTCGTTTTCCAAGGTAATAGACATAAATTTTCATTAGCATTTAAGTTTAGTGTTTTCAGAAAATTTGCAAACTTTTGCAAAAATCTTAATGATTTTGAAAATGCCGCCATCTCAGTGGAAGAGAATCCCACCAAAGAACAGAAGTCGTGTGCGCGCTGCGTAATGTCTACTATTCCATGAAATTAATTTTTGAACAAACGAAACTGAACGAAAGAAGACTCAACGAAAAGATGATTTTTGTTGGGAAATTGGTGCCAGGTGATTTCGTGTTGTATGGATTCCGCAAACGGCACAATATGTCAGATTTTCAAAAACAATGGAAGTTTGCAATCTATCATGACAGAAATCATTCTCTCGTGATATTTTCCATCTCTCGCGATTTTTTCGGTCCAAGCAAGTCCATTCTCGCTTTGAAAAGCAGAAGAAAAGAAAACCGAAACACTTAACACATAGAAACTAGCGCTGAGGTTGGTGATTTCTGAAACTAGCGTATAATTTGAATATGGTGTGTTTGTGAGCCGGTGTTGGTGTTGTGTTCGATGGATTTTAGTTTACTGCCGAACGCCAGATTGGTCGGATGGGATTTCTACTTACGCGATTATACAATTCAATTTTGTTGTTGTAAACGCGATGTGTTTCCGTTTCCGCATAAAGAATTAGTAAAAATTTACAAGGATTCACTCCTGTCGAAAAATTATACCAGTGTTTTTAAGTTCGTAAATTTGAAAATTTGAAAATTCGAAAAAAAAAAATTTTATCAATTAACGGCAACAGGACAGAAAGTAACGGGGAATTGTCATCAATAATTGGTCCAGTTTTACGGTTTGGATTAAAACTCAATTTATTCCGGTTTAATTTCGAGTGGATTACGTCTTGCCGCCCGCCAACTCTTGCAGCTGTACGCAAAAAGGACTCGTTCGACTGAGGATTTTTCAAAAACAAAAAAAAAAGAACCGACAATAAAACAATTAATTGATTAACCGTTAATTGGACAATGTGTGAATTTTAATGACGATTTTTTCGTGAATTTATCTGTTTTGAGGTTATGTGAGATAAAAAAACGCCGGTTGTTTGTAGAAAGGATTAGAAAAGAAAATTATTTCAAAGTCCTAGGAACGCCGCGTCGCGTGGTCACACCTGGTTTTTTTTACAAACAAACAAGAAAAATACTTCAAAGGACACGTCGTAGAAAAAGCCCCGCGAAGCCGATTTTTACAGTGAAGTTTATTCAAATTTTAAAGTCGTTTGTGCCAAAAAAAATGTCCTTTTAAGGACATGTGCTCGATTTTTATGAAAAGCAAAAATTTTTGAAAAAAAGTCTCGAAAAGTATTTAAGAATGTCGAACAGTTCTAAGTGTAAAATTTTATGATATTTTAGTGAAACGGCTTACAAAATAAAAAATAAACAAAAAAAAAAATACTTCGAAGTAAAGTTCAACTGCAATGATTCGACAAATTCAGGAAGAAACTTGGATTACAAAATAAAAACCTGGAATTAATTGCCAACAATTATTAATTTCTCAAGTAATTGTTTTTTGCTAACAAAAAAAAATCTTCGATTAACGATTTTTTGTTCGACAAAACACGAAAAAAAAATAAACAAAAAATGAAAACTTATTAAAAATGTTGTGAAAATCATTGCAAAAGAAAAATCTCCTTCTCACTACTCCCCGCTCATCGTTTTTTCCTTCGTAAAAATAATTTTTTTTTTTATTTTTTCACAAAAAAAAATAAAAATTTTTGTCTTAAAACAACACCAAAGTTTTCCCCTTTTCTACAACGCATAGTTTTCACTAAAAATAATTTAATTCTTTTTAAATTGTCAATCAATACTTAGTCATTTGTGTGGTTAAAAAAAATATTCATTAAAAAAAAAAAGTTTGAAAAAAAAGTGATTTTCATGTTTTTTTTTATTATTATTTTATTGATAAAGTGATAATATTTTATACCAGCAAATATTGAGATATAATATTTGAATGAAAATGTGTAAAAATAGTAAAAGATACAAACAGCATGTGTAACAAGTAAAAACAACAAATAATTCCGACGTTTTTGCCAATTTTATATTGAGAAAAATTGGATCAAAAAAAGATCAACAACTTCTACTCACAGTCAACTCAAATAGTTTTTACTATTTTTTTTTAATTCAGAAAAATTAAGAAAAAAAACTCACCGCCAAAATGAATTGGATTAACTTACATTTAACTGCATGGATTTTAAGTTTAATTATTTTGCTTGCTAGTGAGGTAAGTGAAAATATTTTTAAAAAAATTATCCATAAGTCAAAAAAAAAATCCATAAATAAAAAACAATCCAGAAATAAAAAAACAATCCAGAAATAAAAAAAAAAACCATAAAAAAGAAAAAAAAATCAGAAATTTCTTCCTGAAAAAAAAATCCATAAGTAAAAAAAAAGAAAAAAATCAAAAATTTAGTCCTAAAAAACGCTCCAACTCGAATTTTGTCATAAAAAACCGTCCGAATATGTTCAAATTATGACCAATTTTGCTAAGTTATTTTATTTTGCGATCGTGGAAATTGTGAATAAAATTCGCGGAGAAATTCACAAAAAAACTGCAAGTGTAAAAAGGCCTTAAGGATCCGTAATTTTTTTTAATTATTTGTTTTGACACACCATTAGTTTTCACCTTTTAAACCTTCCAGATGACGAAAGTTTTTCAATAAAAATAAAAATGCCTGAAATATGAAATATTCAAAGTACAGTAAAACACGCTTAAATGCACATCGAATTTCGCAGAATTTTATGTGCATTTATCCGTGTTTTACATTTATCTGTAGGCGTAGCACAGATAAATGCACATTAATGTGCAATTACGCGAGTAAAAGATAAACATGTCACTTTAATATTCATGTAATAAACTTTTAAGTTCAACAAGGTTACACAAAAACAAAGAATCTAATTAAGAATTCATTTTATCAAATAAAAATAACAAAAATCACATTTCATTTTATAAAATAATAATAAAAAACAATACGCAAAGTAAAACAATGAAGTGAAGTAAAGTAAGGCAGATTAGGGGTGTGCAAAAGATTTTTGGTGTAATTATATTTCATTTTTGCACATGTGCATTTAAGTGTGTAAAATTTTATGTAATTTATACTTTTGCGGATGTGAAAATGGTTGCATTTAAGCAAGTATTGTAATTAAGCGTGTTTCATTTATCCGTGTATATGAAAAATGCTTGAAAATCCTCCAGGCACAAAGTTGACGTGCAATTACTCGAATTTTGCATTTAAGCGTGTTGCATTTAAGTGTGTTTTACTGTACCAAAAGTTTTAGATCCTTTTTTAATTAAAAAAAAATACTAGTGGGATTCATGGAGTCACAGAAATGCCTCATAAACTGCGTCAATTTACCACCTCGTAAATGAACTATCAAAATTTATATGGCGAATTTAAAGGTGATGGCCCAATAAAAGTTTTGCTTGTTTTACTCGCTTTGACAGCTGAATTGAACTCCGTGTTTCCTTATGGGGGCTAGCCCAATACAAAAGCGCTTAAAGCAAAGCGAAGCAAGCAAAGCTTCGATCCGGGCAATTCTCAAAGCGATGATTTCCTAGGGAGCTTCATGAAGTAACAGAAAATGTCTATGGAAAATCCTTAAAGCGACCCTCGTAAATTTACGCGACGATTTCCGTGTGCAAACAAGCTCGTAAAATCACGCAAACGTCAAAGACGGAGATTTGGGATGACAAAAGATTTTGATTTCCGAATGCCCGTCTATCTGTCTGTCTGTCTCTCTGGTCGTCCGTCTGTTTGTCTGTCAGTCTATCTGTCTGTCCGCGAACGCCATAACATTCGGAGGGATTTTTTTATAATTTCATTCAGAGCTTAGAGGAAGATCCTTGAACTAGAGATTTGAATTTTTTTACAGTTTAGTTTCTCGATAATAGCAAGGCAAAATCGGACCATTCTTTTCCCCCTTTCCCATACAAACGAAACCGTTTTTTGCAATTTTCCCGAAAACGATGATTATAAAAATTCGGTGATTATAAAAACGGTGATTATAATTATAAAAAATTATAACGGTAAAATGTGTTTAGAACAGGATTTTGCATAACCGAAATATTTTTAAAAACCCAAAAAAGTCTAGATTGCTATCACGGCCTCTGCTGTTGATGGGTTGCAACGCAAAAAAACCTTACAAATGTTGTAATTCATCCATGGTTCGCAATCCATGTAAAACTGTAGGTGCGAAGAAGGGAAGAAATCGTTATGAAACCTCAATTGAGGAGGCCCAGGCTCTTCCAGCTGTAGCGGTAGTAAAAAACCCAAAAAAAAACCCAGGTTGGGCAAAAATTTGGTTTTCGGAACGCCGACATAACAAATGTTTCTTAAGCACCGATCTTTGGAAGCCAAAAATCACAAAAAAGAAGTCGCCCAGTGATATTTACTCTAATGGCGAGTTTCACGAGATTTTTAGTAACCGCTAAATCGATTTAGCGCACGCTAAAAGTTTCGTGAGACCCGCAGTAAATGTTGCAGAGATCAGAAACTAAGGGCATGTGCGAAACCGTTTAATTGCACAAACTAATAAAAACGTATCCGCATTGGCCGTAAAACACAAGCGGCCTGACACAACATTTACGGCGACATGAGCCCAAATTTCAGTTCGATTAATTTTTTGAAATAAAATCCGACTGCTTTTTTCAGATTTTAAGGCCGGAATCACAGAACTATATAACATAGAACAACTGTCACCATACAAAGCTCTGCTGAAAAATGGTCCCAAAAGTAATTCCCTCTTTATCGTACTTGAACGCATCCACTGAACTGTATAAGGTCGCGAAATTCAAATTTCGTTTGCCGCGAAATTCAAATTTCACAAGTTTGAGGCTAACTTTAGGCGTCAAAAACGAATTTTAGGCGCCAACACTATTCCGAAAGTCTATTTTCCTTAGACAACTCACGGTTTAAACGAGACGGCTATATTTATTTTCATACGGTTATCTTGCTCTTGACTCGTTTTGATTCACTGAACTGTATTGAAATGGGACCATTTGAGACAGCAAATCGAGCGATCTAGTATATCTATGGCCGGAATACAATTTTAAAAAAACTCCAGTGGGTTTTTTGGGCCTCAGGCGTTATTATTGCCTGAGGCGTATTTGACTATTTTTCGCAATTTCAGCTGCAATTAATTATGGACAGTTAAAAAGGACAAAAAATATCAAAAACTGAGAAATTTTGAAAAATTTTCCCTATCAAAAAAAAAATTAAATTTTTTACTATCATCTACGCAGCCATCAAATTTTTTTTATCTCAAAAAACCAGCTTTTTACCTAATAATGGAATAATTCGAATAATGTAAAAAGGTGGTTTTTTGAGATAAACGAAATTTGATTGCTGCGTCTCCAAATTCAAACAAAACCCGGCGACCCTTTTTGTAACTATAGTAAAAACACGTGTTTAACACTTTGAACACTGAAGAATTTTCCAAAAACTCCAAAAATTAAAAAAAAATCCACAAGAGAAAATTCCAATCAGGTTGACTCATTTTACAGGCAACGACATAAAAACATAAAAAAAAGAAACAGAGTTCTGTGCCACCACTTGGGTGCATCTAAACCCAAAAAAAAAAGAAAAGATACATAAAAACCAAACAAATAAACAAACCATGGAAAAATGATTTTATTTCATTAGAAAATTCTCATAATTAGTCGTAAAATAAATGAATGAAAAATGAGTAGATTTTCTTAACTGAAAATCACCGAAGAAAAGAAAATATAAAGATGGTCAGCATCAGCGTCAGCGTAAAAAGAACCTGCAAAAGAGTGGGCAAAACTCTAATAAACAAATTTGTATCAAAATTTGAAGACGATGAAATCTTCAAGATATGAAGATCGTCTTCAGGTCGATCTGCATATCTTGAAGATTCTCTTGGGGTTTTTTTTTTTGGTTGTAGGTGTCTTCCAGCCATACTAGCAGCAGTAAACCAGCATCAAGTCACACTCCGTTCGAATCTTGAGGGAAATATGATAAATGTGAGAATCGTCCCAATTCCATTCCCGTCTTTTTCATATTTTAATCAATTATGTGGCATTTTGTTTTTGTTTGCCTGTTGACAGAATTCGCCTCTCAGCTGGATTGCGTTTTGACATCAAAAATTGACCAATGATGGGTCCCCGAGGTGGTGCAGCTCTAGCGGGGCTCCCTTAGGAGGAGGAGGAGGACACTGAAAATGTAATTGGACACATTCAACAATCCAGCATAGTGACAATTTTTTGTTGTTGTTGTTGTTGTTATTACCACCGAATTGAATTGCTGGCTCGCCTTAATCATCATTAAATCAGATATCATCTCGTGTCACATTTTTCTTGAGGGTTTTTTTCTTTGTTTTTGTTTTTTGTAAAATTACCCGCGACTGTTAAAAACTGTGTCTGTCTGTTTGTCTGTCTGTCTAACGTCTTGTCTTGCAAATCACCAGTACATCTGATGCCGTTGTTGACATTTTTTTTTTCTTATTTTTTCGTTACCATCATCTGGAATTCATGGATTTTTATGGATTTTGAGCTGCTCTTTTACCCGCTAATGTGACTCCATGGTCATTTTGAGAATCAGTGATGATGACCAAATTCGGTTTGTGGGAGATGCCATTTGATGCAAATTATCAGATATCTAACCAAATTTAGTCAGTTATTTGCAATTATGGTTAATGGCGTTAAAGTACATTACCTATGTGGGTTTTAAGGTTAGACAGATGATTAGCGGCTTTTGTTTGTTGAGAAAATCACAATTTTCTGTTTGTTGTTGCTTGATTTTACATTTTTCTTGTGTGTATTTTATATTTTTTTCTCCTAACAATAAGAAAAACAGATGGAAATTTATTGCGGATTTTTTTTTATTGTTTTAGTGATCAAATGAAAGTTTTTTTGTTGAAATTTTGATAGAAATGAATTCGCTGGTGACAATGTGAACGTTTTTTTTCGACATAATCAAATTTTTAAGATGGATAAACAATTAAAACTTTCCGGTCATGATTTGGTAATTGAAGCGTTAGCCCAATTAGTGAAATTTTGTTTGTTTAGCATAATTTTCTTTAAAAGTTTTAATGTTAGATTTCGCGAAAAAAAAAAACTTTTTTAAAATTTTCAATGAAAAAATGTGGTAATAAGCGGGTATTGGTTCTTCCGACCATCCGGAGCTGTGCTT
Organism: Chrysopilus asiliformis; assembly: GCA_964034945.1. NCBI lineage: Eukaryota > Metazoa > Arthropoda > Insecta > Diptera > Rhagionidae > Chrysopilus > Chrysopilus asiliformis. The sequence goes on along the minus strand of OZ035960.1, from coordinate 88,684,653 downwards.
CGGCATTAAAGGGCCTTGCCCTAAGCTCTGGCTAAAATTATAGGCCCTATTCCAGAATCCGATACGAATGGTTCGAATCGTAAACTCAATGTTGTTGTTAGTGTTTTATACCAACAACAACATTGAGTTTACGATCCGAACCATTCGTATCGGATTCTGGAATAGGGCCTTATAAAAAAAATGGTGTTATTCGGGTTTTTATAAACTAGGGATTCTAAAAAAACTTATGTACGTTAGATTTGCGTTAAAAGCCCTTTTTTGAGAACAAAAATATTCTTTTTTACCAAAATATCATCGAAGGTAAAAAAAGCAGGGATGGGAAAAGTTATCGTAACGAAAAACCGAAACGAAATAACGATTTTCCAGTTTTTTCCTCAAAACTGCGTTATAACGTTATAGAAATTTAATTTCGTTACAATAACGAAAAACGTAACGAAGACCGTTTTTTTGTTATTTATTGTATTTATTTTTGCTTTATTTAATTTTTTATACCCGTATGGTGAAACCAAAGGGTATATTAACTTTGCCTTACCGTTTGTAACGCCAAGATCCCATCATCACACACAAAAATGAATTACACCAGTGTGTTTAGAATGATAAAAATAGCATGTCCGTCCGTCTGTCTGTCTGTCTGTCTGTCTGTCCGCCCGTCTGTCTGTCTGTCTGTCCGTCCGTCCGTCTGTCCGTCCGTCTGTCTGTCTGTCCTGTGGCGCGGATTGCGGGTGCACGGATTGAGCTAGAGACTTGAATGTTTGCACAGATCCGTTTTTCGTAAAATGCGAGGCTAAGTTCGTTAATGGGCAAAAATGGACCATTAGGGGGGGGTACCCCCCATACGTACGAAATCGTTTTTTGTGAATATCTCAAAAACGGTGCATCTTATCAAAAAAGTCCAAGAACAAAAGTTATTTAGGCTGTGATTCTACATAAAACTCCCATACATCAAAATCCGATTGGAATAAATTTTAAAAAATCTTATTGGAAAGTTTGACTTCAAAGTGGAATTTTGGTACAAGTGCTCGAATTTTGATACGAATATCACCATACGGGTTTTCAATAATTGCCAGATTGGCAATTATAGCTTTTATTATGTTTATTATCTATTTGTGAAATGTTCCACAAAAATTCATAAAGTATAACGCCACAGATCTACCACCCGCATAAAATATAATTAAAAACATAACAAAAGCTATAATTGGCAATCTGGCATTTATTGAAAACCCGTATGGTGATATTCGTATCAAAATTCGAACAGTTGTACCAAAATTCCACTTTGAAGTCAAACTTTCCAATAAGATGTTTAAAAATTTATTCCAATCGGATTTTGATGTATGGGAGTTTTATGTAGAATCATATCCTAAATAACTTTTGTTCTTACACTTTTTTGATAAGATACACCGTTTTCGATATATTCATAAAAACGTTTTCGTTCGTATGGGGGATACCCCCCCCCTAATGGTCCATTTTTGCCCATTAAGGAACTTAGCCTCGCATTTTACGAAAAACGGATCTGTGCAAACTTTCAAGTCTCTAGCTCCATCCGTGCGCCCGCAATCCGCGCCACAGACAGACAGACGGACGGACAGACGGACGGACAGACGGACGGACGGACAGACGGACAGACGGACGGACATGCAAAAATTAGATATTTTTATCATTCTAAACACACTGGTGTAATTCATTTTTGTGTGTGATGACGGGATCTTGACGTTACAAATGGTAAGGCAAAGTTAATATACCCTTTGGTTTCACCATACGGGTATAAAAACGTAAGCGAGTTTATTGTGAGGTTAAATTTGTTTTTAGGCTACAGTGTAACCCGTATGTTGTGGCAATAACTTACAAAATCGCAAAACCCATGTAATTACCAGCTAAAATAGGAATAGCATCTTTTTCTCGCCGCTACGTCTTTTCCGTTTTAGGATAATGACGCTAATGCGATGGAAATAGTATTCAATATCCATACAACTATGAAACCAAAGACGCAAGCTTAGACACGCACCGGGTGGCATTTTTTATTTCCCATTAACTCAGAAAGCAAATCAGATCATGAACCCGATAAAACTTTTTTTTATAGTTTCAGCCTGAGCTTTAATGCCGAAGAACAGCTCAGGATGGTCGGAAGAACGAAAGGAGATGTCGGTTTATGCCCTCCTTAAACTTCTGCAGGTTATAGTCCAAGGGGAATACGTCGGATGGTAAATCTTTCCATAGTTTTGTTGATCGCGGAATGAAGGAACTCCTAAACTTTACTGTACGAAAACGGGGAGGCTCAAGGAAGAACTTGAGTTACGAATTTGTATGAGAGTTGTATGAGAGGATCAGTAAAAAAAATACAGCTATTGTGTACATTCATTACATTGTTTACTATGCAGGTAATCTATTGCCCAAAATACGTTTTGTAAACAATCTTCACAACACCGGCTTCAAGACCAAATCGAATAATCCGGAACAGAAATTAGTTTTTGGGACACCGGGACAATATGCCTAAATCCTACTTTAGACATTCAGTAAAACAGTGGTCTTCGATTAATACCAAATGTGAAGCGAATCGGCTGTAACGTTTGAGCGTTAAAATGTAGAAAACGAAAATAGAAGTACTGAAAAAACCACAAAAAATATTTTTGATATTAATTTTTTAACTTTAAACCTTAGGTAATTTTTTAAATATACAAAAACTGTGGGAAAAAATGTTAATATTTTTTTTGACAATTTTGTTCTTGCGAAATTCATTGTTTTTTTCTTTATCTTGCGAAAAAAAATCACCGTCATCATCAAATTAGCAAAGATCTTCGATTTGCTAAAATTGTCGGTACTTAAATCTGTCTATTCTATTGCAATTTTATATTCCCCTAAAAGACAAAAACTTACTTTACGACTAATTACCACTTAAGTGTTTTTATAGCGACTGCCTAAAGTGCTAATTAATCATTTAGTAAATAATTTTGTGGGAATTCTTTTTATTGCATTATCATCTGTGAATAAAATCATTTACAAATTAATACATCTTTGCAACGCAACGAAGAATAAAAATTCCCATTCCAAAGTGATGGATTTTTTAAGAAAAAAAAATGTTTTTATTGAAAGATGAATTTCCAAAAGAAACGGCGAAACGCAATTCAATTCTCAAGTGTCAAAATAAAATGAGATAAAAGATGAGCTTCCACTGAAAATGCTAATAATAAACTTGGTAGTAAAATAGATAAATAGATAGATAGATGAAGTGTGAGTAGTAGTCACATGTTGTAACCATCCACCACAGACAACCACCTTTTTTTCCACCTCTCAATTAACCATCGATCAATAATTGAGGTAAATCACATCTTCAAATCATTGAGAAAAATCTTAAAAGAAAAATAATCTGGGTGTCCGTGCTCTTCCCCAGAAAAAAAAGAAATATTCAACCACAATTCAAATCTATTCACCATTATTTGGGTAAACAGCGTCCATTCTGAATAAAATATCTATCCATCCAACTATCTATTTATCTGCTATATAAAAGATTGTTTTCAGTTGTGTTTGGATGGATGGATGGATGGATAGATGGTTAGGTCAGGTAGAAATCTATTTCACAGCATCACCAGGTAGATTACCATTCTCCTCCTTAGCTAATTATTCAATCTTTTGCTTGACCATGTAATTCACCGTCTAAATGGAGGGGGCCCCCGAAAAATATTCTCTTTCTTATCCATAATTCTATTTTTCGTTTATAAAACTTAATAGACGATGACGACGACGACGACGACGATCGAATTGGGATGCCTTACCATCTTCTGCTTCTTCTTCTTCTTGGGGCTTTTCTTTCATCGCTTTTATATAGATTGCTGAGCGAGCGCGGCGCGACGACTTCGTCTTATTTCGAAAAGTGAAGATTTTTCATAATCGTCTTGATGGTGGATAACCTCCCATTTCGTGTATAAAACACAAAAAAAAAAAAAATAATCCCATATAATACATCTCTAAATTACATTAAAAGCATAAAAATCAAAAAGACGAAACATTTTATAATCATCATCACCATCAAAAGCAAAAGCTGAAGCTGAAAAAATGATAAAAAAAGTGAAATAAGAAAGACTGTAGATCAAAAGTGGTTAACTATACGTTGGCACATTAAGCAATAAGTCAAGAACTGAATTAGAAGTATAAAAAGGCGTTTTTTTTCTTCTTCTTTTTCTTCAACTTTGAATTCATGAAAAAGAGAGATTCTAATTAACTAATTCTGGGTGCAAAGAGGATGCTTAGTGTTAGAATTCACGGTACACTATTATATTTTTAAATCCGGGATGATAAAATAGTAGTGGGTTGATATTGTCGAAGTAGTGTGAGGGCGATTCCATGGTGCTAATGATATTTTCGGTCTAGACTGCTATCAGAGACCCTTCTGTTGGCGTATTTCCACAAACCCTTACAAATGTTAATACAAGTCAATCATGGTCCGCAATTCTTTGTGGGTTGCGTGCAACGGAAAAAGGGGGAAAGGTGGTTAAAGAAGAAAGGGTGGGAGGAAAGAAAGGCGGAAAGGCAGCTAAGGAAGAAAGGGTGGTGGAAAGGAAGGGGGAAAGGCGGTTAAGGAAGAAAGTGTGGGGGGAAAGAAAGGGGGAAAGGCGGTTAAGGAAGAAAGGGTGGTGGGAAAAAAGGGTAGAAGGAGAGATTGTGTGTGTGGGAGAGGGGGGGGGGGGTAAATAAAATCAGAACTTTGGCACGGACAAGTCCATATAAAGGGTTACCGAATTTGCCGAGGAAAAGAACCAAAATTTGCAAAGATTTTTTTTTAGCTTCGAAAGTGAGTTTAAATCTCGAATGTTGTTAAATTATGTAATTTTATTGGAATTTCTTGGCTTACAGGTCTACAAAAAAAAATAATATAACAAACATGTTATATTATTTTTGTGTAGGCTTTCACACCCGAAATTCCCCCCCAACAGGTGAGGCATGTTTGCCCTGAAAACCCATCAGGAGCCTGTTTCTGGTATGGAAGCTGGCTCACCGTCATCAGAGCCTGCTTTACCAGCTTCTACGCAGGCTTACAAGATTTGGTGGAGTAAAACGCGATTTGAGTACTTATACTCCGATTGCCACAGACCTTATACGAATTAGATTTAATTTTATGTATTTTCAAATATATGTGAATATTTTACTTTAATATTAGAGTTAATTTAGAGTCCAGAAAAATGTATTTTAATTTGGTTGATAATTACGTACAAAATGTCCATAATTCCGCCTTGTGGAACGGAATTAGGGAACATGACATTTTTTCACGTGAGACTGATTTTTACATTCATATAAATTCAGATTAAATTCAAAATATCCTAAACTTTTGGTAAAATATATTTCAGTAAATAGAATGTTACTATAAATAAAGAATGGCAGTGTATTTAGTAATTTTTAATTAAAAGTTGGGATCGGAATTAGGGTCATTAAATAAAAAAATCTTCATCATCCTTTCTAATGCCGTTTTAATTTCTGGAAAACTTCTGGAAATATTTTATTTTTTCATTTTTAAATGGGTTTGCCATCAAAAGTTCATGCCGGTCGGATTTACGAGCGTGGTTGGTCGGAATTAGCTCCAACTTCAATTTTTAGTCGGAATTACGCACAAATCACGACAGATGAATTAAGAAATAATAGAAGAATAAAAACAAAATAAAATATTTAACGAAACGCTTATAGATTTCTTATTCTTTAAAGCTAAGACTGATTGTTTGAGAATTGGTCGGAATTTGGTGCATTTACTTTATTGTTTTTTATCCAGCTTCATCATAAGTAAATTATCTTCTGATTTTTCGAACTCCCTACCAACTTGTCGAGCTGTTCCCAATTTTCCCTGTGGCATTTTTGCCTGGTGACAGTATCCAAAAACCTGCGATGTCCTCTCTAAAATGCTTGATGTTTTTTTTAGATAATCTCTAAGGTGGTGTACACACTTGTAGTTTTTAAACCCATTTCCAAGGACGAAAGTTCCAACAATCTAATCCACCTTTTTCTTCATCTTTCATTTTGTCTACCTTTCCACCATTTCGTGTCTCAAATCCACCCCCCCCCCCCTGACCACCCCCTCGCAAAATTCAACTGTAAGCACCATCAAATATTTATATTCAAATACTTATAGATTTTTCGTTCAAATTCAGATACTTATAGAATTTTTGAAGGGACAAGTGCAAAAAATTAGGAGCTCAGCTTAGACCGATAGATGATTTTTTTTGCCTATTTTAGCATACCTAATTTAGACTCAAATACCCAAATTCGAGAATGTCTTCAAACTGTCAAGTTTAATTTACAATCTCATTTATTTAAAAACGTTTCACAACATTTTTACCACTGGAAAAACTGGACAATTTGGACCAACTGCTAAATGCAACTAAAAACGATCACTGATCGATACCAAATCCGTCCAATTAAGTAATTAAGTAGTAAAGGCTTATTAGTAGTCCATTCCAACAGTACCAAATATGATCCCTGGCTAATCCGATCAGCTGCTGCGCTACTAAAAATCCATAAATGTTGCTGTAGTATTCCTACTACAGGCCATCTCGATCTTCCGTATGGTTGCTTTGCCTGCCCAGGTAAACTGTCTTAGAGTCACCAGCATCTTCTAGTCGTCGTCGAGGTAAACATGAAATACAAGACGATCGCAACGAAAATACGAGTAGCAAGCAATGCACGATCAATTTTGCTGGAGATCGAGTCGAGAGACCCAGTCTATCTAATGGGTAAAGGTAACCAACCACCTGAGAAGATCAGCTTGAGCTGGAGTTCGAGAAGATATTTCAAGCAGGGCTAGTGCGCGGGGAGAGTTGATACGTTTCTGTAAAACTAAACCTCGCCTGGATGCGAGTGCATTTTAAGTCAAGCCGGGCTTTGTATGGGGCTACAGTAAAACCGACTTGAAGTACAAACACGATTTACCTGATGTGGTGATCCTCGCTACCGATCGATGCGATCTAATGTTGTTACTATACGTGTAGCTATAGAGCGATCTCTCTCTCAGCAGACTCCAACTTACCTGTTCACCGGTATTTGTTGTTGTTGTTGTAATTCACCATTATTTTAATTTTATTTCGCTGCGTTTCTTTTTTTCCTGGTGTTGTTGTTGCTGTTGTTGTTGTGCTGCCTCTTCGGAAGATCATCGCCGAGTGAGTTCCTTGAGCTATGGATGGATATAGTGTTTGACTTGATCGCCAGGGGCCGGGCAGGGCGAGAAACTGGGTTCGGTGTGCCAGGCGAGTCAGTCAGAATGCTTTGTCTTTTTTGCTCTCTTCGACTCTTTTTTGGACTTCTTTTTGTACTGGAGTTTTATTATACACCGTGCTTGGCTCAGCACCTGTCCCGCTCTACTCTACGCGATCAAAGCCAATCGTACTATCTCTTTCGACCGTCATTCCAATCCGAAGAAACGAATTGTTTCCCACGGCATGCGATTTGCCGGTCAATGTAGAAAAAAAAATTTATTTATTTATTATTACTTTTTTTTTCTTCGGGTTCTTTTTCAATTTCGTTATGTTGGTTGGTTGTTGTTGTTTTTTTTCCCTCTGTCACACTCGGCATTTAAAGCCGTGCTGTGCGCATATGTGTGTTGGTGGATGGCTGATGGCACACAAAGAGCACTCTCCAGTTTGGGACGCGAAGACGGTGTGGAACAGCACCTTAGCGATGATCGCGTCTTGAAGTGATTCTTGGTTATGCTGCGCTCGTCGACATGGGAAATATGATGCGAGCACTATCGACCGAAACTATGTTGCGGGGAGGGGAGATTCGCGGGGGTGGCCCATTGGACTAAATTGGGTTTTAGCATCATTGTGTGATGACTATCACTTTGAACACTAGCAACTGATCGCGATTTTGTGAATCGATCACTGATCTTATTACTTACTGTGATATACCCCCACGCCTCTGTAAATATCATAAGTAAGATTACTAAATGGTTGTTGGATAGCTTTGGATTACAGACGCACGGTTTTGGTGTGGCCTCACGAAAAGGATCGATCGGTTCAATAAATTTGTAAAAATTATGTTTTTTTTTATTTCGCGCAGGCATGATTTTTTTTTTATATCAAGGCCCTACATTAAAACTACACGTAAAAGGTCTACATTCGCCCCGGAAATGTTGTTCAACTTGAGCTTTTTGATGAGAGATGCCGGACCACTTTTCTGCATCACGCAATCGCTTTTAATCATGTAACTGCGGATTTAATGTCGTCAGGGATTTCTGCATACTTAATTCTGCACTGATTTCTTGTTGGCGTTTTTAGAGTATTTTTTGTGAATTTGTGAATATTTCTTGTTTTTGGACAAAAGAAAGTTTGATTTTCGTCGTCCGTAAGTTTTTTTTTACTCGTACAATTATTCTATTCTGTTGGAAATTTCTGACTGATCGGACGAAAATTTTTTTGATTAAAATTTTTTTGATTAAAATTTTTTTTTGTAAATTTTGAGTAAAGCCTAATTCAGGCTAACGATTGCGATTGCGATTCCAATTGCGATTGCGATTACGATTGCGATTCCAATTGCGATTGCGATTGAAGCTTCTCGACCAATGAGATCAAAGCTTTCAACGAAAGAAAGCCATACCATACGCGAATTATAATGGAAGGAAAAATTAAAAAAAATATTCAAAAATAATACAAATTTTATTAAAAAATATCGAATTTCAAAACTAGGATTATAAGTTGATACAAAAAGCATTACGAAAATACCCATTTAATGTTGTTGGCATTAAATGTTAAAACATTTTTATATAGATTGTAATAACTCTAAAAAAATATTGAAAAATAATACAAGTTTGATTAACCCTTCTATTATGTTCAAATAACACACACACATAACATGTTCGGGTCATAAAATGACCCACGTGTATTTATCATATAATGCATACAAAATAATCCTAAAATTACAATTTATATAGGTACATAATCTTCGCAATAAGGTTTCTGATGGTGGTAGTGTGACGATGGTCTGGACAAACTGCTTTGTTATAAACGTTGCAAGGACCAAAAGTTTTTTTTTCCTTGCCGGGAATAAAGAAATCCCATCACTAATACATCTATAGCCTTAAATTTCAAACTCGTCGGCTCGGAGTAAAAAAATTTTAAATTTTCAGCTGATTTTTTACCCGCAGGACACTAACACATGCACAGAATCACAGTAAATACAAAAATCCTGTGACGTTCTCTATACAGAAATTATAGAGTTTACGATCACTCGCCTTCCTTTTCTTAGTTGGTGGAGAAGCCGCTGTGGATGATGCCTCTTCGGCACGCAAATTTCTAATGATCTTCAGCTCTTGACATATCGGTCCGTACAATAATATATGGGCGAACAAGACTTCCGCCTAACTCTTGCAAGAACAGGCGGCGTTTAAAAAGTTTATTATTGTTCCAGGTGGGATGAATTTCAGTCCATAATACATATGCGTTAACAACAAATAAATCAACACCGCGACTGACCAGCGATCGGTTTGCCTTCAAAAAAGAATGGGCTTTTCACGGAAAAAAATCCGCATAGTAATCGTTCCTATAAAATATGGGAAAGCGATTATAGGAGTCATTGCACCACTTTGTAGCAAAGGCTTCCATAAATATTGGAACTAGTCCTAGTTTTCGTGGAATCATTACTATGTAAATAGGGCTGAGAGAAGAATGGACACATTCCAACAAAAGTAGCACCCGTTCCTAGTTTTTAATGGAGACATTCCTATACTGAGGGGGAAGCATAGCTATATTATAGAATGGAATCGTTCCCATTGTTTTTAGAAGTGACTCCAATATTATGTAGGACTCAGTACCACAAAAAAATTGGAACGAAGCCTAAGTATTGGCGAACCCATTCCTATGCAAATAGGATTCAGCGAATATGATTTTTTTCTTCGATTATAATTCACATGTGGTTTGCGAAGTCGGAGTATATATAGCTTGGACCTCGTGAAGCCGGTGAACACAAGAAGGGTGTGGCATTGCATATTATTTGTCATACAAACACACTACGGGTCACGCCATGACCCGAACGTGTCGTGTGTATACAAAACCTATTGCCGTCTACCTGTGAAAGGTATAACAAAAGTAATTGAATTATCATAAAATACGTTACAATTCGTCCCACTGTTCAAAAGAAATTTGAACTCATGGAATTTTTAATAACGAAAATTTTGGTTTAAAGTTGTTTTGGGTCATGAAATGACCCGAACATAATAGAAGGGTTAAAAATGTAGTTAATAATTTGCGAGGATTGAAATTTAATAGAAAAAGTATTAAAAAATGCCGAATTCCAGAAATGGGATTAAAAGTTAGTCCAATAATTTTAACCGTGTGGGAAAGTGACGAAAATCGGGGTTTTATTTTTGAAAATATTTCTGTCGCACGATTGGGGAAGAATTTCAAATATAATGAGTTTTGATTTATTTACAAAGAAATAAAGCGACGAAAGTGTTTTTCCCTGCACTTTCGTCGCTTTATTTGACGTAAATCGGGGTATGCGCTTCTCAAGAGATTTTCGGATTAAGTTTCGAATGAAATTCCTGAAAAAATTAGTTTTAGGATCAACTGTCAAAAGGCGGGAAGTAAAACCGTCTCTGGGAACGTGACGTAAACCGGGGTTTGATGTGTCGAATCACAAAAAAAAAGGATTATAAAAATTCGTCATAATCTAAAAAAAACCACTAAACTGCTGTGAATTTTTTAAAATGTGGATTTGAAAAGGAAAAACTACTTAACAAACCATCAACCTGTATCGCACCTTGCACATAAACTTACAGAATTTCAGTGGTAACGAGTCATCATCATCTAAAGCGATATTACCGGAGATAAGAACCATTAATTAAAAAATTTAGTATTCCTTGGTGAGGTAATTATATCCATTTAATGCGGTTTGGTATAAACAAGTGCTAGGAAATCAAAGACAACATAAAAGACGAACAGAATATGAGGGAAATGAATATACTAAGAAGTGTTTCTTAAAAGATACATACCTACGACCACGACTTCTTAGAATGTGTGTTACATGCGTTCCAAAACGCTTTAAATGCTGTAAGAATAAATCGCAATTTGTCGAGAGTTGAAATGTCACTTTTAATGATCTCTTGTTGGTCAAATAAATCATCAACACAAAAAAAAAACCTACACTCATGGTTAAAAATTTTTGGCTTTTTTCAATGGTCGACAAGATTGAACAGACACCCCAGACACTGTTGAGCATTGAAAAATTGAATGGGATGAATGTTGCTAACATGTTTTTAGCATAAAGAGTCATGTTGCCAAAAACGACGAAAAAAAATAAAATTTTGTGTACACAGAACAGAAACATAACCTTGAGAGATAAAAAGATTGATTTGGATGCGGCTTGATGTACCAAGCGTTTTGTTCGTTATTTGCAAAGTCATTGATACTCCGCACCGATATTTTAGGAATATTGTGAACTATTCTTCACAGCCCAATTGAAAGTTTTTTAGCAAAAAAAAGTGCCAAAAAGAGCCATGATCTTGCCCGATGTTCATACCTCACGGCAACACCTTTCCTTGAACCAGCAATGTTTGATACATAGTAATATTTTTTAATGGAAATGTAAAAAATCTGTTGATGGTTGTTTTTGTTATAAAATTTTGGTATGCCAAATTTTTGTCGTGGTTTTTTCATTTGAAATGCCGATCACTGTCAATAAAACCATACAAATGTTTTAGGAGCTGTTTTTTAGCCGATCGCTATTAATAAAACCGTACAAATGTTTTATAAGCTGACTCTAATGGCGAATTCGAATCACAGATTTAGAGCATGCTTCTAGAGCCGGAGAGTGCCTATTTTATTCGAGAGTGCCTACTTTATTCGAGAGTGCCTACTTTATTAAAGCTTTTTTACAAGAGCAAAAGTTTTTTGACAAAAAAAAAATTGTCAAAATTGTCAATTCGATATGAAATCTAGATCGAGCAATTTTCGAGAAAAAAGAGCAGGCCATTCGAATACGCCATAAGATTTAAGGCCCTATTCCAGGATCCGATACGAATGATTCGGATCGTAAACTCAATGTTGTTGTTGGTATAAAACACTAACAACAACATTGAGTTTACGATCCGAATCATTCGTATCGGATCCTGGAATAGGGCCTTTAAATCCTATAGCTGGCTTTTTTTAAACCCTTTTCACGAGAACAAAAGTTTGAGGGTCCTGGTCAAAACCGAAGCCACCCCGCTTCACTTCTCTGCCACCCGTCGAACACTCAGAGAATTGGAGCAAAAACCTTTTTGATGTCTGCAAAAGTTTGAGGGTCCTGGTCAATGCCAAAGCCACCCCCCCCCCCCCCTCCACGTCTCGCCCATCCTCCGAACACTCAGAAAAATGGAGTAAAAGTCGTCGACTTGCGAACGTTGTAATTGGGTTCCCACAGGAAAATTTAACTTCTGCTAGCGTTCACCTGCGTTAGGAAAACTAAAAATGTGTCAACCTGTGGTGCGAGAAATTAAAAAATTAAACTTGCAGCAAGTAAAATAGGGCGTAAGGAGTCGCACGAGTTTACCTGAGATAAGTATGTCGAGGATTTGATGTCATGTAATGGACAACTCCATCTACCTGCTACAGGCCAAAGTTGACTTGTCAAAGAATTAACTTAGATCAGCACTATTATTTTTCTGAGTGCATTTCGGGCATTTACCCTTCCGAATTTTGCTGCTGATAAATATTGTACATTTTTTCATCAAAACTCCATTAAATTTTTCTTATCTCGTTAAATATTCAACTTTTTTCAAACATTTCTCGCTTTCTTCATGTCAAATGCATGACTTTTTCCTACGCTTGCATCTCCGATCTTCATCATAACCACCCGTGTGAAATCAATCGAATAAAATCGAAATTTAAAAACAAAAATCAAATTTGCCAGAATTAATTCCGTTGTTTTGATTTTGTTGCCTTTGTTCAAACTGACCAAATAAATCAAAGCCATCGAACCAAAAGTTTTGAAAAAGGCCAGCCGACGACAGATTTTATGCTGATATATGGCGGCAGAAGATCTGAGAAATTCTTTTTTGACAGTCGTTTATGGCTGTGTAAAACAAAACACCCGAGAAACAAAACACAAAACAAAAAATTATCAGCGGTGACAAAAAAAATTATATTTTATCAAATTGGACATAAAATTTGCATAAATTTAGCAATGAAACTGAAACCCTAGATTGAAAAAAGAGTGTCGATCACACGCCCTTGGCTGATGATGGACATCTTGTCACGATCTGAATTTCATAAATTCTTAATTTCATGAGTTAACTTTCTTTTGGTGTTTGATAAAATTTTTACAACAAAAAACGACGGTTTTTGATGCAAATCTTTTAGGGAGTATTAAAATCTAATCTATGGATCTGTTGAGAGAAAAATCGCTTTGGTTGTATGAATGGTATTGCAATTTTATGCCTTATGTAAAGTTCATTAGATTCAGTAGCACACGGTTAAAATTATTGGACTAACTTTTAATCTCATTTCTGGAATTCGACATTTTTTAATATTTTTTCTATTAAAGTTCAATCCTCTCAAATGATTAACTACATTTTTAACCAAACTTGTATTATTCTTCCATACTTTTCAGAGTTTGATAGATTGTAACAAAAAAAGTATTACATTTAATGCCAACAACATTAAATGGGTACATTTTTAATGCTTTTTGTATTAACTTTTAATCCCAGTTCCGGAATTTGATATTTTTTAAAAAAATTTGTGATATTTTTCAACATTTTTTAATTTTTCCTTCCGTTATAATTCGCATATGGTCTGCACCATCCGAGCTTTGCTTCACACTCCAAATGTTGGCGTGAAAATTCTTTTTAGAGGTTAAAGCTTCGATAATCGTTATTTTTAGAATTACCTTCAAATTTTCGTATTTTGTGAACAGCCCCGTAGGTCTTAAAAACAAATACTAGGTCTTAAAAACAAACACTAGGTCTTAAAAACAAATACTGTGTCTTAAAAACAAATACTGTGTCTTAAAAACAAGTAATTTTTAGGGATTACACGGTAAAAATGTTACCGAAAATTTTTTTACACGAAATTTATATCAACCCATCCGTGTTTACCAATATTTGGTGTAAAGTGTCAAAAAAAAACACCAAATTTTTTTGTCAAATTTACGCCAAACATTTACGAAATTTTTACATTTGATATCAAATGCCGATAAAAATATGCGAGTTGATACAAATTTGGTGAAAAAGATCTTGACAAACGAAAAAAATTTTTCATACAAATCTTTATATTTTTTACCGTGTAGACGTGGATTCTATGTTAACCCCGACTTACGCTATTTCTGATCGAACTCTGATCAGAAAAAAATTAATCCAAAAGGAAATACTCACAACTAAAACCATTAAGAAAAACGTTTCTAAAATCTCAAAAAACCAAAATCCTTGATGGCACATAAGATACAGTGCTGTTCTTGATGAGCCAAATTTAGATAAAAGAAAAATCTTTAAAATTAAATGGGAAAAAAATCTTTGATGGTCTTCTCCAAATTATTTTTTCTTCTACCATCTTGGGGCTGACTTGGTGTTTTGGTTGTGAACGCCGGTCGCTTCGTATGCGACATATTGGATGAAAGATAAATAAATCACGACACAGTTTTGTATATCGTTTCGGATATCGAACTGTGGGATACGATAATTTTTTTTTCCAGTCTCATTGAGGCGGTCCCAACACGTTTCGGGACATACAGAAAAGACAATTTCTCGTTGTTGATTTTGCATTCAGAAGATTATGGAAAAAATTCCTTTGCAGTTTTCTTAAGACACGAAGCGAAAATGTTTAAATTCTTTATCGCGATTTTTTTTTAAACTAAAGAAGGATTTTTACTGGGTATTTGATGTGGAAAAAAATCTTGGCAATGGTAAATGAAACCATGTCCGTTTTTGGTGTCCGCGTTGTTAATTAAAGTTGTCTGTTTTATTTTCTTAAGAATTTTGCGTTGAAATTGGCGTCAGTTTCAGAAGATGGTATCGATCTGTCAATGCCACAAGAGGTGATGATAAAATCAGACAAAGTATAAAATGCACCTCTTTTTAATTTTGCTTTAAGACTGAAAGTTTTAGGCTGGTGTCTTTACGAAAGAGTTTTGATTTTTGTGTTAAAAACGTCTCCAAAAAATTAGCAAAAAGCCAGAAAAAACAATTAGTTTATAGAATATGTACGTCAAACATGTAGCAAAGCAAAAAAATGTGAGAAATTCTGTCGGCGGTATGAAAATTCATAGAAAGCCAGCCAGCTTTCTGGGAAAGAGAAAGAGGGGAAGGATGAACTCAATTTAATAGTGGCTTACAAAATTATCATCATCCTTGGCGCTACAGCTCTCGAAGAGCCTGGGCCTCTTCAATTGGGGTTTCATAACAATTTCTTCTCTGCTTCGCACCTACAGTTTTACATGGTTTGCGAACCATGGATGCATTGCAACATTTGTAAGGTTTTTTTTACGTTGCCACCGATCAACATAAGATGGCAATCTAGACCGATGATGTCGTTACAAAATTAAGCCCACATCAAAAAAGTCTTGACTATTTCTACGCTTTTCGTTTCGGTTTATAGATAAAATTTTGAATTAGTTCGCCATTAGAATACTAAAGTTATGCAAAAGAGTTTCTAAAATTACTGTGGGATACAAAACTATGCTTAAAAATCTGAAATTTAAAGAAGCTCTTAGCCATGGGTGGTTCTTATCATGCAAACTGATGAAAGTTTAATACAGCCGTAAAACTCCGCACCCGACACCCCCCCCCCCCCACCCTCCTCTTCTCCCTAAAAGAGTGAGTAATTTTATTGACAGCTCCTTACGTATTTTGATTCAAGTTAATTGCAATTATGTTAACTACAGTGGGCTACGAAATTTAGTTAAAAAATACAAATTTTTCAGGCAGTTTTTTTGGTAGCTTTTGGTAACTACAATTTGGCGAGAAATTGCTGTATTTTTGGGCAACCTAGTAGACTACGAAATTTTGTTAAAAAATACAAATTTTTTAGGCAGTTTTTTGGTAGCTTTTGGTAACTACAATTTGGCGATAAATTGCTGTATTTTTGGGCAATTTTTTAATCGCAACCAAATTCTGACACATTAAAAGGCCTGCCATTCTAATATCTTCCATTCGGCTTCTCGCCTGAACTCAAGGTCGACATCAGGTGGTTTTTCCACCGCAATTTCCATAACCGACTAACTTTTCTAACTGATCTTCCATGCAAATTCCCCGTATATGGCAATATAATCAAATATGGAATGTGCAAAAGCAAATTTCCTTCATTCACTTCTTAATAATAATCGACAAATATTATTCGACGGCAATCAAATTTACGAGGCATTTATCTACCAAAATAAGGCATTGAAATTCCTCTTGCTTCCCATCATCTAGCCATCCTGTAAGCCAGCCGATCGGTTTCGGTATTTGTACGCTCGCATCGGAATGAAACTAAAAAGCCAACAAATAAAATTTAGCAAAGTGCACATTAGTAACCACACCACATAATCCAAAAAAAAAAGTATCTTTACCTATCGTGTAACACTGCTGCAAAAATAAAATGCTCGTCGAGGTATTTCATGCATTTTCCTTTAACGTATACTCTCGGCATATAATTCTTGTTAAAACCGCTTCGCTTAAAGTTCCCATGATCATCGTCTGCACAAAATCACACCAGCCATCCAACAGCTCAAGTTTGAACTCTTATGCCAAGATTGTGTATAACACACGAATAATAGTTACAACTATAAGTTGCTATCTACCATTTTATGCATCTGTCTAGTTGAATTGCATGTAAAATGTGCATCTATAGAATCCACCATCGCACACAATTTTCCAACCTATACTCCAGCCAAATCAATGTGTTGTTTTTTGTTAAATGTGCTTAACACACACTACAAAAAAAATTCAAAAAAAAAACACCAAAGTAACGACAGATTAAATGGAAAATTTAGACTTTAACCGGTATCTACTTTAGTTAATACTTTTTACGGAGATTGAGGAACATTATTTGCTCCCATCGTGCATTAATTTCTGGCTGCAATTTCAGCATTTTCCTATATTTTTATTTAAGATCGGAAATGAGCCTGGAATTTAAACATTTAAGTTATAATTATTAAATATAATTTAAATGCTTAAATTTCAGGCTCATTTGTTAAATTCTTGACATTAGAGTCCAAAAACTGTTTCAAAAGAGTCGAGAAAAAGCGTTAACCTTTTGCACTCCACTGACACCTGTGCACGAATCATGTATTCCGATGCGTCTCTGTCTTTCGACTTCGACGCAGCTTTTGCCTCTTGACTTCGCCATATTTGCAGCTTGAAATTTCGCGGAATCGTCACTATGAATCGAAAGGTGATTCTGACTCTCATTATAGGAAATTTGAAGCTGCTGATATGACGAAGTCAAGAGTTAAAAGCTGCGTCGAAGTCGAAAGACAGAGACGAGTCAGAATACATGATTGGTGCCCTGTACAGTGACATACTAAGTGTTTAAATGGTTAAAAGTGTGCAAAAGGTTAAAATTAGACAAAGGAAAAACTACAATTGCCTGGAGCCAGGCCCGTAGCCAGCGGGGGGGATGTTTGGGGCTGAAGACCAGCCCCCCCCCTCCATGAAATTTTGGTCCTTCACAAAAAAAAATTTGATTCTGAGAGTTCTAGAACCAAGCCCTCCTCCCCGAAACGAAATCCTGGCTATGCACCTGCCAGGAGCCAATCATCAAATACTCCATATGAGGGCAGACAACATTTTTATGAAAAAAAAAATCCATTTGTATTGGAAAAGGGATAAGGATTAGTCCGATTGGATTTTGATGTATGGAACGATTATGTCAAATCATATTTTAAACACATTCTACCTTTATAAATTTTTCAATGCGACTCACCGTTTTCGAGAAAATTGTAAAAAAAACGGTTTCGTTAGTATGGAGGGGAGAGGGGGACGGGGGGATGGAAGGGGACGAGGAGGATGGAGGGGGACGAGGAGAAGGGAGTGGGGAGGAGAGTGGGGAAGAAATGGTCCGAGTTCGCTCGTTCAAGAATTTAAGGTGCCTGTCCACATGAGTAAATACCGGCGAGAACCTCTCGATAGCAGTTACTCGCGAATGCACACGCCTCAGAGAGTCGCTCGCAGAAACTCGCAAAAACTCGCGAGCTAGTTTCTGCGAGCTGTCAAAAGTGATTCTACTCTCTAGTGGACACGCCTCCACTGAACTCTCGGAGAGTAACTCGCCAGATACGAACGGCGTTTGAATTTCGCTAGTAGCTCTCGAGAACTCGCCAAAACAAGATGTCAAAAAATCAAGATATTGGTTTTGAAAAGAGAAAAATCGCCGCAATTAACTCTCAAATGGACAACCTCCTGCGAATAACTCTCGAGAGTTTTTGAGAGTTACTCGCGTATTTACTCGCAAGTGGACAGGCACCTTTAACCTTGGCATTTACGAGAAACGATGACTATAACCCGAAAAAGTTCAAGGAGATCATAAACCTACATCTCCTTTTGTCCTTCCGACCATCCTGGCTTAAACTATAAAAAAAAGTTACCGAAATTGGGAAAAATTATTGTTTTCTTTAAAAACAACCAAAACTTCTTGTTTTCTTTTAAAACGACGAAAAATTGTAAAATTGTTAAAAATTGTGAAATTGTTAAAAATTGTTTTTTCTAGTAAAAAAATTGTGAATTGTTAAAAAACAATTTTCTTGTGATTTAGAGGCCCTAGTAATCAATAATCAATATTAAACACTGATCTACCTCAAATGGATCAAAATGAAATTCATCTGAGATTGTTTTGACATTGTAGAAATTTGTAAAAAAAAAAAAACAATAAAAAATTGAAATCAGTCAAGTTTCTTCCTTCAAAACCACGATTTCTCACTTCCCCACCACCCTAAAATGGAAGACGTATTCCCAAATCTGAATAAATACAATAAAAAGGTGAGATTTTTCTTAATTTCTCATCCATTTCTCGATCGAAATAACAAACGACGACAAACGATCTTGATGACTACAAAAACGTTCAATTCATTTGTATAACTTCTTCAAATATCACATCTCTTTGTCACTCTCGCATCGGTTAAGGGCAATTGCAATCGGTTAAACTCTATTATTGGTTCTCGTTTTTATTGTATATTTAACCATTAAACTTGTTTTAAAGAGTTTGCCATTGTTAAACAAAAAACGATCAACCAAACATGATCACCACGATCGCGCCGTAGTTCTCATCCGTTAAGGTAAGTATCCATTGCGCTGTTTGTTTCTATATATCGAAGTATAGTTTTTTAAAAAAAAATTGTATCTTCTTTTACATATTCCGCGAAGATGAATTGTGACCGTGGTTTTTGAGTTAGAGACGTCGACGTTTTCGTTTGTCTCAATGTAACCAAAACGAAAACAAAAAGTCAGTTTTTCACTCACTTCTCATGAAGATCAACAACACACAAGAAATACTGAAGAGGATCCATAAGTATATTTCATCCATTGATGAATAACTATATATAAGCAATGGTTTAATTCTTCCCGGGATTCTCCACCAATGTCTTAAGATTTTCAAGCAGATCCCCGAAGCAACTGAAATTCTCGTGCACAGCAAGATCGGTGATCGACCATTGAATATTGAAAGGAACTGGCATCTTCCTTGCCGGATCTTAAGTCTTCTGGCCTAGAAGTGAAGCATCTTCAAAAAGATCGATTTTTTACCATTCTCCCGTTCTTCCACTTCTGGCTATTTAGACTTTCCTCCGCTTCTACTACTTTTCACGGTGAAAAAAAATTTATAGACTTAGAAACTCTCTCACAGATCGAACAATCAATAGTTGTAATGTCTGCAAAAATAGTAAAAACAAATCGATCGTACCTACTCTGGTTTGAATCGGAAAGATTCAAACGACTTGAAGATGGCAAAAATATTTGCAGCTAGGAAAATTGCTTCTTAACACAGTGAAGAAAACTACTTTTAGTCGAGGTGATGTGAAGATGGTATGGTATGTGAGCAATTGGTAGTAATCTTCATGGATTTTACTTGAATGCGAAAGTAAATCCGAATTATAGCCTAAGCATTTATAAGGTAGTTGGCTAGTCTGAAGATCAAGAACATTTGCTGGGGTTTTCGGTGATCTTCACTGATCTTCAGCGTTGAGGAGAAGGGAACCGGAGTTGAGGTAAGGAAAATCATGGTAAAAACCATCAATTTTATTGGATTATATCTAGTTAGGTTTACACAATAAAAAGAAAATTGAAAGCTAACTCCCTTTTTATATCGTCGTGCTAGAAACTACTGAAGTTTTTTTTTCTCCTTTGTAAATAGTTTTAAGTTTTTCTCGTCTTGAACTTAACACGAGATTTTTTTCAACTAAAAGATGGTCATTAGTTTTTATTGGATAAACGATTGACAAATTGGATTTTCATTTAACGAAATTATTCATCGTTTGACGAAAGTATTTGACGAAATTATTCATCGTTTGACGAAAGTATTTGACGAAATTATTCATCGTTTGACCAAAGTATTTGACGAAATTATTCATCGTTTGACGAAAGTATTTGACGAAATTATTCATCGTTTGACGAAAGTATTTGACGAAATTATTCATCGTTTGACGAAAGTATTTGACGAAATTATTCATCGTTTGACGAAAGTATTTGACGAAATTACTCATCGTTTGACTAAACTATTGGGAAATGCATGGACCTCAGATTTCTAAAAATTTGACCACAGAGATTTCCAAATTTTGGCCACAATCAATTACAAAATGGGGATCGGTTTCAAGATTAGATGAAAGCGTTTCAAGATGAAAATGGAGTGAAATTTAGTGAGGAAAATGTGTCCATAAGAGTTAATCGGCTTAATGGCGAAAATTAGAGCAAAATTCTTTCATCGGATCACGAGATATCAGGAGAGGGGATAAGGCGGAGGGGAGATCTTTGGATGGTCAAAATTTTGGGTCATTGTTTGAAAACTCGCGGACAATTAAAACGTTTTTTAATGTATATATATAAATAATGAAGTCTTGATGACTTAAAGCCACTCACAACCCGATTTTCTTTTCTTCACCCCCCCCCCCCCTTCCACCCCTCAAGAAGTTTTAGGACAGTCGAAAACATAGTTCTATGAATACAATTGGCCTGGCTATTTAAATGATCATCATCATCCTCGGCGCTACAGCTCTCGAAGAGCCTCAATTGAGGTTTCATAACAAGTTCTACCCTGCTTGGCACCTAAATTGTTTGCACGGATTGCGAACCATGGACGAATTGCAACATTTGTAAGGTTTTTACGTTGCAACCCATCAACAGCAGAGACCGTGATAGCAATCTAACATTTAAATGATGCAATTTAACATATAAAACTTGCCACATTTTTTATGGCCCTGCGTTAGCACCGAATTTTTTTTATTGCCCTGCGTTAAGGTAGCGCTCCACATGAGAGTAAATACGCGAGTAACTCTCAAAAACTCTCGAGAGTTACTCGCACGAGGTTGTCCATTTGAGAGTTAATTTCGGCGATTTTTCTATCGCTACTAGCGAAATCGAGCTTCTAGCTTCTAGCGTTCTCGAGAGCTATTAGCGAAATTCAAACGTTGGCGAGTTACTTTCCGAGAGTTCAGTGGAGGCCTGTCGATTAGAGAGTAGAATCACTTTTGACAGCTCGCAGAAACTAGCTCGCGAGTTTTTGCGAGTTTCTGCGAGCGACTCTCAGAGACATGTACATTTGCGAGTAGCTGTTATCGAGAGGTTCTCGCCGGCATTTACTCTCATGTGGAGCGGCACCTTTAGCACCGGATCTCAGATTTTTTTTTGCCCTGCGTTAGCACCGAATCTCCGAAATACATCCATGTCGAATTTCAAGCTAATCGGCACATACATTTGGACGCTAAATAACAACAATTATTTAGCAGATTTCTTTAATGTCAAAACACTGACTTTTCTAGAAATTTCATTAACCTGACAGCTGAGATTCGCAGCAATTTACTTCAATTGTACATTTTAAAAAAACCACCTGTTCACATTTTCAACACTAAAACCCCCGAAAAAGATCTCCATGAATACACTTTAATTTGTTTTTTACAACAAACAAGAAATCAAATATTATTCAGAGCACGCATTATTCAAAGAAAACCTCTCAAGTCTAACAGGATATTTTAAATGATATTCTTTATCTATTTAATTTTTTTTCCGCATTTCCATACACTTTTTGTTAGTCACGTACAAAAATCTGCTTCAATTCAAATTTGACTATCTCAACAGTAAATTTGTGTGACAGATGATCGTCTTAAGCACGATCACCATATGATCTTGTCTTGTCTAAAGAAGGTGATCATCATAAACGATCGCGCTTAGTATGTGACAAATGTGCTTTTAGTCATCAGAAACAGTTAGCAATATTTTATTAGGCATTTAAAAAACTATAACTCAAAGTGGTACTTTTAGATGCTTTTGCTGAATTCTCCAATTCGTAGGTAAGATGTTGCGAGTTATTGTCAAAAAATATGTAAATATTTAAAAATCTTTGGAAAAACATGGCTTTTTATCATGGAACAACGTTGGGATATTGTTGTGGATTTTTATATATTGTTGAGAATATCTTTTAGTTCTATCTTTTTTTTGGTAATTCAAAAGTATGTTTTACTAGCCTGGTTTAACTAATACCGGAAATAGGTGGGATGGGTGAGTGGGGGGTGAGGGGGGAGACACGTCCCTCTGGAATGGGTCCTCTAAAAAAATAGTCTGAACATTTTCAGTAGGCTAAGGAAAATTTAGAGCGGATTCTGATCTGATCGGATCTTATAAGACGGGATCTTATTTTCAAAAACCGCTTCCCATCTTTGCGAAAATGCGAAGTAGAGGAGGCGAAATTTGTAGTTCCGTCACTGGCCTTAGAATTTTCATTCTAAATTCTGCATACTTTCCGAAAAAAATATTCTATGAATCCCCAAAAATTCCAATCAAAGACCAACTTTTTACAACCGAATTTCAGATCCCCAAAAAACCCCGGAATTATACCCAACTTTTCAAAATTGTGACAAATTACACATTTACGTACATAGCAACACAAACCAATTCTTGGAATATAATTGAGTTGAACTGTAAGACAATTCCAGAAATTATCCTCTTATAGAGCTCAGAAAAAGAAACGCCTTGGCAATTAAAATAATTGATTCAATGACGGTCAAGTGGCGGAGTTTTGTTTGCTTGGTGGAAAAATTCAATAAAAATTGACGTTGATCGCTTTTGCAAGAGATCTTAAAATTTCATATGGCATTCTGATCTGATCCTTTCTCTTGGCTTCTATATGAACTCAAAGCCACATGAAGACAATAACAATTCATGAATTTTATATAAAAGTTACGCAAAAACGACATTAAACCGAATACGATCAAAAGAGATTCCAATGGTTGATAAAAAGTGGTTATCATTTCCGATTTTTCCAGATACACATTCAGATACAGATCGAAGTGATCACACCGCGATCTTGTTTTACGATTTTCTTTAATGTTGCCTTTTTATTTTCTCAAGGTGTGTGAATGTTAAGAGAATTACGCGTATATTATGATGGACGACTTAAAGCTGTCCCTTGTCTTATACTAAAATCCCGTTTTCTTTGTTTCTGGGGTATCGATCACTTTAGGGTTTAATGGATGAATGGGAACAACGCCTCGGTATAATTATGGTGTTCAAAGAACATAATTATTATATTATTTCTGTTGGTTTCTATAATTTTTCAAGGCAAATTCTGATCCGTTTTTAACAATTTTTAAAAGCGCGATTTTTTATACCCGTATGGTGAAACCAAAGGGTAGGTATATTACATTTGCCTTATCGTTTGCAATGCCGAAATCCCGTTATCACACACAAAAATGAATTACACCAGTGTGTTTAGAATTATAAAAAAAATTAAATTTTGCAAGATTAAATGCACTGAGATGAAAATAATAAAATAAAACATATCTATAAAGAAACAGTTATGCGCCGCAGGCAAAAATTTTAAAAAATGTGACGCTTTCTAAAACTCAATTTGAAGGGGGCAATACTCTCTCTTTCTCGGCACTGCAACCGGTCTCCGGTCTTGTCCTGCCGCAATGTCTCTCGCCAGAGGTCCCGGTTACGTGCCGATGTCCTCCAGCTTTGCTTCCCAATTCTCTTCGCGTCCTGGTCAACGCCGTCTTGCCATCTGAGCAATACGGTTCCCATAATGTGCTTTTTTACATCAAAATGCGCCGCAGGTGATTTTTTTTTGAAAATTTTACGACTTTGTTGAAATTTTTTTATAAAATGCGCACCGCGCAAAAAATGCTATTTGCAGTAGCTTAATAGCCGAAATCGACTCCTAAAAATTTCAAGTTTTACGTCTGGTGGGGTCAGGAGGGCTATGGATTCGGGAGTTCAACCTTCGACTACGACTCCTGAAAGTTTAGAAGGATTAACTCCAACTCTGATTCCTTCGGGTGAAAAAATCAGTAAATCACCTCAAACCCTAAATCAAACATTGTTTTTTGTTTCAAAACATTGAGGTTAGAACTAAACTAGATGGACACCACTCTCTGAAAGAGAGCCAATGGAAGTAAAATAACCAGTTCGGAGTTGTAGTCGATGAATTTTCTCCGACTCCAACTCTTAAACTCTCTTCTGACATATTGTGTGGTCCATTCATTGACCACAGACTCCTCGACTTTGACTCTTCGACTCCGACTATTCGACCCCGACTCCTCGACTCCGATACAAAAGCCCTAGTGGTCAATGCCGATGATTTCAGGGTTAACATTTATTGGCTCTACTTTTTGGAGAAACGTTTATTTTCAAAAGTTTTTATTTAGCTTGCCTTAGTGTCTGTCTGTTTGTGGGTCTGTTTGTCTGGTGCAAATCTTGCAATCTAATTTTAACCCACTTCAACTCATCTGATTGACTTGAAATCTTCCACACATACGTAAGTCCGATGACAATACAATATTTTCACTACTTCGTCCTTGTAAGGATAACGAAAGGTCCTGTAAGGATAACGTGATTATCTTTTTCTTAAAATTTCCCGGGAAAAATCTCATCTGGTGGTTTTTTGGAGTCGATGAATCCGATTCTGATGGTAAAAAGTCCGTAAGGATAACAGAAGGTCCTGAAAAGATAACAGAAGGTCCTGTAAGGATAACTTCATTATTCTTTTCCTCAAATTTTGCGGAGGAAATCTCATCCGGGGATTTTTGGGGTCGCTGAATCCGATTCTAGCATTAAGAAATCTGTGAGGATAATGGAAGGTCCTGTGGTTAGCCTTTTCCCCAAATTTTTCGACAAATGTGATTCTGACATTAGGAAGTCTGTCAGGATTAGGGAAGGTCCTGTAAGGATAACATGTTTAGCCTTTTCATTTTGAACTTTTAATCATACAAATATCACGAAATAACTAAAAAGAATAAAATAAAAAAATAGAAAAACTAAAAAAAAGTTAAAGTTTTTATTTTTAAAAAATGCACTAGAAGGGCAAAAAATAATTTTTTAGACACCATGTATCAAAAAAAAGGCGAGATAAGAACATAAAAAATATAATAAATATTTATCTCGCTTTTATTTCTGATACACAGTGCCTAAAAAATTATTTTTTTCCTTTTTAGTGCATTTTTTAAAAAAAAAAAGTTTAAAATAAATTTTTTTTTCTAATCAGCATTTTAGCTTTTGATGTAACTATCTATTCACCTAAATTTAAATCAAATTTATAAATTTCACACAGAAAACCTCTTATATAATACTAGATCTGAAAACAAAAAGTTTTTTTTCCACGTAGCGCTTTCCCATTTTCGCAAATTGCAACACGATCATCTCACATAACGAGTTTCATTTACCTAGAAACGCCATATTTTTGCACTTATGATATTTTATGCTAGTAAGTAGTCTTAGTTGGTGGTGATCGAGTCCTCCAAACATCAGAGCGCCATCATCCGTAACAAGTGCATCACTTGATAGGTACACACACGCATTCGATGATGACGTTTCGTTCGAACTCAGTTCGAATCACATCCAAACGATCATTGGTGCATATCGAACTCATTTTGAAGTCAACTATCTTTTCAAAGTCTTAAAAGAAATGTTCAGCAAGAAAAAAAACTTATGATAAAAAAAAACAAACCAGTCCCAACATACAATATATCAAAAGAAAAGTGTCTACTGAACAGCCGATATTCGTATTTAATATCGTTTTTAAAAAATCATACACGTACATAAAGAGTTAGTTAGCACGATCAGTTTACTTTTTTAAAAATACAGGTAGCCCAGCTACAGAGTCACCTGACGATCATCGTATTCGCACAACAGAAAAAAATGAGGTGGCGCATCAATATGATTACCTTCATATTGATTCCAAGGTATTGATCTCCGTCTTATTGTCACTATAAGATCCACATGAATGTATTGACACTTGTCGCTACTTACGCCAATACGATCTTCAGTCGTATAAAAAACAAAAAAAACGAGGCATTGATCAAAAGTTGCATTAAGAATAATATCAATAAATAATTACATTGATCGAATCCCGTTTTATTGATCGTAAAAAGCAACCTGCACAATAACTCTTAATACACGATCACAATCTGTTTTACACGTTGATCGTAGGTACGTTGATCGCTGTAAGATCACTTTGTATTCTTCGAGTTATAGAAGTTTCTATGCTCTCTTTGACAATACTGCTCATTATTATGATTAAGTATAAAATATAAGTTCCAATGAAAATAATTATAACCGATCTGATCTGATCTGATCAATGATCGGTCGTCTGCTGGTTTTTTTTTTTAAATCTCTAATTTTAATTGTGATGGCGCCACCTTTTGAAATACGCTTAAAACTAGTTTTCTCCTTCGCTATTCTAGTGAATTTCGTTTTTCTGCTATTTTTAAAAATAATTTTCGTAGTTTTTATAGTTTTTTTAAAATATATTCCTCGACAATTTAATTATGATCATTTTCAGTGGCGTAACTAGGGGTGCAGAATCCCGCAATGTCTTTAAATTAATGCAGGGAGGGTAGTGGAGGGGGGGGGGGGGCAAGAAGGGGAGGAAATAATCAAAAATTACAAATGTTTAAAAAATTTAACAAATGTTTAAAAAAATTTACAAGTGTTTAAAAAATTTAACAAGTGATCGCCCAAAAGAAAAATATTTAATATGAACGGCGAATGACTTTCTTATACAAAATCTACGTGTCTGCACAATTTACCTGACGAATAAAATATTAGTTTACATAAAAATATGAATTTTTTTTTTAGAAAATCTGAAATATTTCGATAACGGTAAAAGATATCGATTTACTGTAAAATACAAAAAATGTAGAGAATTTTAATACCTTTGATTCTGCCATTGACTGTTTTTTTTTTCGAAAAACCGTTAGTTTGCAAGCAATTCGCAAAAATACATGTTTAAAATTTTTAATGATAATATCTCGATAACGGTAAAAGATAGCGGATAACGGAAATATACAAAATTATGGTAAACAATAGTCTTTTAAATTGATCTCCTACATTAAACCACCAAAAACCCGGTATTTTTCAAAATAATCGAAAAAAAAACTGATTGTTTAAAATAACGGTATATTTCGAAAACGGCTTGAGATACGGAGTTCTAGTAAAAGACAAAGATGTAGAAAATTTAATTGTCTCCAACTCTTACTACACATAAGACTACTGAAAAACGCGTAGTTTCGGAGTAAATTATAAAAAAATGAATTGCGCTTTTTACAAAGCCGCCATTTTGGTTACTTGCAGTTAACGGATTTCTACCGATTGTCCCATTCCAAGACCAAACATGCCAGTAAAATTTCATGGCTCTAGCTCTATTACTTAGTTGCTGAGAAATCTGGTACAAAGACAGACTGACAGATTGACTGACAAACTGACAGACAGAAAGAAATTGTTGTAATAACAAATTATACTGCGTACAAGAAAGTAAAAAAAATCTATTCCTTTCACCTCCCCCCAGTCTCTCGGTCCTGCTGCTTAGAATAAATTGAAGTAAAATTTTGTGAAATTTGCACCTGATATTTTCCTGGCCACATTGTTTATTTGCATGAAAATATTTAAAAGATAAACAAGTTTTCTGAAAAACTCGAAATTTTCCCATCTGAATACAAAATAAATTATCTTTAAGAGTAATAAATTTGTTGAATTTTTGATCACTTTGATCTTAATTTTGAAAAAAAAAGAAACGGGATTGTCAAAACAGTTTAAAATATTTCCCCTGATTGGCCATTAATTCTCTTGAACTCTCGTTGAATGATATATGCGTTTGTTAAATGATTTTTCTATAAATGAATCAAACAGGTAGGCGTCTTCAAAAAAAAAAAATTCCATTCCATAATACTGAAGATCACTTTGATGATCATTTGGTGGAAATGTCAAAAATTTATTTATTATCTCGCAGATTAAACAAATTGTCCCATTTTCTTCTTTTCATAAAAAAAATTGAAATAAAAAAGTTAAGAAAAAAAAGCCATCCAAATAACAATGAAGAGAACGAAGTGATCATCAAACAGATCGTAAATTAGTTTTAAAATCTGGTCGGATTTTATATTTTTGACCAAACTTTTATTGGTATTTAATTTTTATGGTGACAATTTTGTGATACAACATATTTTTTATAAATACGTTTTAGAAATTAAAAAATTTGTCGATCCCAAAAATGTTTTTCGTTATACAATCTAAATTAATTGTGTTTTGAATAATTCGATCGAGAATTAATTTTTTTTAGACGCCCAATTAAATAATTTTCACATTGCCAATAATCAATAAAAAAAAATTCCAATTATATACAATAAATATAAAATGTGTGAGTGTATATAAAATTCTATCTATAAAAAAAACTTCTCATACTTGTTTAAAACGATGAACCCTCTCTATTGAATTTGGCCGATGCGATCGTGGCGATCATGAAGTTGATCAAGATCAAAAATTTTGAGTATGATGGAGCGATGATTTCCGATTCCCGCGCTAATCGAATTTATTTAATTTTTTTTTCGATCGAAATTCCACGATTGTTGGACCTCAGAAATCGCCTCCCTTTCGTCCCGACCGCCTCGGCCATGTAGAAATGAACATTTCAAGAATTCCTTCTTTAAATCTAAGAAACGATCGCTAGTGGCGATGATTATGGTATGATGATGATCATCATCATGATCACTTCGATCAAGAGCTGTATGTAGATATTTCTCTGTGGATTTAAGCTACTTACTTAATATTATTATGATTTTTTTTTCCTATGCTGTCTTGGGCCGAGTTTTGTAGCTTTTGTGGTTTTGGCACCCCATGACATCGCCACCGATCAAAGCAATTTGTATGTAGCCAAACAAACCCAATGATCGATTGATCAATGCTGATTGAAACCCCCCTCTGTCAAAAAAAAACAACGAATATTTAAAAAAAATCTTGAATTATGATTGAAAATATGGAATTTCGTCGTTTTTTCAGCCGCTAATTGACTGATTGAAATTTTTGAGGCAACTTTTGTCTATTTAAAAGTTGAAAATTAACGCCATCGCCAGGTGAATGTTCTTCGTGTTCACGATCAATTTTCAGGATCGTTTTATGTTTCAAACAAATTTTCTTATGATTTTTTTTTAAATAATGGAAAAGCTAATTTTGCTATTTTTAGACAGATGTTTGTAGGGCTAAATTTAGTATGTGATCTTAAATTCAGTTTTCTTGTGTGAAATCTGCCGAAGGTACAGAATTTTAGTGTGATAGCACTAGTTGTTGTTGAACGGTATTTGTTCGAAGTTTCATAAAAGTCAGGTTCGAAGTTTCATAAAAGTCAGGTTCGAAATTTCAGAAAAGTCAGGCTTGAAATCTCATAAAAGTCAGGTTCGAAGTTTCAGAAAAGTCAAATTTGAAATTTCATAAAAGTCAGGTTCGAAATTTCATAAAAATTGCTCTCTCTCTCTCTCTTTGTCTCTCTCTCTCTCTGCCCCTCTCTCTCTCTGTCCCTCTCTCTCTCTGTCCCTCTCTCTCTTTCTATCTCTGCCCCTCTCTCTCTTTCTCTCTCTGCCCCTCTCTCTCTCTCTCTTTCTCTCTCTTTCTCTCTTTCTCTCTTTTTGTCTCTCTCTCTTTTTGTCTCTCTCTCTTTTTATCTGTCTCTTTGTCTCTCTCCCCCTCTCTTTCTTTGTCTCTCTCCCCCTCTCTTTCTTTGTCTCTCTCCCCCTCTCTTTCTTTGTCTCTCTCCCCCTCTCTTTCTTTGTCTCTCTCCCCCTCTCTTTCTATCTTTCTCTCTCTATCTTTGTCTTTCTCTCTTTCTCTCTCTTTTTATTTCTTTCTGGCCCTGCTAAAAGGAAAATTGCTGAAGACGAATTATTTCATACATGAGAATCACCAACGATCCTCAGTAAGAATTTGCAGCTGTATGTATCAGTTTAAATCAGGGATGCTCAAGAGTGACGAAGGCCCCCAACAGTTTTGAAATACCAAAAGCGCAAACACACAAGAGAGATGACCAGTGATCCTCACCAAAAATTTACGCATCTGCCATGACAGTCCACGTAGTCTTAGCAATACTGAAAATCTTTTCAAATCAAAAACTTTCTTAAACTCTCAATATCCGTCTCCACGAAACCCACAATAGAAAAGTTAAAACTTGGTGATCATCATTATTGTTTACTAAACGATCTTGCTGACAAAATAATTGTCCATCCATGCCAAGTATAGAACGTGCGCCAAGATCGCTTTTAATACTCGTATATGTCGACGTCATTCAAGATAAAATTAATTATCAGATATTTTATTCTCGTTAATTTGAAGGCGATATTTTTTCCACGAGACAATATTTTTTTTTATCAAAGTTTTTCCACAGACCATTCACTGTCAAACCGAATTTTTCCTTTATTCTGTTTGGAATTTTTCACATGGTTTTCTTTTCAGTTTTCTTGTAGAAATCGCCACCGAACGACTGAAATTCTTTTAATGTCTTTAGCAGTAATCAAGGCTATAGATTTTTATCTTAAATACGACCAGATGTTGTTGAATTAAAAATATATTTTCAGCACTTTGGTCATCTTTTTTGTGGAGCAGCCGAAAATTCTAGAGTTTTTTTCTTAAAGAAAGTTTTACTGATGTTAACTTCAAAAATCGTTAAAAAAAGCATTCATTTCATAAGTGAGGTCATGTATTTTTAGTTTTGCCATTTTCAAATGTTTTAAATCGATTGATTCTATTTTTGATCGACATTTGTTTTGGATTATGTTGGAAATTGATTTCCCTGTTTTTAATTCAGACCAATAGCCTCGGCGATACGCGAATAATTTCCATTAGATTTTGTTCTAATTTTCGGGCTGATGAATGTTGGATGCCAATTTAAAACATTAAATTTTTTATATTTTTAATTGACGCCAATGTAATCAAAACATGGTTTGTTTTTAGAAAGTTTTTGGTTCAAATTAAGTTCAAATTTTCCCGGCATGAAGCAAAAACATCAAATGGAAAATTTTGCTTTTTGAAAGTTGCTGTATTTTAGCATTGTTTAAAATTCCAAAATCGAATTTTTGTTTTCCATAAATTTCTGCATTCTAGAAAGTTTTTTTGTATCTTTCAAAAATCTTATGTTTAGAACCGGATTTCCAGGAACTATTCAGTTTTTCTATTAAATTTTCGTAAGTGCTAAATTCTAGCACGTATTCTATATTTTCTCTGAATTTACACTCAGTTTAGTTTGGATTATATATTTTAAATGGGTATTTCGGCAAAAGTATAGAAATTTTTCAATAATATGAAAATTTTTATGAAAAAATATTGAAAGACTTCTTACATCAAAAAGTCTTAAGGTGCCGCTCCACATGAGAGTAAATGCCGGCGAGAACCTCTCGATAGCAGCTACTCGCAAATGGACACGTCCCTGAGAGTCGCTCGCAGAAACTCGCAAAAACTCGCGAGCTAGTTTCTGTGAGCTGTCAAAAGTGATTCTACTCTCTAGTCGACAGGCCTCCTCTGAACTCTCGGAAAGTAGCTCTCCAGATACGAACAGCGTTTGAATTTTGCTAGTAGCTCTCGAGAACGCTAGAAGCTAGAAGCTCGATTTCGCTATTAGCGATCGAAAAATCGCCGAAATTAACTCTCAAATGGACAACCTCCTGCGAGTAACCCTCGAGAGTTTTTGAGAGTTACTCGCGTATTTACTCTCATGTGGAGCGGCACCCCTTTAGACACAGCCTCTCAAAAACCACCTTTCAAAAATCTTTTCAGAAACCACCTTTCAAAAATCTTTTCAGAAACCAACTTTCCAAAAACCACCCTTCAAAAACCAACTTTCAAACATCTCTTCCAAGACCAGCTTTCCAATAACCACTGATTCGATTAACGTGGTTTCAACTTGCATAACTTTGTAAAAAGCTCGCTTCAATCTGTGCTTTTCCAACATTAAGAAGCGTGGAAGGGGGTTCCGCGGTAGCGCGCCCCACTTGTGATCCATACAAAAACTCTCGAAAAAGGGCGTGGGGGTGGGGGATCTGAAAAGCCTAAGATTTGGGTGAGATATTTTATGAACAGCCCCTTAAATAGTTTGAATTTGTCTTCAATTTGTACTTTTATTAGAAATTACAGATCAAGTTTGAATAAAAAAAAAATATTACTGATTCAGCTTACGCGATTTCGGTTTACATCAAACGGACTTGTTTCAAAGTATGTGATTTTTAATTCAGCATTCACCATATTGTTCTCAAAAATCCATGGTTTTGAAAAAAAAAAAACAATCAGAAACTTTACAAGCAACGTTTTTCGGGGCAACTTGACTACAAGTCGCGTATTGAAAAAAAAAACTGTTAAGCAGAAAATTGTTGTCTGTCTTTTGATAATAGTTCTTTAAGATCTGTAAAATTGGTTCTAAAAATGTAAATTCCGGCTGTAATGTTCTGCTGAACGCCAATAAAAATGTAAAATTTGTATATAATTTTAAACAATTTTACTATCATCAATGATTGTCAGCAATTTAATAGAATCTTGACCTTGTTGGCATACAAATTATTTCCTCCCATTATGAAATTAAGATGTTTTTTTTTTCAAGAAAAAAAATTCCAAATTTTCTGCTCTTTTGTATTAACGAATAATGAGAAAAATGCAAAAGATCCCATCAAAGTGTAACATCGAATCATTAACCTAAACAATCTTTATGGTAACAAGCCATCATCCTTAAAATGGCTACACAACATAATTCCATCCATTATACAAGACGTTACTACACTCTTAATAAAAACAATAATCGTCGTCTATCCAGCCAGCCAACCAGATAAAAATGAATGAAAATTTCTGAAAAAATTAAAATAGCTAAGCATAATTTATTTTTTATGGAAATTTTTGAATGCTTAGCTTCAGTTCTATGGCGCATTAAAATAATTTTTTTTAATGAATATCGTTTGAAAGGCTGTAGTGGATAAACTAACAAACTAAGAACTTTCTTTGGAATGTTTTTTTTCTTTTTTCTTTCTTTTTATATTAAGGTAGGAAAGTCCATAAAACCAAAAGATCGTTTTACGTTTTTTTTTTTGATTGTTTTATTAAATTTGGTCGAAACTGTTTGACGGTTCTCATGACAAACATTCATATCACAGCGATAATGGAGCGTAATTATTAAATCCCTTTTAAATCTAAATATTTTTACAACCTATAAAATATCTCCTTAATTGATACAAAAATTATCTTCAATTTTGATTAAATTTACGTAAAATACTTCTTATTAATGTTTTTCTTTTCTAATTTCAGGTCCATAGTTCCGGATTATTTGAGCTAAGATTAAAATATTTTCAAAATGATAACGGTACGGATAATTCGGGTAGGTGTTGTAGCGAAAAAATTGATAGTTTAACGGGTAAATGTGTTGGTACGTGTAAAACGCGATTTCGTGTTTGTTTAAAACATTATCAAGCGAAGATCGATATTACTTCGCCGTGTACGTTCGGTGATGTTGTGACACCGGTTTTAGGTGAAAATACCGTTAATTTAACTAGTGGACTAAATCATCAACAGGATTATTCATCAATTAACCCCATCAGATTCCCATTCGATTTTGCATGGCCGGTGAGTACAAAAAAATTTTTTTTTTTCAATTAAAATAATTTAAAAAAATATTACACAAAACTTTCCTCTGCAATATAGCAGTTTCGGAAAAAAATCTGTAGGAAAAAATATCTAAGGAAAAAATATTTTTTTCAAATATCTCGAGAACCGTTAAAAATACGTAAAAACCATTAAAGGAAAAAATGCGAGAAATTTTATTTCCCTTCATTTTTGTTGTATTTAATTTTTCCCAGAAACGCAAAGCTTTCGAGAAATTTTCAAAAAAAAGTAACGGTAGCTATAACGGGTAATTATATGGGAGGCATCCTTTGTAGCTACCGTCACTTTACCAAAACTTGACAGAAAACTAAGATTTTCATAAAACTGATTTACAAAAAATTTTAAGCCGCTAGCTCAACGCGTTCTTGAGTTACAGTAATCCCTCCAACTGCGCTGTTTCTAACTGCGCGGTTTCGCAACTGCGCGGTTTAGTTTTTAATACCAAAATTTCGAACTACGCGGAAAAATTTCGCAGTTGCGCGGTTTTTTTTATAATTTTCGTTTAAAAAAACTTGTTTCTAACCCCAAAATTTCATACAAAGTAGGGTTCACAGTGCGCGGTTTCGGTTTGCGCGCTCTTTTTGTGGAACCTATCTACTGCGCAGTTGGAGGGATTACTGTATTTAAGATACGTACAAGGGAAAGACCGACCGACAGACAGACCAACAGGCAGATCGACAGACAGGCCCACAGACAGACTGACAGACAGACCGATAGCCAGATGCACGGACATCCTCATAATTTTACCAGAAACGGATTTTGTACTGATCAGAAATTTTCTATCTGCCCGCGTTCTAGAGTCGGTCTCCATCATGAATACAACATTGTCCCTCTGTAGAAGAGAAAAGCAAGCAGTTTAGAAAAAATTAGAAAACTTTTTTAGAAAAATCGGTAAACGAAAACTTAGTTTGAAAAAACTTTTTTTTGCTACAATTTAATGTCTGATGCTATAAAAAATCTATGACGCTCCAATTATCATCCTGAGCTGTGCTTCGGCATTAAAGGGTCTTTTCCTAAGCTCTGGCTGGAACTATAAAAAAAATTGACATTGCTTCAAGTTACATTACTTCGATATTAAGACTTCATCACTTTTGATTGTCGACAATTATCTGGACTCTATGTGTCGACAAATAAATTCTTGAGCACCAATTCTTGAGTTATTTCAACTTTAAATAAACTTCAAGTTATCTATCTTTGCTTAACTAGAAAATCTTCAAAAAATTCGCGTCAATAAAAACAAGTTGGCAAAAAGAAATTTTTTTAAAATGCTTTTTGTTAACGCAATTTTTTTTTAAATTTCCCCATTTATCTAAATTTACTCCACTTATCTAAATTTCCATTTATCTAAATTTTCTGCACATATTTTTTTTGTCGAAAATACACTTGAAAACCAAAATCTCCCGTCAACGGAAACCGTTTTTTTCGCGTATGGCAACACAAAAACCTTGCCACCACTTGTTTCAATTCCAACGAATTTATCGATTTTTTCAATTCCATTGCCCACCGAAACAATTCCATTTTCCCCTTACCGACAGCATGGCTACAATGAACTTCATCCCCTAATTTCACCTTTAGCCGTTTAAAGTCGTTAGCGTCACCCTAGCCAACCGTACAAGACCCCCATCCTGTTTTGTACCTTATGCTCACCACATAACCGGTAACGATTTTAATGCGCGCGACGACGCGATACACAATCCGATTGTGCATGCGTCGAACGTACGCTTTAATACACAGGAGTATTTGAGAGTATTTAAATGTGTTTGTACCAAAGAAGGGTGAATGCATTCTTATTTAGATTCAGAGAGGATATTTTTAGTAGCAAAAATGGCATAATGTACTTGATCATCGTTATTGAAGGGACGTCGGTCGTCATAGTGGCTATAAATAGGGTATTGGTGTCAATTTATGGCAGTGGATGATTTTGTTTTAAATTTAAAAATATTAACAAGCAGTGGTTCGAACATACAGTCAGGATGAGACCAGAAAGTGAACCGATCCGATTTTAAGAAGCATGTGTAAGGGAAAAACGAATGAAAGGAAGACTCCGAAGGACCTTCTAGCAAAATATAGAGGAAGTGAGCCCCAAACAGGACAAATCGATGCGGCGAAGGTTGCCGACAGAACAATTTGGAAGAAGATTTCGAGAGGACATCCGACGCTGTAAGGCATTTTTTTTATAGTTTCAGCCGAAGCTTACAGGAAGACCCTTTAATGCCGAAACCCAGCTCAGAAAGGTCGAGCAAAAGAAGAAAAATAAAGATAAAGAAGAAGAAAGTAAAAAAACATCAAATGGTTTAAGTTTTTCAGCACTAGAGGGTGTAAATTTTTATAACTATGCTATCTTTGAAGCAACAAATGGCCGGCATTACCAGTTTTGGAAAACATGACGGTTATCAGTCAAACCTTTAGTTTCATCGAACTAGCAAAGCTACAGAGTCCAAGTAGCATTCATGTCGACCGCGTCGTTGGTGGTTGACATGTTTTTTAGCCATTTAAATCGCAGCCATGTAGCAGTGACTTTCGATGTTGTTAGGGAGTTGTCAAACATGACTTTCGAGACATAGAAACTGGCACAACTTTCAGACTGCCAGAGCTTTCAGACTGTCAAACTTGCCGAATTGTCAGACTTGTGGGGTGGTCAATCTGGCAAAAATGGCAGATTTACAAAAATGTCAAACTGGCAGAACTGTAAAACTTACAGAACTCGCGGATTTACAAAAACTTCATATTAGCAGAACTGTCAGACTATCAGAACTGTCAAACTTGCCGAACTGTCACATCCACAACTGTC